>JANAVB010041814.1:11666219-12059149 GCA_029216955.1 Iris pallida
CATTATTCTAGTTCAGCTAGCTTTTATTTACAGTCTTATTGACATGATATTCTGTTTCACAGCTTTTACTTTCCTTGTTCTTTTACTATAGTTTTACATCTTAAACTGTCTCGAACTCCCATGCTTCATCAATATAATTGTCTATAATTATTTTATAGTTTTCGTCATTTACTTGGATTTACTTGATGAGATGTATTCGTTCCTGTCCTGACTGGACCTGTTGAAAATATTACAGATGTTAGCCCTGAGGATGTTTGCCCTACTCACTATGGATCTGGAGAGGGATTAGTTACCTTTGGCCCCCGACTCTCAGGAGTGATCGGAAGACTAGTTTATTAGACTATTTTAGATTTCTTTACTGGAACTTGAATTGTAATAATTTAAGAGTTGTCTTATTTGAGTTGTTTGAGATACTATCATTTAGTAGTCTTTATTGTTTTCTTTTAGTTATAGAATTCTGTGTTATCCTATCGTGCTTAGACTGTGATTGAGTTATATTATTTCTATACTTGTCCTCCATTCGGAGTTGGAATTTAAGACAAGTACATTATATAATTGCGTTAGGTGGTTTAGATAGTGACCTAAAATAGCATTCTACCGCCGATTCTGTGGTGTAGGCTGGACGTTGTTACGCACTTGTACCCTTACACTGGGTTCGGGTCATGACAGCGTAGGCTGGACGTACCCACTTCTCGTTTCCCCACACTGGGTACGGGTCGTGACACTAGCAAGACATATAATATACAAGCTTACTATGACAGTAAATGTCATGCAAGAAAAACATGAATAATAAGTACAAGAAAGAATAAGACATAGGAGAACGTTATAGATGGTGACATGTTGTGAGAATATAATATTAATCATAGCTATAGGTACATGTGATAATAACCACAGTTCGGTGAGGCGCTAATAGTCCTATAACTGGTTCTCTACTGCAGCCCGACAAGGCATTAACAATATAGTGGTATACCCATGGTAATAAAATACTCTCTCCTAAGGTCTAGGAAGTCAAGTCAAGTCAACAAGTCAAGTCCAGGTCAATCATGCCAAGAAAACATGACATAGGACTAGGCAATGATAAATCATAAGATGCATGAACACGAAATCATAACAAGGATAGAAAATAGAAACAAACTACGTGCACATATAACGAGAAAATAACAGAGACAACTAGAAAATAATAATAATATGAATCAGATAAAGTATGTAATCAAGTAAGATAGAAAAGTAACAAGAATATAAAAAATGAATGTAAATACAGTAAAGTTCGGCAAGGTGTACTTGTCTGGTAGTGGGCCTGATGTAGTACGATAATCTTGATAACACATAATTGAATTCAGCATTAAAACTTCACAAATGGCTTCCGATGATAGGACAGACTGTCCCATTGAGTCCAGAACAGTCCAATTAGCAAGGATCGACATAAGGAAGTCCAGTTTCGAAAGATGATAGAAATTACGATTAGCCATGATTAGCCGTGATAATCAATGTGATTTTATGGAGAAAGTACCTATACTATTTAAAAAAATATTTATAATACTTGAAAACTCTATTTTATTATCCCAAAATATTTAGATAAATACATACTTGAAAATAAGTTTTAATTTGGAAACTACCATTTTTATTAGTTAAAATAATTTTAGACAAATACTTTGAAAATCTAGTGATATCATTTTTAGAGAAAAAAATATAATTTAATTAGGTAGAAAATATTACAATAATATTTTTAGGTCAAAAGCTTATTTTAAATACCACGCAATAATATAAATATACATTAGCCCAAAATTAAATTTTAACTTTTTAAAATTAATTTCTAAAGAATTGCATGGTATAAATCATCATGTCGGCTTTCTGAAACATCAAACGGATCGCAAAACCGAGTTCGGGATCTCCCGAATTCTCAAAAATAGTGTGACATGTCAATTTTTGAAAAACTAGCACTCAAATAATTTTACAGAAAAATATATTACGAATTTGCTAAAACAAAATATAGATTGTCGAAGCTAACCTCAATACGGTTCAAAAAATTGGAGGTAAAACGGTGTCCGGAATTGAGAGTTATTGCTCTTTAAAGTTACTACCGCTAAGACTGACTTCTATGACGAATTTTGGGTATTTTGGACGAAAAAGAGAGGAATTGTGATAGTGGAAAGACACTTGGGGTCGGACCTGAGACCAACACAGGCTAACACGAAGAGGGTGGACACCGACACAATGCACACACAATGGTAGTGGAAAATTTTGGGAAGAAAAATTTGTGAAGAAAAACAATGGAAAGGTTCTCCTATAAATAGGGTGGAGAAATTCTAAATAGATAAGGATTAGAAACGATTTAAATTCTACTTGATAAATCTCACATTAATTCAAATCTATTTAAAAGTATTTCAATAAAATCCAATCCAAATTTAAAACTAGATAAATCTTATCTTTAATTTATAACTATTTAAAAATCTAATCCAATAAAATCTACTCCCAATTTTGATTACAACAAATAAATTTAAATCTCTTTTTATAAATAAAAAATAATTCCAATTAATTTAAAATACTATAAAATAATTCCAAATAATTTTATTCTAAAACCAAAGTTTTACAAAATATGCATGAATTTATTTTCATGTACATCGCACGTAAATAGTATAAATTATTTACATAAATATTACTTTCAAAATTAGTACCTATACTTGTATATCAAATAAAAAGCATTTCTATAATAATAATAAAAAGTTTGGCAAATTCGGGACGACATATTTATACTCGAACAAATATAGAAAATATTTACCTTATATTATATAAAAACAAAATAGCCATCTCTATATTAATGAATAATCTAATAATAAAACTTTTGTATAAAAATAAATAAGTACTTCGTATATACGTATTCGTACTCGTCGTACAAATACCAAAATAAAAAAATCTATTGTAAAATTTAGGGGGTTTACATGTTGCGTCTATGCAAGTAAAAATAAAAGTTTGGATGTTCGATTAATAAAGATTTATATGATGGCTTCGAGATTAACCTATAAGAATTATTGGATGGTTTTCTCAGTTGTGGGTAAGTCTAGAATAACTTCGTTGGTTTTAACCGAAGAATGAGTACGGGTAGATAGACTTGACACTAGAGTATCGGTTGGTTGCCTAAGTTTCAAATTTGTAGGCTATGATATTTCAGTTGTGCAGATTGGGAATATGTTCATGAGCTTGGGGTAGTGTCCTATGTCCCTTAGATTGGTCGAATCATAGATTGTCCCTGAGATAAGATAGAGCCCCTATGATAAGAATTGGTTGCCTCTAATATAAGAGATATCTTCCTAGTAGCTATCCATCTCAGATGAGTTAGCTGGATATCTGGTTTAGCTTAGAATAGTTGTCACTCCTATTTTTCGTTATACGTATTTTCAGTATACGTGTATGGATTTCTGACGTTTGTCAGGTGACCCGTGTTTTCTCTTCTTCTATTTAGCCTAATCCTAGTTTAGTCATGGCTTGACTTGGTCTTGGTTTATTTTGGTTCATCTTGGCTTGGCTTGGTTTGGTTTTGTTTTGGTTTGAGATGAGAGGGGTTGCTATATAAGTCAACTCCCATCTCTCTCTCTCTCTCTCTCTCTTTATTACTCTTCTCATTTATTTTTTTCTTCTTCTTTCCTTATTACTTCTCCCACCCACCAAGAACCCTTAGGCAAGTGCAATCTTGCTTCATGAAGGATCTCCTCTTTTATTGTTCCATTCTCTTCTCTACTTGATTCTAAGCCTCTTTAGAACTTGCCACTTTTGGTTTTGGTGGATGCATTATTGTAGATCTAAGTTATAAGTTTTTCTTGGTTTTGATCTAGTAGAACTTGGTATTTCCTAAAACCAGTTGTCCCAGATTGTAGAAAATCTTATTTTAAGCAGTTTAGATCTGTGGAAGTCTTAATTCGGACTTATTTTGAGCAAGTTATGCTCATTTGAAGTTTTCAGGTTCCCATGGAGCTTGGCTACTGTTTGGAGAAGAAGCATAGTGCCGGGCGCCCAGTCTGGCCCTGGCGCCTCTTCTAGCCTGGGCGCCCAGATTGGATCAGGCACCCAACTTGGCCCAAGCGCCTTGCGTGTCCTGGCGCCTCTTGACCCTAGCGTTCACGGGTGCTTAGGCGCCCAATGTGATGCGTCGACCCTAACGCTCATTGGTGCTTAGGCACCTTTATGTTGCACCTCTCCGACCCTGGCTTCCATGTATGCCTAGGTGCCATTTTTGCCCTTGCGCCCATTGGTGCCCAGGCGCCCCTCTGGCCATGCACCTACTTCGGCCATGCACCTTCTTGGCCCTAGCACCCATCAGTGCCTATACGCCACCTTGGCCCTGGCGCCACCTTGCCTAGGCGCCCATCCATTGTTAGGCACCTATTGTGATTCACCTTCCTTGTTCTTGCAACTGTTTATATGTTTTGTTATGTCACGCCCCAGTACCAAAATACGGAGACGGACTAGGCCAGCTACTCCATATGAGGTACGTAACGTCATACGACGATCGTGGCTGTCGAGAGACTAGGGGTACATGCTAAAATCAAGTCTCCTATGGTCCCACAGAGTTCTACGTCTCAATCAATCAAATCATATCAGCAATTAAATGAACATTAAAGATTAAGCAGTAAGGCGTCCCCGACGCTTCATCAAAATGATCATGAGAGACTAGCTTTATAATTTAGCTATCTCAGAGAGTCAGGAGTACAAAATTATACACAGCTACAGTCTGTTTATTTACAATTCTGTACTGACACAAAATATCAAGTAATCCGGCTAATAGGTGCCGGTGGCTAAACGCCGCACAAAGTAAAGGCAGGAGTGGTGGAGAAGAAACCCACTCGAGTCTCCGAACCGCCATGCTCCTAGTATGCACCATGGATGTCAGGAAGGAAGATCGTGTCCTCCGGCTCTGCTACAAGATCTGGCCAAACAAAACCAGCGGGGTCAGCCCCGAATAGCAAGTACCGCCAAAGAGGCACAAGAGTTAAGATTAAAAACCCAGTTAATAGAATGATTGATAATAGTAATACTTATGCTACTATTATAGGGTAGCGCAACCTCCTCGAACCCATATGGTACCCTTACAACCAAACAAGGACAAAAGGTGCCGCATGGAGTCGGGACGTGTCGTACTCTATAACTTTCACATAAGAAAAAGGTATAAACAATAAAATCTCCTAATTGTGACTTTGGTCAATAGCCTATCGCAGCACAATAACCAACCCAACAATCAAATAAGAACATGGGTTGGATCATGTACCGTGATAGACCATGTTCTTCAGTCATTCACAGAAGTAACACTTCACAACCAGAATAAGTCTTCCGCTCATAACTTCGGTCTACAGCCTGTCATAGTACGATAACCAACCCAACAATCAAACAAGAACATGGGTTGGAACACGTACCATGACAGTCCGCTTCCCTCAGTTATTCACGGGAGGTAATAAGATACAAGCAAGTCGTTTTCACGGCCAATCAAGTCTACGAGTTTCTAGTGGGACGAGGTTATCCTCGTATCATGTTATTTAGAAATCCTGAGATCGTATCTTTCCAGCAATGCTAGCCAACCCAGGGGTTCGCGTAGACAGGTGTTATTGGGCACAGGTCCCTCGTAAGGCTACCTTGCCAAAACGTATAATATATATCATGAATTAATCGGAAACAGTCATCCACTCGTCGCAGATGACACAGTATCCGTAGAGACCAGCCGGCGCGTCAAGACAATATCTCAAGGCGGCTGGTGTAACACGATCTCGGGATTCTGCCCTCCCCATGCATATAGTATATTTAGTTGCCTAGTTTAACCCTAGGTGAAATCTTGGACTCACATGCTGTGGCCTGCATGATTATCCTCCTAAAGTCGTACTTTAGTACGAGTACCCCAAAGAGGATCCATGTCAATCGGTATGTCAACATGTTCTACCCTCCTTAGTGTAATGCATCATTGCAAATACGCCACGTGGAGTTACGAGTCATTTGTCGAGCATGAACAAGAACTGGGACATTCAGGTACATGTATCAGGTAGGAACACTTGTTCACCGAGATCACATTAGTGCTCATATCATGCTCAGGACAAAAGGCGTAAGGATATATAGCATACACAAACATTCACCTATATATATATAAGCAATATAATATAAGAAAAATATAAAATATAAAGGAGCCCAGGTCAGGGCGCGCTGGGTCAGAATACGCAGGGTCAGACTGTGCAGGGTCAGGTTGCGCAGGGTCAGGTTGCGCAGGTTTAGACTGCGCAGGGTTAGACTGCGCAGGGTCAGACTGCGCCGGGTCAGACTGCGCCGGGTCAGGTTACGCCGGGTCAGACTGCACAGGGTTAGACTGCACAGGGTCAGACTGCGCAGGGTCAGACTGCGCTGGGTCAGACTGCGCAGGGTCAGACTACGCCGGGTCAGACTGCGCCGGGTCAGGTTGCGCCGGGTCAGACTGAGCAGGGTCAGACTGCGCAGGGCTACGAGAGAGCTGCGCCCTTCGCTAAAAAGTGCTGGGCCAAGAGAGAGCTGCGCACGTAAACTGCTACAGGGTCATCTCCTTCCTCTTGGCTGAGAGCAAGAACACCATGAGCCCTAGAACTTCTAAGGTCCATAAAATCCTCATCCTAAGCCCAAATTGGGACTTCTATAGGTCAAAATGGGGTAGAACAAAATTCTCTACAACATGGAACACTCAAAACTTGAAAATAATGAAGTTTGCTAGATCAAAACCAAGAAAATCTGAAAATGGTTAAAACTTAGATCTATAAAATAAAAGCTTCAAAATGGAAAATTTCAAGTTCTAAACTAGTATAGAATGAGGAGAAGAACATTTTTGACAAATAATTTTGTAAGAAAATCATTAACAAAAATTTATTGATCCATCTCTTGAGCAAGTTGGCACTTGCCTTGGTTGGTGGAGGAAATAACTGAGAGGAAATAAATGAGGGGAGAGAGAATGAGATGAGTTATTATATAGAATATTGAACCCATGGGTTCATGATGAACCAAAGGGTTCATGATGAACCATTGGTGAACCAAGAATAGGTTACCCAAATGAGCCAAAACTGTTGGCCCAAATGCAGAAAATAAATTACGAAATAATATTTTGGGAAATACATGAAGAAATATAGCATAATAAATATAGTATAAATACAAGGTAAATACAATTTATCGGTTTACGTATTGAAATACGTATTCCAGGATCGGGGAGTGACATCTCTACCCTTCTTAGAAAAATTTTGTCCTCGGAATTCCAGCCAAGACAGGATAGTGAAATCATGGCAAGCAAGGCACAATCATGTACAAGTTAACTATCACAGCAGTTATTATCATACATCACAAGGTGCAAAACAAGCAGGTGCAGATAAGCATGGAATCGTGTCAATAAGGCGTAAAAATATACCTCATTAGTCAAACAAATACGGATACCGAGATCTGATCTCGTCCTCGCGCTCCCAGGTTGACTCTCCCGAAGAGTGATGGTTCCAAGAAACACGGACAAGGCTTATCGTCCAATTTTTGAGTACCTTCTCTCGCCAGTCCAAAATAGACACGGGTTGTTCCTCGTAAGTTAGGTCGGTACCAACGACTAAATCGGAATGGTCGAGGACATGACTCGGATATGGGATATACCCACGTAATTGGGACACATGAAACACATCATGTATGCCAGTTAACGAAGGTGGAAGGGCAAGTCGATAAGCCACATCGCCTACCCGAGCGAGAATCTTAAAAGGACCAACGTATCTTGGGCTAAGCTTTCCTCGGGTTCCAAATCTGATGATACCCCGAGTAGGCAAAATCCGCAGAAACACTTGGTCGCCAACTCTGAACTCTAGAGGCCTACGATGCTGATCTGCCCAATGACGATGTCGATCCTGTACAACTCGAAGGCGCTCTCTGACCAACTTAACTATCTCCACAGTCTGCGTGATCATCTCTGGCCCCAACAACTTCCGTTCTCCGACGTCGTCCCATGCCAAAGGGGACCTGCACTTCCTTCCGTACAATGCTTCGAACGGGGCCATCTGAATGCTAGCCTGATAGCTGTTGTTATAGGAGAACTCCACTAGATGAAGGTGATCCTCCCAACATCCGCCAAAATCCAGGGTACACGCCCGCAGCATATCTTCTAACGTCTGAATGGTTCTTTCTGACTGCCTGTCGGTTTATGGATGATAAGCAGTACTGAATCTTAACTTGGTTCCCAAACTTTGGTGTAAGCTCCGCCAAAAATGGGAAGTAAACCGCGTATCCCGATCTGATACTATACTAACTGGAACACCGTGCTGCCTCACTATCTGCTTCATGTACATTTCTGCTAACTGCTCAGTGGTCTGTTCAACTCCGAAGGGAAGGAAATGAGCGACCTTCGTGAGTCGATCTACTATTACCCAGACTGCATTCTTACCAGTCGGGGATCTAGGTAAACCGGACACAAAATCCATCATGATGTGCTCCCATTTCCATTCTGGGATAGGAAGCGGCTGTAGCAACCCTGCTGGTCTCTGCTGCTCGGCTTTCACCTGCTGACATACCAGACACTTGGTTACAAATCTCGCTATCTCTCTTTTCATGCCATTCCACCAAAAGTACTGCCTGATATCTCGATACATCTTCATTCCTCCAGGATGAATGGAGTAAATAGAACTATGAGTTCGGACATAACTTCTTGCCGAAGGTCTCCACTCGGTACACAGAGTCTATTTCCAAACCTGAGCGTACCATCTTCATGAATCACTAACTCTTTCCTACGGCCTGATTCACACTCCGACCGCAACTTCTGAATCTGTGGATCTCCTGCTTGTGCTGCCCTTATCCTCTCTACTAAGGTTGACTGATTCTGCATACTGGTCATTCTTCCTATATCCCTTGGCAAAACTACTTCGATTCCCATACTCTGAAGATCTTCTAAAATATGCTTCTGCGAGGTCAAGATAAAGGCACTGCCTCTCCTACTCAGTGCATCTGCAACTATATTTGCCTTGCCTGGATGATACTGAAGATCTAAATCAAAATCCTTCAGCAGTTCTAACCATCTTCTTTGCCTCATGTTCAAATCTCGCTGCGTGAACACGTATTTCAAACTCTTATGATCAGTATAGATCTCTACCCGATCCCCGTATAAATAATGCCTCCACAACTTGAGTGAAAACACCACAGCTGCTAACTCCAAATCGTGAGTCGGGTAATTCTTCTCATGGTCTCGAAGCTGCCGAGACGCATATGCTATCACCTTTCCGTGCTGCATCAATACACATCCAAGACCCTTCTTTGATGCGTCACAATATACTGTAAAGCCTCCCGCTCCTACTGGAAGCGTCAAGATCGGGGCTGAGATCAATCTCTTCTTCAATTCTTCAAATGATGCGTGACAGCTAGCTGACCAAACAAACTCTACGTCCTTGTGCGTCAAACGCGTTAAGGGTACAGAGATCCTGGCAAAGTCCGCCACGAACCTTTTGTAGTAACCAGCTAATCCTAAGAAACTCCGCACTTCCGCAACCGTTCTCGGGACCGGCCAATGCTCTATGGCCTCAATCTTCTTCGGATCCACTGACTCTCATGCTCCAGAAATTACATGTCCCAGGAACGAAATGTGGTCTAACCAGAATTCACACTTGTCAAGCTTCGCATAAAGTTGATGCTCCCTCAATGTCTGCAAGACAGTCCTAAGATGTTTCTCATGCTCCTCTTCACTGCTGGAATAGACAAGGATATCATCTATGAACACCACCACAAATTTATCCAAATACGGCAGAAAGATGCGGTTCATTAAATCCATGAATACTGCGGGGGCGTTGGTCAGTCCAAAGGGCATTACTAAAAACTCATAATGCCCATTTCTAGATCTGAATGCTGTCTTCGGTATGTCTTGCTCCCGGACTCTTACTTGATAGTATCCCGACCGAAGATCGATCTTGGAAAAGATGCTGGCCTTGCTCAACTGGTCAAACAGGTCATCAATCCTTGGTAGTGGGTACTTATTCTTCACTGTTACTGCATTCAGCTTGCGGTAGTCGATGCACATCCTCGTCGACCCATCCTTCTTGGGAACTAGAATCACTGGCGCAGCCCAGGGCGATTTACTGTCTCGGATGAATCCCTTAGACTTCAACACTTTTTCATGTTGATACAACTTATCCTGTTCTGACGGCGACATTCTGTAAACTCTGTCTGCAATAGGCCTCGTTCCAGGGTTCAACTCAATGCTAAATTCTACCTCTCTGACTGGGGGTATCCCTGGGAGCTCATCAGAGAAGACGTCGAGAAAATCTTCGACCACTCTCGGAATCTGTCCTGGCTCTGACACTGCTGCTGAGATGATGCCTCCGACCTGATTCTTCAAGTTTTGAGTAAAGATGAACTGTTCCATCCCAGGAACACTGAATATGACCCTACCTCCTCTACAATCAATTGTCGTATGACTGTCTCTCAACCAGTCCATGCCAAGAACAACATCGAAATTCCCTATAGGGAATTCAATCAACGATGCGGGAAATAAATGCCCACACACCTCTACCGGACATGAAAAGCGCACACTGCTAACTTCTACGAGCCCATTGTCGGTGAGTATATCCATCCTCTCCGGCAATGCCTCAAACTCTAATCCAATCCGTGTAACATATTGTGCAGAGATGAATGAATGAGTAGCGCATGAATTAAATAATGCTACAGCGGGAAATGAGGGTAACGAGAATTTTACCTGCCACCACGTCACTAGACGCTAGAGCCTCTCCTAAGGATAATGTGAGAGCCTGACCCTGGCCCCGCTGAGCTCCTTGTTACGGCCTTTCTCGACCATGCTGTTGCTGCCTCTGAGGGCCTTCGGCTTCCTGTGCCTGGCGGAACATCTGAGCCTGCGTTGGTAGACGCTGGGCTAGGGGCCTTACTGCTAATACTGGCCCTCCACTCGGGGTTGCCGTCGGAGCTGGCAATGCTGAAAACTGCTGAGCCGGCCCTCCTGGCCTCTGCATCACAGGACAAGTGGAGATACGGTGGTCTGAACTACCACACCTCAAGCATAAGCCATTCGCTGACCGACACACCTCTCTCGTGTGCCCTGCCTTCCCACAGAATGTACAGCCCTGGGGTGCTCCTCGACGCTGCTGTTGGTTCTTCGGCTGCTGATGCCGAACTGGCGCTGTATTAGTTGACACGGCCGTCCTCCACGGCGCTTCCGCATCATGAATACGTACACCGGGTGCTGGTGCCGATGTTCGCTGCATTCCTCCTCCTCCTACCTGGGAATGGGACCTCTTCTGACCTCCTGTCCTCGATGCCAACCTCTGCTAGGTAAGCTCATGCCTCCGAGCGGCCGTCAAAATAGCGTCAAACGTCTGGTAGTCGTGTCCCTCCACAAACTGTAATAGTTCCAAATGAAGTCCCTGCTGGAACCTCATAGCTTTCTCTGGCTCCGTTGCCACCATTGCTGGTACGAAACGGCACAATCTGCAGAACTCTGCTGCATACCCATCTACGATCTTGCCTGCTTGCTTGAGACTAATAAACTTCTGCTGGAGCTCATATCGAGCTACTACGCCAAAATACTTGGCCTTGAATCTTTCACTGAAGGTGGTCCAACGAACAGGGCGTCTTATACCAACTTCTTCTGATGCCCACCAGTCGCGGGCAAGATCCTGAAGTACTAATTTGACCTGATCAACCTTCTCATCATCTGGAACCTTGGCTGCCACAAGAATGGCTTCGATGTCTTGAATCCATGCATCCGCAGTGATGGCATCCTCCGTGCCATCAAAATACCTCGGGTTCAAGCGACGGAACCTTCCTGATGCTCCCGAGTCAACCCCGGCACTCCTCTCAATAGCTAACTGAATCCCTTGGTTCAGCAACACGTTCTGCTCCTGCTGCTGGGTCTGTTGCTGTTGGTGAGTGACAAGAATCCCCCGGATGATCTCCAGGAGTGCTACGACGTCTGGTACTTGCCGTCGCTGCTGGTGCTGCAGGAGTTTCAATACCCTACGGCTGCACTGCCTCTGGTTCCATTTCTGCTCGTGTCTGTCCTGGGGAAGGTTCTCTCCCCTGCTGGTGCCCAGTCGAGCCATGCTCTCGCTGCTCTTCCTCATGGGCCTCACCCGCTACCGAGAATGAAACACCCCTATAGAGAAAGATATAAGATTATCAAGTCCGGACGAGGAAGATTTCGAGGATGCAAGTCAGGTTAGAGATCAAGGCAAGGACAAAATTTGAAACGGAATTTCAAGGGGAAACAAGTTTTGATTGAGACTCCTAATAATTCGCAATACCCCACAAGTATGAAAAACTGACCTGCATGGGCCACCACTAAAACCTTGTCACGCCCCAGTACCGAAATACGGAGACGGACTAGGCCAGCTACTCCATATGAGGTACGTAACGTCATACGGCGATCGTGGCTGTCGAGAGACTAGGGGGTACATGCTACAATCAAGTCTCCTATGGTCCCACAGAGTTCTATGTCTCAATCAATCAAATCATATCAGCAATTAAATGAACATTAAAGATAAAGCAGTAAGGCGTCCCCGACGCTTCATCAAAATGATCATGAGAGACTAGCTTTATAATTTAGCTATCTCAGAGAGTCAGGAGTACAAAATTATACACAGCTGCAGTCTGTTTATTTACAATTCTGTACTGACACAAAATATCAAGTAATCCGGCTAACAGGTGCCGGTGGCTAAACGCCGCACAAAGTAAAGGCAGGAGTGGTGGAGAAGAAACCCACTCGAGTCCCCGAACCGCCATGCTCCTAGTATGTACCATGGATGTCAGGAAGGAAGATCGTGTCCTCCGGCTCTGCTACGAGATCTGGCCAAACAAAACCAGCGGGGTCAGCCCCGAATAGCAAGTACCGCCAAAGAGGCACAAGAGTTAAGATTAAAAACCCAGTTAATAGAATGATTGATAATAGTAATACTTATGCTACTATTATAGGGTAGCGCAACCTCCTCGAACCCATATGGCACCCTTACAACCAAACAAGGACAAAAGATGCCGCATGGAGTCGGGACGTGTCGTACTCTATAACTTTCACATAAGAAAAAGGTATAAACAATAAAATCTCCTGATCGTGACTTCGGTCGATAGCCTATCGCAGCACAATAACCAACCCAACAATCAAACAAGAACATGGGTTGGATCATGTACCATGATAGACCATGTTCCTCAGTCATTCACAGAAGTAACACTTCACAACCAGAATAAGTCTTCCGCTCATAACTTCGGTCCACAGCCTGTCATAGTACGATAACCAACCCAACAATCAAACAAGAACATGGGTTGGAACACGTACCATGACAGTCCGCTTCCCTCAGTTATTCACGGGAGGTAATAAGATACAAGCAAGTCGTTTTCACGGCCAATCAAGTCTACGAGTTTCTAGTGGGACGAGGTTATCCTCGTATCATGTTATTTAGAAATCCTCAGATATTATCTTTCCAGCAAGGCTAGCCAACCCAGGGGTTCGCGTAGACAGGTGTTATTGGGCACAGGTCCCTCGTAAGGCCACCTTGCCAAAACATATAATATATATCATAAATTAATCGGATACAGTCATCCACTCGTCGTAGATGACACAGTATCCGTGGAGACCAGCCAGCACGTCAAGACAATATCTCAAGGCGGCTGGTGTAACACGATCTCGGGATTCTGCCCTCCCCATGCATCTAGTATATTTAGTTGCCTAGTTTAACCCTAGGCAAAATCTTGGACTCACATGCTGTGGCCTGCATGATTATCCTCCTAAAGTCGTACTTTAGTACGAGTATCCCAAAGAGGATCCATGTCAATCAGTATGTCAACATGTTCTACCCTTCTTAGTGTAATGCATCATTGCAAATATGCCACATGGAGTTACGAGTCATTTGTCGAGCATGAACAAGAACTGGGACATTCAGGTACATGCATCAGGTAGGAACACTTGTTCACCGAGATCACATTAGTGCTCATATCATGCTCAGGACAAAAGGCGTAAGGATATATAGCATACACAAACATTCACCTATATATATATATAAGCAATATAATATAAGAAAAATATAAAATATAAAGGAGCCCAGGTCAGGGCGCGCTGGGTCAGAATACGCAGGGTCAGACTGTGCAGGGTCAGGTTGCGCAGGGTCAGGTTGCGCAGGGTTAGACTGCGCAGGTTTAGACTGCGCAGGGTTAGACTGCGCAGGGTCAGACTGCGCCGGGTCAGACTGCGCCGGGTCAGACTGCACCGGGTCAGACTGCGCCGAGTCAGGTTACGCCGGGTCAGACTGCGCAGGGTCAGACTGCGCAGGGTTACGAGAGAGCTGCGCCCTTCGCTAAAAAGTGCTGGGCCAAGAGAGAGCTGCGCGCGCGAACTGCTACAGGGTCATCTCCTTCCTCTTGGCTGAGAGCAAGAACACCATGAGCCCTAGAACTTCTAAGGTCCATAAAATCCTCATCCTAAGCCCAAATTGGGACTTCTATAGGTCAAAATGGGGTAGAACAAAATTCTCTACAACAAGGAACACTCAAAACTTGAAAATAATGAAGTTTGCTAGATCAAAACCAAGAAAAGCCGAAAATGGTTAAAACTTAGATCTACAAAAATAAAAGCTTCAAAATGGAAAATTTCAAGTTCTAAACTAGTATAGAATGAGGAGAAGAACATTTTTGACAAATAATTTTGTAAGAAAATCATTAACAAAAATTTATTGATCTATCTCTTGAGCAAGTTGGCACTTGCCTTGGTTGGTGGAGGAAATAAATGAGAGGAAATAAATGAGGGGAGAGAGAATGAGATGAGTTATTATATAGAATCTTGAACCCATGGGTTCATGATGAACTAAAGGGTTCATGATGAACCATTGGTGAACCAAGAATAGATTACCCAAATGAGCCAAAACTGTAGGCCCAAATGCAAAAAATAAATTACGAAATAATATTTTGGGAAATGTATGAAGAAATACAGCATAATAAATATAGTATGAATACAAGATAAATACAATTTATCGGTTTACGTATTGAAATACGTATTCCAGGATCGGGGTGTGACATGTTATATGCATGTGCCCTGAGCTTTGACCCGACCTGAGCATGACCTGACTTGGCTGTAACACGAACTTGACTTGCACATGAGCCCTGACTTGGATTTGAACAGGATAATTCTAGGCTATGATCAGAACTTGGCGTGAACATGACATGATAATATGACCTACTTTATAATTCTTATAGTGGCCCGTCGAGGCGCACTCCTGACAAGTGACAAGTAACTCGATATGACATGTATAATCTTAATAGTGGCTTGTCGAGGCGCACTCTTGACAAGTAATCTTGACAAGTGATAAGTAACCTTACGTGACATGTGTACTCTTAATTGTTGTTGCGACAGTTCTCCCTGTCTTACTAAGTTTAACTCTTATCTTAACTTCGTGGTTGATTGTGCCTGTATAAGCTACATATCTCGTCTTGTATCATGTCTAGGACATAGATTTCTGGCTACTACGGTCAGGGATTCATACTGAATCTAACTAGGTTAATGACTAGATAGATCAAGTAGTTCATATAGAGATATTTTTCAGTTACAGGCGATCCCGTTATTCCGGCCACACCTGTGGACTTGTAGCCTGCCGACGAGTAGGGCACATCTCTAGCTCACTGTCATGTGGGGCACTTCTTGAAATGAGAAGTACTAAGTACACCAGTAATCTTGATAACTCTTGTAACTCTAATAATAAATTACTTCGCTTGGATAACCTGGATAGCTGCAGGGCTTGTGACTGTGAGAACATCTCATTACATCTTGCTAGTAACTAGGCTTTTGATAACCCTAGTTAGTTAAAGTATCAAGCCGTACTCTTGCTTGGTCGTGATCGATGGATGGAGTCCAGTCTAGTCTTGTCTAGACAGTGCCAGTTTATGATTACTTCAGTGCATTATTGTTTATGCTTTACTTTTGTTGATAAATGGTTAATGACTAAGTTCTGTTCAGGTGAAGGATTACAACCCCAGTCCTTGTTTGGTTTATGGGTTGTAACTTGGTTTCCGGAATAGTTTCTTAGTTATCTTATCATTCGCCATCCTATTTTTCTAACCATGTCTTCTTGTTACTTAATCATGTTCATATGTCTATATATTCTGTTTATTAACATGCTGGTTTTAGTTCTTAAGTGAAGCCTCCTTTGTGGCACTTGCTCTTTTCGGTTCTGACCCAGCTGGTTTTGTATGGCCAAATTTCAGAGTAGCTCCCGGGGATCTACCTGTATTCCAGCCAAATGGTAAACACCAGACGTAATCTTGACAACGAGTGGGTTTTTATTTTGCTCTCCCACTCTCTTGTAAATTATTCTTTTGAGGCATTTAGCCGTCGAGCAAGTATTAGCTCGTGTTGAAACTTAATTTCTGTCTGCCTAAGGGCTATAACCTGATTAACAAATCCTAGGGTTGATCATGTATGACTTAAACTCTTGCTAGTCTTCATATTTTATATGACTAGCTTCATGATCATCTGAATATATAATGTTTGGCACGCCTTACCTTGTATGTTTGATGATCTAACATCTTGTACATTTATTTGCTTACTTAAGATTGAGATACTAGGCTTGTTCTTGACCATAGAGACTGATGGATTGTAGTTTAACCCTCATGCATCTAGACAGCCGTGACCGTATTGCGAGGTGGGTTGTACTTCAATATACGTAGCTGGCTGTGTCTGTCCCCCGCTCTCCAGTATTCTAGTTCTGGGGCATGACAATAGCTGACCGTAGAGACTTGATCGAAGACTAAGTTGAGTGTTGGAGATCCTTAGGATGTCCATATTGATGTTGTATAGGTATAGTCGGAATGAGTGAGATATGTCAGGAAGTAAACTTCGGAATGGAATGGAGATTGAAAATTTTGATATTATAACATTGGATGGAATAATGGATTATATTGGTTTCGAAAACTTGGACGCCCTTATTTGGAATGTCGAAATTTGTTAGAACTGGTTGGATTTCATTGGTTGGTTGAATCATATTGAGCTATGCAAACTGATATTAGTTGTCTTGTGACAGTCGGAATAATTTTATCCATGGATAATCATATCATATTTGAAGAAAAAGTGTAAGACGAGATAGGGTAGTGCATGTAGCCGAGATCGGCGAGAGCGAATGTAAATTGGGATATCCTCAGAATTAATACTACTGGAAATGAGAGTTGCTCATGCAAGATGATAATAATTTGGCTTGGTCAATACGAGAAATATTTGAGTACATCAAAATTTTTTACTAGTCGAATGATGGTACGACTTGGAAGATGGAACATAATTAAAAAAATTTATGGGTTGAAAATAAAGTGTATGGATGCGAGCGATAATGGGTACATGATTTGATCAATAAGAATCGTGGGGTCGAAATGAAATATGGCTATTGGCTTTATCGATTTTTGGTGGTATGAATGACAATGGACTTGAAAAGGAACTCTGGATTCGTTGGAAAACTCGATATAACTAAGTTGGAATACTTTACAAAATTTTGGTCGATTGTGAAAAATTACTCGAGTTGGAATTGGTAACATTCATTGTGTTAACAGTTGGTTGGAAGATCGAATTAATGAATTGAGACGATATGAGATGCTCGAGAGGATTTGCTGATATTTGGGAATAAAATTATACATGTAGCTCGTTTATTTTTTCTATCACTGAACTTGGTTGAAATACATATATTTCTGGGACGCCTAAAATATGTGTATGATCCAAACTAAGTGGTATGTTGAATTCAAACGAAGCCACATGTTGGTTTTGGTTCGAGGACGAACGTACTGATCCCTCCACCAGCTTTCATACAGGGTACAGGGAATGGATTGCTCGCGGCGAAGCTTCGCTTGATCGCACAGAGACATGGAATGCCATAGCGTTTGAAGCGTGCGATCACATTGACGCTCGGACTTGCAATAGGATTGATGCGGCCGAGATATAGAAGACATGATGTATGGAACAGTGAAATCCTTTATGGGCAAAAGAGAATTTGAGTGTTGTAGCCAATCTAGCAAATTCAATTGGGATATTTAAAGCCTTTGTAATCTCAGTTCGTTATCAATAAAGAGAATTGTTTCGTATACTCTGTTTTCTTTCGTTTGCTAATATCAAATCAAATATAACCATTTTGAGAACTTGTCATCTTGCCTTGCACGAGTGCAACTCCAGGCTCGTGCGGCATCACGTCCCCTGCGAGGACGATAATTCGGTGATTCCGGGTCGGGGTGTGACAAATTGGAAGAATTGTCATGTGCTAAAAAATTGCACGAGTTTTAAAGAAAAGAATAATAATGGTTAACTATTTAGAATCAAATTAGGTTGCTGTAGCAAGATGGTATATTATTTGAAATCAATCGAGACATTGCGGAGAAATGTTAAATAGTGCAAGTTGATCATGGAAAGTTTCATAAATTTAGTTGAAGTTATGGGGATGAGTTTTATTTAAGTTTCGAGGAAGAAACTTTTTCTGAGTGGAATATTATGTAGTGTCCTGACCCGCACAGTGCATTATGATGGCTGGTTGGTTCGATGAAGTCTTGTTGGACTTGAAAAATACAGTAGTATCGCTCGGAAGGCTATGCGATCGTGGCAGAAATTATCTTATAAATGTGAGTAGTATTGAGTCATTCGAATATCTTTTAGCTTCACGCTTAATAAAAAGGACTGTATTCTATGTTTCTTGTTGAGTTGTTAAATATTATCTTGCATGAAATCTAGAAAGATAATTAATCACCTAACCTGAAAACTATTGCGAATCATTATATGAATATTTGTGCTTGCGTGTTGTTGCAATGAAATACATGATAGGTGAAGCAAAAGTCCCAAATACTTGGATGGTGAGTATATTAAGCCTCAACTCGGTGAACGTATGGTAGCACAGATGCTAAGTCCCAAGAATTGGGTGGTGAGTACATTGAGTTCCGATTGGAAAGATGTATGGTATCAAAGAGGTGGAATGATTAAGTCCCTAGTTTGGGCAGATAAGTCCCTGGATTGGGCAGTTGGTATTTGTGACTGTCACGACCCGCAGCCACTGTGAGGGTACGAGTACGTAACAGCGTCCAGCCTACGCCTCAGTATCGGCGGTAGAACGCTGTTCTAGGTCAATCATCTAACAATATATAAGGTACCTGTACAGTATATACACTCCGAATGGAGGTGACAGCAGAATACAGTCTCAATCACATCTAAAGGAAGAATATAGCACGATGGAAATAGATAAAGAAATCCTCAACTGAGGTACAGCAGAATGAAATAACATAAGTCTCAATAACTACTAGTCTCCATAATAATACAACTCTGAATCCAGACAACTACTAACATAAAAATAAGAAAACAGTCTAAACTATCTACACTAAGCATAGGCATCATCCTTAGCAGCTGCCTGAACCTCCCCAGGGGTCCAGGTCGCGAGTGTCATCTAGGCAAGCTCCATAGTAAGGGGTGCAGGGTTCCTCATCCTCTTCTGTAAAATTTTCAACAGGTCCAGTCAGGACGGGAGCGAGCACAATACATCTCACGCAGATCATAACAGGTTAAAAAATATAAACATACAAGAGAGTACGATACATGAAACTGAAAGAAAGTACATGATGTAAATAGAGAGAGAACTAAAATAGAAATATCTACTATAAGTAGATAGCTACCAGTGACTAGTGATTTAGAGTACAAGGTCGACATGTGAACGGCTGGATTTGCACATGAATATACTAAAGAGGCGCACATGGTTATACTACTTTGGAATTGTTCACATGACTATTTATACTCCTCCATACCCCAATCAATACACAAGGATCCATACAAGTTATGTTACGCACATGATTTTCACATGAAAGCCCATAAATGGGTGCACATGAAGTATACATGAGGGCTCATAAATGAGTGCACATGAAATTCACATGAAGGCCTATAAATGGGTGCACATGAAATTCACATGAGGGCTCATAAATGAGTGCACATGAAGTATAGGTTATACATGAGATACATGAGAAACATGACCGAATATGAGAGCACATGAGAGTACACGAGCGAACATGAACAAGCATGAACCACATGAGAAACATGAATAACATGAGAGTGAGGAATACATGATGTACATAAAATACACGACATGATGTATCCGATGCTCCCGAGGGGGATAACATCTCAATGTAGGGATCCATATAGTACTAATCCGTGATAATATCGTGACAGCATCAAATAAGGTAAACTAGAGCAGAAATATAATTCTAAGCAAGTTATGGAATGATCAGAGAATGTACTCGCCTGGTATCTGAATAGCTGTAGTAAATGTACTGTCCGAGATGAGGTACCTGACTCCTAGTTAGAGCAACACAAGTCAAGATGTATACAAGGGATGATAAATGTAATCTACAATGCATCTGCATGTTGTCTAGGTCAAACTAGACTAAAGTCAACTCTTGGTCAACTCTGGTCAACTATACAGTCAAACTAGGTCAAGTCCTTGCCCCAATAAGTCTAACAAGTCTCACTAGGCCTAACCAAACTAGTCTAGAAATCAAATACAAGCACAAGACAAACCAAGCTAAGCTAGCACTCACACACAATCCCAAGGCTAACACAAGCTGTCAATACACCATACATATATATTTATATATACATACAATGTACACACAAGTCATGCATAGGTTAAGGATCTATATCCTAAGGCAATACAAGCCAACACAAGCTTCCCATTTTTAGACAACATCACATTTAACTATTTAAGCTATCAATCATAAAATCCATGTATATATATATATATATATATATATATATATATATATATATAATATATATATATATATATATATATATATATATATATAAATATATATATATACATATGTACATGCATAAATTAGCATACAACACTTAGGCCTATATGTAGCATGGCATACATATATATATGTACACTATATTGCATTGCATTATCACACTAGGTTATATTATATATATATATATACACACATAGAGAGGGATAGAGGGAAACATTGCATATGTGTGTGTGTGTGTCATGTGGCATGGCAAGGGGTTTAGTTAACATGGAAATTAAGGGTAGGTTCATAACATGGGTTAAGCATATAGGTTTATACATACATAGTGTACTTGAAAGGGGTTCATAACCACATGTATTTGGTTTAGGCATATAGGTTTAGCCATCAATCAATGTTCAGTTTAGAGTTTAGGAATGTTAGGCAAATGAATTCAGTTTACATAGCTAAACAAGGCTCAGTAGAGAGTGTCCTGTGTGTTGGTGTGTGTTCTATGTGTCAATCTCAGATTTTATAAGTTCACGAATGCATGAGTGTGATATGGTAGCAGTCTCCAGGTTTCAGTTTAGTGTGATTGTGTGTGTAGGTAGCGTAGTGGTGTCTCAGTTTTAAGAGTGCAGTGTGTATGACAGTGGCATAGTGTAGATGTGTGTGAAACATTGAAATCATGTGGGGAATAGTGTGTATGTGCAATATGCTCTCAGGGAAGTATGAATCCAACATCAATATGTCCACTCAATCAACCTACTGAAATCCTTAGAAAATAGATAACTTAAAACCCAAATAAACAACCAATCAAACCTATACACTCAAAAATCCTGAAATTGAAAAAAGAGTGTGAACAATGTGTCACAAGGGGGTGGGTGAGGGTTCAGTTCAATACAAATATGTGTGTACAGTTCAGTTCAAGTGTGCAGTGAACATACTCATGTGTGTGAGTGTAAACTCATGTTCCCAGGTTCAAGTTTCAACAGGGAGTGGGTGATCATGTGTGTGACTGAACTGTGTAGGCAATGCGTGTGTGAGTGAGTTAATAGATAACAGTGGTGACATGAGTTCTCAGGTATTCCCAAACTAAATGACAGTAAAAAGAAAATAACCAGTTAACATATAGTTTCTGAAAAATTAAGAAATCAAGCCTAAATCAATCAATTCACCCAAAACGAAACCTTAAACCATGGCATATAGATTTATCTAGAAAATAGTATAATAGACATCAAAATAACATGGAATTAACAGTAAAAAATACGGATTAAAATCAGA
Organism: Iris pallida; assembly: GCA_029216955.1. Taxonomy (NCBI): domain Eukaryota; kingdom Viridiplantae; phylum Streptophyta; class Magnoliopsida; order Asparagales; family Iridaceae; genus Iris; species Iris pallida. The sequence goes on from JANAVB010041814.1 coordinate 11,688,234, forward strand.
AAATAGAGAATAAATTCCCTGATAAATGGCCGTATCAGCACATATAGGATATTGAGAAATTCATCATCAAAATAAGTTAATATTACAAATTGAAGGTTGGTAAAGCAAGACACACATGTGCACGTGTCATAGAGTCATTTCGTGTCCAACCAAGTCGACACAGACGTGTCCAAATAACCGCACATACACAGACACAAATTTGTGTTCAGACAGTGTCGTGCACACGTGTACATCACTCGTGGACACGATACAGTGCACCACGTGTCACGTGCACCTACCTATATGTTTGCCTAGGGTAGGTCTAGGTGTCTAGGACCCTGATTCGTGTCTAGATGGTGTCGTGTCGCGTGTATGAGTGCGTGTCAGAGGGACGAATTTTCGCGCATGTACACAGCAAGGAATCGGTGCGCGCGTGATTTCTTCCTAACCACTCAATAAGGTCCCACAAAATTTTGTAGGCCTTGTGTCAGTCACCTAAGGAGTGTCCACACAAATTTTGGTGTCGAGAGATGGCGTGTCCAGTGAGATATAGGACACGGGCAGTAGGGCACGTATACGGGGTCTATGCGCGTGTGTGTGTGTCCAATTCTGACACGAATACGACACGAAATCCATTTCAGTCTTCACAAAATTTATCATACACATATAGACCTAGGTATCTATGTAATTAGTTTTTCAAAAATCGAAAATAAAATCCTTTGTGACATTTTAACAAACACCTACACACACATCATGATACGTGTCCGATACGGACACCAAATGGACACGAAATTTACCCAAACTTTAGGAACAGCTAGGGGACTCCTAGATCTAGCCTAATATACAAAGAAATCGGAATTAAAAATGCAATTTAAGGGGTTTTACCTATAGGTGCAAATAGCAAGAAAGAGCTTCAAATGGGGGGTGTTCTCCTTGATGGCCAAAAGCTCCAAATTGATCCAAGGCTGAGATTACTCTCCATGAACAGCAAGAAGAGACTAATTAGAACCTAATGCAAAAGATTTGAGCCAAAAAGGACTTGAAATGAGAATGTTATGGATTGGGAAAGATAGCTTTTTACCTCTTTTTTCAATTTGTTGAAATATTACAAAGAGACAAGAAAAACAATGAGGAGATTATTTATAGGGATGGGAGCCCTAAGTGGCTGGTCATATTGAATGAAAATTAGGGTTAGGGTTATAAGTCATGGGCCATTGGCCAAGTCACATGAGCAATGGGCTCTCTACCTTAGCCTTAAGTCCAACATTAAAATCCTTCCTAACTTTCTCAAGAGCTAAATCACTCAAGTCAAAACCAAGTCGACTTAAGTTAGATTAGGGTCACACCATGCTAATCAAGTCACCGTAACTAGAGTCAGCATCTAGGTTAGTCTCTTAAGTCACAACTAGCAAAAGTCAAAATCAACAACCGTCAATCCAATAAATAAATCAATAATTCTAATAAGTCAAAATGACCAAATTACCCCTAGGCTAAAAATGATAATATTCCAAATCACAGGATTAGGCTCTAGGACAAACAGTCTCTACGGTTTTACTAGCTGCACATCAAAATCACAAGTCATAGTTTTTAATTATTTTAAAAATGATTAAAAATTACCAAAAATTATATTATTATTTAATCTCATAATTTAATAATTAAAATCATAAAATTTTAAAATTACCCTTATTTTAGAAAATAGGGTGTTACAGTGACCTCAGCTCAAGGCAATGGTGGCTAGATGGATGAGAATGGTGGCCTATATACTTAGTTTTTCTTATCATGCATTATATATTTTCTTCATAGATAAGTTGCATATACTTGCATGCTCATGGACAACTTGTGCACAAGGTAATTCTTCGAACGGTACTCCAAGACCACGAGACCGATTCATCCTAGGGGAAACACAGACGGGTGCCGACGTACTGGCATCGATATTTTGGGACTTTCAGTGAGGCTAGTTACATGCACTGCAAGGGACACCGTTATACCAGTAACGATTATAAGTCCAAGATGGCGTCTCGCCAGTGACCTTCATATAGATAGGTCACTTGATAATGATGTCTTATGTAGGCAGAGTAAGTTATCACTCAATTACAGAAAAGATGACGCTGTTGGTAAGAATCACCTGAACAGTGACGAATATGATATTGTTCCTAACAATGTCTTATGTAGGCAGAGTAAGTATTATATATGTACAGGGATGGCTACATGACCGCGGGTAAGAATAACTAAAAGGGTGATAACATATATGTTTTACATTATGCTGTTATGAGAACTGTATGCTTTACTTCTGTCGGATATGAACTGTTAATTGACCCTAAGGCAACGAGAACGATGACTTTTAATAATGTTCTGTAACGCTCCAGTCCCAAAATACGTAGGACTAGGAACGTAGACATGCCAGCCGTATAATAAATATACGTGAGCTGTAAAATACAGTAGAAGCATAACTAACTAATCTCATCTACAAAATATAAGAATAAAAGATATCATAAAATCGACTATAAATTGTCATTGGTACATGTAGTTGGGCGGAGACAAATCCAATACCAACTATGAAAAGAAATACATGATATACAAAAGAATGATTTTGGAGAGCGAAGCGAAGACGATCCAAGCGCAATCATCCTCGAAGAAATAGCGATGATCACGGCTAGAGCTAGAGCACCTGCAAAAGACAAGAGCACACACCTGGCGAGATAACCAGGTCCTTAGAGGGACGTAACAAGACACATAATATCATGCCATATAAACTGAATAAATATTGCTCAAATAAATAAGTCAATTGAATTATAACATGGTCCAATACATACCTATTGAACTAGCTTACCATCCCCCCAACCAAACAAGGACAGGAGATGGTAAACTAATTCACGGTGATGTATCTTTCCATGCTATAAATCCAATATGGTATCCGGACCCCAACAAGGTTCAATACCTTCTCATCGAAGTAGTAAGTCATACCTACAACCAAACAAGGACAAGATGAAATGAACTAATCCGCGACAAGTTATTGTTCCAAGCCACGGTCAGATACAAGTACCCAAACCAAAAGTACTCGTACCTAACGGATAAAGGTGCCTAACCGTTCTAAGTAAAATATAGTTAAGAACAATCCTTCCTACGCATGGGCCCTGGCTAAATAGGATCGGCATAGTCCCCCCTTGGGGTACCAGATGCCCAATCAGTAAGAGCATAACGTTCTGCAGAACGTCAGTGGCCGTCAGTAATCATGGATCATCAACCTCGTATCTTCAGCGGAGCTTCCGGGTCACAAGGAAAAGTGCATCGAAGCCCATACGCTAAGGAATTTGTCCTCCCCGCCCAATGCCTACTATGTTGTATCCACAACAGAAAACTTCTATAACCGCTAAGTCAAACCTAGCATGCAACCTCTATTAGCGGTTATTCCTATCGCACGGCTTGTATGTACTGGTGGCCAGCCAATCACGCACGTTCGTGTTCTACATGCGACACACAACTTCGTGGTACTACGTGTCAAGGCCAATGAATGCAACACATAAAGGTGGTCCCTTAAATCTAAGTTTAATGTGTACGAAAACTAATACATAGCAGGAAATATAAATGACCAGTAAGTTCTAACAGGTTATGCCATGTATCATAGTTTATTTTTCATAAAAAAGTAATAAACAATGCATGAAATATGAGCTAAATAAATAAACAGCAAATGGTAAGGTGTCTTGCCTGGTAGGATGCCTGGTGTGCTACAACGATCAATATGGTACGAGTTGTGACTTCGGTGTAACTACTATGCAAGGTGACCTCTGATGGCGGCACGGACGGTTCCATCGGGTCCACGACGGTCAAACTAGTTAGGGTGGCCATAAGGTAGTACGAATTTGGCGAAGGAAATAGGGAAGAGGGGTCTAGTCATGGACATGAGGATAAGCGAAGAAATTTGAATATATTATGTATATCCGATTTCAGAAAACCATTTAAACACAAAATTCTAACTTTTGAAATTATATTTTGTAGGTCAAAGGCTATAGATAAGATACTAAGAATAATAAATCTATTTTCCAAAAATTGTTTTAGGTAGAAAGCTATAATTTTGTAAAAATAAGTAGTTGAAAAGGGGCTAAACTTATTGTATAAATATATATAATCCTACTTAATGAATGATACGTATAATGTATAATCATAATAAAATAATAACAATAACGATAATATTTACATATATTTTGTTAATACTAATATATATACTAGAACGTAGAAAATAATGATAATAGCTTTTAGAAATTTAATATATTTAAAATACATAGACATTCAGGTGTCATGTATCAAAGTATAACATAATAATAATATTTAAATCCCAAGCGTGATAGATTTTAGTAATACTAATCATAATAAAATAATATAAACTATTAGCACCCATACCTAAAGTATTGTGCAGATGGTAATAATAGTAATATTATAATAAGAATACTAATTATAATAATAAGAAGAATAATAATACAGAAGCTAGTTGTGATAATAATAATAATAATAATAATAAATCTATAATAATAATAATAATAATAATAATAATAATAATAACATAATAATAATAATAATAATAATAATATCAGCAACTAACAAAAAGGAAAAAGCTACTGCTCTTCCTGGGTTTCACCAAAGGAAACAAACAAAAAATGAATGAATAAATAATATAAACACAGTTGGAGTAGTTAAGAAGGAGAGAGAGAGAGAGAGGGTGAGAGGTCGGGAAAAAAGGAAGCGGGCGGCGCGATCTCGGCGGAGGGGCAGCTCGGTGGGCGACGACGGCGGCGATCGGAGGAGCGGAGAGAAGGGCGATCGTGGAGAGGAACTGAGACGGAGGGAGAGTCGGAGTCGCCGACGGCGGAAGAGGTCGTGGGCGGTCTCGCAGAGGCACGGCGAAGAGGGAAGAACGGGGGCACAGGTCTCGGCCGTAAGGGCGGCGCCGGCGGAGGGGTGTGCGGGCATCGATTCGGCCGGATCGCGACGGTTGGCGTGCGGAAGGGGGCGGCACTGACTCACGGAGGACGGAACGGTGCTGACTCGCGGCCGGAGTCGAGGACTCGACACGGCGGAGTCGATGGGGCTTGGAGCGGCGACGAGGTCAGGATCAGGTTAGGGTTTCGATCACTTTTGGAGATTTGGTAGCTGTGATATTGGTTCGGCCGGCGGCGGGCTGCCACGAGCGATGGTGATGGTAGTGTTGGTGAGGTGGTTTGGTGAATTTTGGCTATTTTGGGTGGTAGTCGGCTGGACGGGTCGGGTTGGCCGGGGCTTTGGTGACAGTGGCGGGGTTCGTGGTGGTTGTGGCCGTGGTGCGACGGGTCTGGCGAAGGTGGTGATGATAGATTTTGGGGGTGGTGGCTGTGGCGGTGTCATCGGGAGGCTGTGTTGGCGGTGGCGTTGGGTTGTGTTGCAGGTAGTCGGTTGTGCGGCTGCGGGATCATGGGATCGACGGGGTGCTTGCTGCCAGGGAGGCGCAGGATTTCTTGGGTTGAATTGTCGGGGTTGACGGCACAGGGAGGATGGTGGTCGAGGATCAAGTGCTCCGGCAGAGCGGGGTGATGGCGACGTGGTGCTGGTGATCGGGAAGCGGGTGACCGGGGAGTCAGGCTTGGTCGGGTCGAACGGGACAGGAGGAGGCGAAGACGGAGTCGACGTTAAAGCTAGGAATTTATTAGTGTCGGGGGTGTGTCTGACACAAAAGATGAACTTGTATATGTAAAATATGGAATAAGAATTTGGATGGACACAGACACGATGCACGTAGATTTGTGGAGAAAACTTTTGTGGATGTGAGAAATTTATGGAGGAGTACTTGCCTATTTATAGGATGTGGAAATTCCCAGTTTGGATAAGGACTAGAAATATTTAAACCCAAAAATAGATAATTTGCTATTTAATTTAAAATCAATCAAATTCAAATCCAAATCCAAATCCAATTAAATCTAACTAAATTCCATCTTTTATTTTAAAAATCAAATAAGATAAATCAACTTCAATTATAGATATTAATTTACTATTTAAATCAATCCATAAAATCAAATCAAGATTTATATTGCCATAAAATTTTAAAATATGTTTTTCCAAAAATACAATAATAATAATTTCGAAAATACCTATTATTTACAAATAAACTTAATAAATATTTATGAAATATATATGTATATGCGAATAATATTATTTATTATTAATAACTATTTTAAGAAAGTAGAATGATTCTAAGTCATACAGTCGTTATATAGTCTTCTTGTCCAAGTCCTTGGTTTTCTAGATGGGTTAGGGTCCTCTAAATTCTAGAATCTAAGTAAACTTGCTAATATAGGTCACAAGGACAAAGGGGTTGCTAGATCATATGGCATTCTACCCAACTTAAAAGAATTAAACTAATGGTATTTTGGGACAAAGTAACATGTCTAACTAGTAGGGATCACCTGTCTAACCTCTAGCAAGCACGAAGGAGAGATAAGAATAATGATAGAAGGAATCAAGCAAGATGCAATCGATGAGTCGAACGGTAGTTTGAATATGGAATCGAGGAAAGAGGTCAAGTATGTGGATGAGATCCTGAACTTCTAATCCTATTCGCAGGCTTGCTTGGTACGGTAAGGTAACCAAACAATTTATCTTGACCTGCATGGGCCACCACAAAAACATGTAACACCCCAGTCCCAAAATACGTAGGACTAGGAACGTAGACATGCCAGCCGTATAATAAATATACGTAAGCTGTAAAATACAGTAGAACCATAACTAACTAATCTCATCCACAAAATATAAGAATAAAAGATATCATAAAATTGACTATAAATTGTCATTGGTACATGTAGTTGGGCAGAGACAAATCCACTACCAACTATGAAAAGAAATACATGATATACAAAAGAATGATTTTGGCGAGCGAAGCGAAGACGATCCAAGCGCAATCATCCTCGAAGAAATAGTGATGATCACGGCTAGAGCTAGAGCACCTGCGAAAGACAAGAGCACACACCTGGTGAGAAAACCAGGTCCTCAGAGGGACGTAACAAGACACATAATATCATGCCATATAAACTGAATAAATATTGCTCAAATAAATAAGTCAATTGAATTATAACATGGTCCAATACACACAATACACACCTATTGAACTAGCTTACCATCCCTCCAACCAAACAAGGACAAGAGATGGTAAACTAATTTACGGTGACGTATCTTTTCATGCTATGAATCTAATATGGTATCCGGACCCCAACAAGGTTCAATACCTTCTCATCGAAGTAGTAAGTCACACCTACAACCAAACAAGGACAAGATATGACGAACTAATCCACGACAAGTTATTGTTCTAAGCCACGGTCAGATACAAGTACCCAAACCAAAAGTACTCGTACCTAACGGATAAAGGTGTCTAACCGTTCTAAGTGAAATGTAGTTAAGAACAATCCTTCCTACGCATGGGCCCTGGCTAAATAGGATTGGCATAGTCCCCCTTGGGGCACCAGAGACCCAATCAGTAAGAGCATAACGTTCCGCAGAACGTCAGTGGCCGTCAGTAATCATGGGTCATCAACCCCGTATCTCCAGCGGAGCTTCCGGGTCACAAGGGAAAGTGCATCGAAGCCCATATGTAACACCCAATTTTCTAGAAGAGGGTAATTTTGAAAATTTGTAATTATAATTATTATTTATTGATATTTATTTCATATTATAATTTTTGGTGATTTTTAATCATTTAAAACTATTTTAAAACATGACTTATGATTTTGGTGTTTGATAGTGTAACCTTGGAGACTGGTTGACCTAGAGCCTAGCCTTGTGATTAGGGTATTTTGTTTATCATTTCTAGTTTGAGGGTATTTTTGTCATTTTTGGGATTATTTGAATTTATTAGAATTTATTTGGATTTATGGGAATTTTTAGGAATTATTTTGGAATTGTTTGAATGAAGGTTGACTAGGTTGACTTTGACTAGCTTTGACTTGGTAACCTAACCCTAGTTGAGTTTGGACTTGGTTAGACTATGAGACCCTAGGTTAAGTCAAATTAACCATACTCTAGTTATTAGAATCAATTAGAAATATATAGTTTAGAATAGAAAGCTTTTGATCACAAGTCATGACTTGTGATTTTAGAAATATTAATTTATGACTAAGCCCAACCCACTAGCAACCCTAATCCAAGCCCATACATGGTCGGCCACTTAACCCTTCCTAGGGATTCCCACGCTATAAGTATTCTCCTAGAAATTAGGGCTAGCCTCTTAGGAAGAGCAAAGCTTTAGAAAGAGGTATTTTCTCAACTTCAAAAATCCCTAGAAATTCCATTTTAGCTCTATTTTCCCTCAAACAAATTGCAATAGATTTTAAATTAAGTGTTCTTGCTATTGTTATATATTATTCTCAGATTCAAATCAATTTGGAGAAGTTTGCTAGCAAGAGGAACCCCCCTATTTGAGGCTTTTCTTGTATTTGGTCACCTATAGGTAAATCTATGTAAACTTCATTAAATTCTGAATTTCTTTGCATGGAGACTTAGATCTAGGTGTCCCCTAGCTAACCCTAAATTTTTGTGTCATTTTGGACCCATTTTGTGTCCGTATCGGACACGTATCCGACCTAGGTCTAGGTGTTTGATGAAATGCCCCAATAGGCATTTCAATTGATTTTTAGGGAACTAAATGAATAGGAAATTACTTTTTGATGTTGCTTATCGATTTCTTTTGGTCTGGGAGTGGTCTGGGAGTGACACTGTGTCGTGTCGCGTCGGATTCGACACTTGCACACGCGGGTGCGCGCTCGTGCGCGAGGCAGTGCGTGTGTCCTGCCACTCGGGGGCTTTTTCACTTCGGACACAGCACTAGGACACGCGAAACTCGACACACACTATGGAGAAATGACTGACACCACATGTGTCAAGTCTCACGTGTCCCCGTGTCGCGTCGAGTGAGTACGAGGCTCTGCACTGGGTCGAGACTGACAGTTTCAGTCGGGTTTAAGTGTCACTGATACGCAGTTTTATCTAGGACACGTGGACACTTGGACTCAGTAGCAGACACCTAGACACGAGGCCCTATACTAGGCGTATCCCTGTACACGAGCATGAGGGTTGACTTGCACTGTGTCGAGTGCACGACACGCGTGCACTCGTGCACGAGGCAGTGTGCAGAACAGTGCCTGTGTTGTACTGTTTTGTGTCTTAAATCGTTTGGACACATTTGTGTCCTCTTGCTTGGACACAAACACATTGTAGGACACATGTATACTATATATTTTAATTACCAACCCTTAGTTTCATATTTTAGTTTGAATTCAAATCATATTTATCATTTACCCAAATTTCTGAAAACAGTGTATTAATTCCTGAATTTCCAGTTTTCAAAAGTGACTTTTGGCAATCAATTAAACCTATCTAAATGCTGTTAATGTTTAGTTTTAGTCACTAATACTATGCTCCTATATGTTATCTAACTGTGTGTCGATTTGTGTATTGATTGGTGTCCTTTTGTGTTTTGAATGGGGGTTTTGAAGTGAGGGCTATCAACTAAAATTTGGGTTTGTACACATGAATTAAATTCCTTATTTTCCTTTACTGTCTAATACATGAACTGATTTTCGTTTCCTTCTATTTCCTGTACAGTCCAGTAGGGGCTGCCCTCACTCATTCTTCACACACACACACATCCCTCACTCAATGACACACACACACACACACACACACACACACACACACACACACACACACACACACAGAGGTTTTAAGAGACTCATACACTGTTGTGCACACCACAGTGACCCCTCCTCACACACATTGTTTTATGACACACTCTAGTCCTAACACACACACAGACCTTGACACACACACACACAGCCACACTCCCACACCACTGTTTAAACACACATACCACACACACACATGCCCTCTCTCTAAACACATATCTATGTATATATATATATTATAATATATATGTATATGTATGTATATCTATATATATGTAAATAATGTATTATGTATATATATTATATATGAATATCTATATAAGTATAATATGTGTAATGTGTTTTGTATAGGCCTATAGGTATGTAAATGCATATTAGTATCTATAGAGTCATATAGTGATGTAGGTATATATTATATGTGAGTTCTATATAATGTAATGTATATATATGTATATGTATATTAGGTAATGTGTATGTATCCATGTATATGGCTACCCTATGTGTATAGACTTGTAGTGACTTGGTTTGAGTTGTGGTGTGTACTAGCTAGTATAGGTTGTATGGACTTGGTATGCTAGCATAAGCTAGTTTAGCCTTGTTTAGACTAGTATGGACTAGTTAGGCCTAGAATAGACTGTTTGGACTTATTGGACCTAGTTTGACTATAGTTGACCTAGGTTTGACTTCTTGGTTGACTAAGGTTGACCAAGAGTTGACTTTGGTCTAGATTGACCTAGAATCATGTAGAATGCATAGTAGAACTTTATTTTACCATTTTAGACTTGTTGTGACTTGTGCTGTTCTAATTAGGAGCCAGACACCTCTCCTCGGACAGTACATTTCATCCGGACACTCAGATACTAGGTGAGTACATTCTCTGATCATTTCATATCATGCTTAGAATTATTTTTCTGCATTAAATTACTTTACTTGGTACTGTCACGTTGGTCACACGGATTAGTACTATATGGATCCCTTCTTGAGATGTTATCCCCTTCAGGGAGCATCGGGTACTCTATGTTCTGTGCGTTTCACTTACATGGCGTATCACTATGCTTCATTGGTTCTTTGATCACTTGTGATATGTACTCTCATATCATAGAGTCTTTCTTGAATCCTTATCCCATTCATTGGATTTTCCAGAATTCCCATTTATGGGACTACTATGTACCACCCTTCGGGGGCCGTTACATAGAATCATAACATAACCTGGTTGGATCCTTGTGTATTGATTGAGGGTACGGAGGAGTAGAAGTAGACATGTGAATAATACCCAAGTAGTATCTCATCAGAATCATTTCATAGTGTCTCATCAGAATCATCCTATGCCATTTACATGTCTATATTATACTCTGACTCACTAGCCACTGTTAGTTCTTTACTTATAATAGATATTTCTATTACAGTTCTCTCTCTCTGTTTACATACTGCATTTCTTCAGTATCTATATCTTACTTTACTGCATGATTATATTTTCTAACCTGCTATGAACTGTTGAGATGTATTGTGCTCGCTCCTGTCCTGACTGGACATGTTAAAAATATTACAGAGGACGAGGATGAGGCCTGTGTGGATACCTTCTACGGGACAGCTCTAGCTGACGACTTTATCCTACTGCCTAGACTAGCTTAGTTAGGCTTATCTTACTTATGTTGTCTTGAGACTAGTAGTTAGACTTTATTTCTGTCTTTGAGATTTGGGTTGTATATATTCTTTCATATTTAGTAGCTGAGACCTTGTACTCTGGATATCTGCTGAGATGTTATCTTAGACTATTTGATCATCTGTATTTTCCTTGAGTTCTTTATCATATCGTGCTCCTTCTTCCTTAGTTGTAATTGAGTTTACTTTCTGCTATGTCACCCCCACTCGGGGAGTATAAACTGTTTAGCCTTATACTGTTAGATGCATTGAGACCTAGGACAGCGTTCTACCGTCGACACTGCGGCGTAGGCTGGGCGTTGTTACGTTCTCGTACCCTCACAGTGGGTGCGGGTCGTGACACCATACGCTAAGGAATTTATCCTCCCCGCCCAATTCCTACTATGTTGTATCCACAACAGAAAACCTCTATAACCGCTAAGTTATACCTAGCATGCAACCTCTATTAGCGGTTATTCCTATCGCACGACTTGTACGTACTGGTGGCCAGCCAATCACGCACGTTCGTGTTCTACATGCGACACACAACTTCGTGGTACTACGTGTCAAGGCCAATGAATGCAACACACAAAGGTTATCCCTTAAATCTAAGTTTAATGTGTAAGAAAACTAATACATAGCAGGAAATATAAATGAACAGTAAGTTCTAACAGGTTATGCCATGTATCACAGTTTATTTTGCATAAAAAAATAATGAACAATGCATGAAATATGAGCTAAATAAATAAACAGCAAATGGCAAGGTGTCTTGCCTGGTAGGACGCCTGGTGTGCTGCAACGATCAATGTGGTACGAACTGTGACTTCGGTGTAACTACTATGCAAAGTGACCTCTGATGGTGGCACGGACGGTTCCATCGGGTCCACGACGGTCAAATTAGTTAGGGTGGCCATAAGCTAGTACGAATTTGGCGAAGGAAATAGGGAAGAGGGGTCTAGTCATGGACATGAGGATAAGCGAAGAAATTTGAATATATGATGTATATCCGATTTCAGAAAACCATTTAAACGCAAAATTCTAACTTTTGAAATTATATTTTGTAGGTCAAAGGCTATAGATAAGATACTAAGAATAATAAATATATTTTTCAAAAATTGTTTTAGGTAGAAAGCTATAATTTTGTAAAAATAAGTAGTTGAAAAGGCGCTAAACTTATTGTATAAATATATATATAATCCTACTTAATGAAAGATACGTATAATATATAATCATAATAAAATAATAACAATAATGATAATATTTACATATATTTTGTGAATACTAATATGTATACTAGAACGTAGAAAATAATGATAATAGCTTTTAGAAATTTAATATATTTAAACTACATAGACATTCAGGTGTCATGTATCAAAATATAACATAATAATAATATTTAAATCCCAAGCGTGATAGATTTTAGTAATACTAATCATAATAAAATAATATAAACTATTAGCACCCATACCTATAGTATTGTACAGATGGTAATAATAGTAATATTATAATAAGAATACTAATTATAATAATAAGAAGAATAATAATACAGAAGCTAGCTGTGATAATAATTATAATAAAAATAAATCTATAATAATAATAATAATAACATAATAATAATAATAATAATAATATAATAATAATAATAATAATATCAGCAACTAACAAAAAGGAAAAAGCTACTGCTCTTTCTGGGTTTCATCAAAGGAAACAAAAAAAATGAATGAATAAATAATATAAACACAGCTGGAGTAGTTAAGAAGGAGAGAGAGACAGAGAGAGGGTGAGAGGTCGGGGGAAAAAGGAAGCGGGCAGCGCGATCTCGACGGAGGGACGGCTCGGTGGGCGACGACGACGACGATCGCAGGAGCGGAGAGAAGGGCGGTCGCGGAGAGGAACTGAGGCGGAGGGAGAGTCGGAGTCGCCGGCGGCGAAAGAGGTCGTGGGCGATCTCGCGGAGGCACGGCGAAGAGGGAAGAAGGGGGCGCAGGTCTCGGCCGCAAGGGCGGCGCCGGCGGAGGGGTGCGCGGGCATCGATTCGGCCGGATCGCGGCGGTTGGCGTGCGGAAGGGGGCGACGCTGACTCGCGGAGGGCGGAGCGGTGCTGACTCGCGGCCGGAGTCGAGGACTCGACACGGCGGAGTCGATGGGGCTCGGAGCGGCGACGAGGTCGGGATGAGGTTAGGGTTTCGATCACTTTTGGAGATTTGGTGGCTGTGATGTTGGTTCGGCCGGCGGCGGGCTGCCACGAGCGGTGGTGATGGTAGTGTTGGTGAGGTGGTTTGGAGAATTTTGGCTGGTTTGGGTGGTAGTCGGCTGGACGGGTCGGGTTGGCCGGGGCTTTGGTGACAGCGGCGGGGTTCGTGGTGGTTGTGGCCGTGGTGCGGCGGGTCTGGCGAAGGTGGTGATGATAGATTTTGGGGGTGGTGGCTGTGGCGGTGTCATCGGAAGGCTGTATTGGCGGTGGCGTTGGGTTGTGTTGTAGGTAGTCGGTTGTGCAGCTGCGGGATCAGGGGATCGGCGGGGTGCTTGCTGCCAGGGAGGCGCAGGATTTCTTGGCTTGAATTGTCGGAGTTGACGGCACGGGGAGGATGGTGGTCGGGGATCAAGTGCTCCGGCAGAGCGGGGTGATGGCGGCGTGGTGCTGGTGATGGGGCAGCGGGTGGCCAGGGAGTCGGGCTTGGTCGGGTCGAACGGGACAGGAGGAGGCGGAGACGGAGTCGGGGTTAAAGCTAGAAATTTATTGGTGTCGGGGGTGTGTCCGACACAAAAGATGAACTTGTATATGTAAAATAAGGAATAAGAATTTGGATGGACACAGACACGATGCACGTAGATTTGTGGAGAAAATTTTTGTGGATGTGAGGAATTTATGGAGGAGTACCTGCCTATTTATAGGATGTGGGAATTTCTAGTTTGGATAAGGATTAGAAATATTTAAACCAAAAAATAGATAATTTGCTATTTAATTTAAAATCAATCAAATTCAAATCCAAATCAAAATCCAATTAAATCTAACTAAATTCCATCTTTTATTTTAAAAATCAAATAAGATAAATCAACTTCAATTATAGATATTAATTTACTATTTAAATCAATCCATAAAATCAAATCAAGATTTATATTGTCATAAAATTTCAAAACATGTTTTTCCAAAAATACTATAATAATAATTTCGAAAATACATTATTATTTACAAATAAACTTAATAAATATTTATGAAATATATATGTATACGCGAATAATATTATTTATTATTAATAACTGTTTTTACGAAAGACTTTTTATAAATAATAAATAAAATAATAATTTAGAAACTTTGGTACGATAACAAAATAATTATTATGAATATTATTTTGAAACTATAAAAAATAGAAAATATTTTTCCAAAATATGTACGCTCGCACATATTCGTACTCGTCGAGCAAATTGGAAAAACGAACTTTCGCGCACGACGTATAATACGACTTTGCGACGTACAATACAAAATTTTAAATCAGTACCGAATTTAATAAAAAAAAGTAAAAATTTAGGGATTTTACATGTTTCTATAACATGATTACTTAGTGTTGTCTTCTTAGATGAGTCGGACTAGCATCGTTCGTCAGTACATAGATGAAGTACACCCACGTTTGTGGGCATCATTACAAGTGCTCGTACATGGAAGAAATTGTTTGATCAGTGTTTGGCATCGATGAATCGGATGGGTGTGCATAAGCTCTTCTTGCAAGATGATGCCTTCTACTATACGGGACATAATGTATGGAACAATGTAACTCAGTTGTACTAGTGAGATTGTAAACCAAATTAGCAAGTTCATTGTAAGCCAAGTCGGCATGTTCGATTGTAAGCCTAAATGATAAGTAAATTCAGATGGCTATTCAGATGTTGTTGTAATATATTGTAAACTCTGTATTCAGCTACAAGTCTTGTAATCTATTGCAATTATCAATAAAAAAAATATTTTTTTTTCATATCTTGTTGTGACTTTAATTTATCTGCTTGGTTTGCTCTGATGTTGTTGTTTCCTGAAAAATATCAGGAACTGTAATGGTTTTGTCTTGTACAAGTACAATATAGACTTGTATGGCATCACGTCCAATGGTTAGTTTTCGATCCTCCGGGATCGGGACGTGACAGACAAGACTTCGGCGAGAATATATATATATATATATATATATATATATATATATATATATATATATATATATATATATATATATATATGAGTTTTATTCGGTTTTCGATTTGGACCAAAATTCAAGATCGTAACCGAATATATGTTTTTAGTATTTTCAAAACCGATATCAAACTGAACATTATTCGATTTTTTTGGGGGCTTAATTGCTAATTGCTACCCTCAACTATCACACACTTTTCAAGTTGATATCCTAAACTTTTTTTTGTAACAACTTGATACCCGGATATTATTTTGGACAAAAATGCCCCTACCCCTAACCCCCCTCCCCCGTGCTAGCTTCGCCCCCCCCCCCCTCTGCTAGCTCCGGCCGCAGCTCCTCCCCTCCACCCCCCCTGCTCGCTTCAGGCCATCCCCCCCCCCTCTCGCTCCGACCGTCCGCCCGCTCTCGCCTCTCCCTAGGGCTCGACAGCGGGAGGAGGGGGGCTGGGATGGGGGGTGCGGAGCTAGCAGAGGGGTGGCCGGAGTGGGGGAGGGGATGGAGGGAGGGAAGGGATAAGGGCATTTTGGGATTTTTTAAAATGTTAGGTATTAAGTTGAAAAAAAAAATAGTTGAGGTATCAATCTGTTACGAAAAAAAGTTTAGGGTATCAACTTGAAAAAATGTGATAGTTGAGGGTAGCAATTAGCAATTAAGCCTTTTTTGGGTTTCAAACCATAACCGAACAATGCTCACCCCTCTCAGCAGGGGATCGACTAGCTGAGTGAAAGCAACACTAGGACCTCGTAGGAAAGGATAGTGATTACCTTCCTATATTTGTGTGCCAATTGAATTGAGAAAAAAAAAAGAAAAGTTATTCACAAGGAAGGAAATTAGAAAAAAAATAATTTTATCTATCCAAATAAGAAGTCACTTGTTGAAGTATTTAATTTTCTTTCCAAATTTTGTAGAATTCCAAAATATAAAAAAAATTGTAATAAAATTATAATTTTTAGGAAAAAAAAATGTCAAAAAATGATTTCCTTTCCGTCAACCAAAAGAGGCGAAGAATTCTTTCTTCCGGTTTCCACCTCACCCACCGTGTTTCATCCTCCCCAGCACCCACTACTGGTCCCACTGCACACTACCCCCAACTCCCCTCCCACTACTGGTCCCACTGCACACTAGGGGTGTGCATCGGTCGGTGGTCGACCTATTTGGTCCCAACCGAAGTCGAACCGAAGTTAATCGGTTTGAAAATAAACAAAATCGAACCAAACCAACCAAATGGTCGGTTCGGTTTTAAAATCGACCGACTTGGTTCGGTTTGGATCGGTTCGACTTGGTCGGTTTTGATCACATAAAAAAATGGACTGTATGTTTTTTCTTTTGTGAAACCTCAGTCAACTTCCACTTTGCAACAGGAAATACAATTCAGTAGCTTCAATTCAACTTGCACTTTGCAGGTGGAGAAAAATGCCAATTATACATAAAAAAAAATCATATACATTCAAGCAAAAGTCCCTTTCATGTGCACATGAGCAATTAGAAAAGAATAGGAGCCGCCAGCACTCCTCTTTGAGACTAGAGAGAAAGAGAGAGAGAGAGAGAGTGAGAGAGAGAGAGAGCTCTTTCAACTTTAACTTTAAATAGTTGTGATGTGAATAAATGAACCAAACCAGTATAATACAACCCAATGAACCCATACCCAACCGGCCAACCCTAATTATTTAACAAGGATTTGGTTCGGTTCGGTTCGGTTTAGACGGTTTTTGGCATAACCAAACCGTGAACCGAACCGAACCGGTCGGTTTTGAAAAAATTGAAGTCGAACCAAACCAACCGAACCATCGGTTCGGTTTAAAACCAATCGGTTCGGTTTGACTTGGTTCGATTTGGTCGGTTTGACTTAATTGTGCACAGCCCTACTGCACACTACCCCCAACTCCCCTCCCACTACTGGTCCCACCGCACACTACTGGTTCCACCAGCACATGCTCCCAGCGTCCGACCCACCAAACCACTGGGCAACACCAACCATGGTATTTCCGATACGCATAAAATAACAGAGAACGAAAGGGAAAAAAAAAAACAAGAACAGATTTACAACAGGAAAGCCCAAACTTTTGTCAATCTGTATTCTTCTATCATAAAGAGGTTTTCAAAAAGCCCAACTGTTCTTCATATTTCAAACTCCTCTTCTACCCCCTTTCCAAAAAAAAAAAAAAAAAATGGAATTCACAAACTTTCTGTATGTTAAAGAAAGTAAAAAAAAAAAATTAAAAGAACGAGAGACCAACGAATGTCATTAACAGCCGATTCATCGTCATGCCGCCGGCTGATATTCCGGCCGCCACAAGAACTCCTCGTAACCGGAGTAATCTGCCAAATCTCCTCCTTCGAATCCGTACCCGAACCCGATATCCAGCGGTTCGCCGAACCCGAAATCTCCTCCTCCGTACCCGCCGCCCGATATCTCGTCCTCGAACTCCCATATACGGCCGAACCCCGCCACCTCCGGCACGCCGTCGTCATCGACGACCACAACCGCGTCATCTCCGCCATCCGATGTGGGCGTCCCCGATCCGACGGTCGGAGGGAGCCCGAGCTCGTCGTCAGAGGCTTCTAGAAGGTAGCCGAGGTCGTGCCGGGGTGGAAGAACCATCGGCAAGGGAGAGGAGGAAGGGAGGGAGATCTCGTCTTCGAGGCTCTTCATGACATCCGCGAGAGAGTCGACGCCGGAGTCGACCTGCTCTTCCTCGTCGTCTAGTATCTCTATGAAGAGGTTCGGCCGGAACCTCTTCGACTCCTCCTCCGGTGAGGAGTCGTCAAACTCCTCCCGAGATCTCTTTTTGCTGTTGCTGCTGCTGCTGTTCTCCATGAGAGAGAGAGAGAGAGAGAGAGAGAGATATAGCGCTAATTTGGGAATACAAATAAAAAAGCTTATGTGAGAAAGATGAAGCTAGAGTTAGGGATGAGGATTTATATATATATATATACATGCAGAAGAGGAGAGCAGTAGGAGTTGAAAATACGTAGGTGGCTCGTGGACATCGGGAAGAATGCTCTTTTCCTGACACGACGGACTTGCGGCACTAGAATTAACTAGGGTATTCTAGATTTTGGATTCCGGAAGAAGCGGGGCCCACATGCTGCGTCAGAACTGGAATGGTTGGATGGAAGGATCGGCGAGAGGACGGACGGATTTATTTCTTATGGAAGGAGGCGGTTTCTTTTGATTGGGGGGGGGGGAACGGTCCGGTTTTCCCGATGGAAGAAATTTCGGGTGGAAGGATCTGACGTTTTACTATTTTGACTGGTTTTGCCTCTGTGGGGCCCATTGGAATTTAGGTCTCGTTTGGTTCACGGAAAGGAAATGCATTCCTTTGTATTTTTCATGGGAATGGGAAAGTAGGATTCCTGTCACATTTTTTTTCCGTTGTTTGGTTGGTGCAGGAAAAGAAAGCAAAAATATAGCAATGTTCCAATAATATTCTTACATATAAAATAAAAATAACATTATGAAAAATAACATTAATGGTAAAATAAGCAATAACACATGGTTACTTTTGTCATAACTTTTGTAATAAATGTTGGGAAAGAAGGAGGGAAAATCAATTCCATGGATCATGAGTGGAACCATATTCCCTCCAATTTTCTCCCTTGTGAGGAAATTGATTCCCAAGTTTGTGGTTACCAAACAAAGGAAAGGAACACCTTTTCTTTCCTACTTCCTTGAATCCGTGAACCAAACGAGGCCTTAGTGGAGGATGCGTTTGACAGTTTGGAATCCAATTTTCTTTGATTAGAACACCATGGAATTAGTCCAATTTACTTTTTTTTTTTTCTTTTTGAATTCCAACTAGGTTGGCTTTGGTTTTGATTACCATGACTTCTTATATGCTAAATTTTATTGAAAATCATTCCTGATAGCTGGTTTGTTACAACAATTTATTAATTTTTTTGAATTTTTTGAATTTTGATATTATTGAAAGCATAGGATGACAACTGTTTAGTCTAATATTTTGTTTTTTGAAAAACAACATCTATTCCAAACCAAACTCTATATACCTACAATCAAGGCCCATCGTGAGCCAAATGGGGGCCCAATGTATCATGTGAAAAAAAATCATATCTGAAATAAAATTAAATGTTAAAAAATTGTTTCAAAGAAACAATGAGCTCTAATGTATAAGTATAAAATGCTAGACCCGAACCGAGTGACCCTTGTGTCAGTGGAAAGAGACATAAAAGTTCTGGTTGGGTGGCAAAATATCAGTGGATCGAGCATTTATGGTGGAAGTTGGGAACAGTGAGTCCAAAAGACATATAATACAGTGTGTACAAAAAGTCCCGAACGTTACGTTGGACATCGTCAAAAGAAATGATAGCCACTACTGGTTGTAACCACATTCCTTCCAAATTTCCAAAATTTAGATTTTTTTTTTAAATTTTAAGATTTACTTTCAATTATCTTGTAGAAAAAAATTTCTTAAATTTTATTATTGGAATTATAAAAGATGTTGGGTTATTATTTTAGACTTTCAAAAGTTCGGTTTCGAAAATGGTGTTGAAAAAAAAATCATATTCATTTTTGAAAAATAAAAAGATTTGCTGAATAAGATTTTTTATTTATGCAAAATATACTTTATTTTATTTTGATGGCACTAAATATTATTTTAAAAGTTGAATAACTAGGAAATTTAGATTTGATTAATATAGTTTTGATTATCTTCGACCAATAAAAAGATTTGCTAAATTATTGTAACTAAGATTTAGATTTTTTGAAATGATACTTTAAATTATTTTGATGATATTGTGTCACGAACCGCATCCGGTATAGGGGCACGAATACGTGGGCACGTCTAGTCTACGTCGCAGTATCGACGCTAGAACGCTGTATAGGTCAACAATGCTAACTATCACAACTCATGAGCATATATATATATATATATATATATATATATATATATATATATATATATATATATATCAAAATTTGTCGAGGATATCATATCTCCAAAGGAGAACAATATAATGGTAGCACCAAACTCAATCATAAGAGATCTATAAGAGAGATAAAGGCACGAAATGATAGAATACTAGAATCTGGTATAAGTCTAAGATAAGTCGCAACAACAACATCCAAAAGTCTAATAAGTCCAGACAACACATCAAGTCTAAATCCAAATAAACAACCCAGGTGTATCAACTAACTACCGGAGACAAATTTGGTACCAAAATATGAAATGCTAACTAACTAGCTATGTAGTCCCAAAGTAGATACTCCCGTAGTTAGACCATACCCTTCCGTAATGATTTAGTTCACCCTCCCATCTTGGTTTCTGAAAAATGTTATTCAGTCAGGATTGGAATGAAGTACAAACACTAATAACAGTTCTGTTAAATTGACAAGTGCTATAAAGATAGGAGTAATAGAGATACATGATGGATAAACAATACTGAACAGTAAGATAATAGAAAAATCGGTAATCATATCATGACAAGTGAGAACTGTAAGTAAATCATGAGTATGGTGTATCAGCAAGTAATCTGGAATATAACATGTAATACTAAACATTGCCTTAAGATATTAGAGTATTATGTGATCGGCTTGAGACTGGATCATACTATTCCATATGACCGGCTATGTACAAGTATAATAATGGATTAGGCCGGCCATACATGGAAATCTATGCACAAGTAATATAAGATCAAACTACACCCTGCGTGAGGTGAGGATGAGCTATGCACAAGTAGTTTTGGATATAATCACAAAAACTGCTAATAACTCTCTAATCTCCTGAATAGTATAATGGATCCAACAATGTCACGTTACGACACAGGATTCATGAAGCAGGGGGCCAAATCCTGTAATATCCCTAAATTTCTACTAATTTTATTTTATTTTTTATTATATGACGAGTACGAATACGTAGATATGAAATATTTAATTTTCTTCTACATTCGTTTTATCATAAACTCTTAAATAGTAAATAAATATTTTTCGAAATACTTATATGGTAAATAAGTGTTGTTTATTTTAGTATCATACAATGTTTGCCAAAACATATTTGTTCTATGTTCTTGAGAAAGCTATTTTATTTATACGGTTAGTAATTTTGAAAATAAATATTTATGTGAATACTATTTGCGTGCGAGTACGTATATGCAAGGTAGTACATTTTTATATATACAAAGTTTTATAGTATAGATTTCCTATAGAAAGTAATTTTTATATAAGGTAAATATTTTATCTTGTTTGAGCACGAAAAATATTATACCGTAGTTATTTTAAAAGGATTATTTTTTATTTATAAGTAATAATTCAGAAAATTTTGTTTTATGGAAAATTTTATTTATATATCATTTAATAAAATTTTGTTCATTTATATATAGTAAATTTTCAAAATTATTTTATTGTTATTTATTATAAAGATAATTTGAAATTCATGGATTTAATGTTTGATCATTTATAGTAAATTAAATTAAATTTGATATGATTTTTATTTTAGTTTAAACTTATAGATATGAATTATCTAGATATGGATTCGGATCGGATTGTATTTGGTTATATTAGTTTATATTAATTTAAAATAAATAGTAAATTATCTATTAGGGTTTTAAATCAATTCTAATCCTTATCTTGTTCGGAAGTCCACCTCCTATATAAGGAGAGACTCTTGCTCTTTTTCCCATAATTCCACCAGACAAATTACTCCACAAATAATTCCCAACCTCCGTGCACCGTGTCCGTGTACGTGTTCCCTCCCCGTATTATTCTATATTTACAAATACATTTCCATCTCTCCGTGTCGGACAAACCTCGACACAAATAAATCACTAATCCAAGCCCTAGCCTAGTCTCCGCTGCTCCTGCCTCCTGTCGACCGCCATCACCACCTTCGCCCCATCACCGTCACCCCGGCACACCATCTATCCGACCAAAAGACCCCAAACTTCTCGCCCGACCTCCATCCTTCCATCACCACCAGAAGCCCTATTCCTGTACACCACCGTTGCCGTCACAAAACCAGCCATCAGACAACCACCACCCTGTCGTCCTCTGGCCAACCCCCGTTCATCCTCATGACCTAGCAACTCCACCACGCCACTGCCACCACAGGCACCACAATGCCACCCTCACCGACCTTACAACCAGCCGTCTCCGACCTTGGCCGCCATTGCCAAACTCAAGTCTGGCCAACCAGCTCCGGCCGCACCTAGCGAACACCTTCGCCCACAACGACCCGGCCTCCCTGGCTCCGGCCACCTCCTGACAAAACCTACCACCGTCGTCCCCTCCAACCAGCCTCTCCAAACCGCCCAAACCACCACATACAGCACCAGCCACCACAACCCGCTACCACTCGAAGACACCCCGAACACACCGGTGCCACAACCGACCCCCGCTTCCGTCTCCGCCACTACCAGGACGATCACCACCGCCGCCATTAGAAATTTCCCAATAATAAACCACCACCACCATCCACTTACCTCACCGGAGATCCTCCTTGACGACTCGAGCCGCGCCGCCCTCCATCCGTGGCAGCCACCACCACAACCACCTTCTTCACACCACTCTCATCGAGATCCGACACCCATCACCGTGCGACCCCACCGCTGGCCGCGAGTTAGTGCGCGTCCCCGCGAGCTGCGACCGTCGGCCAAGCCCAGCGTGCCTCTACCGCGAACGCCGCACGCCGCGGACGGAGCCTTTCCCGACCTCCTGCTCTTGCTCTCCCATCCTCGGTCATCTCTCCTCTCTCTCTCGAGTCTCCCCTTACGCCGCCTCAGATCTGCGACTCCGAGCACCCCTCCAGGTTGACGGCGTCCGCCCATCACGGCCGCTGCGTGTGCCGAACGCCGCGCGGTGCCCCACCAGAGCACTCTCGGTGAGCATCCCACTTTTTCACTCCCAGCTATTTTCCCCCTTTTCATTGTTCCCTGTTGGGAACAGAATAAGAGTATACATTATTTTTGCCTTTGTTTTTCTTTTGTATTATTACTCTACTATATTATTATATTTCAAATAATATGTAATATACATGTATATACTATATATGTACTTTTATGAGTTTTATTATTGACAATTATTATTGATTATACTTATTTTTGCATAAATATCAAATATTTCCTAGAAACTATTTTGGTAACAAAAATATTATTGGGAAAAATATATATATATTTTTGGGCTCGGGTTGGGCTTAAATATTTGGGATAAGGAATTCAGGCTATACGTTTATTTTTTTTTTGTTTTGGGCTGAAATATTTTAAATGCTATTTTCAAGTGAATATGCCTAGAAAAATATAAGTATTATTAATATTAAGATTATAATTATTTCTTATTATTGTCATTAGTAGTTGTTATAGTTTTTCTTATATATAAATAGTTTTAAATAATAAATATAGTAATATCTATATATCCATAAGTATATTTAAGTAGACTTAAACATTTACGCTTGTAATATTTTGGTTTTGAAAATAACTAGTAATTGATTTCTTCCAAATGGGTTTTAATATATAAGTATTTTTAAAGTATGTTTATACAAAAATACTTTTTACTGGGCTTGACCCTACATCCGTCTTAAATACAAATCTAAAGGTATATTTGATATACTAAATTATGATTTTCTAGAAATATCTATCTAAAGTATGTTGACTAAAGTAAATATATATGAATAGATAGTTTTTAAATATATATATAAATATTTTCTATAGATGAGTATGAGTATTTTCTTCGTAAATTTTCAATGACTATCAAGGTTGATCATGACTAATTCCTACTCATAAATCCTCGCGACTTCAGACCTCTACCTATCAATCGTGGCTATTAAACAACTGGGACTTTTTATGGTCATCATACCACACCAGACGACCCTACCAGGCAAGTATACCTTGCTAATAACTGTCATATTATTTATTTTTGCATTATTTACTTTGTTTCATATTTATTATTTTAAATTGTTATAAACTGCGCGTCCAAGCCACACTTGGGTGCAAGCGACTCTATTAGTCGTTTTACTTTACTATATGCATGTTAACTTAGTTTTAGCGGACTACCATCTTGTTGGGGGATATCCTTATATCTCCTTGGGCCATGATACTCACACTACACGGTTTGAGACATTTTGCTAGGGGCACGACTTATGGACTGGCCATCTCTAAAGTCGTGTGACGGTATGTCACGACCCGATCCCAAATTATTCGGTCGAACCGAATCATGCCCAGCCTGCACCGTTCTGAGACGGCGGCAGTAAGCTGTTCTATATGCAGGTATTCACAACAACATCTATATTTTGTCACAACTCGAATATACAAAAATTTTCAAACTTTTATTCAACAATTGGAAAGTACGACTAGAAATGAAAGAACTGAAATAACGTGCTGAATTCCCATTAACAAAATTCCAAAACAATAAAACTAGAAAAAACTGGAAACGACTAGCTAAGCGGTCGGCTCGTCGGCCTCAGGTCCTGCGTCCTCCAAGGGGGACTCCGGCAGTACCACAGGGTACAAAACCGGGTCATAGTAGCTATTGTATAATAGCTCAGCATCCTCAATGTCACCTAAAAATGTTGTCTCCAGTCAGGAGGGTGCAAGTACGAATATGCATCTCATATTTCAAGTAATAATGGAAAAGTGCAGGCTAAACAGTTGAAACAATATTTTCTAGCATTTAACAATTGAAAATAATGTGATTTGAATGTGTAATCGTCTATGACCGGCTTGGGTTATACAATAGCGTCCTAGCGACGTGATACGGCTTATCCCCATGTGTAAGAGGGGTAAGCTCGCACAATATGTAATATGAGGGGTATTGGCCATAAACGTTACACTATTCCCCCAATTCCCACAATCAATATCAATCAATATCTGAACCCTAGGAGAGGGTTCCGTGTAGCAATGTAGTTTAAACATGCAGCTTGACAATTACTAAATAAAATACAAAAAAACATAACCGTAACTTGCCTCTGTTAATTGACTGGATCGAGAAAGTCGGTACCGAGGATGATGTCAAGTTCGTCTCCGAAATCCTACAGTTGAGAACTTGACTTAGAATCACAATGAAACCATTCTAGGTGTGCTAGTTACAATCTCTAGAAGTAGACCCTAGTCAGGTTTTAAGTTATTAATAATCTACTGAAAATCTAGCGTCACAATCTACGTTCGTTATCATTTTAATTAAATAAGTCGGTTACTGATTAATTGGGAAAAATAGCGATTACCGGTTAATTTGGCAAAATATTGTATTTTTAAATATGTATATATAAAAATAGGCTTTTCTTTTAAATGAGAAAACATGTGAACTACTAGATTATTAATCATGAGAAAACTTATTAATTTTCCTTTAAAAAATAAATATCCAATTTTTATATTCTATGCGTTTAACGACGAAATCAACATTCCAGAAAAAATAATAATAAAAGCTACGTTACACAATACAGGGTCACAGAGAAATAAAGAAAAATTGGGCTTATGCCCTTACAAATTATTTACATAAATTAATTAATTTCTAAGACGAGCTCTGAGTGCCGCGAACGGTCCATACAGTAGGCCGAAGCCCTGCAACCAGAATGCCAAAAGGCCAGTACTAGTTCTAAATAAATTTTAAATATGAAAAATAGGAAAGGGGTCTCAGATTTGGTCTTGCAATCTTATGTTGCTGGCTAACGCCTCAACGTACAGGATATCCTGTAACGTTTGCGTTTCACCGAGGCTCATCCGACCGATACGGTCGTCGTCTAACGGGGATACGAAACTCCAAAATCCACTTTCAAATCAACAAAACCACTTTTATAATTCGTTTACAAAATACCGAATTTGAAAATAGAATCCTATTTTAAAATTCTTTATTTTTGAAAACTTTCTCGAAAATTTGGACAGCATCTCCTCTGTAATTGGGACAACCCAATCCTGGGACGGTGCCAAAAGTCAACATAAACAATATCCCGAACCAGGGAAACAACCCAAACCATCCATAATAATATTCCACACAGAAATAATATCCCACAACCAACAATAAAGATAAAAGCCGACATAAATATAAAACCGAACCGTA
Source organism: Iris pallida (assembly GCA_029216955.1). NCBI lineage: Eukaryota > Viridiplantae > Streptophyta > Magnoliopsida > Asparagales > Iridaceae > Iris > Iris pallida. The sequence continues at coordinate 11,714,729 of JANAVB010041814.1, forward strand.
ACTGAAACTAATCTGAAACGTACGCATCCAGCGTAAAACTGAACTACCAAAATATACCGCCGTGACGAATGTCGCGTGCATCCCCGCAATAGAGTCGAAACGATCCCCGCAAAGGGGTCGAGACCGCGTCATCACAGGCTACCTACGGGGGGACACAGGGATACAAAAATTTCCTCGGGTGCTTGGCTAGAGCTCTCAGATGATAATAAAGAGAAGGAATAAAATCCACGGTCAGCGAAAGCTCTCGGAACAGCGTTCGAACAACAGCAACCTTGCGGGTCAGGGAGCGACGGGGCCGTGGGAAGCACGGACCACGGAATAGCAGGTCGGGAACCACGGAACAGCGCTGGACAGCGCTGTTGGAACAGCGGGGCACGACGCGGGAGGCACACGGAGACCGGGGCGGTCGCGTGGGAACGGGATCGCGGCGCTGGGCGCGCGCGGGCTGGACGGTCGACCTGGGGGCTGACCGGAGCGGGGTCGTAGCACGTGGAAGCTGGAGGCCGAGGGGTCGGGCCGGCCGGAGCGCTGGAGGCGACGGCTCGGGGTCGGGGCTCTGGCCAAGGGAGGCCGGGTCGACCGGAGTTGGCCGGGACGCGCGCGGGCGGAAAGCACCAGAGGGACGTCGGAGCTAGGACACGACGGGGAATGGTCGAAAGGCACGGGAGGTCGCTGGGGCGCGACCGAGAGGCGGCCGGCGGGGCGCTGGTGGCGCGCAGGGGGTCTAGCTGGTGCGGGTGGCGGCGCGCTGGGCTCTGGAGATAGCCGGGAGAGGGAGGCGCCGGGTTGGAGTCGACGGAGGCGGGCACCGGGAGACTCGAGGTCGGCCGGAGTTGGCCAGACTCTGGTCGGCTAGGGCACGTCGGGTGGGAGCTGGGGAAGAAAAGAATTAAGTGAGGGAGAGGAATAAAATATGATTTTTGAGAGAGTGGGGAAAGGAGCTGGGAGTTTATATGAAGGGTTGTGGAGAAGCAAGGAGTGGAAGAGAGGAAAAATAGGAAGAGAATGGGGTGGCCTGGTCGTGGGAAGACCAGGCCAATTCGTAGGAGAATTTTTGTTTTGTTTTGTTTTTTAATTAATATATATAATAATCAAAATTTTAAAAGAAGGAAAAAAAGAATGGGTTCGGAACTGAGATCAGGTTCGAGTTCAGGGTCGGTGTCCGGACTCAGGGTCGGACTCCGGGCACCGGATCGGGGACAGGGCCACAATCAAAAATCAAAAATTAATTTTAAAATAATATTTTCCTAATTCTGACTAATAAATAATATATAATAATAATAATAATAATAATAATAATAATAATAATAATAATAATAATAATAATAAGGCTAAGATTACACTATAAATCTAATAATTAATAAACTCCAAAATTTTGGGTTTAACAACCTTCCCTCCTTAGAGAATTTCGTCCTCGAAATTAAAGGACAGGGTTAGGGGTTACCTCAAGTTTCAAACAGATACGGATACTGCTCCCGCATCTTATCTTCTCTCTCCCAGGTACACTCGCCTGGTGAGTTGTGCCGTCACATAACTCTGACTATTGGCGTTACAGAATTCCTGGTTCTCTTTTCTCCTCTGTCCAATATCGCCACTGGCTTCTCTGTCACTGTGAGACTGGGTCCAATTTCCAGCTTCGAATGGTCCAAGATGTGGCTCGGGTCTGGGATGTAGCGTCTCAGCTACGAAACATGGAAGATGTTGTGGACGCCTTCGAGACTTGGGGGTAGACCCACCCGATAAGCCACTTCTCCAATCCTGTTAAGTACTTCAAAAGGACCAATATACCTGGGGCTTAGTTTTCATGCTCTGCCAAAACGGATGGTTCCTCTGGTAGGAGAGATCTTCACGAACACACTGTCACCTTCTTCAAACTCCAACGGCCATCTGATGCTATCGGCCCAATGCTTCTGCCTGTCCTGGGCAATCCTGAGCTTGTCCCTAATCATCTTTACCTTTTCTGCTGCATCGGTCACCATCTCAGGTCCAAGCAATACCCTTTCTCCTACGTCATCCCAAGCAAGTGGAGTGCGGCAACGACGTCCATAAAGTGCCTCGAACGGAGTCATACCGATGCTAGCTTGGTAGCTGTTGTTGCAGGAGAACTCCACCAAGTACAAATGGTCTTTCCAAGACCCTCCAAATTCCAAGATACAAGATCTCAGCAATGTCTTCGAGCATCTAGATTGTTCTCTCTGATTGTCCGTCAGTCTGGGGATGGTAGGCGGTGCTGAACTTCAGTTGCGTTCCTAAACTGTCGTGCAAGCTCTTTCAGAAGTGAGAGGTGGATCTGGTATCCCTGTCAGATACGATACTTACCGGAACTCCATGAATCCGGTAGATATGCTGCATGTACATTGCCGCCAACTTCTCAGTAGATAGACCCACCTTGAAAGGAATAAAGTAGGCTGACTTCGTCAGTCGGTCCACGATAACCCAAATGGCATCCTTCCCTCCTTGGGATCGAGGATGTCCCGACACAAAGTCCATTATTATGTACTCCCATTTCCACTCCGGAATGTCTAGCAGTTGCAATAGTCCTGCTGGTCTCTGTCTGCTAGCTTTCACTTGTTGACAAATTAAGCATCTAGCTACAAACCTGGATACGTCCTTCTTCATTCCGTACCACCACACTATAGTACGCATATCCCGTTATATTTTGTTGGCTCCTGGATGTATGTAATACTACGACTGGTGCGCTTCTTGCTTCAGTTCATTTATCAGTTTGCCACTTGGTACGCAAAGCCTCATACCGTGCTTCAGTGCTCCATCGCTTGGCGATTGAGAATCCTTCAAGTGTTCCTGCCAGCACTTGATCTCTGAGTTTGTAAAGCGTCTCGTCTTAGAATTGTGTCTCCTTGACTCTGTCCATTAGACTTGAACGCACTTGCAACTACATCATTGATGAATCAGCTCATGGTACAATGGCTTCTCTTCCCAGTTTCTTCATCTCTTCTTCGGGCAGTACAATCTCCAATCCAAGCTTTTCCATATCCTCCAGCAAATGACGCTCCTTGGTTAAGAACATTGCCATCGGGTATCGACTAAGTGCATCTGCAACAATATTAGCCTTACCCGGATGATACTACAGGTTTATGTCGAAATCCTTCATCAGTTCCAGCCATCGTCTCTGTCGCATGTTCAGCTCTTTCTGAGTGAAAACATATTTAAGACTTTTGTGGTCTGTAAATATTTCTACTATCTCTCCATAAAGGTAGTGCTTCCATAGCTTCAATGCAAATATCACCATTGCAAGCTCCAAATCATGCGTAGGATAGTTCTTCTCATGAGTCCGTAATTGCCTAGATGCGTAAGCAATTACTTTTCTGTGTTGTTGAAAATGCAGCCCAATCCCTTACCGGAAGCATCACTGTATATTGAGAAACCGCCGGTACCTACAGGTAGCATAAGTATCGGTGCCGTTGTAAGCCTCTTATTCAGTTCCTCAAATGCTGACTGGCAAGCTTCAGACCAAATAAATTCTTCGTTCTTCCTAGTGAGCTTCATCATTGGTTCAGCAATCCTAGAGAAATCCTTCACAAATTTCCGGTAGTAGCCAGCTAAACCCAAGAAACTTTCGATTTCTGCAACTGAACATGGTGTAGTCCACTTCTCAATAGCATCTATCTTCATTGGATCCACCGAAATTCCTTCTCCTGTGACAACATGGCCAAGAAAATCTACGTTGTCTAAGAAGAATTCACATTTAGATAGCTTACCATAGAGCTTCTCCTTCCTTAAAGTTCCCAGAACTTTCCTCAGGTGCTCTTCATGCTCTTCTTCAGTCTTCGAGTAGATCAGAATGTCATCGATGAAGACAACAATAAATTGATCCAGGTATTCATGGAAGACCTTGTTCATAAGGTTCATGAATACTGCAGGGGCATTCGCCAGTCCAAACGGCATGACCAAAAATTTATACTGTCCATATTTGTGTTGAACGCCGTCTTTGGAATATCCTCCTTCCTGACCTTGATTTGATGATAGCCAGACCTGAGATCTATCTTCGAAAATACCTTAGCTCCACTCAGTTGATCAAACAGGTCGTCGATCCGGGGTAGAGGGTACTTGTTCCTAATGGTGATGTTGTTCAACGCCCGGTAATCAATGCACATCCGCACGGTTCCATCCTTCTTGGGCACGAACAAAATTGGAGCTCCCCAGGGTGAAGCCCCGTCTCTGATAAATCCCTGGGCCTTCAGTTCGTCAATCTGGTCCTTCATCTCCTTTGCCTCCTTGGGGTTAACTCTGTAGCATCCCCGAGAAATAGGAGAAGAGCCAGGTACTAGGTCGATGGTGAATTCTACACCTCGATCTGGCGGCAATCCTGGAAGACTATCTGGAAAGACGTCCATGAATTCTGCTATGATAGGGTGAGGAGGCCCGGGTTCTTCGGTAATAGAGGAGTAGGTAACACTCTTCATATTTTTCGAAGCTCAAGAGATTTCAAACTCCGGTTCTCCTGGTAGGCTGAAGATTACACATCCTCTGTGACAATCTATCAGCGCATGCTGCTCACTTAACCAGTCCATCCCTAGGACTACATCATAGTTGGGCAAGGGCATCACAAGTAAGGGAGTTAAGAATTTGTGGTCTAAGATAGTTATGGGACAGTTACAAGTCTCGGTGATGGGTATGGGTCCACCACCGGTCATAACTCTGCTAATCATCTTGCTAAGTCCCATATCTAGGTGGTGTACAGAAATAAACTTTGATGATATAAAACTGTGTGATGCACCCGAATCAAATAATGCTAGAGCAGGATATGAAAACACATAAATGGAACTGTTTGCCATTGATTGTAAAAGTACAGAACAATTTTGTAGGAGGACTGAACTTAGACTCACAATACAAACTCGCTCGTACAAAGAAAGCCTAGGAATAAAAACCTAGGTACAGCAATCTAAGTACGATTGTTTATTTTTGATTTTGGGGGGTGACGGTAGAGGCTCAGAAAAGCGACGACAGCTCTGCCTTACTCCTTGGACGATCGGATGTATCCTTGGCTCTGATGAAGAAATGCTCTCGAAATGTGTGGGGAGACTCTTCTGTGCGTGCCTTTTTCTCTCTGTGTGTCCAGTCGGGGATTCTCCTCTTTGATAAGGGAATGACACCTTGCTATTTATAGGAGTCGGGTATGATCATTAGGGTTTGCAATGATTATCCCTTGAAAAGTCGACGGTTTGGGGATTAATTACCATTTTTCTTGATCCTATTTTGTTGGCAATTAATCTGGGCCGTTAATCTTGATTGCAACAAATCTAGGCAGTTAATGTTGATTGCGCCAAATCTGTATGGGTAATTAATATTAATTGCCACGAATCTTCGTGATTTATTATGACAAGCTCGGATCTCTTGCCACATGTTTAATCTGCTTGATTGCAATAAATCTGATTTGATCTGGGTGATTATGATGATTGCACTAAATCTGGTTGTTGGAATTTGTTGATAAATCTTGATTGATTTGGTGCCACGTGTCCAACCATCATTATGCTGCGAGCCGTAGGGACACGGAGGAAACTGATCTTCTGCCACGTGTTCTAACCGCGAACCACGGGGACAGGGTGTCTTGACAAAGCCGTATGAGGGTGAACCGTACGAAGGTGGCAGCCGCATAGGTGTAGTGTCCGAAGTCTGAGCCGCATGAGGGGGTTTCCCACTGAACCGTATAAGGTTGGCCACGTATCAAGACCGTATGGGCGTGGCCTCTCAGCATTTGAGCCGTATGGAGATGGTCATTATGATCCGAGCCGCATGAGAGTAGCGGTCGCATGGGGATGGCTTCTCAGAATTTGAGCCACATGAAGATGGCCCTCATAATCCAAGCCGCATGAGAATAGCAGCCGCATGAGAGTAGCAGCCGCATGGGGGTGGCCTCCACCTGAACCGCATGCGGCTGGCCACGTGTCAAAACCGTATAGAAGACTTTGGGATTTGATGGATCGTGCCAGCTATAAAGATTTTCTTTGTTTCCTTTGGAGCACGCCTTTATGTCAGAGTCATCATTGCAGCTTTATGTCAGAGTTGTCCGTTCGTCTTTCTGGCAGAGCTACCTTATTGTGTCAGAGCATTAAATGAGGCCATTGCTTAATGGCTAGCTGTAGAGGCGAGACGTATAAGGCCATATGGCTTTAACTCAAGCCGCATGACTATGTTGGCGTCTTTTGAGCCGCATATAACTCCTGAGCCACATGAAGCTCTGAGAGTTTCTTTGAACCGCATGAGACTCCATCTGTTTTGAGCCGCATGGCTTTTTCTGTTCTTTTTCATGATTCTACAAGACCCCCTTCAAAGTTTTCAATTTGTAAAATTGAAATACTTTGAATAAGAAGCATGGCTATGTCCACATAAGCTCTTCTGGCCGCATAGAATGTTCTGGCCGCATGGACTTCTTAGCTGCATGGCCTTCCTGGCCGTATGGACTGCCTGGCCGCATGGACTTCCTAGCCGCATGGATCACTTCTGGCCGCATGGATCATGCTGGCCGTATGGATCACTCTGGCCGCATGGGCCACTATGGCCGCATGGGCCGCTCTGGCCGCACGGGCCGCTCTGGCCGCACACCGTCTTTTCTGCCACATAGGCGTCATTAATTGCCCTTGATTCATTTTTTGATTTAGAGCCATCTTTTAGGGAAATCCCAAGAGTCGGTTCATTAAATATTTAGATTTTTTTGCTTTGATGAATCTCCTTTATGAGAGGGGACGAAATCCTAGGAGTCAATTTTGCCTGCAGCACACGACCCGAAGCGTTCATCGGTCCACGTGCCCTCCTTTGTTCTCCTATAAATAAGAGTAATTTGGAGAAAGAAACTCTTTACTCTCTTTCCTGATTTAAGCCCTTCTTGCCCTAACTGTTCGTCGTCTTCTTCTTCTTCTCCGATCAACGATGGCCCCCAAGACTTCCAAGGCTGCGGCAAAGGGTAAGGGAGTGGCTTCTACGTCGACTGCAGCGCCTGAAGTTTATTCTGACGTCCACCCCACCATTGCTGGTAAGGGTTTGGGAGGATCGTATACTTCGAAACCCTAACAAAGACGGCTCTGTTGCATGCTTTATGCACAAGCCTTTAATGCGTCCCTCGTCTTTATCGAACTGTTCAAATCGTATGGGCCGCATGTATGTCCCACGTCCGAGCCGTATGGGGGTATGTGTCACGACCCGTTACCCAAATTGTTGGGCCGGGCCGAGCCATGTCCAGCCTACGCTTGGTCAAAGCGTAGTAAGTTGTTCTAAGAATAGACAATAAAGAATCTAAGCAGCTAACAGTTCTAAAATCATATTTAAAGTTCATCACAACACAGCATCTATAAGCGAAGATAAATAAGCACATACTTAATAATACATAACGAAAGTATCTAACTGGAGACAAAGTCCAGTATCCAAATATAAGTACAGACAAAGTCTAAGTCCCAAAACACAAGAAAGATAACTAAGCAAGGTTCCCCGCTGGGACCTCTTCTGGAGCTAAGGCCAGGTCCTCAATATCAGTGCCATAATATTTAACACATAGCATTTCCTCCTCGAAAAGTATACCTACAACATTATCCTGTCAGGACGGGAGCAAGTACAACCTCTACAACTAAAGTACTGAACATATAATGAATGAGATGTACAACAAAAAACATAGTGTGATGAGTCTATAAAACAGGAAATACTAGAAACATGGCCTCATGGTACAACTGGGATCATAATATCATAGTAACACAGGGAACATGGCATATCTGGAATCATGGTATATCTCATAATCTATCATGGCAAGGATACATATGTCATAAAGACAGATGTATATGTAATATTTAAAACTGTAGCAGGTACGTGATCGGTCAATAGATGTACAATGTGCTGGGGCACATAATAAAATGTACTTCCGTACAAGTGAAACGGCGACAGATGTACATACGCACAAATCCACCTTGATATAAAGGCCTACGACAAGGTATGCATATAAAATGCGACCTTGCTCGGTACATACGTACGAGTAGGGGGGGGGGCATGATCGCGTACGCTACTAACAGTTTCCCCATAACCCATATTCTATCATGTTAGAGATACGAGAACAGTAAAAACATGTGAGAGATACTGGGAGTAGTATAAGCATGGCAGGTACTGGAAGCCGTATGAAACATGTGAATACTCCGAATAGTATAAAGCATAGTGAAACATGTACTGAGAACCAGTAAGAAGCATGTGAAGGTACGATAACTGTCCTAAGCATGGCAAGTACTGAAAGTAATACAACATGTGAAGATTTAACTCGCTACCTCAATGATCAGTATTTTAACAGGGTTAATACATGTTCTAGCATTAAAAGACAGTAAATGAGTTTGTAGATGTACTTGCCTCGAGCAAAGCAAGAATACTAGTACGAAGATATAGATGTCCGGTGTCCTGTCAATAATGATATACAACTCAGTTCTAAGCTATGTTCAATATTACACTAGTGGTGAGACACGACTCCTAACTGGACACTAGCCAAGTGGGGACCTAGCATAAAAGTCTAATGTGAAGTGACACTATATCCAAACTAATTTTCTAGAGCCTTTATACTAGTGCGGGGTGAGGTCCAATACTATAATAACTTAAAACAACACAAAACATTGAAAGTCGTAACTACTCTATAAATAAATCAAACTTTACACTAAGTTCCAACAATTTTTGAGATAGACAAAAAACATCAAATATATATAAAATAAAGTATCAAAATAATTCTTGTTAATTATAGAAATTTATACTAATTTTTCTGGAATTTATAAACCTTCATAAATATTTATTAAAAATCAGCAAACATAAATATACTAAAAATGAGTTCTGTTTTTCCATTTTTATAAAATACCAAAAGTACTCACTAAATACTGGAAAAATTATAATAAATTAGGTAAATTAACATAGTATTTAAATATAATTTTTCCAAGATTTTTACAGCAATTAAAATATATATAAAAATTCAAAACCAGAAAGTAACAATATCTAGAAAAATAATTAATTATAAATTAAGGAATGACTCATAAACAAAATCTACCGATGTTGTCGGATGATAAAATAAATATCACCAACGTGTCCAGAATGATCAAATCAGCTAGGATAGCCTACCCATAAGTCCAATTTAGACACAGGGGCAAAACGATAATTTCGGATCAAAATGATGTCCGCCGTTGGACACACTTTGCATCGAAAAACGTGTCAAAATAGAAGTCTACAAAACCTAGCAAATTATATGTCCACGAATCCAGAATAATGATACGAACCCAACGGTATATCCGAAATAGGATTCCGATGTGCCGATCTCAAAATGATACGTTGACGCGACACTTGGTATCCGGTTTGCACGGAAATGCGTGTCGGAGCAAATGTCTTCAAAACTTAGCAAATTATATGTCAACGAGTCCAAAATGATGATACGAACTCAACGGTATATCCGAAATTGGATTCCGATGAGCCGAACTCAAAGTGACCCGTTGACTCAAAAAGTGGGACCCGCTTTGCACCGAAATGCGTGCCAGGGCCCACGTTCTCCAAATCAAACATACTTTATATGAAAACATGCCAGAATGACGCCACGAGTCTACTGGTGGTGTCAAAAATTGAATCCGGAGTCTCGGGTTCAAAAATAGAATTTAACAAGTGTAAATTAAAGAATTCGGACGACCAACTTTGGCGTCGAATTCAACCGACCAAACGTGCTCATAATGAAACGAAACCTAAAGGAGGAAGGAAAAGGGTTATACCAGTGCATCGGAACTGACGGTGCGCAAAACGGAGCTGCGACGACGAAGATACGAACCCGCGAAGTTGGCGTCACGAAACTGTCCAAAAACAGTTCAATTTAAAATGTTAACTTGGTGGCCAGTTTTGAGGTATCAAACGACAAAATTAACGGACGAAAATTGACAAAGTGAAGATGGATATACCGAGATTGCGACAGAGCGAAGAAATCGCCGATCCAACGGTCGGATCTCCCAAAAAACACGTACGAACTTGCTGCGATGGAGCGCGAATTCCGAGTTCCAAACTCGCGCGCGCCGACGGAATTTCGACGTAAACGCACGAATAGCCTATTCGGCGCGTCGGGGAAGCGGGCGTTGGCCATGGGGTGGCTCGTCGGAGGTTCGCCGGGTTGTGGGGAGCTTGCGGGGGCGGCGGGCCGGCCACGTAGTGGCGCACAGCACGCTCCTATGCGCGCGCACGCGGGGGTGGCAGGGCAGCCACCGCTGCTCGCTGCTGCTGCTGCTATTGCTGTCGGAGCTGCTGCTGGACGGGTGCGACGGCTGCGGTGGTGGCCGGCGGTAGCGCGGCGTGGTGGTGAAGGTGGTGGTGTAGGTGGTGAGGGTGATGAGAGTGGTAGTGGTGTGGTTGATGGTGATGATGATGGTGAAGATGATGAAGAGGAGGAGAAGTCGAGAAGGAGGAGATGGTGGTCGTGCGGAGCTCCGGCCAGGGCACGGCGAGGGTGGTGGTGATGCTTGTCGCCATGGAAGGGGGGGGTTCGGCTGTGTTGTGTGCGTGTGTGGTTTGTGAGTATGAAGAGAGTGAGAGAGTGTGTAAGAGTATAAAGAGAGTGAGAGAAAGAGTTGATATTTTTAGGGAGAGAGAATGAGAGAGGGGGGTGTCGGTTCATAAAGGGGGGGGGGTGTGCTGTGTACAGGAGGGGGGAAATGGGTTGGTGTGTTGGTGTTTATAAATGGGAGTGAGAGAGAGATGTATATATATATTTTATAAATATATATATATATATATATATATATATATATATATATATATATATATATATATATAGATGTATATATATATATATATATATATATATATATATATATATATATATATATATATAAAGAGAGAGAGAGAGAAATAGTATAGAGAGAGGGGGAGGGAGTAGGTCGGCTGGAGAGGGTTGTAAGAGAGAGTGTGGTGAGGATGAGAGAGAGAGGGAGTTATCCATATATATATAATATATAAATATATGTAGGTATATATATAGAGAGAGATAGAGAAATATTTAGAGAGATAGAGAAGAGAGAAAAGTGGATATTCCAAAATAGGAAAAAAATAGAGAAATTATGTGGGGTACTTGGGCAGTCATGAGAGGACAACAGGGAGCTTGGGTTCGGGTTCAGTCGAACCGGGTCGAGTCAAAATTGGACCGGGTGCAATAATAGAATTAAAATTGGGATTTATAATCATGGGTAAATAAATAATATACGGGGACTCCAATAAATGGGACACAAGTTTCATGTAGGTAGTAGGCTTCGTGTGGGCCATATCCATACTTTGGGTCGACTAGGTTGGATCGATGCCGGGTTCCGAAATTAAATCGGAAAATAAATCAGGTTTCACGGTAGAAAATAAATCGGCCTAAATTGACCCAGAAATTGTGCGAAGAAAATGAAGCACAAAATGGAGTGTCTGAGTGGGACACGAAGGTCATGGGTGAAGAGCGTCTCGAGTAGATCATTCATGAGAAGTTGGTTCTGAGAAAACGACTGCTCTGGTGCTCCTAAATTAAAAGTCACGGTGACGTGCAAACGAAGATCAAAAATAAAAGTGGGAATAATTATTCAATAATTAATCGGTCTAAGTTGACCCGAACTTGCACGATACAAAAAGAGCACAAGGGAACGAGTTCAAGTGGGACACGATATATCAACAGGAAGATAATCTTGCCTACTTCAAAACCCATGAAGAGAGTTTACAGAGATTGGTATCCCTGACGCTCCAGAAGTCAAAGCTACGGAAAGGTACATTAATGATCTAAACAATTAAATAATAGTATATTTATCGAAAATAATTCATTCAGAAAAATAAAAATAAACCCTGAAATTCAGGGGGCTTACAGTATGCCCCATGTCCGAGCCGCATGGAAGTTGTCTAGTGGCCGCATAAACACTTCACAAACTGAACCGCATAATGACCCTTCCAACAGAGCCGCATAAGTCCCTCTGAATCGAACCGCATGAAGCTCCCTCAAACAGGACCGCATAAGCTCATCTGGACTGGGCCGCATAAGGCTGGGCCAAACCGAGCCACATAAGCTCCTCTGAATTGGGCCGCATAATGCTCCGCTAAGCAGAACCGCATAAGCTCATGCTAAACAGAGCCGCATAAGCTTACGCTAATTAGTACCGCATAAGCTCACGTTCAAACAGAGCCGCATGAGCTCTTTTAAAACAAAACTGCATAAGCTCGTCTTTAAACAGAGCCATATAAGCTCATGTGGACTGGGCCGCATAAGCCCAAAATACTCGGTGGTTTTGTTTTAGCCATCTTTTAACTTATTTCTTTTGTCCTTCTTCAGTGAATCTGCCAGTTAATGCAGCGGGAGAGCCTCTGGTGGGTCGCGTCCAATCTGCTATGGATTATCGATATGACCACATAGTCGAGTATGTGACGAACCAGCTTCCAAAAGAGCCTTTGGAGAGGCTGAATGCTATCAAGAACCAGCCCTTCTACTTTTTCTGTGCCATGATGAACTCGGGGCAATTGGAAGGGAAATATCTGAAGCCAGCGTTCCTCTTTGGGGATGCTTTTTCTGTAAAGAACACCCGAGTGCTGGATATATCCGAGAGCTGGGACTTTACTCTTGACGGGGTGGAGATCCATATCCCTCCGATAGAGCATCATTTTCCTCTGTCATAGTTCAACATGTTACCGCTGGACAGAAAGATGGTGGACTCCTTGACTCCAAGCAGGCCAGGGATGATTGTGAGAAACATCCATTACAACAGGAATTTGGGGTCAGCGTATGCGGAAAGGGAACCGGTCAGTCGGTACGTGATGGGACTGGCTCCGGGTACCTTCATAAATGTATCGGCTCCCAATTTCACGTTCTCTCAAGCTGATACCTTCTTGAACCAGCTTGCTCCGAAAGGGTCCTATTTCGTCGGCCGGTTGGCGTTGCTGAACTGGATAAACCCTATCCCTGCATGGGCCTACTTGACCACGTAGATTCTGCGGAAGTATGAGACTCCCCTACGTGAGATCGGCCTTTACCATGCCATTCGAGGCACCTGTCATGGTCTACCTATAAATAAGACATTATTTATGGCTCTCCTGGAGATGTACAACCGACGGACGGAACCTTCTTCACGCCTGGAGGGGAGCTGGGACTTGCTCTCCATGAGATGTACGTATCTTCAAGCTGCCCTGGGGGGAGGAAGTCTTTGAAGTGTACACCCCTATGAGCGAAGAGCTCGAGGATTTGGATCGGCAGTTCCCGAGCTTTGTTGCCATATATCGGGAATTGTTATGTCACCATAGTACTTGCCACCAGACGGCTATCAAGAAGGATGGTAGCTCGAAAGGGAGCATTCCTCATACCACGTCCTGGGTCTCATACCTTTTCACACTAGGCGCCTCAGGCCGGGTTTCTTTTCGAGATCCTCAAACTCATGAGGAGGTACAAAACCTGGCATCGACTGCCAAAAGATCGAGGTCCACGGGCGACACATTTGGGAGTAAGACTGACTCCTTTAGTTATTTTTATCATGGTACTCAGCGACTGTCGGAGAAGGCGCTCCTTGCAGGATTTCTGATGGTGTGGCTACGAAACTGCGTAGTCTCAGGAGGGGCGGGTTCCATTGAGAGGATCAGTTGCCACTTTATCCTCCCTGCCGTAAAGCTTATTTTTGGGGTCAGACTGGCCCTTCTTCCGGCCATAGTGTGCAGCATACACCACGGCCTTCGCATCTTTTCGTCCAAGGTCATCGCTCGTGACACGACGATAGATTTTGAGCGTATAGAGCTGCCATACCATTATCTGATGGGGTGGCTATTAATGTACTGCCGGTCTTTGATGAGGCCTGGAGCAGAAGACGGCGTTACGGCTGATGATGCTTTCATTTTCCGATTCCACCATCAGCCCTGGGAGTGCAGCACCATGCCAGCCTGTCGGAGGGCGTTGGCGAGAGTGGACGGATATGACTTTTTTGTGTTTGTTCCTCGTTTTACCGCTGAAGAAGTGAGGGGCGTGCATGTTGATGGTACTGGATCTTCTCACATCTTGCCTGAAAAATGCTCCTTTGGCTGCGTAATATCCGTCCAACGCACCTAGTATATCGTAACCACAAAAACGTCTACCTGGAGCCCTACTTGCCCAGCAGGTTTTCCCGCCAGTTCGGGTATAGCTAGCTATTCTTTGACAGTCCTAGCTCTTGTCTGAGTTTTGAAGGTAGCGTCCTGGACGGTATCAGGGCATGACATTATTATGACACGGTTTATACCCGAACCACCTTTTCGGTTCATGATGGTGAGGCATCAGGGGAGATTTTGTATATGGCAGCCCTATACCATGTTACGGCGAGCAAGCCTCCCGTTAATTTTGACCCGAGTACCAGCTTCATTGTGGGTACTGGCTTAGCGGAGAAGCCTAAGGGGTCTAAGACAAGAAAAAGGAGGGCGAACGTAGTTTCCTTGCCTAACTCGGAGTCCACCAATGCGGACGAAGAGAATGACGAGCATGGTGCAGATAACTCTTCCCCTCTTGTAGAAGATGTTGGAGCGAATCAGCCGCTTGTTGTGCCAGATGAGATGGTGGCAGATCAGCCGCTTATTGCGCCTGGACCTTCACGCAAGCGAGGAAGGCGTGATTCTATTGGTGGCATAACCTTCTCCGTGAAGCGGGCTGCGGTAAGACGCCGTGGGCTGCTCATCAAAGAGAGAGGTAAAGGTGGTGACGCCGTTTCGGAGGTGAATTGAATTGCGCCCATCTTCTTTTTTATCTCTTTGTTTTCTTGAACTATGACCTAATCATTCTTTTCTTCTCTGTAGGCGTCGGAAGAGTCGGATTCTCGAGAATCGGCCACTGTTTCTGAAGTCAATCCGTCCCTGAATACTTTAATTAGTGATATACGTGACGAGATTATTTCTGCCGGGGCCCTCTCGGCGGCGGCTGAGGGATCTCACATTGCTGAGGTCTCGACCCAGGGCGACGGGGGCTCCACTGAACCCATCCCCGAGACTGCTGAATTTCAGCAGGGTGACACTAATCCAGTCGTATCTTCTTCTGCGGCGGCTGGGGCAGAAGAGCCAGCTGAATTTGGCTTGGAGGTTGCTGGTGAGGGGGACTATGGTGGCTGTGAGCGAGCCTCAGCCTCCACAACCCTCCCCTGGTAAG
The DNA here is from genome assembly GCA_029216955.1 of Iris pallida. Classification (NCBI taxonomy): domain Eukaryota; kingdom Viridiplantae; phylum Streptophyta; class Magnoliopsida; order Asparagales; family Iridaceae; genus Iris; species Iris pallida. The sequence goes on from JANAVB010041814.1 coordinate 11,729,838, forward strand.
ATAAGCCAAATTTTGACTAGTGAGGAGGACCATTTGCTCTATTATCACATCCTTCGGATTATGCTGATTGATGGTTGCTCTGGACATACAGGTCCTGCCTCTTCAATGCCAATGATGGATATTGTCAGGGAAGGCTCTACCAGCGGGGATCTGGTAGGAGGGAGTGTGCCCCCTCCTCTTCTAACTTATATTGAGGGGCCTTCCGCCGGATCGAGTTCGGAAGATCGGACGACGGTGCAGCCGGGGAAGGGAGCGATGGTCCATATGTCCTCCTCTGCTCATGTGTCTTCGGGGGTCGACCTCTCCGCCTTGCCGAGTATCCAGGTTCTCCGGGCCGTGGAGGAGGAGTTAGCTGCTATCCATGCGTCTTTTTGCTCAGAATTTGTTTCCCTAGTGGCAGGGGTGGCAGGTTCTGGCGTATCTCCTACGACACTGCCAGCTACACTTCCCCTAACGCCGTCCTCTACGGAAGTTCTGGATGAGGCGTCACAGGATGTAGTTGACAGTTTCTACCGCCACTTGAAGAGAGGGGTCGAAGCTGCTGTAGTGCGGGGGACCCCCTTTGCCTTGGCCCAACAATGTGCCCGAGGCCAGATTGACATTCTTAAAACCCTCCCTAGTAGAGCAGGGATAGCTGTGCTTCTGGAGCTCAAATTGTTAGAGGCTGATCAGCTCGTGGCCCAGTTTCTAGTGCTGCGGTAAGCTGATCTGTCTGCAGTAATAGATCAAGAGCGGGGCTTCCTTACCACTGTCTTGGAGAAGGTAAGGGCTACACGAGATAAGTCCAAGCCGGTTATACTGAAGGACCTCGGTGACCTATCTCTTCAATATGATCAGCTAAGCCACAGGAGCGAGGATTGCATAGCTCGGGAAGCGGCCGCCTCTCACGGAATAATTGATACAAGGGAGCAGATCCTCGAGCTCCAGCGGAAGCTGGCCTTCTTGGAGTCTGAGCTTGAAGCTTTCCGTGCGGATAAAGAGCTGATCGTTTATGAGGCCGAAAAGGTCTCCCGAGCTTCTGCTAGTCTGGAGCGTGCTTTTAAGAAGCTCGATGATGGCTGGCGGGCTCATGCACACCTAGAAGATGCGGAGTGGCTGGTTCAGGAGGCCGAGTGTCGGGCCAAATAGGAATTCGAGCGGTCGACTGTCTTGCTGAGGGACCGTCTCATGGAATTGTATATCGCCGAACCATATTCGGCTTTTTTTTCTTCTTTCGTTTTCGTTCTTTTTCTTTTTTGAGGGGGACGTGGTCCCCAGAACATGTAGTACTTTTGACTTTCAAATAAAAGAGTATGTTTTATTCTACCCTTCATTTGTACTGCTTATTGCGTTTGTGGCGTTGTGGTATTTGCCCCACTGGGGGACTGTTTGTGGACTTATTACCCTGGGTATACCTTGGTTTTAGGTACGGATAACAAGTTGATGGGGATACTTGGAACAATTCCCAGTAAGGTGGCTATGGACGTTCCTGGTATCGGGAGAAAGAATGCCATGGAGCAGCTGGGCCCCCGGGGCATGATGAGAAATAAGGGGCATGTACTAGGAAACTTAGTACAGCATTTGTGGTCAACATAGGATATTTGTGGGCCTATTATCCTTGGCGTACCCTGGTTCTGGATACGGATAATAAGACGAGAGAGAACTAACATACTTACTCAGAGGTAATGAGAATATGGTAAATATGAGGGTTTCTTCGAGGAGCCTTCCCACTCAGAGGTAAAGAGAATGGCAGGAGTGGGCTCCATGAAGGGTACATAGAACAACTCAGAGGTAATGTGACGTAGAAGTTCTATGCGAGGGCGGTTTTTTTGATATGAGGGAAACAACTCAGAGGTAACATCGACGTGGTTGTTTCGGAAAATCTGTGGATCTGTTACCCTTTTTGTGCACTGAAAGTGCGGGTATTGGATCATAAGGAGGGAGCTCTTTCAAGAAGAAAGTTCAGAGGTATAACCATACATGACTTACTACTTAAAAGACATGATATAGATTCGTCTCTAGTGACCAGAGCGTAAGTTCAGCGATACCTGCGGGTACATAACTCGACAATCTGGGAGATTTGGGATCAGAATGTAAGTTCAGTGGTACTAGAGGGTACATAACTTGTCACTCTAGGAAATTTGGAGTCGAATGTGAGTTCAGCGGTACCAGAGGGTACGTAACTCGTCATTCTGGGAAATTTGGAGTCGAAATGTGAGTTCAGCGGTACCACAGGGTACGTAACTCGTCATTCTGGAGGATGTCGTTTCAGATAATACTTCTTTAGGAACTTGCGTTGATGGCAACATGAGCAAGTATCCATTTTGTTTTGCGAGGCGGTAAGCTCCATTGGAGAATACAGCGTCGATGATGAACGGACTTCCACTTTGGTGGAACTTGCCGGCGGTTTTGTGAGTCATAACCATCAACCTGAACTGCCAAAATGAGATCGCCCACTTGGAATTTTCTGATTTTAACCTTTTTGTTGAAGGCTCAGGAGATACGTGCTTGGTACAGCTCGATTCGCTGTTGAGCTAACATGCGTTTCTCATCTAGGGCCTCCAACTCTGTAGTCGACGATGGTATTACCATCTGTCGTCAATCGGTAGGTGAGAGCGACACGAGTGAGGGGATTTGAGTCTCCAGTGGGAGAATTGCCTCACTTTCGTATACCAGAGAGAATGGTGTGTTCTCGGTGGCGGTCCGTACTGTAGTACGGTACGCCCATAAGCATTCGCCAAGCTTTTCATTCCAGTCACATTTGTTTGATGACACGAACTTCTTGAGAAGCTTGATGATTTTTTGTTGAATGCTTCAGCCAGACCATTAGCCGCCGGGTTGTACGTGTTGAAGCAATATTCTGGATTCAGTGTTTGTCGTAAAACCGATAGAAAGCGTAGCTTGTGAACCGGACCATTGTCGTGGATGATCCTTCGGGGCAGTCCAAAGCGATAGACGACGTGATGCTTGAGGAACTGATCATGTTTGAAGTCTTGACTTCTGCCAGCGGAAGAGCCTCTGCCTATTTGGAGAAGTAATCTGTGATGAGAGTATGAAACGATTCCTCGGGACGAAGGCGGAGTGATTGGACCAATGATGTCCATTCCCCATGCTTCGAATAGCCAGGATGCCACGTTGGATGTAGAAATCGGATGGCTGGTGGATGAAATCTGCGTGGACTTGACAAGCTTTATACTTTTTGTATAGTCTATCGCATCGACAACCATCGTGGGCCAGTAATAGCCCATTCGTCGAAGACGATCCTGTTTTTGGGCCAGGACTGATGGGCCCCACAGATGCCATCATGAGCTTCACGTATGGCTTCTTTGGCTTCTGTGTTTGACAGACATCGAAGCAGCAATCCATCGTATGATCGTCGATATAGCATTTTCGTCTCCGTATCATAGAAGAATCTGAGGAAACATCTTCTGATAGAAGTAGCTTCTTCGGATTCTCTGGCAGGATGTCGTAGACTACGAAGTCGATGAATAGTTGTCTCCAGTCTGGTGCTTCGTCGACAGTCAGAGTGGAGTAACTCTCAACACATTGAATATTGTCCTTGGGACAGACCAATTCATGGCCTATTATGTCAACTAAGTAATGAGCATGATTTGGAACTGCTAAGGAAGCGGCAAGGCCTGCTAGGGCATCGGCTTCAATGTTTGAGCCTGGGAACGTGTTCTATGAAGAACCCTTCCAAGGACGAGATGATGTCAATCGTTATTTGGTGATAAGGGATCATATCTTTATGACGCACTTCGTATGAGCCCCAGATCTGGTTAACGATTAGCTGCAAATCGCCGTATGCTTCAAGATACTCTACCCCAGCTTCTTTGCAAGTGGAGGCCAATGACCAAAGCATTGTACTCGCCACATTGTTCGAACAGGGCTCCGTGAGGGAATAAGCCCGATTGATCACCAGCCCGGAGGAAGAAATCAACACCACTCCGACTTCAGCGACGATGTTGCACTTGGGCCCAGTTCTAGAAGCGCCGTCGAAGATATTCACCATACGGTATCATGGGAGGCCACATTTGTATTGGCGACCTATCTGGCATCTCTTCGTCTATTCTGGTTGACTCCGAACCCGGATAGGCTGCTAAAAAGTCTGCCAGAGCTTGACCTTTAACAGTCTTCTGCGGTACGAAGATCATGTGATAGGGAGACAATAACATCGCCCAGGTAGCAAGGCGAGAGCTGAGTGCACCTGGCTTAGTCATGAGGACCCTGAGGGGGTTGACTCGTGATATCACGTGTATGGTTTGTCCCGTGACGTAGTGTCGCGTCTTCTGAATGGCAAACACCAGAGCAAGGCACTCCTTCTCCACGGCAGTGAATCGATGCTCAGGTCCCATCATCATTCGGCTGAGGTAATATATAGCCTGCTCATGGCCTGCATCATTGTTTTGTGCTAGTAAAGCACCGAGAGAATGCTCTATTGCTCGCACATAGAACATGAATAGTTTTCCAGCAACCGGGCTACCAGGACTGGAGGGTTCAACAGATATTCTTTGAAGCTGTCGAAGGCACGCTGACATTCTTCATCCCAGACGAATGAAACCCTTCTTCATGAGGTGGGTGAATGGTTGACATCGTCCGAAGAGATTAGAGATAAACCTCATGATGTAAGCTAGTCTACCTTGAAGACCTCTGAGTTCACGAAGATTTCTCGGGGGACCCATCTCCATGATTGCCTTCGTCTTCTCAGGGTCTATGTGTATACCTTGGAAAGTAATGATGAAACCCAAGAACTTCCCGCTGGATATGTCCAAGAAGGATTTCGTGGGATTCATTTCAAATTGTGCGCTCGCATCAGGTGGAACACCGTCCTCAGATCATGCATGATCCTTTTTAGAGTGGCTCTTGACGGCGATGTCGTCGATGTAGCATTCCACTGTCTTGCACAAGTGGTCTCTAAAGATGACGCTCATAGCTCTTTGATAGGTAGCGCCAGCATTCTTTAAACTGAAAGGCATGACCGTGTACAGTATGTGCCAATTGGTGTTCGAATGATGTGTGCCTTTCGTCATCAGGGAACATCTTGGTTCGGTTGTACCCCGAAAACATCCATGAATGACATACGTTCAAAGCCGCAGGTGTTGTCAAATGATGTCGGTGATAGGGAGGGGGAACTCATCCTTACGACATGCCTCATTCAGATTGCAAAAGTCGATACAGATTTGAATCTTTCCATTCTTCTTGAGGACTGGTACTATGTTGGCAACCCAGTCTGGATGCTGTTCCTCGCGGATGAAGCCACTGGTTATCAGTTTATTGACCTCAGCATCAATGGCATTCATGATGTCGGGGCGGAACCGTCGTTGTTGTTGCTTGGCCGTTTTGCGTCCGAACGGATGTTTAGTTTGTGAAGTGCAACATCGGGGTTCAGTCCTGGCATGTCTTCGTAGCTCCAGCGAATACGTCGATATATTCTCTGACGAGTTGTAGTAGCAATTTTCGCTCTCCGTCTGTCAGGCTTTTGCTAACGAAGATTGGTTTTGGAGAAGACTCATCGCCAGGTCAACTTGTATGACCTCGTCTTCATATGAGGCTCTCTTTGTTCGAACTACTTTTCCCATTGCGCATCTAGCTGTTGGGCCCACGGCTCTAACTCAAGGAGTTCAGGAATGTCTTCATCTTCTTCGCAGGCGTCGGCGAATGCCATATTGACAGACAAGACTTGCCAGAATATGTCCCCGATGCTGACATCTGAGTCCGAAGTATGTGATTCGGTCGAGTGTGAATGCCAGTCATATTCCTCATCTGAGCTTTCAGGGGTCGTCGCAGGGGTAACATAACCTAGCCATATTTGGTCTTATTGTAGTAATCTCATAGTTTTCCAGCTGGGATAGGTAATTGTAAGGGTAATCGTCGTCCAGTGTCATAGTTCAAGTCTGGCGTAGTTTCCAGATCATACCCCTGTTTTTGTATGAGGTACTTGGATCGAGAACTATACAGATAAATGGGGCAGTCTCCTTGTGTCGGGTTCGAGATCAACTTTTCTATCATGAGAGGTTGTGGATCATTCTTCCGACCGAAGATGATTGGATGTTCCTCTCCCTCGATTATGCGGTAAGCGTCTTCCACTGGAGTAAGTTGATTTGCGGTGTAGACATTTGTCACTGTATGTATCGGTGGGTGCCAATACGTGTTCCATAGCATATTATACTAAGCTTATTAATCTCTAGGTAGTTCAAAGATAACCCTTTATTGATGAAGTAAGGTATCTTTTCTAGTGGGATTACATCATCTGCGGATGGAACATCAGTGTGAGCAGCCACATACTTGGCCAGCTCTGGCTCTTCTTCACCCACCCCCTGTGTCAATGAGGATTGGAAGGATGACTTGGGCAGCTTAATCATCAGGGGCTCTATGGATGGAGTAGGACGTGGAGTCGTTGGCGTACTAGCCACCCCCAGTTTGGTGCTCGGTGCTGGACGGGGATTTGTTGGCTGGCTAGCAGTCCCTGGCTTAGCGTTCGGCTGCAGATTCATTCTGGGAAGACGAATCGTCATCGGCTTGACAGAGGGATTGAGCTCATCTATTTGTTGCTGGCTAGCTCTAGGCAGCCTGATTGTAGTGGCTCTGTCGTGGGTCCTGGCGCTTGGCCAATCCTTGGCAGTCGGATATCATCTGCTCCTCCTGTGCAGAGAGGCTGATTGCGTCTTTACGCAGAGTGGCCGTAAGGGGCACAGTTCTGCCAGGTTTGCGGGCTTGGAGATGGATCATCAGAGGTTCTTCTAATCCGCTGCCATCTCAGTTTGAGCTTGAGTATCTCCTTCGCCAGGTACTTTTTTGACTTCTCGTACAAGCAAATCTGAGTAGTAGGATTCGACCCTTTAAAGGGATCGAAGTCGGCAAATTCTGTTCTCACGAAGCCGTGCTTGTCGACGTACTTGAAGCACTAGTGCAGTATGGAGGGCACGATCATGTAATCGTGTATCCAAGGACGCTCCAGGAGAATGTTGTAGGAAGTGTCCGCATCTATGACATAACAGGTCACTTCTGACTGAAGGTCGCCGATTTGGCATTTCAAGCGAATCTTCTCGATCGGATAGCTTCTGCCTGAATTGAAACCGCTGATGGCGGTGCTTATCGGCGTCAGGCGATGCATTGGGATGCGCAGATGGTGTAGTAGGCTCTTCGGGATGATGCTTATGGAAGAACCGGAATCAATATGCATCCGATCTACCTTGATATCGCCAATGTACCCAGTATAATACAGAGGGCGATCGTGCAGGTTGGTCTTGATAAGCATATCCTGCGGAGTGAAGACAATGTTCAGTATTGAACCTATGCAAGCGCGTCCTGGAGATCTGCAGGCGAGCTTTCCCAGTAAGATTCGGCTGAGCCAGATATGCGTCGGCATTCTGGAGTGCCTCGCTTAGTGCGACGCGAACACTTGGAGAGCCTCAGGAGCTCGTATAGCTAGCGACAATTTGGCCGGTGTGTTGCCAATTGTGCCAAGATGTCAAAGTTGTAGGGCCTCTCCAGCCCATGAGGCGTCTCTCTTCGTAGCGGTTTGTCGAAGCGAGTCTCCTTCGGCCTAGGCTTGTCGTCGTCGAAGGCTACAAAGGTCCTGGAGCATCAGCAGCTGTCGGCTGATGATCTTCAGTCGAGTTACTGGTGTAGGTTGGGATTGTGCTGACCGGGTGACGACAGCCGTAGCTTCTTCGACCTCTGCCAAATTGTACGACATGATTTGACTTTCCATTCTTCTTCTTGCTGGTGGAGGGAGGTGCGACTGAGTCACTTCAGGTACTAGATCCAGATGGACCCACATAATCTCCCTCCTTGATGTGGTAAGGGGTACCAGACCAGCAGCCTGGTCTCGGAGAGGTGGAAGATTAGCGACTTCCATCTTTGCTCTAGGGATGGGTACTACTCCATCTTGAGTCTTTGTCGGAAGGAAGCTGCCGAATTGTACTGACACTGTGGCTGCTACGGTCACCTTTTCGAAATCAATAGCCAGGGCCTTAGAATCAATAAATGCTGGATTCGCTTCAGTTGAGCAGTCTTGTGTAGCATGGTGGACATAGCGATGGTAGCAGTACTTGGGGCTCTCCATCTCTGCAGGACGAGGTTCACGCCTTAGAGGAGGGAGCTAAATTCGGCCTCTTTGTATGAGCATGTCCAAGATAGGCTTGACATGGCCATCTTCGAAGGAGTAGTCATCTGAGGCCACTGCTTCTCTGCAGACTTTGATTCGGGCTTTGGGGCTGTGTCGGTCACCGTAGCCTGTTTGCCCTTGTCTCGATTGTTGGAGGGGTTACTACCATTGTTGCTGTTGGTGCTAGGGCGTTTGCCCTTGTCCTCCCTTTCGATATGTGCAATCCCAGTTGGCGAGCTTTCTTCACTTGTCTCTACGCTAGTGGCGCTGATAATGAAAGTCTTCCAATCCTTAAATTGACTTTCGCCATCCAGAGGCTGATGTGGGAAGCAGCCTCTTTGGCAAATTTCAATTAAGGAGGAATCAGGATTACCGGAAGGCAGCTTCATCACGGTTTGACGAAACCGCTCGATATAGTTCCTTGTCAGCTCCTTTTCTTCCTGGACAATGTCTATGAGGGTGGACATTGTCACGTCTTATCCTACTCATAGAACCTCTCCAGGAACACATTTGAAGCCGGCAAAGGAATGGATGCAGTTGTCCGGCAAGTTGCGGTACCTGTCAAAGGTGACCCCCTCGCGGTGCCCCGATGAACAACCGCGTAAGGATGCATCGTCATGAGACAGATGGTCGATTGTGACTTTGAAGTAGGTGATGTACCAGCTTGCAGATGTCTTCCCATCATACGGATTGATGTTGAATGGTTTATATCTTGGTGGAAAGGGCATCCTCCACGCAGCAGGATACGGTTGTCGTATCCTGAGGTCTTGACAGTTTTTCGGGCGTGGAACATGGCCCGGAGCTCCGGACCTCTCTTCTTGCCTCCCTGGCCTCGTCTGCAGGGTGGGGGCCGATATTTCAGGGATTATCACTCGGGTTTGGTGCGGCTGAGTTCGAGTCTGCATTGACCGCGGTCCCACGTTTGTTTGGCCAGGTGCCTTCCTTGCAGAGTTGGAAGGGCCGCTATGATCTCGTCTATGGACTTGACGAAGGTATGCAATATGGCTTCCGAGTGTCGATACGTTGGCGATCACTGGGACCATCTTGGTTGCTGTCCGTCATGAACTGTCCTTACATGAGGAGAGATGGAAGAAACGGTGGAGGACGTGCCCTCAAGTCATACCCTTGTATAGAGAAGTCGTCAGGGTATGTGGAAATGTTGTCCTCTGGTTCGGACTCAGAAGGAATGGTACCCCAACTTCAGAGCTCGTCTCGTCTTAAGTGTTATGGACGTCCTCGGGGACGTCGGGATCTGTTGCATCTGTTGGGTATACCGTTTCCCCTGGATTATCTTCTTGGAACACCGAATTGTCGTATATTTGGAGGAGTGCTACCCCCAGCTCCAGTGTCTTCCAAAGATGTGGATGACGAATCTCCAAGTGTGGCAGATTTCGTTTTTGAGCGGGTACCTTGATAAACTCCTCCTGTAGCGGTGGTAGACAACCGCTTAGATGGAGGACTAATACATTCTCGAGTACTCATGTTTGATGTTAATCCAATGTGGCATAAGCTTCAACTGAATGCTTACAACACTTATAACACCGTGATGGGGACAAGTGCATGACCAACTTCACAACACCATGCTTGGCGACGAGTGTACGATCGACTCTAGAAGGCGATTGAAAATTGAAACGTTTCTGAAATAGCCTCCGATAGAACTCTTCAAAACCAAAATCTTGATTGAACAGAAACTATGCTGGCTTGGCTAAGTGTAGTATAGGCTAGATTTGAAAGTGTAGCTCGTAGAAACACTTAAAGGTATAGACAAGAGAATAAGATTGGATGATTTGAAAATGTGAAAGTTCCTCATTATTTAAAGTGTTTTTATAAACCGAATTCGGACAGAGTTCGGGAAGAGTTTGGATGCAGAAATCTCTCATTCGAATGTTGGATACAAATATTCAGGGAATTCAAAAATTTGTTGAAATTACCTTGACCGAACACAGGCCAAATTTGGGCCGAGTTTTGCCCAAGTTCTAAGAGAACTGTTTTGGGCCAATTGTTATGTTTCGGGCTATTTTTTATTATGGACTTTTGGATAAAATTTATGGATAAAGCTATATTCTTATGGACTGAGAATATCTAAGCCAGTACTGATCCTGATTAATCTTACATATTTTTTCTAGACTCAAATAAAAAAAAAATACAGAAGAAATATTTAAAAGTCTTGATCTTGATTCCATCGCTTTTGGTTCTTGTGACGACGCGATGTTTGTAGCTTATAGCAGAGATGCAGACATTCTGACTTGAAACCTATAGTTGTATATATATTTATGTATCGATCAAAGTTGACGTTGATTATCAAAATCTGGTATGATGATGACTAGTGGGCCAACAATGTTCCCCATTTGATAATTGACAAGCTTTGAGTCTATACCAAAATATAACCAATATAATATTGAACTCTGAAAATATACCTGACTTATTTAAAAAACTTTTTTATTTTGCTATCTCCCTCCCCTTTATCATGTAATCAAAATATGGCTCCCCCATAATTTATGAGCCAAATAACAACAAAGAAACAAAAGAGTACCAAATTATATAAAATGACAAGTCCCAACTCAATGAGTATAAAATTTGAACATCAGCAGTAGTAGTAATATATGAAAAATAATAGCTCATATAAAAGAAAATGTCACTACAACTGAAAAGTCCAAAATGAATAAAATAAAGTGTGCTACTACAAATCATTATCATCAGACAGATCCACAAATATACTAAGTCCAAAACATCAAATCAACTATCTGCACCACCAGGAGCATCAACAGGTGGAGCATCAGCAGGCGGCTGGGCCGGATTAAAATAGGCACTCATTGGGTCGATGTAGACAAATGTCAGATCATCCTCAAGTCTCGGTCCGTCAAAAGTGTAATACCCCATCCTACTCAGTTCAATCGAAGGAATTGAAACGCCAACGGCGTTCTGACTTAGCCATACAAGGGCTTGCTTGAAGTCTCACTCGGCCGAGGCAACTCATCGCTCAGGTGGATGGCTTCAGTGAACTTGCCTCAGCTTGGCCTTCACACTAATAAAACAAAAGATTTCAACTGCACAAGTAGGCTTGATAATAAAAGAGACGAATACACATAGCTAAGAAAATAATCCCAAGTTGGGTCAGATTGAGTCAAAATATGGAAACGTCCTACCGTTTGCTTAGAAATATGCACGACATGCTTTCAAAAATGACAATCGGTCCTTTATCCCGTGGCTTGGGAGAAGACAAGTTGGTCTATGTTTCCACAAAGCTATGAGCTTAGCATAAGTCATAGGCGTTGCACGTATAAATGCTTGATAGAGCATACCTTGTTCCACTGTCTGATACTTGGCATAGCAAAAGTGTCCCACAAGTCTCAATGCATGTTTCTACGGTGCAAGGCTTGGTATAGCCTTTGCTCGTCCTAAGTTAAGTTATTACATGATTGAGTTAGGCAAAAGTTATGTCGGGCTTTCGAAGTTATAGCAAGCACTGTCCCATGCGTTCTGCAGTTGTTGAAGTCACATAGCCCACGATCTCAAGGCTCGTCATATAAGTATGACTTGGGCAGTAGTTTCGCACATAACACAAATTGGTTTAAGGCACGAGCCACGGTTGTTTTGATGATAGGTATGCCACGGTCTATGGCACACAAAGAAACATTTTTTTAAGTCAAATTGGAAGGCTATACAGTAGTCGTTCCCTGGGTTTCAAAATATAATGTTCACGTGACCGTTGTCGCCGAGACCGATCCCGTGGCTTGGGAGTCTCTCATAAAATATGGAAAGCACGGTCATGAATAAAGAAGGACATGGTAAATCGAGTTGATTCTTGTATAGTCATTGGACAACTTGTCCATAAGGGCAGTTCCTTGAACGATCGTCGGAGCACCGGGTTCATGTCGGCCTAGAAGGAATATAAGATATTACGGCCTTCAACGACGATGCGACTCGCATTGAAGTAAACCGTTACAATATAGGCTGCGGGACCATTCGGTGGTGTTTACAACTCGTACACGAATTGTCACCATATGCAAAGATCTAGTATAGATTGATATTGCTAGTGACCTCTCATATAGATGAGTCAGCATAAAAGCGACTATCCGCGTGCATGCCTTTGGATTGAGTCGAGTATATGTGCACGACACCAATGAGTCCAGTTAAATGTGTGCACGGGTTATAACACAATATTTGGGCCTAAGATTTGGCTGCAACGAGCACACCGTATTTTGGTACGAGATATGGCGTCGGGAGTTTGTGTCATTGACACTAAGTTCACAAGTCTTATTTGAGTCAGTTGATATGTTGAACAAGGAAGATCGCGAGGCAATAATATGGATAAGTTATGTTAAGTTGTGAGGCACTGCCTCGATTATGTTACACGAAGTAATTAATGGCACGACCGTGTCATGATGCACCAAATAGGCCAGACGTCTATATCCTAAAACTGACCCTAAGACAAGATTAGAAAGACAATCAAAAGGATATGTTGCACAAAGTAAAATAATGTGTCAATTTTGTATGGGTGGGCGAGGAGCTCACACCACCAGTATAGTTGAGTACTGACACCCATACAGTGTTTATGTGCAGGCACAGGTTGAAGATTAATCGACGCAAAGCTGGCTTGGATACGTCGAGGCATGGAGTTCCTTGGCGTTTCGAGGCATGCAGCCGTATGGAGTGAACTTATACGAGACATAATGTATGGACATCACCTTCCAAAGCATCCACAAGTTGTAGCCTTAAAGCTTGTATCGAGAGATGAGAGAGAGCAGAGTGACTTGTATTGTGAGAAGAGTGAGAGTGAGTGATTGTAATCATGGCCACGTGCCACATTAAAATCTTTGTTTCAATATAAATAAAGAGTTCTCATTTAGTATACTCATGTTGCCTTCATTATTCAATGTTTCTACTTGGTACTTCTGTGCAACGACCCTATCGCTTAGCTTGTAATCGGCCGCTATGGAACCCGCCTTGTGTGAGCGCAACCTAGCCTCACGCGGCATCATGCCTTAGCAAGGACGATCGGTCCTACATGACCGAGGTATGACATAATGGTAGGTTGCGCTCACGCGGCATCATGCCTTAGCGAGGACGATCGGTCCTACAGGACCGGAGCGTGACATAATGGTATCAGAGTACGGCTTTACGTTCTTGGACTTCGATTGAATTCTTTAACTATGATGTTCGCTTCGTGCTAAATGTTGTTTCCACAATCGATATCATTGGTGCGCTCCTTTCAATATTCTGCATGATATTTCATACAATAATTCTATGTAATTTGCAAAATCTCACGAAGGAAAATTTTGATGAATAAAAGATGGTTTCACATAAGTCACGGTTAACTAAGTCGGGCTGGGCATATACACCAAGAATTGCGTCGACCTTAACAAAGTCGTGTGTGGGATTCAAATTATTTCGGACGAGAATGAGTTTGACTCGATTCATAGAATAGGATGACTAATCATAGAGATACCATAGAATGGTGTTATCGTCAATGCGATATAGATAAACATGCTTAGATTTTGAGGAAAGGTTCGAACAGAAATTTGAAGTGATCTATTGTGATTCGAAACTTGTTTCGAGGATTTGTCGAATGACTTCATCCCTGAGTGGTTTATGGGTTAGCCTTGGAGATGTCGATCGATTGAGGATACAGGGTGCTAATGAGTCTATCAGCAAGCAACGAGTATGCAAAGCCTTAGAAAGAGTATTTCAAAGTTAGACATGACTTGATAGCTAGTATGAGTTGATTTAAACAAACTACAAATAACGTACGCTAGATTGGGATTGCATAAGTATGAAATGCGAGAATGATTGAGTAAGAAAAATTGAATCGTAAAAGTCAAGGTGTAACGAACGGATGACTCAGTCAAGAGATCGATGTGAATCGTATACGAAAAGTAAGCACAATTGAAATTAGCGTGCATAGAAATGATTCGAATATTAAGAATGACTATAAGAATATGGGATAGATGTTACTCGATGGCTTGAGATGGCATAGAATGATTCAAAATTGAGAAAATATGTTGCTCGATGACTTAAGATAGATAAGACGAATATACATAATTTTGGGTTTGAACGAATTGATCATGTAACTAGTTCGGAGGATAATAATCGAAATTGATCTGAATATCGAGGAGATTATGGTATATCCAGTTCAGATGATAGCATCAGTTGCATGACTCGGAGTTCGTTGTAAGAGGAAGATTGTTAGGTTATACATATAATCGATGGTATTATGACGTATCAAGAATAATATGCGATAACTCGGGGGTACTCTAATTAGAGGAATGACGATCGTGTAAAGTATTATTGTTTTAAGGGATGCTATAGTTGGTATTTTGTTTGAAATGAATGCTTGGACATAAACGAGAGTGTCTTAATTGTTTCGAGGATAACCACAACGTTGACGTTCTTGTCTTGTGAGAACGCAACTCCAGCCTCGCTCATGCTGTAGTGCCATGTCTCTACATTGTGCCCCGTTCTCCGTCCACGGGCGCAAGAAAGAACACTATCGCTATCTATTCGGTCGGGACCAATATGTCGGGATCGATCAAATCGGTCAAACGGGAACGATTAAATTAAGATCCTTTTCTTGTTATGGAAAGGATTCTTCGGAATCAAGTCCCATCTTCAATGGGTTGCACCTCAAATATAGACTCTGTAGCTGAGTCAGGAGAGACCTTATGTTGCTTGTTTTTCATGCCGCACTTGCGTTAGTTTTGGCTTTGGTTTTTTTAATTCATTTTCGTGAATGTTTTCGTGAATGTATTCATGGCTTGTGTTTCGAACTCGCATTTACATATCGAACTCCTTGAATAATACAGTGTTCTACAGTTGCTTGTGTGATTTCATGTAATTACGTAGGCGAGGGTCTAGTACGACCAACCAGTTCCTCGCCTCAAGTAAGACTAAGGTGAGTGGCTGACCCTACATCCCTCGACCTTTTTCTCTAATGTATTGTTGATACCAATATATGTTATGTCAAATGTAAAAACAAAATAAAGGCTTATTCTAATAAATCGTTGTACGACATTTCACGTATACAGACTATAGAACTGCTTATCATAGAACTGTTCATATGCTTATTTATAATATGCTTTCCATCAAACTATGTTGAACAAAAAGGAAATGAATCAACGAACATACAATGCAAAATGACAAGGCGAGATATGCCGAGTTTGGTTAAGTTTGCTATGAAACATAGACTATGCTTGAATAACTAGTTTAGTCTAGCACGGTCATGGACAACTTGAATACAAGGGCATTTGTTTCCTCGAACGGTAACCCGTTGGGACTACTTCGGACTAGGAGGAAACACGGTATAGCCAATCTGGGTTTAAGCAACGGGTAACTCAGGGACTTGCAACGGAGCTTGCTACTTGCGTTGAAAGGATCCCGTCTAACCAGGCAATATCCAGGATGGCTAGTTAATGCCACTGACCTCCATATCATACACTTAATATGGATTAATATCAAAATGACAGGAAAGGCATTAGTAAGTTTCATGTGCACGGCACGCTGTTCCATGGGTAAGTTCTAGCATTAATTTACCTTGTTTACTTTTCGTCAAACTGTTTGCATAAAACTAACTAGGATGGCTAGAAAGATCACTAAATATACTTCATGATTTACCTAAATTCTTGAACCAAATGAGAGCATAGAAAGTAATTAGTCACTCGCCAGTACATGTTGATTGTACCGATCCTCGCTCTCTACAGGTGCTATAAATCAGGAGGCGCGTGCCACGTGACTGAAGGCAGCGCTCGTGCATTTTGAAGCTTTGTCTGTGCGTGCGAAGCCTCAAAGCAATCTCTTTTGAAGACTCCGAAACTGTCCAAGCTGAGATGTCTCGACTCTCCCATAACCCAGGTGTCTACCTAATTTGGTTGTATAAAGGTGTGTGATGTATGGAACGGCTATCTCATCGACGTTATTTTATAATGGAGTCAGTTTGTAAGCCTGTACGACACCTTTGTATCAAGTCTATAATATGATGTTTATTATCAATAAAGCTCAAGTTCTCTATATATAATGTGTTCAATTTACTCTGCACCCTCTTATTGTTGTTGTGTTTTTGTGCGATCGCAACTTAGGTTCTCATGGCATCATGCCTGGGGACGATTATCGATTCTACGAAATCGGGGTGTGACATAATGGTATCAGAGCACGGCTTTACGTCCTTTGGCCTTCCGTTTGAGTCTCAAACCTTTGACCTCGTGTCGATGAGATGTGTTGTTCCATACAGTGAGTCCATAATATTTCTGAGACTAATATGAGTTGCCTCATAATTTCAGAAGTCCGAGAAGCTGTAGGTAGGAATAAAAATAGTACTTCGATTGGCTCGAGCAGTTCAGGGGCGGAACCCTGAAACACCCCTATGGAACCCATGGAACGGATGATACGTATGTTGCAAGCACAACAATGTCAGATAGTTACAGCAAAAGCAGCTTTATACTCTTTATCAAATCGTCCAGATAGTTGTGGCTAACGACAACTCTGTAACGACTCATGTTGTAACCGAGCCTGCAGTCCGACCGATCGAAATCGAGCCAGAGGTACCCGAGCGACTACCTACAACACCAAAGAGTTCCAACTTTGAGGTGTCAAAATTTATAAAAAATTATTGCACGTCCTTCTGTGGTACTGATGACTCTTCTTTGGCAATCGATTGGTTGGAGGAGTTGGAAGACCGTTTCGAGCTTCTAGACGTGGATGAGTCCAAGAAAGTTGCATGTGCTCAGCTTCTACTCCGATTGAACGTGCACGACTGGTGGGCCGTACAAAAGCGAGCGATCCGGCTAGACGACGAGATAACGGCAATCTCTTGGGCCACCTTTCGACAGGCGTTCGAGATCGAGTACCTACCTGCAGTCGTTCGACAAGAAAAGGAGAATGAATTTATGCAGTTAAAGCGAGGGAATATGACGTACGACAGTACGTAACAGAGTTCAATAAACTGGCCAAATTTGCTGGATCATTCTTGCCTACAATGGAGAGTAGCGCTCGGCAGTTCGAAGTGGATCTGCGGCCCTCTATCTCTGCACATGTGTCAGTTCCAAAATACAAGACATTGGGTGAGTCCCGGAACCACACTCTCCGCCTTGAATGCCAATATCCCCCAAATGATGTCGGTGCTATGCATATACAATCACAAACGCCCTAGTCATGCAGGAGGAAACAATACGACCAAGCTTCCAAATAATGGGCAATATGGAGAATATCAAGGCGTAACCCATGGCCTCGATGGAGCCGATGTCATCGGCTCGGTCACACTATCAACAACTGCTAGATACCGGAAGGCGAATGCTAGAACTGTGGTAAAAAGGGCCACATTTGTGCTAATTGTCTGACCAGAAGGCTGAACACAATGGCGCCCCAACATCAACAACATCGTCCAAGGAATCGGGGTCCAGTACCTCGAACCCAACAACCCGTGCCACAGAATGGCCATGACCGTCGCCCCAATGCCCAGGGTCGCGTCTATGCCATGACTCGAGATGAGGCATTTGCCTCTGATACAGTTATGACAGGTACACTACTCTTCAATAATAAACCTGCTCGTCTACTGTTTGATTCGGGTGCTACCCGTAGTTTTATAGCGGCATATTTTAATAATGAATATAAATTCCCTATGGCACCGATAGGCCTTAACCTTAGCACCTCGTGGAGCACACAAATCCCTGTAAACACTATCTGTAGAGACGGCTACATATGTATAGGTGGCAGGAAATTGACTCTAGATATGATAGTTCTGGAACTTAAGGACTACGACATCATTCTAGGGATGGATTGACTCAACGCTTGCTCGGCCACTATTGACTGTGCAGGAAAGAAGGTTACCTCATGTGTACCGGGGGAGCCTAAATTCTGCTATTCGTGTGGCGAAGCGTCGATAACCTGCATGGTGATCTTGACAATCTCTACTCAGCACATGCTATATTCCGGATGTGAAGGCTACTTGGCGTCTGTTCGAGACACGTGACAGGATGGTGCAAACGCGAATCAAACCGACGTTGTGGCAGAATTCTCAGACGTGTTCCCAGACGAGCTACCCGGCATACCACTAGATCGAGAAATTAAGTTCACTATTGACACCTTCTCCAACACTCGACCGATTTTTAAGGCCCCGTACAAAATAGCCCCTGCAGAATTAAAAGAACTTAAGGTACAATTATAGGAATTACTCGACAAAGGGTTCATTCGTCCTAGTGTCTCACCATGGGTGCGCCTGTGCTGTTTATCAAGAAGAAAGATGGGTCGATGAGACTCTGTATCGACTACCGAGAATTGAATAAAGCCACCGTCCGAAACAAATACCCTATGCCCCGCATCGACGATTTGTTTGATCAGCTCCAAGGTGCCACGGTGTTTTCCAAGATTTATCTTCGATCGAGTTACCACTAGCTCAAGGTCAAGCCAGAGGATGTACATAAGTCTTCCTTTCGCACTCGTTACGGCCACTACGAGTTCTTGGTAATGCCATTTGGCCTAACAAATGCTCCTGCTGTCTTCATGGATCTAATGAATCGGGTGTTCCGTCTGTTTCTCGATAAATTTGTAGTAGTCTTCATAGACGATATCCTCGTCTACTCGAATGATCGAGTGCAATATGTAGAACATCTGCGGACCATACTCCAGACCCTCCGAGAGAATCAGTTGTTTGCGAAGAGGAGCAAATATGAGTTTTGGCTGAACAACGTATTTTTTTGGGTACATTCTCCGCTAAAGGCATTTCAGTT
The DNA here is from genome assembly GCA_029216955.1 of Iris pallida. Classification (NCBI taxonomy): domain Eukaryota; kingdom Viridiplantae; phylum Streptophyta; class Magnoliopsida; order Asparagales; family Iridaceae; genus Iris; species Iris pallida. The sequence goes on from JANAVB010041814.1 coordinate 11,748,645, forward strand.
GATCCGAAGAAAGTTGAAGCAGTTGTTGATTTGAAATGGCCGGCGTATGTCAGTGAAATTAGAAGCTTCCTAGGTTTGCCAGGATACTATAGGCACTTCATGAAGGACTTCTCAAAGATCGCATCGCCCTTGACTTGCCTCACCCAAAATGGAGTCACGTTCGTGTGGTCATACGACTGTGAAGCTTCATTCCAGGAGCTAAAATAGTGGCTCATTTTGGCCCCGATACTCACTCTTCCTGAAGGGACCGAGGGATTTCAAATCTTTAGCGATACTTCTGGCCAGGGTTTGGGGTGTGGCTCATGCAGCAGGACTAGGTGATATCTTTTTCTTCCAGACAGCTCAAGCCGTATGAGAAGAACTATCCCACTCATGACCTAGAATTAGTGGAAATTATGTTTGCGTTAAAGCTGTGGCATCACTATATTTATGGCATGGCGTACAAGATTTATATGGACTATAAGAGCCTCAAGTATCTTTTCACCCAGAAAAAACTGAATTTACGACAGAGGCGGTGGCTGAAACTGATTAAAGACTACGACTAGTCGATCGACTATACGTCGGGCAAGGAGAATGTTGTGGCAGATGCACTGAGTCAGAAGTACATAGCTTCACTATCCCTCAACAGTCGACTGTTGCGTGACCTGGAAGGAATGGGCATAGAACTCCGAGTTCGATTTGTAGGCGCACAGCTAGCGCAACTGCGGCTAGAACCAAGCCTTTTGAAAAAGATCTAGTCTGCTCAGAAGGATGATAGATAACTGGAGAAGATGTGGAAGCTGATATCAACAGGGAAGGCGTCTGACTTTACAGAGGATGAATCGAGAACATTGTGAGTGACGGGCAGGCTATGTGTACAGGATAACCCAGAACTCAGAAAGGAGATAATGTCGGAAGCGCATTATACAAAATATTTCTTGCATCCTGGCGCACCAAGATGTATAAAGACCTCCGCATTGTCTTTTGGTGGCACGACATGAAGAGAGATGTTGCACTCTTTATGTCACAATGTATGGCCTGTCAGCAAGTAAAAGTTGAGCACCAGCGACCGGATGGAAAGATGTAGAACCTTGCCATTCCAGAATAAAAATAGGATCACATAATTATGGACTTTGTTATTGGCCTATCGAAGACGCCGCGGGGGAACGATGTCGTCTGGTTCATCGTCGATCGACTAACCAAGTCAGCGTACTTCATTGCCATTAAAGTCACTTGGTGCGTCGATCGCCTTGCTTAGATCAATCTTGATGAAATAGTTCGGCTGTGCTGGATTCTAGTATCAATTGTCTCAGATCGGGATGGGCGATTTGTGTTACGCTTCTACTGTAATCTTCGGTCATCAATAGGGACCAAGTTGAAGTTTAGCTCAGCATATCATCCTCAGACCGATGGCCAAACAGAGCGGGTGAATCAGATTCTTGAAGACATGTTATGCCTCTGTGCAATCGATTTGAAATCAAGCTGGGACATTCATCTACCGTTGGCCGAATTTGCATATAACAATAGCTATCAGTCTAGCATCCAAATGGCGTCCTATGAAACCTTGTACTGTCGAAAGTGCAGATCGCCCATTTGTTGGGATAAAGTCGGGAAACGGCAGATACTCGGCCCGAAACTGGTAGAGCAGACTGTACAAAAAGTTAAGTTGATACGAGAGAGATTAAAGATAGCACAAAGTCGACAGAAAAGCTACGCCGACACACATCGATGGGCCCTTGAATTCCTGGAGGACGATCACGTGTTTCTGAAAGTCATGCTATGCGAGAAGTTACGATATTTGGAGCTGAAGGAAAATTGAGTCCAAGATTTGTCGATCCTTTTAAGATATTGAAGCGAGTCGCCCCAATAGCTTACCAGATTACATTGCTGCCAGCATTGTCGGATATGCTTAATGTCCATGTCTTTCAGTTGTGGAAGTACGTGCATGATCCGAGCCATGTGGTAGACTTTGGTCAGCTGAATCTGTAGGCAGACTTATCGTATGTTAAAGAGCATGCGCAAATTGTAGAACGCAAGGATAAATTGCTTCAAAATCGTGTCTTCCCACTCGTTCGTGTTCTGGAAGAACCATGCGGTCGAAGAGTCGACCTGGGAACTGGAGTCAGAGATGAGGAAAAGTTTCATTCTCCATTTTTCCTAGCGGTAGGTTTTTTTTAAGTTTGAGGATAAAACTTTTTCTTAGTTGGTTATAGTGTAGTGCCCATCCCTATATCATGCCCCGTTCTTCATCTACGGGGTGTACGAGAAAGGAACACTGTCACAATCGATTCGGTCGGGATCGATAGGTCTAGATCGATCGAATCGGTCGAACATGAATGATTGAATTAAGATTCTTTTTTCGTTATGGAAAGGTTTCTTTGGAATTAAGTCCATATTCAGTAGATTGCACCTCAAGGATAGACTCTGTGGCTGAGTCGGGAGAGACCACATGTTCTTCTGTTTTTATGCTGCACTTGAGCTAGTTTTGGCTTTGGTTTTCTGAATGCGTTTTTATGAATATTTTTGTGAATGTTTTCATGGCTTGCAATTCGAACTCGCATTTACATATCGAACTCCTTGAATAATAGTGTTATAATCAGTTGTTTGTTTGATTTCAGGTAATGGCGTGGGTGACGTTTAGTGCGACCAACCAGTTCCTCACCTCAAGTACGACTAAGGTGAGTGGCTGACCCTTCTTCCCTCGACACTTTTCTCTAATGTATTGTCGATACCAACATATGTTATGTTAAGCTGTAAATGCAACAAAACAAAGGCTTATTCCAATAAATTGTTGTACATTTTACATATACGGACTACAAAACTGCTTATCATAGAACTGTTCATTTGCTTCTTTATAATATGCTTTCCATCAAACTATGTTAAACAAAAGAAAATCAATCAAGGAACGTATAATGCAAAATGACAAGGCGAGATACGCCGAGTTTGGTTAAGTTTGCTATGAAACATAGATCATGATTGAATAACTAGTTAGTCTAGCATGGTCATAGACAACTTGTATATAAGGGCGTTTGTTTCCTAGAACGGTAACCCGAGGCCACGGGACCGCTTCGGCCTAGAGGAAACAGTATAGCCGAGCTGGGTTTAACCAATGGGTAATTCGGAGACTTGCAACGGAGCTCGCTACTTGCGTTGAAAGGACCCCGTCTAACCAAGCTGTGTCTTGGATGGCTAGTTAATGCCAGTGACCACCAAATCATACGCTTAATATGAATTGATATCAAAATGACAGGGAAGGAGTTGGTAAGTTTCATGTGCACGCATACTCTGCCGTGGGTAAGTTCTAGCATTAATTTACCTTGTTTATATTTTGTCAAACTGCTTGCATGAAACTGACTTGGATGGCTAGAAAGATCACTAAATATACTGCATGATTCACCTAAATTCTTGAACTAAATGAGAGCATGGAAACTAGTTATCCACTCGCCAATACAGTTGATTGTACTGATCCTCGCTCTCTACAGGTGCTATAAATCAGGAGGAGCATGCGCGTGACTGAAGGCAGCGCTCGTGTATTTTAAAGCTTTGTCTGTACATGCGAAGCCTCAAAGCAATCTTTTGAAGACTCTGCGACTGTCCAAGCTGAGATGTTTCGACTCTCCCTATCACAGGTGTCTACATATTTTGGTTGTATAAAGGGATGTGATGTATAGAACGACTATCTCATCGATGTTCATTTTATAATAGAGTCAATTTGTAAGCCCGTACGGCACCTTTGTATCGAGTCTGTAATATGATATTCATTATCAATAAAGATCAAGTTTTTCTATATATAATATGTTTAATTTACTCTGCGCCCTCTTCTTGTTATTGTGTTTCGGATAACCTTATGACTATGCCTTGTGCGATTGCAACTTAGGTTCGTACGGCATCCGCCCGGGAGACGATTATCAATTCTACGAAATCGGGACGTGACACATGCATCATATCAAATTTGGATGATCATTATGCGGGAGCATTGGCATGGTGATTCATGTCCAGCATGAATGATCGAACTTGCAGAAGATCATGGCGTGGCACTTAGATTGTTTCAACTTGTGGTTTGATGCGAAGGTAAATTCGAGGATGGTTCAGACTGGTGATTGATGATTAAGTTTGACGATTGAGTAGATCCAATCTGTGTATCAAAAATAAATTAGTCTAGACTAAAAGCAAGAGTTATGCCCAGGTGGGCGATTATCCTGGGGGAGCGTTGACATGGTAATTTATGTCCAGCGTGTGTAATAGGACTTGTGGGAGATTGGAGCGTGACATATTGTTATGCTAGATGACCTTGTGATCGAATACGTGAATTATGATAAGAGACTTAGGGAATATAATATGAGAATTATGGTTTTGTGACAAATCATGCCGTAGCGTGCTTGACTTGGACATGATGGATAGGTGGATTATATCGAATATGTATGAAGAGATAGACTATGCAAATTGCTAGTTTGAACATGCGATAGTAATATTCAGAGGATTTGGATGAGCAAAACTTATAGAAGGATGGCTTTGCTGAATGACTCGGACCCTTGGGCTGAATGCTGCGAATGTGGATCGGAGAAATCTATGCTCGAAGTTTAAAAATTAGAGTAATACGAGCTTCGGTTGAATGCCACGTAATATGAACTTTGGTTTGACCTTATGATTGGGGTCAGTTTTGATATTATTGTTTGGGAACAGTGATTCCAATACTGACATTGACTTTAGCCTAGAAAGATAGCCTAGTGGTTAGGCAGACGTCCCTGACGGAAAGAATAAAATTATGCAAGCGACCTAGTGAGAGTTGTTAAAGTATTCTTGAAAAGTCTGAGATTGATAGGATTGGTATTGTGGATAGAAGGATTCAATTATATGGAAACATCACTCACGAGGCTTGGCTGAAATGCGTAAATTTTAGGAACGCCTGAATATGTGCACGATCCGACTAGAGTGTTAACGATGGATTCTCTATCACGAGGCTTGGTTGAAATGTATTTATTTCAGGGACGCCTTAAATATGTGCACGATCCAACTAAGTAATACGTTGAATTCAAGTAGACTAAAGAAATAGAAAGGTATAGAGGATTTTAAAATCGTGTTTCAAATTAGATATTGATGGTAGTGTGATGTTGGATTTGAAATGAACTTGAATATTAATTGAGGCATTGATGCAAGTCAGGATTCAGAGATTAGTTAAAATGAGTATGTACTCAGCAAGTTTTAAGGACGAAATTTTTTCTGAGTGGTGTATAATGTAATGTCCGTCCCACTCAGTTTAATCGGAGGAATCGAAATGCCAATGGTGTTCGGACTTAGCCATGCAAGGGCTTGCTCGAAGTCTCGCTCCGCCGAGGAAACTCCTCGCTTAGGTGGGTGACTTCGGTGAACTTGCCTCAGCTTGGCCTTCATACTAATAAAACCAAAGTTTTCAACTGCACAAGTAGGCTTGATAATAAAAGAGACGAATCCACATAGCTAAGAGAATAATCCCAAGTTGGGTCAGATTGAGTCAGAATATGAAAAGGTCCCATAGTCAGCTTAGAAATGTGCACGGTGTGCTTTCAAAAATGGACTCGTCCTTAATCCCGTGGCTTGGAAGAAGGAAAGTTGGTCTATGTGCCACAAAGCTATGAGCTTAGCATAAGTCATAGGTGTCGCACGTACAAATGCTTGTTAGAGTATGCAATATTCCACTGTCCGATACTTGACATAGCAAAAGTGTCTCACAAGTCTCAATGTACGTTTCTATCATGCAAGACTTGGCATAGCCTTTGCTCATCAACGGGTTAAGTTATTGCACGATTGAGCCAGACAAAAGTTATGTCGGGCTTTCAAAGTTATAGCAAGAACTGTCACGACCCGCTTCCGAATAATCGGACACGAGTCGGACACGCCAAGTCTACGTTGGAAGACTCAACGTAGTAAGCTGTACCAAGCTAGGGAAACTAACAAGTCAATATGAATAAGTACAAAACACAACATCTATAAACGATCCCAGAAAGATCACCATAATCCACAAATCCATATATCATCATAAAGGTACCAGAGTCAACAGGAATGAAATATGCTATGAACTCTAAAAACAATATCTAGGAGTAAAGATAAGTAGTCTAAACCTGAAGCCTCTAGCTAAGTCATGTCTCCATCCTGCTCAGCTAAGATCCCGGGCTCTGGCCCATAGGGTAGAATAATATCCTGCAAGTATACATGTAACTTATCCAATCAGGAGCAGAGCAAAGTACAGTTCTAGGTAATGAACAAGAACATCATGATATGGAAATGTACAGGAGAACATGAAATATAAAATATAGGAAAAGAACATGAAGGTACCGGAATGTAAGTATAGAAGGTAAAGTACAGGAATGTAAAGTACAGAAAACTAAGAACCTGAAAGTACAAGACATGACGAAGTGCACCATTTGAATACAACTAGCCTATGTGACCGGCTGGGATGAGTACAGGAGCATGTACATGAGTACATGAATATCGGTACATCTTAGGACCCGCGTGCACGATGTGTGGCCTAAGCTATCTACATGAATATAGTAACCGGGGTTTGGTCACATAGCTAGTGTATTTCTCCCCGACACAATTAAGTACAAGAACATGAAATGCAGGAGTACAAGATAGCATGTCAACCTGTCATAAGGAGAGTACAAAATATGTAAATGCACAAGACCATAGAAAAGTACTTGCCTTGCTCTGGGTGATCGAGAGTAGAGAACTAATGCTCACTAAGTCCATCTGAAGCAATTTTGTTATTTTAATTAAAATCTAGATGAGGGCAACTAACTATTATTTAAGTAATATCAAATACCACAACTAGTTAATTATTCACTAATTAGTTAAATATATCCTTAGTTATTTGATTATACCAGCTACCAACCTAATAAGATAGTAACTACTATTTAAAACATTTGCTTAACAAAAAGGAACATTTGGACTGTTATGATAAAGTTACTAAGGATAAATCATTATATCAATAGCACACTACCAATAACCAACCTACACTCTATTGCCAGAAAACTAAGATAGAAATCATGTAATCAATTGTTAACATGGCTAATCAAGCCTGACCCATCTTACAAATTCAAAGATAACCATTGGACCTAAATCCAGCAGCAAGAGGTAACCCTTTGAACTTATTATAGTTTGCCACAACACACCCAAGTATCAGTTCTACACCCAAGTCCAGCTACTTAGTTTGCCACACTCAACATCAAACCAAGTCCAACAGTAAGCTTAGCAAATACACACGCCATACCTATACTCAGTTGCAAAAAAAGAAATTCAACTTCTACTGCTTCCAATTTCAAAGACACAACGAGAAGTTCAGCAAACCAGAATGATTGCAGTAACAAAAATTTGTCGCTCTCATACTTCGAACTGTAGAACCAACCACACACTATATTGAAACAAACCTGTACATAAACTTAATCTCCCAACGGCTACCAAGAACTCAAAACCAGGGAAAAAGGCAGTCCAACAAAATCCAGACCTCACAATTGAATCACAAATTATTTAACCAAAAAAACAAGAACTGTAAAATTAAACACAACTCACTGCTATGGTCATCCCCAAAGAACGAAGATTATACAAAACTTAATAAAATAAAAATAAGAACTACACAGGAATCATTTGAATAAACAGGGCTCCGCTGATTTTGGCTCTTGACACGCACACTTGGATACGATCAACATCTGAAGTCGACAAAATACCCAGATACGAACACACGATTGGACAGGAACAGATCCCTATAACCTAATTGTACTCTGTTCAGTAACTATTCCCTCAAGAATTATAACATAAAATCTTCGATCAAGGAAAATAGGGAAAATACCTGAGAAACGAATATGCTCTGAAGTGAAACACCAATCCAGGAGGTCTAACACGTCTCCTTGTGTCCATTTATGATTTCAGGTTCTTCTATAATATTTTATCGAACAATTTAAAGGCAGATTAGAACATTCCTCTATAATTTCATTCAAAATTTAGGAACAGAAGATCAAGAACACGAACTAATTCTCCATAATTGGTTTGGATCCAAACATTTCCAACCGATCATCAAAATCCAATCGAACTTATCAATCTGACAAAATTAATAAAAAACCAGGGATCGACCATGCAGAATCAAGATTCAAGAATTCATTACCTAAATAAGAGGAATTCAACGATATAGAACTCACACTCAACCAGAGATCGGGCCAGTCGAGGATGATTTCTTATCCGATCGTGATCGCTCCGATCGATTGGTTAGAACCACACGTTCGATCGAGTTTAGATTGATCACCGGAGGAAGGAGACGTCGATAAGAGACGAGAACGATCGTCGTCACCGCCGCTAGTCGTTGCAACACTGGGGAGACCATGCCTAGGCAGAGGGAAACTTGCCATTCGCCATCATCAGAGAAAAGCTCGCGGCTGAGCTTCAAGAGAAAAGAAGGAAGCACTGCCGTGGACTCGGGGCTATCGGTCGTCGAGGACGATGATGCGCGCCGCAGAAACTCGCCGCCGAGTTCGGTCACCGAGAAGAGGTCGCCGGAGAAGATCAAGGAGGATGTCACCTGGTCGTCGTCGCTCATCGTGTTGAAAGAGAAGGATCGTCGGAGGAAAATCGTCCGCCGTCGCTGCTGACCAGAGGGGAGCCGTCGTTGCCGCTCAGTCGTCGGAACGGAGGTCGTCACTGTCATGGATAGTGGAGGTGGTCTCCGCTCATCTAGGTGGGCGTCGCCATGGTCGCCGCCGCCATCTCCACCGTCTTATCGTGAAGGAAAATTAGGGTTAGGGTTAAGATGTGATTTGAAAAAAATGAAGAGCTCTACACCTCAGAAGTTGGCCGAGATAAGAAACAGTCTCTCTCTCTCTCCATTGCACTTAAATATGGTTAAGGAAAAAGACCTATTTGCAATAACCCCCTTGGGACTTAATTAATTACATAAAAACCCCAAAGTTGTTAAGTGTTTGTTATATTTGTTAGAAACGTTGTTATGGTTATTGGGACCACTCCTAGCTAGTTAGGAACTTGGGAAACACTCAAAATTAGTTATTTGTTTAAATAAAGACTTTCCTTTCGAAATACTAATTATGAAATCAAATAAGGGACAAACTCGAAGGTAATTTATTCTTTCAGTCAATATATATATATATATATATATATATATATATATATATATATATATATATATATATATATATATATATTAAAATATTCCAAAATTACTGAACTGGGAAGGTGGGATTACAAATCTTCCCCTTAGAAAAATTTTGTCCTCAAAATTTCAAAGAGTAGCATACAGTAATGATACAAAGTACAAAATCAATTAAGCACATGTGTGAATTCGATCAATGACTGAGTGCGGAAATCTAAGGATTTGAAATGACACAATAATAGATAAAATGGTATGATTGACAATGGACGAAAAAAAAATTTGGCATGTACGCGGTAAAACGAACTTAAATAAGGCCAAGTACGATAATTATATACAAGGAGTTGATAATGTGATTTCACAATGACCAAGAATTTAAATGGGAGCAAAGTGACCTGAATTTTAATTGCAAGTAGGAGTAAATCCATGAAGGCACGGACTACTAAGCACGATCAAAATTGATAGTTTAATAAAAGTGGACTAGAACAAGATAGGAAAATCATGGTCAGATAGTGATTTAAGATCGAAGTTTAGACAAGACACAAATGAAGTACGGAATCAAAATCTAGCAATGTATAATTGAGGAAATCAAATGATCTATGATAAAATGCTAAAGGGAAATTAGCAAGGGTTGATGGAGAAAATGTACGAAATACCTAGGAGGTATTAATGTCAAGTCAAGGTAACGTGCAAGGATTCTCGAAATATCAATAACCATATGAAAAGGGAATATAGTTTCCATACTACCCGAGAACACATAGGTATTTGAAATACTTTGCTTAGAATCCTACCCCGCCGGTATATATATGACTGCAATGGACTTTTCGGCCCCGTGACCCAAATAACAATATGTCACCGAATATTCTGTCAACCTTATCCATTTCCAACAATCATTGACAAAACAACCCAAGAGATCCAAATATGAAGAATATGACAAAGTCTCAATAATACTCGAAACCTATGAATGTCTTAAATCACTTCAACTTAGAATTCATGCCTCGCCAGTACGCTACTGGCTGCAGTGAACCTAGTATCCGTAGTCCAGAAAATGACTGCAGTGCGTAACTGCCACGCCCCAATAGATCATCGAATAGTTCTCAACTTTATTCATAGGAATTTAAAATTTCAAGAATTCAAAATGAGTTTCGGTAGTCTATGTCAAGATAAAAGGTGATGCTATCTGCCTCCTTAGAAAACAAAGGGTTTCACTAGTTACCAAGAAGCAACAAGGATTCAACCAGGAGTAGTGAGTACAAAGGACAAATTGGAAGATTTTAAAATCTCAAACAGGAATCAAATTTCAAATAGTAATCAAAATTTCAACTAAAATTCGGAATGGTAACAAGATCCCGTATATGGAATGTTGTCCCGAAGGGATAACAGAGTCGAAGGATGAACAAAAACAAGGCATCAGATAAAAGACAAGGTTTCAAAATAAGGAATAAAATCTCGTATCGCAAACAAGGTTCAACAATATCTCAATAACCATGAAATCTCAGACAAAATTCAAAGGGAAAACATCCTCCAATAGAATGCGAGGCCTCAAATAGAGAACCAATATCAACAAAGTTGTGATTAGAAAATAAACTCTCGAATAGGAAATCTTGACGAAAAATAAGGTATCGAATAGGGAACAAGGTCTCATCGAGTCGTGAGTAGGAACTGAGTTTTAAAGTCTAGAAAATCTTGAATATGAGACAAAATCACAAACGAAAGCAAAGTCTCGAAATAAGAAATGGAATCTCAAAATCTCGAATAGAATCGAGGTCCTGAATACAGCAAATTCCAACAAGCCCTAAATATAAATTGAACCCCGAGTAGAAGACAAAATTACGATTTGTAACAAGTTCTGAATAAAACAAAATTCTTAATAGAAACTAGAAGAGGAAACAGGTTACGAAGAGAGAATGGAGGAGTACCAATCAATGAATAAGAACAAGGTTCTGAATATGAATACAAAGCAAATCAAAATAGGTGAAGCACAGTCATGATTAGAGAAAAATTCTTAAAATGGAAACAAAGTCACGAATAAAGCAAAGTCTCATACAGAGAACGAGTCAAATCTCAACTAGGAAACAAAATCTTTAAAATCTTCAAAGGAAACGTCAACAATGTCCTGAATAGGACGAAGCTTAAATAAGGCTTCGAATGAGGAATAAGGTTTCGAACTAAATCTCGAGTCGAGATTAAATCCTATTTAACACGAAGTTGGATAAAGGAACAAACAAAATTTCCAAATAGGAGCCATCACTAGAAACAAGGTCATGAATGAATATACAAACGGTATCAAATAATGGATTTCAAACAATTATCGAATTGTGGATCTGAAACAAGTTTACCAAAATAGGAAACAATATCTCGAAATAAGTTTCGAATATCAATCAAGGTTTCAGACAAGAAGTTTAAGAAATGATCTAGGTGTTAAGAGGAATTTAAGGGAGACTGGATGATGAATCACGATCCACGGTTTTCTCCAACCATGAAAAAGAATCTTCTGTCTTCAATATGTCTTCAGTATTCCTCTGGGACTGCAATCACTTCAATCTTCTTTAACTGTCCTAACGTAGACTGGTTCCTGCAGTAGTGCTCCATGTGATTGCTGAATCTGAAGAGGTGGGTCCCCTTGCTGTAGTCCTGATGCTCCTCGTTCTTGTCCTTGGATAGTGTGATCAACGGTCTCTGGGCAATCCTTGACTTGATGGGCAGGCGATCCGTGTACAAGCATAACCTCCGTCTTTTGCGCACTTGTTGTAGTGGTATCCTAGGCGCGGCAGAAATTGTAATCGGTTGTTGGCAAGATTTGAGTCTGAATCTCCCGCTAGTGCTGGAGTGCAGGGCCTCTGATAGGAATATACGGCTGTTGGCGTGCTGGCTGCTGAGTTCCTGATGCTCCTCAGCCTTTGTGATCCGTAACTTGCTGGCAATCTTTTATTTGGTGGGCAGAAGATCCATAGGATAGGCAGAGTCCTAGTATTCTGCGGTACTCCTCGAAGCGGTATCCTGGATAGCGACAGAAAACATTAATGGTCATCATCTGAGTCTGATGACGCTGCTGATGAGGTACTGTCTGAGTGTGGCAATGCTTTGCGGATCCATAGTAGTTGCTACTTCCGCCTAAGTCTTTATCTCTTCTTGGTCTTCAACTTTCGTCTTGTTCTATTGTCTATGCTACGTTCTGATCTCCTGGCTGGTGGCTCCAATTTTTTTAGAGGAGTTGGGTCCTCATTGACTTGGATGATCTTCAGTGGCTGCTCCAGGTTCTTGATCTGCTCCTCGGTGTAAGATATGTGCTCGGTGTCGGAGAAGTCCAAGATCTGGAAATCAGAATTTTCCTGGCTCGGAGAGTGTATCCACAAGTCTGGCTTGGAAAAGGGATAGCCTGCTACCTCTGGTGGTCTAGAAACTCTCCAAACATCTCCGTCAACTGCGTACTACCCATGGGGATAGTAAGGTGATAGAAGGTAGTGGAAGCTCGAAACCCTAAAGTGTAGGTAGATCGATTGTTTCGATGCCGCGTGCTTTTGGGCTGTCTGAAAAATAGAAAACTGTTAAAATAAACTAGACCTAAAAACAACAAGTGTTTATAGAATATCAATATACCCGATGTACCCGATTTCCTATGATGTGATCAAGTTTCCCTAGTTTAACAAGTCCTCCAATAGTACACTAATACCTAGGTACCATTAGGATAGACCTGCATGGGCCACCACTAAAAACATGTCACGACCCGCTCCCGAATAATTGAACACGAGTCGGACACGCCCAGCCTACGTTGGAAGACTCAACGGAGTAAGCTGTACCAAGCAAGGGAAACTAACAAGTCAATATGAATAAGTACAAATCACAGCATCTATAAACGATCCCAGAAAGATCACCATCACTACACCAAAATGCATGTATTGTAACGGTCTAAACGTATTACCAAAATTAATTCTAACGGGTAAATTCCGTGAGTATATAGGCGTGGGTAATAAACTAACAGCCTTTCTAACGGATCATGTCCGTTAGTATGTCAACTATTCTAACGGCTATAGGTGTTAGTGATTATTTTTCTAACAGGCTTATTGCAGTATATAGAATTGAATACTAACGGGTTGTGACCGTTAGTATATTTAAAAAAAGGAAAAAATAAATAAATTTAGGATTCAATACTAACGGAAATGGGATGTTAGTAATACCTAAAAATGGAAAAAAAAATTAATTTAGAATACTAATAGATCACTAATAGAGATGTATAGAACAGTGTCAAAGACAATTGTACAATACACAAAAAACTTTGTGGTAGACCAAAAAGGATGAATTGCATCCTGATATGAGACAATTATGGACTTTATCTATGATAACAAAAAATACATTGATAGATTTCTCACATAGATAATGATTGAATACATATATCCTTTGTACAATCAAAAAAAATAAAGCTTAATATATTTCAGTGCATAGCTACCCAAACTACTGTAAACATAAGCACAAACATAGAAAGTTGTCTACAAAATGCATTTTAGTCAAAAGTATCCACATATAGAAGCCTACTAACTACTCATCACACAAGTGAAGCCCACTCTCGACTGCCTCTTTCATCCAACAAACGAAGAACCTAACATGATGAAATGGTGTGGTTACTTGTTCGACCTTAAGCCAGCATATATAATCAAGGGCACATTGCACATCTGAAACAACAAAAATAAATAGAAAAATTAAAACAAAAGCAAGGGATAATATCATGTATCTTTACATTTCAAGAAAACAACAATATCATGTAAGAATACCGAGTAATGTTCTGCATATACTTACCAACCCGGGAAATAAAAGAAGCAGTATCAAATTGTCACCATGGGATAAAATATCAAATATCGGTAATTATATGTAAGGATGACTTCCATTATCTACATACATAGTATCAGTCCGTGATCGACAAATGTGAAGTAGGGAAGAGTTCACCAACAAAAAACATGGCCTTATTCCTATGTTACCTCTGGGACTATTGTAAAGAGGAAATTTGGGATTTTCCTACCATCCTCTCTGGTAAAAAGGCAATTGTATAAGGAGAAAAGCCTATGCTCTCAGTCCTGACTATATCACCCAATGCAAGTAACTCCTGAAATAATAGGACAACCCAGGGAAACTTGACATAGTAAAAAAAGCATAGAAAGAGAGAGAACAAGAGGTCAAGAGGTTGAAACTTCTGCCAGCAGTGGAGTCTAATAAACTTAAAGATTGCAAATAATACCTGATGGGTAAATGTCAGTAGGTTGTCTTCTTGTCTTCTAGTTGTCATATACTCTCCTTATGCCTGAGACAATCATGAAGAGTATTCTTAACTGCAATTTAACATCTTGTATATTCTGTCATACACAGTCACAAAGATGCCAGTTTGAAATATTTCATTCTCTCATTAGTTAATATAAGTGAGGAACTGAAGATGCCTGCAATGTTTATGAGCACATGAACTATCTGGCTATTTAAATTTTTTTTACTTCTGAATCATTCAGTACAAGCTAAAACCGATACTTGAACTGATGAAACTGACCAGTTGTAACAATAGCTTGTATTGTCGGCTGATACCTGTATTGTTGATACCTCCGATAATAGTGCCAATAAGAAGGGTCCAAAACTGACTTCGATAAGAAAGGTTGAATGATAAATTTGATAGGAGACTTATTTAAAGGAAAAAGTAACACTGACAATTGTTTGCCCTCAAATTTTATCTTCTCCTCTCCTTGATCTTAACCTCTTCCTCTTGATTCAAGAACTTGTTCAGCAAATTTGGATCCAATTGGTTGTCAACTGAAAAGAACCTTGGCAATGAAGTTCTCATCAACCAGTACATTATTTGTTTTGAAGTCTCTATGTACAAAAGAATATCATAAACTAACTCTACAACACTTTGCAACCAAAGAAATAAAGATATGTTGTTACAAGATGCTTGATTGATCTAATTTGCATCTACTCTCCAAGATATAAAACTGAGGGAAAATAATATAATTTAAAAACAATAAACTAATATGTCATAATTTATTGCAAACATTATTCATAATATTATGAATATTATAATGTCTATGAATAACCTATAACTCCTCTATGAAATGGATGACATTGATATCAGGATTAAAAAATTCCAATTGGCTTATATACCTTCTCGGCTGAACTGGATGTCCTTGCAAAGTCATGGTCCTCATATTTTTCAAAAATCCTACATGGTTAAAAATTTAAAATAAAGATTTAGATTACTATCCAATATAATAGCATTGAAAGCAAGTCGTTTTCTTAATAAAATTAACTCTATCATCAATAAAACAACTGAACAAGGGAAGCTAGCTAGACTACGAAGGCAATAGATGTAAGAGTAAACGGCTATGTTGCATGCAATAAAAGTAACTCTATCAAACGTCTCCATATCAAAACATATCAAAACGTCTCCATATCAAAACATATCCATATGCAATAGATGTAAGAGTAAAGGGCTATGTAGTACTCAAAATAATAACACAGTTCTTCACCAAATCTGGTTTTTTGTACAAGGCCTTAATACCAACAAAGTACATGCGGCCCTAAACATAACAAAAGTAGTAATTGCAATACGTAACAAAGCTATGGTAGCAAGAACAAAAGGACTGATAAATGGACAAATAATCATCATCAATTATTGTACATTTATAAAAATTTGTATGTCGCTGTAATAATAAATAAACAAAACCAGAATTCCACAATACAAAATCCTAAAACTTTTCATAGTGGCCAACTCCCAAGTTGACCTCAAGTTTAGATTACATTATGATTAAAGCTTTCCAACGGAAAGGAAGACAATCTTGTTATATCACAAAGAAACACTATACTTCCAATTCAAATACCAAAGGATCATAATGAAAACATTATAAGTGGTATACTGAAAGCAAAGACTAGTAGTGGAAACAAAATAGAAGAGATAAGAATCACCCCGACATTATATACCTTTGCTCTAAATAAAAGCAAGCAAAAGGGAAATCAGCCCCGGAATGACACAATGTCGCCCAAGATATCATAGAAATGGTTTATGTTGATCTTCTCTCTCCCGGAGTATATAGCTTCGGAACTTCCACCCGTCGCTCCCTGGGCAGCCATCTCCACAAGCATATACACCTTCTTTATGGGCATCTGAAACATCGTAAGTTAAACAGCCAACTCAGCATATTACTTAAAATCATTCACAGTTTTAAAACATGGTTTTTGTTCTCCTGTGCAAAACATTTTAAAAATAAACATGGTAACTCCTGTCATTGCAAGGTGTTAGGACTTAGGTGTAGTAAAGCATGAGTGTTCAATGTGTGTGTGAGTTTACTGATCCAAAGAAAAAAGAATCTGTCATTGCCAGACTAGTAGCAAATGAACACCAAATAGACGTAGCAGATGTACATCTTGCTACACAAGGGAGCAAGAATCCAAAAAGTTTGGTCATAGTTAAGTATACAGTGAACTTGGTTTCAGGAAAATATTTTCATAAACTTAAATTGCACAGAAAATGTGTGCCACTAGAAGAAACTAATCAAGAAGAAAAAGAAACTCACATTATCCAATGCCTCTGATGCTGAATCAATATCGTCATCTGCAAATACATTAAGGCCTTCCAATACCTGCACAAGGGTTGAGATTTGGAACTTTGAATTAGGATGTCATTTGTACTTCCAGCCACATTTTGCAATTAATTTCACCATATAATGAAACCAGCAATATCATTAGACTCATTAAAAAAAATTGCTAGAAACTAATCCATCTGGTACCCTTTAGGTCAAGATTTTTACAAGAATGATGGTCCAGAAATCGTATTCTCTGGTCTATAAAACCTTACTGTTAAGTCAGCAGAAAGGGGGCATAAAGTCAACTGGCATACAACATGATTGCAGAAAACAAGGCACGTGCCACAACCATAATGAAACCAGCAATATCTTTAGACTAATTCAAAAAAATGGCTAGAAACTAACTACATATCAAAACTAACTACATTGATCCTGTTTCCACCTACATTACCTCTATCAGTTGATTTAGGCTTTACAGAGGATTGATTCTATATTCAATAAAATATAACCAAATAAAATAAGGAGGGAAGAATAAAAATTTAGATTCAGATTAGCAAAAGGTCAATTGCATATGAAGTTGTCAAGGTACTCGGTAGGTGATGTTCGCCTTGTTATTGGAATAATTCTTAGTCCTGGCACTAAATTGAAGACAAAGTAAGGATCAACAGACATTTCAAAAAAGAAGACGCGAAGTTCGAGAGGAAAGAAATTAAAGGAAGATGCTATAAACATTAATATATTCACATATATTCATTAATTGTTTAATCTCATCACCGTCTGAGACCAAACAGATGATGGTAGTGATTACCAACTCAACATGTACAACAACAAATGTTAGGCTACTTTCCAAATAATAATAATAATATAATAAAATAAACCGTTGGCAGAGATTTCTTTGGGATGATCTGGCCTCTTTGCTTCATCCCTTAAGCCAACAAAAAAGAACAATTATATTGAAAATAAATTCCTTTTGCACATCCATAAAAAAAGGAAATAAATTTGGAGACTTTGGAGATTCCCTGTTTACTCATCAAGTGGTCTCAAAGTGAACAATCTACATATTTTACCCTATTTATTCCTTAGTCAATTTCCATTGCTTGATTTGAGTAACCATCAGAGTATACTTACTTGGGCTGTGTTCAAATTGTCAGCATATATGCCTCACAAAAGAAATGTACAATAATCTATATGTCGAGTACTTTTGGTTATAATAATAATTACAAAACTTGGGATATCACTACTGTCCATCTTGTTCTCACAAATCTGCATATTGTCTTTCTTTCTTAGGAAAAACAAAACCTCTCCATTTAAGAACCGTAATACTTATTAATATCAAGAGAAGTCACTAGGAAGATGTAAAATGTTCAGTTGCTCCAAATTATCTCGATAAACGACCGAAACAAGCTTTCCAAATAATAGACAAGCCTAATTGGTAACCATAGAGAGTTAACCTTCCAGAGTCATTTAATGTTTTCCATTATTGGTTCAACTATCTTACATACATTTCTTTTCAAGATATCTGTCTCCCAATTGATGAAGGCCCCAATATGTACTCTTTTTTTGAGATATATGGGTAAACACTAAGTAAGCTCGCCTCAATCCAGCATTCAACCAATTTTACTATTGCCTGCTATCCAAACACTATCCACAAGCAGGTTCACTCATTCAAATTCTTTAGTTAAAATCATCAAGTATAGAGATGCCATCCTCTTTATTAGGATATTACTTGTATTTCTATATTCTGCAGAACTTACAAGTAATGTCACTTTTTGTTTTCTTCTTTATTTACGTTGCCAAGTGCACAGTACATGAAAAGGTTATCTTACAATATAAGACTAAGAAATGTGGCTAATTAATCACATCCTTAAAGTCACTTCGCTTTCTATACTACACTAGTTTAATTCTAACTATGAGCAAAATTCATTCCCCATTGTGTATAACACTAGTTTGAATTCTTACTATAAGCAAAATCCTAATCTCTTTTTATATTACAACAGTTGATTTTGGGTATGAGCAAAAGCCAGTTCCTTATGAACACCCCAAAATAAAAACAGGTTCATATATGTAAACTAGTGCCCTGGATAAAATAGCACCAAACAAAGCAAAATTGTGGCAACTTCCATAAAAAAATTCACCAAGAAAATAGTGCCCTCTAAAAATGACATTGTTTACCTGACTCAAGCCAACACCAATAAATCATGTAAAACTAAAAGTTCAAAGAAAATAGTAATTTATAAGAATGGACAAAATCAGAACAATAATAATAAATATAAAAGCATGATTTGAATGAGATTTATGCTTTGGACACGAAGAATGTATCAGAATTTTTTGTGGATTGGGAGAAAATTACAATAATTATGCTACAGGATTTACCTTTGAATATGGAGGAAATATTAGAGACACATTACAACCGGTCCAAAAAATGTGAACCCTACTAACCATACAAAAAATAAATAAATAAAGAAGAACTCACCACGAGAGAGTCGGACAGCCGCAGGTGGGACGACGCAGGTGGACAACGTCGCCTATATGTCACTGCAGGTGGGCGGCCGCTGCAGATGGACGGCCGCTGCAAGTGGACAACCGCTTCTAGTGGACGGTTGCCACAGGTAGACGACCCCCAAAGGTGCACGATGCGCTAGAGGTTAGGGTTTGTTAAATTGAAGGGAGAGAGAATGAATAGTTGAGGGAACTTGTGAGAGAGAGAGAATTGATTTGGGGGTTGGGGGTGTATATTACGAAATTGGAGAAAAAAGAAATTTTGCCGCTGAGTTTTGGTTGTGCGCCAAAAAATTTCACTTATGAAAATTTTAGGGTGAGGGGGGATATTAATAACTGGTTTCTTATTTCTATTAAATAATAGTAAATGGTTACAAAGAGAAAAAAGTATATTTGTAACGGACTAAGTAAATTCTAACGGTTGTACCGTGTTACTAGTTTGTAACGGGTTACACCCGTTAGAAACTAAAAAAAGGGCCGTTAGAAATTAGGCAATTTGGTGTAGTGCATAATCCACAAATCCATATATCATAAAGGTACCAGAGTCAACAGGAATGAAATATGCTATAAACTCTAAAAACAATATCTAGGAGTAAAGCTAAGTTGTCTAAACCTAAAGACTCCAGCTAAGTCATGTCTCCATCCTGCTCAGCTAAGATCCCGGGCTCTGGCCCATAGGGTAGAATAATATCCTGCAAGTATACCTGCAACTTATCCAATCAAGAGCGGAGCAGAGTACAATTCTAGGTAATGAACAAGAACATCACGATATGGAAATGCGTACAGGAGAATATGAAATATAAATACAGGAAAAGAACATGAAGGTACAGGAATGTAAGTACAAGAAGTAAGTACAGGAATGTAAAGTACAGGAATGTAACTATGAACCTGAAAGTACAAGACATAACGAAGTGCACCATATTTGAAATACAACTAGCCTATGTGACCGGCTGGGGTGAGTACAGGAGCATGTATAGGAGTACATGAATATCGGTACGGCTTAGGACCCGCGTGCACGATGCGAGGCCTAAGCTATCTACATGAATATAGTAACCAGGATTTGGTCACATAGCTAGTGTATTTTTCCACCCGACACAAGTAAGTACAAGAACATGAAATACAGGAGTACAAGATATCGTGTCATGACGTGTCACAAGGAGAGTACAAGATATGCAAATGCACAAGATCGTAGAAAAGTACTTGCCTTGCTCTGGGTGATCGAGAGGAGAGAAGTAATGTTCACTAAGTCCACTTGAAGCAATTTTGTTATTTTAATTAAAATCTAGATGAGGGAAACTAACTATTATTTAAGTAATATCAAATACCACAACTAGTTAATTATTGACTAATTTGTTAAATATATCCTTAGTTATTTGATTACACCAGCTACCAACCTAATAAGATAGTAAATACTATTTAAAACATTTGCTTAACAAAAAGGAACATTTGGACTATTATGATAAAGTTACTAAGGATAAATCATTATATCAATAGCGCACTACCAATAACCAACCTACACTCTATTGACAGACCAAAACCAAGATAGAAATCATGAAATCAATTATTAACATGGCTAATTCATGCCTAACCCATCTTACAAATTCAAAGAGAACCCATTGGACCTAAATCCAACAGCAAGAGGTAACCCTTTGAACTTCATTAAAGTTTGCCACCAACACACCCAAGTATCAGTTCTACACCCAAGTCCAGCTACTTAGTTTGCCACACTCAACATCAAACCAAGTCCAACAGTAAGCTTAGAAAACACACACGCCATACCCATACTCCAGCTGCTAAAAAAGAAATTCAACTGCTACTGCTTCCCAATTTCAAAGACACAACGAGAAGTTCAGAAACCAGAATGGTTGCATGTAACAAAAATTTGTCCCTCGCATACTTCGAACTGCAGAACCAACCACACACTATATTAAAACAAACCTGTACATAAACTTGATCTCCCAACGGCTACCAAGAACCAAAACCAGGGAAAAGGCATGTCCAACAAAATCTAGACCTCACAATTGAATCAATAAATTATTTAACCAAAAATTAAACAAGAACTGTAAAATTAAAACACAACTCACTGCTATGGTCATCCCCAAAGAACGAAAGATCATACAAAACTTAATGAAAATAAAATAAGAACTACACAGGAATCATTTGAATAAACAGGGCTTCGTTGATTTCAACTCTTGACACGTACACTTGGGCACGATCATCATCTGAAGTCGAAAAAATTCCCAGACACGAACACACGACTGGACACGAACAGATCCCTATAACCTGATTGCACTCTATTCAGTAACTATTCCCTCCAGAATTCGTAACATAAAATCTTCGATCACAAGGAAAATGGGGAAAATACCTGAGAAACAAATCTGCTCTGAAGTGAAACACCAATCCAGGAGGTCTGATACGTCTTCTTGTGTCCAGTTATGATTTCAGGTTCTTCTGTGATATTTTATCAAATAATTTAACGGCAGATTAGAACATTCCTCTATAATTTATTTCAAAATTTAGGAAGAGAAGATCAAGAACATGAACTAATTCTCCCCAATTCGGTTTGGATCCAAACATTTCCAACCCGATCATCAAAATCCAATCGAACTTATCAATCTGACGAAATTAAATCAAAAACCAGAGATCGACCATGCAGAATCAAGATTCACGAATTCATTACCTAAATAAGAGGAATTCAGCGATAAAGAACTCAACGTCAACCAAAGATCGGGCCAGCCGAGGATGATTTCTTGTCCGATCGTGATCGCTTCGATCGATTGGTTAGAACCACACTTTCGATCGAGTTTAGATTGATCACCGGAGGAAGGAGACGTCGATAAGAGACGAGAATGATCGTCATCGCCGCCGCTAGTCGTTGCAATACCGCGGGAGACTATGCCTAGGCAAAGGGAAACTTCGCCATCATCCTCGCCATCATCGAAGAAAAGCTCGCGACCGAGCTTCAAGAGAAAGGATGAAGCACTGCCGTGGACTCGGGGCGATCGATCGTCGAGGACGATGATGCGCGCCGCAGAAACTCGCCGCCGAGTTCAGGTCATCGAGAAGAGGTCGCCGAAGAAGATCAAGGAGGATGTCATCTGGTCGTCGTCGCACATCACCGTTGAAAGAGAAGGATCGCCGAAGGAAAATCGTCTACCGCCGCTGCTGACCAGGAGAAGCCGTCGTTGCCGCTCAGTCGTCGGAAACGGAGGTCGTCACTGTCGTGGATGGTGGAGGTGGTCTCCGCTTATCTAGGTGGGGCACCGCCATGGTCGCGGTAGCCATCTCCACCGTCTTCTTCGTCAAGGAAAATTAGGGTTAGGGTTAAGATATGATTTGGGAAAAATGAAGAGCTCAGCTCCTCAAAAGTTGGCCGAGATGAGAAATAGTCTCTCTCTCTCTCCACTGCACTTAAATATGGTTAAAGGAAAAGAGTGCCTATTTGCAATAACCCTCTTGGGACTTAGATTAATTACATAAAACCCCGAAAGTTGTTAAGAGTTTGTTATATTTGTTAGAAAAGGTTGTTATGGTTATTGGGACCACTCCTAGTTAGGCAGGAACTTGGAAAACACTCAAAATTAGTTATTTGTTTAAATAAAGACTTTCCTTTCGAAATACTAATTATGAAATCAAATAAGGGAAACAAACTCGAAGGTAATTTATTCTTTCAATTAATATATATATATATATATATATACATATATTAAAATATTCCAAAATTTACTGAACTGGGAAGGTGGGATTACAAGCACTGTCCCATGCGTTCTGCGATTGTTGAAGTCAAATAGCCTACGATCTCAAGGCTCGTCATATAAAGTATGACTTGGACAATAGTGTCGCACAGAACACAAATTGGTTTAAGGCACGAGCTACGGTTGTTTTGATGATAGATATGCTACGATCTATGGTACACAAAGGAACACGTTTGTTCAAGTCAAATTGGAAGGCTATATAGTAGTCATTCCCTGGGTTTCAAAATATGAAATGTTCATGCGACCGTTTGTCGCCAAGACCGGTCCCGTGGCTTGGGAGTCCCTTATGAAGTATGGAAAACACGGTCATGAATAAAGAAGGACATGGTAAATCGAGTTGATTCTTGTATGGTCATTGGGAAACTTGTGCACAAAGGGAGTTCCTCGAACGATCGTTGGGGCTCCGGGATCGTGTCGGCCTAGGAGGAATAACAGATATTGTATGGCCTTCAATGACCGTGTGACTCGTATTGAAATGAACCGTTATAATATATGCTGCGGGACCATTCAGTGGAGCTCGTACCTCGCATACGAATGGTCACCGTATGCAAAGATTCAGTATAGCTTGACATTACTAGTGACCTCTCATATAGATGAGTCGGCATAAGAGCGACTCTCCGCGTGCATGCCTTTGGATTGAGTCGAGTATATGTGCATAGCACCAATGAGTCCTGTTAAATTTATGCACGGGTTATAACACAATATTTAGGCCTAAGATTTGGCTGCAATGGGCACACCATGCTTTGGTAAGAGATATGGTGCCTAAAGTTTTTGTCATTAAAACTAAGTTCACAAGTCTTGTTTGATTCAGTTAATGAGTTGAACAGGAAAGACCATGAGGCGACAATATGGATAAGTCATGTTGAGATGTGAGGCACTGTCTTGGTTATGTTACACGAAGGAATTCATGGTACGACCATGTCATGATGCACCAAATAGGCCAAGCATCTATGTCCTACAACTGACCCTAAGACAAGATTAGAAAGACAATCAAAAGGATATGTTGCACAAAGTAAAATAACGTATCGGTTTTTTAGGGTAGGCGAGGAGCTCACACCACCAGTACAGTTGAGTACTGACACCCATACAGTATTTATGTGCAGGTACAGGTAGAAGATTAATCAGCGTGGAGGTCGCTTAGATACATTGAGGCATGGAGTTCTATTTCGAAGTGTGTCGTCGTATGGATTGAACTTATACGAGACATAATATATAGATATCGCCTTCCGAAGCATTCGCAAGTTGCAGCCATGAAGCTTGTATCGAGAGATGTGAGAGAGAGAGAGCAGAGTGACTTATATTATGAGAAGAGTGAGACTGAGTGATTGTAATCATGGCCACGTGCCACATTGTAATCTTTGTTTCAATATAAATAAAGAGTTCTCATTTTGTGTACTCATGTTGTCTTCATTATTCAATGTTTATGCTTGGTACTTCTGTGTGACGACCTTGTCGCTTAGCCTGCAATCGGCCATTATGGAACACGTCTTGCATGAGCGCAACTTAGCCTCATGCGGCATCATGTCTTAGTGAATAAGATCGGTCCTATAGGATCAGGGCATGACAAAAAGTAGGGTGACGGATGATAGTTATCAGTGCAGTAGGATGATGAGCCATCATACACTGAATGTCTGTAATTGCATTTCTTAAGACCTGAACCTAAGAAATGTAGCAGAAGTCGGTATCATTATAACGAGTCAGATCAGCCTGAGGCTGCTGTCCCTGAAGAGTAACAAAAGTATCGAACTGCTGATACACCTCATAAATAGTGTGACCCAGGACTGCAGGGGCTCGATCAGCTGGAGCGTCCGATGGGGCTGCAACTGGAGCTAGAGGAGGTGGAGGTGGAGAATCACTAGGAGATGTAGGAATCTTCTAGACCTAAATAGCTCTGAAGGCATTCTAGAGATAGGACAAGACTGTAAAGGAATAGCAAATTTTTAGAAGATTGTCGTCAGATGCATAGGATAGAGGAGGTTACGACCTACTCTTCGATAGTTGATCATGAGAGCCAACATAGAAAAAGAAAAGAAAATCTCAAAGTGAATTTGGTACATTGCGGATAATTCCAAATACGTCACATAGATCCCGCCTTTGGTAAAAGAGGTAAAATAATGATATGATATAACTCATAGAAATGTTGGTTTAAGTAACGTACGTACAATCGTCTCTAAGAAACTAGATCAGGATGACACAACGCAACTTTGAATGATTTAAGAGTCTTGTCGCCAGGAAATTGAACTTAATAATGTCGACAAGAGCATCACCGTTGTTCAACATTTGAAAATATTCGCTCAAGTTATCAAAATTAAATCCAAATTCCATCCCGCTAATGTATGAATGGATGTAGTCGTCGGATTCTTGTATGTTACAATAAAACATAAAAACTGCATTTTCGTGAATCGGATTTGAAACTTCTAAAAATTTAAGAAAAACTAGATTTTTGAAAGTGTTCAAATATTCCAAAAACGGGTAAATTAATTGTTT
Organism: Iris pallida; assembly: GCA_029216955.1. NCBI lineage: Eukaryota > Viridiplantae > Streptophyta > Magnoliopsida > Asparagales > Iridaceae > Iris > Iris pallida. The sequence continues at coordinate 11,774,045 of JANAVB010041814.1, forward strand.
TACCTGGATAGATCCGGTATCGGAAATGATCAAACCAATGGGTAGATCTCTCTACTAAGATAAATAGTATCGGATCATAATCTTTATCGTCATCAAGATGAGAGGGACTAAAGAGATTAACGGGTTCATGTTCAAACGTAGAAGATGAGGCAGCATCCCTACTCTTCTTTCTATTAAACACCCTAGGTGCCATTGTAAAATTGAAAGAAAAAATAGAAGATTATACCTCAAAAATGATCAAAGATGGAAGATAATGCCTTCAGAACGCCTTAGATCCAAGGAAGTTCGAGTTGGGAAGCTTTAGAAGGAGGTTTCTAGGATCTAGGCAGTACAACAAAAAAATAATTTTATGACGGCTAAAAACCGTCATAAATAATATTTTATAACCTTTTTTTGTAAGCCCGCAGGCATTATAAAAATCAGTGTTATAAATTCTAAAAATGTTAGAAATACTCTCTTCATATATAACATTTTTTCCTAAAAACGTTATATATAATTTGAACATGTATAACACTTAATTTCCAAGGTGTTATAAATGTGTTTCATATATATAACACTTATTTCAAAGCGTCATATATATGAAATCTACATATAACGGTTTTTTAAAACTGTTATACACACACATATATAGATATATCACCTGTGAAAGCGTTACAAAAAAACAATGGTCAATATTAACCAATTCCAATTTTTCATTTCAAAACAAACAACATAAAATATTAAATTTAACAAACTATTTGAAACATTCATTTTGAATTAAACATAATCACTCAATCCAGTCCCAAACACACATACTAACCATTCTAGAATTACAATTACATACTAGAGTTGTGATATTAAATTAAATCCCATTCAAATTTTAGTTAACAGAATAAACAACAAAAAAATTAGTTCATTTCCTAGACTGCTCAAAAAAGAAACCATATTAAATGTTTGTCATGCTTCAACTCTCTTCTTAGTCTATATCTTGTTGACAACACTATCAGCAGCACCCTAAAAAAAAAAGCATCAAACAATATTACACCATTAAGAAGTGGCACGGGTTCGAGCCCCCTTGGAGGCATGCCACCAAGCACCATTAAGAAGTGGACACCCTAAAAAAACAATATTACACCATCAGTTTAGGATATATCAACCTACTAAACATAAAATATCTATATAGCATAAAAAAAGGTTATTATGTAGCATTTAAATGTAGTTATTGTCCTCACTAAATAAACCATATGAGCAGAATAAACAAAAGGTGTGTAATCAACCTATTGCTCTATTTACTATAAAGAACATATTCATCAATTCAAAATAACCTACCTTGTTAGATCTTGTCAGAACTACTCGTATAGGTCTTCCAGGTCCCAAGTCTGTTCCAAGTCCATCTGAACATGAACATGTTAGTAAATTGCATAAGACTGATGGGATCTATATCAAGAAACCCTTCTAAAGAAATATCAGATATAGAGATGAATGACTGGGTCTATATAAAAAAAAACTACTAAAGAAATATCAGATTCGAAAATGAATGATAGGTTCGTTACAGAACCCTTGCAAACAAGTAAAGGAATACAAACAAACTACGACATACTACAGATAGATTGGTTACCATGTCATAAGCACTCTGTAAAAAGTTGTATTTGCTCCAGGTCCCATTCCAAGAGGATAAGCAATTTTATTCCAGTTATCGCAAATTTGAACCTACAATGCATGCAATAAGACAAAATCAATGAATATAAGAAAACACAGATTTTAGTAGGAAAGTTACGACATGAATAACTATCTTACATGGAGTACTTTGATTAATGTTGATGAACTTAGAGTATTGCGAGCTCGTGTAAGCTCCCAATTGGCAATTATATATATGAAAATCTTTCATTGTTCCACATAATAAAATTAAGCTTCCTTGAGGCCAATAACTACTTTGAGGATCAGTTGCTACAAAATATCTTGGTACCCCAGCCTTTATAGCTAGTATGCAAGATGACACTTAAAATTTTCCCATATGTTGGTAGCAACCTGATAAATCCATCACTTTATGTTGCGTTTCTTCTTGAATTTAGTGAAAGTATTGATTCAGAAGAGAGATGCACATGAATATATGAATGACTATCTGCCTGGCTCAACAACTGTGTGAAGATTAAATCATTTTAGCACATCTGTCCTTGATAATCTTCAGAAAATGTAGGGGAAGAAACTCTAGAAGAGTAACTTTGTGATAGTTCCTTAAGACACATAATCTCTGCAGAGGTAACTGAAAGGCTCCAAAGAGTTGTTTCAGAAGTGATACAAATTTTAGCACTAGTTCACACTACCAATACCTATTGCATCATTATATGGATAACCTCTATTGGAACACTTCACAATGTAGTATCCACCTAGTTTTAACACCTATCACAAATATGAAGCCCTGGGTATCTGTTAGAAATTATGTGCGGTGTGGACAAAAAAATATAAAAATTTAACTTGGTATGGTCGTATTAAGAGAGCAAAGATTTATAACTACCTGATACATGCAAATGCTATCAGATGTGAATTCTACCAATATCCTATTATCACATTGATTACCAGCAGTACTTCCCAGTTAAGCTCCTCCAGTCTGACATAAATATCCAAGTATTGGAGTCCCTTCATGTTTGGAACTTTTGAAGGTAAACAGATAAGGGAGTTTTGAAATACAACCCTTGAATTCTTTAGAGTTATTCTCTGATATGTTAACTTTAATTCTACTACACTTCCAGAAACTTTTGGTCATCTTGAAAATGTAATAAGACATGTATAGACGAAAAATTAAGGAATGTGAGAGCATGTAGTATATGAAATACAATCAAAGGCTACAGTAATACCTACACTACCATAATAGGTCCTATTAGCGATGCCAGAAAATGTCGCTAAAATGACAAAAAGCGTCGTTAATCGTATTTATCGACGTTTTTAGCGACGTTTTTCTGTGCTCGCGAAAAACCATGTCGTTGACAAGCAAAACGTCGCTAATCGTCGCCATTACCGACGCTTACCGACGCTATATAAACGTCACTAATCACCGACGTTCACCGACACCACGTCGAAAAAATGGCGACGTCTCTCTGATGTCGGTCATCGTCGGTGAATTTAGCGACGTATGCTACTTTTTACCGATGTTTACCGACTCTGTAGAAGAGCAAAAATGGGTCGATAAACGTTGCTAAACCTGGTAATTTAGCGATGTTTACTGACGTTTAGCGACGCAGATGGACGTCGGTAAACGTCGCTAAAATACAAAAAAAATAAAAAAATAAAATACAGAATGTCCACAGAATCACATTTTCTTTCTGTAGTTTAATAAATAACAATAATACACATAAGCACATTTTTATCCTGGGGTCGCCGACCCCTTCGGTGGAACACTCAACACCGGTACATCACAATATACATATGTATCAACACAAACAAGAGTAAAAGTCTAAAAGAGTAAAATATCCAAAGTCAGTAATCGTCGGTCCAAAGTACACAACCAATATCCAAAGTATACAACCAATATCCACAACTAATAATGAAAGTCTACACAAACAGTCCACAACCAATACTGAAATAAGATAAACAAACACTAAAAAACAGTCCTAACTCGGACTACTGTGGATCTGAAGGAGGGGCACCGCCGCGCCTCAAGGATAGGAACATCTCATACTGCTTCCATGAAATCATCACCGATAAATAAGGTAGTGACGTCGGTGGAGTCGGAGGTAGTGACGCCGACGGAGTCGACGACGATAAAGGCGCACCAGAAGGACAATAACGCTCCAATGTTGCTAGTCGCTCGTGGTAGGAATGCATGGTAGATAACAGCCTCATACTGCTATCAACCATCGAATCCTGCATCAACGTGAGCCTCTCGCCCATGGATAGCTGTGATGCCTGCAGGTTCGTCACGCTGTGCTCTGTCGACGCTCTAAGATCAGTGACGCCCCGCTCTGTCCTTTCAGTTACATCCCTGAGCTCCATAATGCTGCGGTCTAGCGTATCCAATCGTGCTATGAGCGCAGCATCGTTCATCTGGTGCTGTACCTGGATCTGTCATAGCAACTCGTCACGGACAGACTCCACCATCTGCTGGACTCGGATAGACTCCTGGGAGGGCTGTGGGCCAGACACACTAGCATGGGAGGCCCTAGAGGACTGTGTCACAACTAGGGCGCCATATGATCCCGTACCGTAGTACGTACCCCTGTAGAGACCATCAACGGCGGTCACCCACAGCTCTGTTAGAGTTATATACTAAAAGCATCACTTTTGTAGTAACCTTATTTCCTTAAATTTTGAATGAGAATCATATGGGCAAATGTTTGCATATTGTATTTGTTGCAAGTGTTAATGCAAATTTTTGATATTCTATATTATAGATAATATGGTGTGTGGTGTCACACAGAAGATCATATTATCAGTTTCCTATGGAGTATATAAATAGTTCACAACCTAGATGGACTTGGACAATCTATTGGAAAGGTTGTAGTGTAATCTGGTATTAGTCTATCTTGACTATAGGTTTACACTAGTACACTTTGTGTGTATTGAACAGGACCACTTGAGGTTGTTCTCTTTGTACTGACTACATAAGAGAACAAACATCTCTGTTATTATGGATGCTTGTACTCTAAATCCGAATATAATAACGGACATGGATATGCAGTGTACATTACTTTGACTCATAAAAGAGTGGGATTCATTATGGATCAACAAACTCTATGAATTGGGTAATAATATTGTATGTATGATGCGCTGTTGATTATAAATGGAATCCATGTCTCGATACATCGGGTTGATGATGTCCTCTTAAGGAGCTCATAAGGATTATCATATAAACCCTGCAGGTGGATTATATCCGACATGACAAATAAAGTTGAGCGGTACAACTTAAGTATAAAAGATGTCGAATCAATATAGTTGTCAGTAACTTAATTTGACCGACGGACATACGATATCTTAACATAGGGATCCAAATGAGCATATAATAAAAGGAGCCCAAAAATATAATTTAGGATTAGGGAGGTAGTGCAACAATAGCTCATTAGTGGACCGAGCTATTATTAATGGGCTTGGATTGTGTGTTCGGGATGAACACGGGATATCCAGATCCGTTAGGAGGCCTAACCCTAATTTCTTCTCATGGTCCCTGCCGTAGCCTATATATATCCTCTATTCTCTGGCCACTAGATTACTGATCAGAAATCTAAATTTTCTCTAAATTCGTGATTCACGTAAGGAGAGAAAGAGAGGGCTACCAAGGAGAAGAAAAGGTTGGGAGATCGTCGCCCACACGACGTCGAACTCGAGGAAGGAATACGTACAGAAGATCATGGGGTCGTCCGCTCGAGATTGCCAGGAATTACTTGTCTCCTTTCTGCCGCAGGTATAATTCGTGAACCCTAGTTTCCGCCTATGAAGGGTTAGAACATGTATTAGATCTGTTTAACTTTCTATCGATCAATACGCACACCAAAGGAAGGGTCCTGGGAATCCCCAGTTCCATCAATTGGTATCAGAGCCACATTGGTTCTACGTATTGATTGATACGTCCATGTTGTCCAATAAAACCTGCGCTGTATAATAGTCGGTAGATGTAGATCTGTTCTAACTCGGTTTTGCAGGCATCTTAGATCCAACTATTATGGTCCAATGCATGTTTTTTTGATTGTATTGTTTAAACCACGGACATGTCCTGGATGTTGTTATTACTGTGGATGTAATTAAAATCACGAGGGTTGATCGTGCTTATTATTTTAATTTTTCAATCTAAATTATGTGTGAACTCCTTCGGGAGGCATAGGATTGATGTAATTTTAATTATTTTTGATCAATCATGATGGCGGTGGTGGCTGTTTCTGACGCCGGACAAGATGCTGGTTTTAAGCAGTCCAGAGACAGACTGGTCGAACCCCGAATAGATCTGCACAGTGCCAGATTTTGGATTCGGATAGTTGAGGACAGAGCAGCAAAGATGACCATAATAGTTGGATATTTTCTCTTATTTTTGTCATTTTGCTTTTTCTGATTATGCATGTTTATTATTGTGTGGTTGTTTTTTTTGAAAAACCAAGCCTACATTAATAATGTACAACATGGACATAATATCAACTAGTAGAAAAACCCTCATTGTTAAATAACTAAGTGGGAGAGGATTTTTATTTAGTATAAATCCTATGGTCTCCATTACTGGTTTGTAGGTGGTGTAATTATACTTGCGTGTTGGCTTTAGTGCTTTCCTCTATATCGGATGTGTATAATTATGGATCACCAGTACAAACTTCCTTAGGGATAATTATAGAAAGTTACCTAGTATGTGTTCACTTCTCCATCTAAAGGAACTCATTACAAGGTAATGGACTTAGTATTAAGTAATGGTATACACTTAGATACAAATAATGGTATTCTTCCCATCGGAGTCACTGCTATTATTTGTATGACCAGAGGAAGACCAGCATATTAATTTTATTTATCATAAAGTTATATTGACATGATAGTAAAATTAATAAGAAAAATCTACTTGAACAAAGTTGAATTTGTATACGTCCACACTATTGTGGCATGCTGAATTCATGGTATTCAAGGTGTTGGTGAATTTCTTATTATTGTTTTGAGGAAATCAATATTTAGTTAATTCAAAAAGTTTTTTTTGTCCTACATAATTTTATTTATGTGATTCTCAGGATTTCAAAAATGGGTTCTTTCAGTCCACTTATGGTGATTCTTAAAGAAAACAAACTTACTGGACCTAATTATATTGACTGAAAACGTAATTTAGATATTGTTCTGACTGCTGAGGAGTATAAATATGTACTTGTTGAGGAATGCCCACCTAAGCCTGATGCTAACTCTGATGAAGAGGTCAAAGAGGCTTATAAGAAGTAGAAAAAGGCAGATGAGATGGCATGGTGTTACATTCTGGCATCTATGTCAAATGTACTGCAATATCAGCATCAAGCCATAGCCACAGCTTATGACATGATGTATAACCTCAAGGAATTCTTTGGACATCAGAGTAGAGCAGCTAGGCAGTTTGCTATGAAATGTTTGATGAATACGAAATGGCTGAGGGTACACCAGTAAGGGATCATGTTCTCAAGATGATGGGTCATCTGAATGAGATGGAGATCCTTGGAGCTGAAATGGATAGGGAATCCCAGGTCGATATCATTCTCGGGACTCTGCCTAAAAGTTTTGACAATTTTTGCTTTAATTACAACATGAACAAAAGGTTGTATAGTTTGGCAGAACTTACAAAAGAGCTACAGGATGCTGAATCTCTCTTTAGGCAGAGTGGTCATGTTTTTGTTTCTGAAGAGGCTTCTACTTCTAAGCCAAAAGGCGGTAAGAAGAAGACTAATATTCAGAAACAGACAAACTCAGCAAAGAAGGGCATGGGACCTCAAGGCACGGTGAAAAAGCCGAAAGGTAAATGTTTCAAGTGCAAAGGGTCAGGACATTGGAAGACTGATTGTCCACTTCTCAAACAAGGGAACAAAGAAGGTATATCTCATTTACTAGTAGTTGAAACATATTTAGCGGTATTATCTACCGGTACCTGGTGTGTAGATACAGGAGCCACTAATCATGTCTGTAATACATGGCAGGGGTTCCAGGAAACCAGACGGCTCAGTGATGGAGAGATATGCTTGTTCATGGGTGATGCTACAAAAGTATCAGTCATTGCATTAGGAGATGTTACTTTATCTTTTGGTAGAAATAAGTCTTTGACATTGAGAGATTGTCTTTATGCACCTTTATTTAGAAGGAATTTAGTTTCTGTTTCTATGTTAGTTAAGGATGGATATTCAGTTTATTTTAATGACAATATTGTTATTAGAAAGAATAAACATTTTATCTGTTCTGGTGCATTGGTTGATAATTTGTATGTCATTAATCCTATTTTGCCTACAATACAACTTATGGAAATGAATAATATGTCATCTAACTTAAATAAGAGAAAAAACCTTCTTGTATGAACCAAACATATCTTTGGCACTTGCGATTGGGGCATATTAACATAAGAAGGATTCAAAAACTGGTTGAAGATGGACCTTTGAGTTCATTGGAAGTGGAGGCACTACCAGTCTTTGAATCCTGCTTGGAAGGTAAAATGACCAAAAGGCCTTTTACGGCAAAGGGGTATAGGGCCAAAGATGTGTTAGAATTGGTTCATTCTGATTTATGTGGACCCATGACTATCCAAGCTAGAGGTGGCTTTGAAATTTTGTCACATTTATTGACGATTATTCAAGGTATGGATACATTTATTTGATGCGCCGTAAGTCTGAGTGCTTTGAGAAATTCAAAGAGTACAAGGCTGAAACGGAGAAACATCATGGAAAATATATCAAGTCATTATGATCAGATCGTGGTGGCGAGTACCTCTTTGGAGAGTTTAGGGATTATTTATCAGAGGCTAGAATTGCATCCCAATTGACTGTACCTGGAACGCCCCAACAGAATGGTGTAGCCGAAAGAAGAAATAGAACTCTTATGGAGATGGTTAGATCAATGATGAGTTATTCGGATTTGCCAGATTTGTTTTGGGGATATGCCTTAGAGACTGCAGCTTATATTTTGAACTTGGTTCCTTCTAAGTCAGTACCACTTACTCCCACAGAGCTGTGGATTGGGCGTAAGCCTAGTCTGAAACATATTCGCATTTGGGGTAGTCCAGCACATGTGCTGAATGGGAAAGCAGATAAGTTGGAATCTCGTACAGAAGTACGCTTGTTTGTAGGCTATCCAAGAGAAATGAAAGGAGGTTTATTTTATAGTCCAAAGGATCAGAAGGTCATTGTTAGCACCAATGCCCGATTCTTAGAGGAAGACTATGTGATGAACCATAAACCCACAAGTAGAGTTGTTCTAGAAGAACTGAGACGTGACACACTAAGTACTTCAGTACCAACAGTACAAGAGGATGAACCACGAATAACTGCACAACGTGTCACAAATGTTACACCACAACCGATAGTGCCTCGTCGTAGTGGGAGGGTTGTGATACAACCTGATAGATATATGTTCTTGGGAGAGTCGTCAGACTTCGTCCCTGAGGAACAAGATTATGATCCCTATACCTACAATGAAGCACTCCAAGATAAAGATGCAGAGTCTTGGCAAAAAGCAATAATATCTAAAATAGAATCTATAGATTCTAATCAGGTCTGGGAGCTTGTAGAAACACCCGTTGGTGTAAAAGCCATTGGATGCAAGTGGGTCTATAATAGAAAAAGAGGATCAGACGGTAAGGTTGAAACCTTTAAAGCTCGGCTTGTAGCAAAAGGTTTTACTCAAAGAGAGGGTATCGATTATGAGGAAACCTTTTCTCCTGTAGCCATGCATAAGTCTATTCGGGTTCTTTTATCTATTGTAGCTCATCTCGATTATGAGATTTGGCAAATGGATGTCAAGACAGCTTTCCTTAATGGAAGTCTTGAGGAAGACATCTATATGAAGCAACCAGACGGGTTCATTGAAAAGGGCCAGGAGCATCTTGTTTGTAAGCTCAAGAAGTCCATTTATGGACTTAGGCAAGCTTCCAGATCTTGGAACATATGTTTTGATCAGGTGATAAAATCCTATGGATTTGATCAATGTCAGGATGAATCATGTGTATACAGAAAGTGTGACAAAAACGTGGTGGTGTTCCTAGTACTTTATGTGGATGACATCTTGCTCATTGGAAACAATATGAAGGTATTATCTGATGTAAGGGTATGGTTATCCAAACAGTTTGATATGACGAACTTGGAAGAAGTAGGTCACATCCTTGGGATCAAAGTTCTACGAGATCGCAAGAAAAGGATGTTGGGCTTATCCCAAGCTTCCTATATCGATACTGTACTAACTCGTTTTAGTATGCAAAATTCTAAGAAAGGTTTCTTACTTTTAGACATGGAATTGCTCTATCAAAGGAGCAGCGTCCGAGGACACCTAAAGAGATATAGAATATGAAGACAGTTTTTATGCTTCAGCAGTAGGAAGCTTAATGTATGCAATGCTATGTATGAGACCAGACATCTGCTTTACCGTAGGCATGGTCAGCAGATATCAGTCTAACCCAGGACAAGAGCACTAGACTGCCGTAAAGCATATTTTGAAGTACCTGAAAAGGACTAAAGAGTATATGCTAGTTTACCAGACAGATAGTTTAGTTCCCTTGGGGTATACAGACTCAGATTTTCAGTCAGATAGGGATTCCAGGAAATCTACCTCAGGTTATGTATTTACTTTGGAAGGTGGAGCCATTGTGTGGAGGAGTATCAAGCAAAAATGTATTGCTGATTCCACCATGGAAGCCGAGTATGTGGCAGCCTCTGAGGCAGCCAAAGAAGCGGTTTGGCTCAGAAACTTTTTGTTGGACTTGGATGTGGTACCTAGTTTGCCTAAGTCTATTACACTTTATTGTGATAATATTGGTGCAGTTGCAAACTCGAAGGAACCACGAGCCCATAAGACAGGTAAACACATTAAGCGCAAGTACTACCTGATACGAGATTTCGTAAAGAAAGGAAAAGTTGCTGTGATCAAGATAGCATCAGCCGACAACCTAGCTGATCCCTTTACAAAGTGCTTACCAGCTAAGGCTTTTGACAGTCATGTTGAGGGAATGGTAGTCAAATGTGTAGCAGCATGGCTTTAAGTATAAGTGGGAGATTTGTAACAGTATACTGAAAAACAATACTTTGAGTATAAGTGGGTGATTGTTAGGGTTATATACTAAAAGCATCACTTTTGTAGTAACCTTATTTTCTTAAATTTTGAATGAGAATCATATGGGCAAATGTTTACATATTGTATTTGTTGCAAGTGTTAATGCAAATGTCTGATATTCTATATTGTAGATAATATGGTGTATTGTGTCACACAGAAGATTATATTATCAGTTTACTATGGAGTATATAAATAGTTCACAACCTAGATGGACTTGGACAATCTATTGGAAAGGTTGTAGTGTAATCTGGTATTAGTCTATCTTGACAATAGATTTACACTAGTACACTTTGTGTGTATTAAACAGGACCACTTAAGGTTGTTCTCTTTGTACTGACTACATAAGAGAACAAACACCTCTGTTATTATGGATGCTTGTACTCTTAATCCGGATATAATAATGGACATGTATATGCAGTGTGCATTACTTTGACTCATAAAAGAGTGAGATTCATTATGGATCAACAAACTCTATGAATTGGGTAATAACATTGTATGTATGATGGGTTGTTGATTATAAATGGAATCCATGTCCCGATACATCGGGTTGATGATGTCCTCTTAAGGAGCTCATAAGGATTGTCATGTAAACCTTGCAGGTGGATTATATACGACATGACAAATAAAGTTGAGCGGTACGACTTAAGGATAAAAGATGTCGAATCAATATAGTTGTCAGTAACTTAATTTGATCGACGGACATATGATATCTTAACATGGGGAGCCAAACGAGCATATAATAAAAGGAGCCCACAAACATAATTTAGGATTAGGGAGGTAGTGCAACAATAGCTCAATAATGGACCGAGCTATTATTAATGGGCCTGGATTGTGTGTTCGGGCTGAACACGGGATATCCAGATCCGTTAGGAGGCCTAACCCTAATTTCTCCTCATGGTCCCTGCCGTAGCCTATATATATCCTCTATTCTCTGGCCGCTAGATTATTGATCAAAAATCTAAAATTTTCTCTAAATTCGTGATTCACGTAAGGAGAGAAAGAGAGGGCTGCCAAGGAGAAGAAAAGGTTGGGAGATCGTCGCCCACACGACGTCCAACTCGAGGAAGGAATACGTACAGAAGATCTTGGGATCGTCTGCTCGAGATTGCCAGGAATTACTTGTCTCCTTTCCGCCGCAGGTATAATTCGTGAACACTAGTTTCTGTCTATGAAGGGTTAGAACATGTATTAGATCTGTTTAACTTTCTATCGATCAATACGCACACCAAAGGAAGGGTCCTGGGAATCCCCAGTTCCATCAATCTCGTCCTCCGACGGAGCTGGAGCGGACTACGAGGAAGTACCGGCCTCTCCCGTAGCATATGCACTAGCAGCCGCCCGCTCCTTAAGCCGTTCAAACTCGGCCTAGAAAGCATGGATACTCTATAACTTCTAATATCTAATGTACTTATTATTACTAACTACATGAATATCTATTTGCATGAATATTTACTAAGTTATATCAAAACTAATACGAAGTATTAAAATTAATAAATAGAATTTTAATACTTACATAGGCCTGCTCCGCCCTCTCGTCAATAAGCTTTCCGCCCTTCCGATGTGTGGCCAGGAAGACAGTCACCATATTGGCGTCATCACCCCTCCTTATCTGTAATTAAATATATCACCTTTTATTAATTTATCGGAGTTGTATTAAAATAATATTTCTAAAATAATAAAAAATACCAAACGACGAAAATGTTTCGTCATCGGAATCGACCCACCGTACCACTTTGACCCCTGCTTCCTAGCTGCCTTGGCCTTCTCAAACTTTTCCTTGTACCTAGGCTCGTCAAATCGAGCCTTATCGCAGTCCACTGCTCAGGGGTGATCCAACCTTGGATTGTGTCACGACCCGCACCCTAGAATAAGGGCACGTGACGTGGGTACGTCCAGCCTACGCCGCAGTATCGGCGGTAGAACGCTGTCCTAGGTCATAATATCTAACAGATAAGGGTAATATACAGTTATACTCCCCGAATGGGGGTGACATAACCCAATATAACTCAACCACATCTAGGATAGAACAGGAATGAGATAGAAAGATAAAGATAGATAACAACCAGGAATGTAACATCACAGAGATACAAATCCAGAATTCTAAGTGACTAAAAATAAATACATATCTCAGAAATATCCCAGAATCTAACTACAGTGATCCAGAAAGTAAAGACAACCCTAATCTAGAGAAGTATCATCCACTGCTAGCAGGTCCAAGTCACTAATGATGTCTAATGCTGCACCAAGAGGGATAGACACCAGAGCCTCATCATTCACTGTAAAATTTTCAACAGGTCCAGTCAGGACAGGAGCGAGTACAGTACATCTCAACAAAATCATAACTCGTTAGGAAATATAAACATGCTAGAGAGTAAGATACAGGATCTGAAGAAATAATATGTTAAAAAGAGAGAGACTGTAAGTAAATAGCTACAATATATAGAGAACTAACAGTGCTAGTGATTCAGAGCACAAGATGGTTATGTAGACGGCACGAATGTTGTACACGAGTAATCTACAGAGGTTTGTACACGAGTAATCTACTAGATTGAATACATAACCACTTCTACTCCCCCGCCCCAATCAATACACAAGGATCCAGCTACGTTATGTTATTGTACACGAAGGTCATGTGAATACATGATTATACACGATTCACACGTTTCGTATACGAATGTAACAAATACAAAGAGTACACGATGTTCCCGATAAAGTACACGAACACGAATACCCGATGTATCCGCTAAGGGGATAACATCGCACAACCAGATCCATATAGTACTAATCTGTGTTTCCAACGTGTTAGCATCATGTAAAGTAATCTAAAGCAGGAATATAATCCTAAAGAAGATATGATATGATCAGAGAATGTACTCGCCTGCTAACTGAAAGTCCGAGATGAAAATACTGTCCGAAGAGTGGTGTCTGGCTCCTATTAGAACAACACAAGTCACAACAAGTCCAGAATGGTAGTAAGATGCACTACAATGCGTTCTACATGAATCTAGGTCAATCTAGACCAAAGTCAACTCTTGGTCAACTCTGGTCAACCCTAGAAGTCAAACTAGGTCAACCAAGTCAAACCTAAGTCGAACTAGGCTACACTAGGCTAACTAGTCCATTCTAGGTCTAATAAGACTAAACAAGTCTAAACTAGACTCACTAGCTAAACAGACACAACCATAGGCCAATAGACCAATAGACTATACCATATGCCAATAGGCAATACCATATTCAATTCTATATCTAAACAATACATATGTACAATATGACTATAAACTCTAATATAGGAAATCACACAACCATAAATCACATCTACAAGATTATACCTATACCTAAATAGTACACATATTACTATATCAATGTATTCTAATATAGAAATTTATCCCTATAGGTTATCCATATGAATACAATACAACTATATGTTAATCTATAAATATGTGCATATGTGTATGTGTGTGTGAGAGATTGTGTGAACAGTGAGTGCTAGGCTAGTGTGTGATATGTGACAGTGTAATAGGGAGAGTGGTGTGTGATGAGTGACTTGAGACATGTGTGTGTATAAGTGAGTGATATCTGAAAACAGTGAGGAAAACATGTGAAGACAGTGGCATTGTATTCATGGGAAAAACATGAAATGGGAAAACATCAGTGTAGTGTAACAGGGAATGGAAAGGATAGTGAGCAATATAAGGTAAAACCATTGAGCTATTTACAATGAAACAATGAGAAATACTGTGGGTGTCTAGTAATAGGCTTGTGTGTGAATCAACACAAAGGTGTGCGTGTGCCTCATGAATATTGTGATAGATTAGAGAGTGAGTGAGGACTAAAATCTGGGAGTAACTGTGGTGTGGTGAGGTGTGTGTACTGTTCAGAAAACTGGAATGACAGGGACTAATTCCCAGGTTAACACAACACAGGAAAGCAATGAAGGAATATTTAAGGGACAGTCCCAAACAGGAACCCCCCATCAGTCTACTAGAGAAGTTAATCAATGTGCAGTAGAGAAGAAATTCAGTTTCAAGTATTAACAGAAAAAGGAAACCATTCCCAGGTTTACACACACAATATTTCAGTTCCATCTTAGTTTACAGTGACAATAGCTCAAATAGACCATTCTCAGGTTTACATAACAGGAGTGAAATCAGTGAAAGAATGGGAATTCCATTCCAGTTATGGGCTGATGCAAAACTCAGTTTTTCTCATGTTGAACCCACACAACCTTAGTTTAAACAATCACAGGTTCAAGGATGATCAACCATTGAAAAAAAAGAAATCAATTGACATGTATCAATATGGGTTAAGTCATTCTCAGGTTCTTGTGGAATAAAACTCAGGTTTTGTGCTTAAACAGGAATCAAGGAACAAAAGGAAAATCAGTTTCAGTTTTCATAAAAAAACCAATTGTAAGGGAAGTGAACAACAGTGAAATAATGAAAGGAAATCAATTCACAACTTAACCATTTAGTTACAAACTATTCTCAGGTTATCAAGGAATCGAAACCACAACTAAAACCCAGGTTGCAATAATTAGTTTCAGATATTCCATTTCAGGTTTCATGAACTAATCTCAGGTTATGCCTACAGGAATCAAGAACAAAAAGGAAAATCAGTTTAATAGGAGAAGTATTCAGGTTCTAAATCGGTTAACAATAGTTGAAAGATATCAGTCCAAAACCAAAACTCCATAACAAATGCCAGTGGCATCTCAGGTATGTTCTCAGGTTATATGAAGACTGGGAAAAACATGGAAAAGCAACAACAAGTATCATCACAGTTTAAGATTCAAATTGAAACTAAAAATCCATTCTACACCTTCCAAAAGCCTTCATGAATTCAAATGTTCATCAATATATACTACCTAATATGTAGGAAGAATTTAAACAATGATAATAGCATTTAATCATGATTAACAGTTGGGAAAATGAACTAGAAGCAATGTATCAGTGTAGGTATCAGAAATTTAACCCCTAAACCCCTGTTCGAAACAATTCTCTAAACAAAACTTTAACTAACATGTAACCTAATGCAAACAGGGATTAAACATCATATTTAGGATCTATTCATACATTAAAACCTATTTTAGAATCATTTAAAACGATTTAAATCAGAAAACATACACAGCACACGCACGCACACAATAGCTGCCCCGTGCACACTGAATACCGTGTCCGACACGACACGAGGACTTGTGAAATTTTGCGTGCCTCGTGTCAGTCATTTCCCCTAACTACTGGTCAAAAATCAAGTGTCGAAGTAGAGAAACGAGCGCGCAGTAGCCCCCGAGTAGCAGGGGAGCTACAGTGCCGCGCGCACGTCCCCGACTCGCGTGTTCCCGTGTCCCCACGACTCGACACGACACACAAAACATCACACGACACTGGGAAACCTTAGACGACACCTAGGGCTAACTTTCCATTCAATTAGAATCGAAAAACTCGAACGAATGTCCTTTGAGACAATTCGTCGAACACCTTGACCAGTCCTCTGATATGTGTCCGATACGGACACGAAAAGAGTCCAAAACCTAGGGTTAGCCTACCCTACAGTTGGGTTCCTAAAAATGATTTTTACCAGAATTTAAGGGCATTAAATAGGATTATACCTATAGGTGTTCAATCTCCCAAAAAGCTCCAAGGAGAAGGATCCTTCAAACCACCAAAAGCTCTCCAAATTGTTTTCTCCCTGTCAAAAATTATTACCACAGCAAGAACACAGGATTTAGAGCCTATTGCAATTTGTTTGAGGGAAAAAGGACTTAAAATGAATTAACTATGAATTTTTGAAGATGGAACTTACCCCTTTCTAAAAACTTGGATAAACCTTAAGAAAGAGGCTAGCCCTAAAATTTGGGAGAATATTTATAGAGGGGAGGGCTATCTCTTGGCTGGCCATAGGGCCTAGGACTAGGGTTTTTGCCTAGTTGGTTGAGTCCTAATTGGTTTAAGTCATGATTATGACTTGTGACTTCACAAGCCATTCTTAGACCAAACTAATTCCTAATTTCACCAAATTAATCCCAATGGGTTCATCCTCATGAACTTAAGTCATCCTAGGTTTTCAAATCCTAATCACAAAGTCAAGACCTAGGTTAGCCACTAGGTTAGTCTACAAGGTCGACTTAAGTCAAAGTCTCTATAGGGTCAAAATCAATTCTACTAAAAATCACCAAAAATCACTAAAAATCATATTAAATATATTAAACCCAAATAATTAATAATAATTCCAATTAAATTCTAATTTTTTTAAAAATGACCAAAATACCCTCATTTGGAAAACTGGGTGTTACAATCCTACCCACCGTAGAAAAATTTCGTCCTCAAAATTAAGATGATCGTACCCCTTCTAGGTCAAACCCCCACAATCAAAGTCTCAGAAACCTATTTAAATCATTCAGTTGGAAAATGTAACCTATGGGGTCATGGCATGTAATATCAGTCTGGGGTCTCATCTAGTTACACCAACATGCTACAGTACTAGGTAATCACAAGGTATCAAAACATACACCAATATGGTAGGGTGCATAAATTTTCAAAGACTGGCTAAGATATAGGTCAAGGACTCACCTCCAACTTGGTCTGGTGGCTGGAACTCCCTCCCGAAGGCGGAGTCCTGGCTGGGATAAGTGCAGCAGGACAGTCTCGCAGCCTGTATGCAGCTGACCCACACAACAGGCACACT
This sequence comes from Iris pallida, assembly GCA_029216955.1. Classification (NCBI taxonomy): domain Eukaryota; kingdom Viridiplantae; phylum Streptophyta; class Magnoliopsida; order Asparagales; family Iridaceae; genus Iris; species Iris pallida. The sequence goes on from JANAVB010041814.1 coordinate 11,791,436, forward strand.
CCTCTTCTCTTCCTACAGATGTCCCACACATGTCCAGGCTTCTTACAGAATGTGCAGGTAGGCACCTTCTCAGCTGGCCTCTGCTGAACAGGAGTCTGGACTGGGTAGGCTGGTCTAGGCTGATAGTCTGGGTGCTCACGGGACTCTGGGTATACACTGCTCCTCGGCCTCTTAGAACTAGGCTCTCCTCCTGAATGTACCAAATCCCACAGCAGTTGGATTCTACGGCCCTGCTCCTTCAGGATCTCAGCCTGAACTCTCTGTGTCTCCAACACATCCCAGAGAAGTCTGGATATCTGAGCTCCGTCAGGAAACAAACCTGCCGAGGGTATGGTATAGGGTACTGCTCCTGGAGGCAGAGAAGGAGATGGGGAAGAACTTTTGGTCTTAGATGAGACTGCCACTCTCTCCTGAGTAACAGGTGGTGGAGAGGATTTCTCTGGTGAGGATGCTAACACCTCCTCGATGGCGGGAGGTGCCACTACCTTTGGGTCAGCCTGAGGGGTCACTACCTCCTGAGCAATAGGAGGTGGAAGCACACTGTCAGTAGCTGCAGCTGCTCTCAGGCGACAGGCTCGGGTCATGGGTGCCATACTGGAAAGGATAAAACACAACAATCATTAAGGCGGTACAGCAGTCTACCATCCTATCTGTAAAACTGGTATTTATTAAGAAAATAAAATAACTACCAATCATCTATAAAGGGTACTATTTAAGAAAAATCATAACCAAAAGTTTAAGGAACGAAAGTCAATAGCATTGAATTCAATCACAATCTAATATATATAGAAGAGAGAGTGTTGGAGGGAAAAGCTAACATTATGCAAGGGTCATGTGGTTTGTGTGACATATACGTGAAAGTGTTATAGGAGGATTTGGGTCTCAACTATAGTTATCAAGTTACATTATTCATGGCATAATAATTAAGCAATCTACAAGGCACGAACTATTCACTCATAACATGTATGGCTAACTGTATATATAAGCATATCTATATGTATAGAGAGGTAAAGATTTAATTTATGCATCTACATACATTATAACATGCTTACAGAACTATATATATCTATATAGCTATATGAACATATCATAGAGATGAAAGGTTAGGTTTTCATGGTAGTTGTGAACATTAGTGCAGAGTGTACATGGGTTAAAACTAGAAATAAAGGGTTCAATTATTCAGTTTAGCTCATCATTACATATTAGATCTGAAATTGAACTACACATATTGATAGAAGTGTAAAAATGTTAACATGAATTCAGTTTTCAAAATTTTGGAGAATTCGAACATCAAAACCAACTCAATGTTTACCACGACCACAACCTAACATATAAGAGTATGAACCTAACATTATATACCTGCACACAATCATGTATACGGCTCAAAATATTACAATTTAAAACTGCAATTTGAACTAAACTCTTAGAATCCAAGGTTAAGGGTTTACTATGTACGTAGTCGCAGATTTGACAATTCAACACAAAACTCAACCAATTTTTTTTAAGAATAAAGCCATGTATATAACATACATGTGTAGTGATGTAAGCAAAACTAATAACATGAAATTTAACTTTAAATTACGAATTTAATATGGAGAAACATAGAACTAGTCACTGATACTGCACTATATTAGAATACTAGGATTTTGAGAACTTAACATTAATCATATTAACATGCATTTAGATAGGTTGGTAAACAAGTGTAGTATGCATACGTGTCAGGCAAGTATCTGTGTCCACTATATATATTAGGGTAATACCAGAATCAATGGCAAGAAGAAAATAATGATAAAATCTGTTCTGCCTATCTGTTTAAAAGAATGAACTATTTTGAAACCAGAGCTACAACATCAATCTAAGTTAAGGTCTAGCAGAAACACCAATTCATTGTATTAGGAAGAATTTATTGCAAGAAGTTACACAAGGTTATAGTAACAGCTAGGCTACTCCTACTCATACTCATATTCCTAAGTTATTTGATGATGGGGTACAATTTATACAACAGAATGGTACGATAGAGATGATATGTTTAAAATCTTCTCAAGATACAATCTGATAATCATATGCGTCTGTCCAAAATCATGTTACTCAGAGTCCTCGCCATGCCAGTAAGCAAGGCTGCGAATAACGATAGATTCCATAACTAGGGTATGCACCTCTACAATCATGTCGTCTGGAAATCTCGCTGTGCCGACTAGTATAGCTGTGAGAAATTCCAAATCTCATAACCAAGATACGTACATCCGAAGCCAGGTCTCCATGTTTCCGCCACGCCAGCTAATATGGCTGCGATAAACTACAGGTTCCATAATCATGTAGACGTTTTACCATCCCCGTATTCCCGTTAATATATGTTATCAGAAAATATCGTAACTCAGGCTATAAAATTCATCTCGATAGGAAAATCAAAATCAACAACGATTCATCAAAATCAAATTCAGTAATCAAGGAGTGAGAGCGAACAAAACAAGGGAAAGGATTTCAAATTGAAGTTTAAATAAGATTCTCAAGGGTCATCCCAGGAATCTCTCAAGGAATCCTAACTGTGATTGTGTACCCTCAAGCATATCCTAATCCTACTGCAGGCTGTAGTGATACTCTAGTTCGAATACCACTACATAAACTTGACCTGCATGGGCCACCACTAAAAACGTGTCACGACCCGCACCCTAGAATAAGGGCACGTGACGTGGGTACGTCCAGCATACGCCGCAGTATCGGCGGTAGAACGCTATCCTAGGTCATAACATCTAACAGATAAGGGTAATATACAGTTATACTTCCCGAATGGGGGTGACATAACACAATATAACTCAACCACATCTAGGATAGAACATGAATGAGATAGAAAGATAAAGATAGATAACAACCAGGAATGTAACATCACAGAGATACGAATCCAGAATTCTAAGTGACTAAAAATAAATACATATCTCAAAAATATCCCAGAATCTAACTACAGTGATCCAGAAAGTAAAGACAACCCTAATCTAGAGAAGTATCATCCACTGCTAGCAGGTCCAAGTCACTAATGATGTCTAATGCTGCACCAAGAGGGATAGACACCAGAGCCTCATCATTCACTGTAAAATTTTCAACAGGTCCAGTCAGGACAGGAGCGAGTACAGTACATCTCAACAAAATCATAACTGGTTAGGAAATATAAACATGCTAGAGAGTAAGATACAGGATCTGAAGAAATAATATGATAAAAAGAGAGAGACTGTAAGTAAATAGCTACAATATATAGAGAACTAACAGTGCTAGTGATTCAGAGCACAAGATGGTTATGTAGACGGCACGAATGCTGTACACGAGTAATCTACAGAGGTTTGTACACGAGTAATCTACTAGATTGAATACATAACCAATTCTACTCCCCCGCCCCAATCAATACACAAGGATCCAGCTACGTTATGTCATTATACACGAAGGTCATGTGAATACATGATTATACACGATTCACACGTTTCGTACACGAATGTAACAAATACAAAGAGTACACGATGTTCCCGATAAAGTACACGAACACGAATACCCGATGTATCCGCTAAGGGGATAACATCGCACAACCAGATCCATATAGTACTAATCCGTGTTTTCAACGTGTCAGCATCATGTAGAGTAATCTAAAGCAGGAATATAATCCTAAACAAGATATGATATGATCAGAGAATGTACTCGTCTGCTAACTGAAAGTCCGAGATGAAAATACTGTCCGAGGAGTGGTGTCTGGCTCCTATTAGAACAGCACAAGTCACAACAAGTCCAGAATGGTAATAAGATGCACTACAATGCGTTCTACATGAATCTAGGTCAATCTAGACCAAAGTCAACTCTTGGTCAACTCTGGTCAACCCTAGAAGTCAAACTAGGTCAACCAAGTCAAACCTAAGTCGAACTAGGCTACACTAGGCTAACTAGTCCATTCTAGGTCTAATAAGACTAAACAAGTCTAAACTAGACTCACTAGCTAAACAGACACAACCATAGGCCAATAGACCAATAGACCATACCATATGCCAATAGGCAATACCATATTCAATTCAATATCTAAACAATACATATGTACAATATGACTATAAACTCTAATATAGGAAATCACACAACCATAAATCACATCTACAAGATTATACCTATACCTAAATAGTACACATATTACTATATCAATGTATTCTAATATAGAAATTTATCCCTATAGGTTATCCATATGAATACAATACAACTATATGTTAATCTATAAATATGTGCATATGTGTATGTGTGTGTGAGAGATTGTGTGAACAGTGAGTGCTAGGCTAGTGTGTGATATGTGACAGTGTAATAGGGAGAGTGGTGTGTGATGAGTGACTTGAGACATGTGTGTGTATAAGTGAGTGATATCTGAAAACAGTGAGAAAAACATGTGAAGACAGTGGCATTGTGTTCATGGGGAAAAACATGAAATGGGAAAACATCAGTGTAGTGTAACAGGGAATGGAAAGGATAGTGAGCAATATAAGGTAAAACCATTGAGCTATTTACAATGAAACAATGAAAAATACTATGGGTGTCTAGTAATAGGCTTGTGTGTGAATCAACACAAAGGTGTGCGTGTGCCTCATGAATATTGTGATAGATTAGAGAGTGAGTGAGGACTAAAATCTGGGAGTAACTGTGGTGTGGTGAGGTGTGTGTACTGTTCAGAAAACTGGAATGACAGGGACTAATTCCCAGGTTAACACAACACAGGAAAGCAATGAAGGAATATTTAAGGGACAGTCCCAAACAGGAACCCCCCATCAGTCTACTAGAGAAGTTAATCAATGTGCAGTAGAGAAGAAATTCAGTTTCAAGTATTAACAGAAAAAGGAAACCATTCCCAGGTTTACACACACAATATTTCAGTTCCATCTTAGTTTATAGTGACAATAGCTCAAAGAGACCATTCTCAGGTTTACATAACAGGAGTAAAATCAGTAAAAGAATGGGAATTCCATTCCAGTTATGGGCTGATGCAAAACTCAGTTTTTCTTATGTTGAACCCACACAACCTTAGTTTAAACAATCACAGGTTCAAGGATGATCAACCATTGAAAAAAAAGAAATCAATTGACATGTATCAATATGGGTTAAGTCATTCTCAGGTTCTTGTGGAATAAAACTCAGGTTTTGTGCTTAAACAGGAATCAAGGAACAAAAGGAAAATCAGTTTCATTTTTCATAAAAAAAACCAATTGTAAGGGAAGTGAACAACAGTGAAATAATGAAAGGAAATCAATTCACAACTTAACCATTTAGTTAAAACTATTCTCAGGTTATCAAGGAATCGAAACCACAACTAAAACCCAGGTTTCAACAATTAGTTTCAGATATTCAATTTTAGGTTTCATGAACTAATCTCAGGTTATGCCTACAGGAATCAAGAACAAAAAGGAAAATCAGTTTAATAGGAGAAGTATTCAGGTTCTAAATCGGTTAACAACAGTTGAAAGATATCAGTCCAAAACCAAAACTCCATAACAAATGCCAGTGGCATCTCAGGTATGTTCTCAGGTTATATGAAGACTGGGAAAAACATGGGAAAGCAACAACAAGTATCATAACAGTTTAAGATTCAAATTGAAACTAAAAATCCATTCTACACCTTCCAAAAGCCTTCATGAATTCAAATGTTCATCAATATATACTACCTAATATGTAGGAAGAATTTAAACAATGATAATAGAATTTAATCATGATTAACAGTTGGGAAAATGAACTAGAAGCAATGTATCAGTGTAGGTATCAGAAATTTAACCCCCAAACCCCTGTTCGAAACAATTCTCTAAACAAAACTTTAACTAACATGTAACCTAATGCAAACAGGGATTAAACATCATATTTAGGATCTATTTATACATTAAAACCTATTTTAGAATCATCTAAAACGATTTAAATCAAAAAATATACACAGCACACGCACGCACACAACAGCTGCCCCGTGCACACTGAATACCGTGTCCGACACGACACGAGGACTCGTAAAACTTTGCGAGCCTTGTGTCAGTCATTTTTCCTAACTATTGGTCAAAAATCAAGTGTCAAAGTGGAGAAACGAGCGCGCAGTAGCCTCCGAGTAGCAGGGGAGCTGCAGTGCCGCGCGCACGTCCCCGACTCGCGTGTTCCCATGTCCCCATGACTCGACACGACACACAAAACATCACACGACACTGGGAAACCTTAGACGACAACTAGGGCTAACTTTTTATTCAATTAGAATCGAAAAACTCGGACGAATGTCCTTTGAGACAATTCATCGAACACCTTAACCAGTCCTCTGATATGTGTCCGATACGGATACGAAAAGAGTCCAAAACCTAGGGTTAGCCTACCCTACAGTTGGGTGAGGGCTAGGGCTTCCTAAAAATGATTTTTACCATATTTTAAGGGCATTAAATAGGATTATACCTATAGGTGTTCAATCTCCCAAAAAGCTCCAAGGAGAAGGATCCTTCAAACCACCAAAAGCTCTCCAAATTATTTTCTCCCTATCAAAAATTATTACCAACAGCAAGAACACAGGATTTAAAGCCTATTGCAATTTGTTTGAGGGAAAAAGGACTTAAAATGAATTAACTATGAATTTTTGAAGATGGAGCTTACCCCTTTCTAAAAACTTGGATAAACCTTAAGAAAGAGGCTAGCCCTAAAATTTGGGAGAATATTTATAGAGGGGAGGGCTGTCTCTTGGCTGGCCATAGGGCCTAAGACTAGGGTTTTTGCCTAGTTGGTTGAGTCCTAATTGGTTTAAGTCATGATTATGACTTGTGACTTCACAAGCCATTCTTAGACCAAACTAATTCCTAATTTCACCAAATTAATCCCAATGGGTTCATCCTCATGAACTTAAGTCATCCTAGGTTTTCAAATCCTAATCACAAAGTCAAGACCTAGGTTAGCCACTAGGTTAGTCTACAAGGTCGACTTAAGTCAAAGTCTCTATAGGGTCAAAATCAATTCTACTAAAAATCACCAAAAATTACTAAAAATCATATTAAATATATTAAACCCAAATAACTAATAATAATTCCAATTAAATTCTAATTTTTTTAAAAATGACCAAAATACCCTCATTTGGAAAACTGGATGTTACAGATTGGCTTTCCGGCACGATCACGAGTCTTCTGATTATTAATAGCGTCGCGGATCAGCTTAGCAACGACGGCAGGAAACATCCCCTCGATCATCTCGGCCCGGTGCGGTAGATAGAAAAAACATATCCTAGAAGAGTGCAAACCAAATATTTATCCGTTATATATAATATGTAAAAATTATATGATTCATGTTAAAAGAAAATATATTTTAACCTTGAAGCGCGCATACCAGTAGGCCTTCCTCTCGTCCGTAGCATCAGAGTAGTTTATCCAAGGACCACCATAATTAGTCCTCAAGAAGTGGCCTAGGCATCTCTGTACCGACGGGGGACGATATCTATACAGATATATTATATTCATGAGAAAAGTTTATTTATGATAAACACAGGAAAGAAATGATAAACCAAAATACTTACTTTGTACCGTCGGCCCAGATCTCCATCCTCGTCTCCTCCGGAGGTGAGCATACATCATCTGCCTGATTCTGGTCGGTCGTCGACTTAGCCTCCTCCATCTGCTTATCTGTCTCCATCGTCGTATCAGCAGAAGGAACGCTAGACGACGAAGCAGTCTCAGGCGAGGAACTACTCGTCCCAGGAGATATGCCATGTAGCATCGTGGCAGACGGAGGTAATATTCGATACACAGGAGTACTGGGCGACGAGGATCCAGAGCTGGTACCAGTAGGAGGTATCGAAGGAGTACCCTGTCCTCTGCCAGTAGTACCCCATACCCCATGTCGGAACATACGGAACGATTCATGAAGACCTTTCATACCTGAGAACAACATATGATAAGATACAACAAATAATAGTACATTAGAAATATGAAAGTACAACAACGATAAGAAAATAACCAAGACAACATATGATGATACAATTTATAAGAAACATCTAAGTTCAGATAGTACATTCTACAAGAAATATCTAAGTCCAGATAGTACATTCTAAAAGAAACATCTAAAAAATGAAAGTACATCTCTCTCAATCATCTTCAAAATATTCATCTTGTTCGTCTTCCTCAACCTTATCTTCCTCTTCCTCCTCTTCCTCGTCTTCAGTTTTATCTTCGCTTTCGTCGGCTTCGCCTTCCTCTTCGGATAATTCTACATCTTCTACATTAGTCGTGTAATGTGTAACTTTCGTGGAGTCCACATCAACAATATTGGTTACAAGAGGTAGCTCATCCTCCTGATAAGATTTTTCCTCAACATCAAAAGTCTCTCTAGCTTTAGTCTTGCATACTGCCCACCAGTCAGACTTCGTTGCTCCCCGTCTCGGATAAGCTGTGAAGTACACGAGCTGAGCCTGAGTTGATAGGACAAATGGTTCGTAGTCTTGATATCTACGCTTGTAGTTTATATCCACAAGACAATGCTTGTCAATTTTCCAACCTTGATTTTCAATCGGATCGAACCATTCACACTTGAACAACACGATCTTTGTTTGTTCTCTGCCATAATTATATGTTAACTCCACAATCTCTCGCAAGATGCCAAAGAAATCATTTCCTGGATTGACATCTTTGTAGTTCGAAGATTTGATACACAAACAACTGTTTTTCGTAGAATCAAGATCCAGAAAGCTGTCTCTGATCGGAGCATTTGTCGACTTGAACCTAAAGCCATTGACACAGTAACTTGGCCATATTTTAACAAAAGTAATTGGTCCCTTGGCAAGAGTTCTAATTAATTTAATCTCTGGTGAAATTAGATGATCGACCTGAATACCAAAGAAGAGATAGTAAGTTTTTTATTGCGCAGTTGCATTAGAAGAGGCCAGTAGTTACCGAGTTGCTTACATATTCGCTCAACCAAGAAGGAAAATGACATCTCATTTCTTGTTCTAATGCTTCGTCTGTTAGGTAGGGTCTAACCGACCTCAATTCATCATTATATGTGCTGAAAAACAACGAAGCAACCGCCGATTAGTTCAATAATATTAGCTTATACTATTGCATTGAGATGACGTAAACTCATCATTAATTACTTACCCCTCTAGCTTCTCCACTTCATTCTTGCCGTAATTGAGTAATATATACATCTGAGCAGTCCTTAGCTCTTCGTCATTCAAATATCTCTTCTTTATTTTTTTCTGTAACGCCCGTAGTTCGTATTACGTATTTTGGTATACGTGTACGAAATCCCGACCCATAATTAGACTTGTTTTGCTTAGCTTGATCCTGGTTTAATCTTGCCTTGGTTTATTTTGGGTTCATCCTGGTTCAACTTGTCTTGACTAGCTAGTCATGGGTTTTACATTGGCATGGGTTAGTTAGCATTTCCTGGTTCATGTGGTTTATCCTGGCCTTGGCCTGCATTGTGTTCGGTTGGGTTCGGCTTGGTTGGGCTCGATTTGGGTTGATATGCAAACCCCTACCTACCACCATCCCTCATTTATTAATCCAACAACCATTCTCTCTCCTCATTCATTACTCATTTACTACTTCTTTTCTTCTTCCTCATTTCTTCTCCACCGAGCACAACCGTAGGCAAGTGCAACTTGCTTCATGGAGGAACTCCAGTTTTATTGTTCCATTGTCTTCCTTACGAGATTCTAAGACACTTTAGTACTTAGCATTTCTAGTTTCTATGGTTTATTTCATGTAGATCTAAGTTTGTTGTATTTTCGGATTTCTCAGTTTGGATCTACTAAACTGGCTTATTTTCAAAAACTAAGAGTTCAATGTAGAAGGCATTCTGATGTTACGCAAGTTTGATCTTGGAATGGTTGGATTTCATCGAGTCTTGACCGAGATAGGGCTTTTTTGAGCTCTTGAGCTTTTACGCCTGCTTGTCTTAGCCTTGGAGAGAAGATAAAGTTTTACGCACACGTTCTTATGTGCTAGCATAGCATTTAGTTTTATGCCCACGTTTAACGTGCCAGCATATCATTTACCCTCTTTACGCACACATTCTTACGTGCCAGCGTAGTGTCCCCTTTACGCACACGCATTGCGTGCCTGCGTAATCCTTTCTACGTCGAGTTCACTTGAATTCTACGTAGGGGCCTTCCCACTCGCGTAAACTCATGCTCGCGTATTCTCCTGCCGCGTAGAGTCTCACTAGCGTAGAGTGCCCCATTTGTAGATCCTCACTCGCGTAGACTCTCCCTCGCTCGCGTAGAGCCTTGCATGCGCAGAGTTTTACTTGGGTGCTCGTCGCACAAAGTTCTGCTTGCGTAGGGTGCTTTCTAGCATAGAGTTCCCGCTCGCGTAGAAGCAGTCTTTTCTTGGTCTTGCTCGCGTAAAGCTACTTTTACGCTTGGGGCCTCTTGGCCTAGCGTAGAGGTTTGCTAGCTTAGAATCTTGAGCCCCTTTTTGCATACCCGATTGTCTTTATGTCCTTGCACTTTTCATGAACCTGATAACTTGAATTGATTGACATGACTGGACTGATAATTATACGTGGCACGGTATAACAAGTGAATTGACATGACATGACATGACAAGACATGACAAGCAAGCCTGATGGGAACTATTGAATGTTATTGCGACGGCTAGTATGACATGACAAGAATGAATGGCCTGGACACCGTGGATGATTGTTTGTACAAATAAACCAATAACTGTCTCACATCATGTCTAGGGCAGGGACCCCTGAGTACCATGGTCAGGGGTACCTACTAAAATTGACTAAGGCTAACAACTAGAATAACTCAGTAGTCATGAAAAGATTTCCCAGCTACAGGCAATCCCGTTATCTGGGCGCGCTAGTGGATTTGTAGCCTGCCGACGAGTAGGGCATATTTCCAGCACACTGTTATGTGTTGCACCCTTCATGAACGGATATTCGACCTGGATAACCTGGATGGTCTGTAGGGATTGTGGTTGTGGAACAATCTTATTGCATCTTGCTAGTAACTAGGCCTGTGATAACCCTAGTTAGTTAAAGTATCAAGCCGTACTCATTGCTTGGTCGTGATTGATTGGATGGAGTCTAACCCAGTCTAGTCTTGTCCTGATCCTGTACAAGATTGTAACATGACCTGATTGCTTGTGCTTTACTTTATTAATAAATGGTAGAAACCAAGTTCCGTTCAGACAAAGGGTTATAACCCCGGTCCTTGTGTGGTTAAGGGTTGTAACTTGGTTATCTGAATAGTCCCATGGTTATCTTATCGTATATCATCATGATTTTCTATATCTCCAGTCTTTTATTATATAAATATGTTTTATGCTAATTGCTGGTTTTAGTTCTTAAGTGAAGCCTCCTTTGTGGCACTTGCTCTTTCTGGGATCTGACCCAGCTGGTTTTGCGTGGCCAGATACTGCAGCAGCTCCAGAGAATCTCCCTACCTTCTAGCCAGATGGTGACCACCAGGCGTAACCAAGGTAACGAGTGGGTTTTTCTTTTGTTCTTCCACTTTATTATATATTCTTTTGAGGCGTTTAGCCGGCGAGCACGTGTTAGCTCGTATTGTACTTTACTTACTGTCTGCCTACGAGCTGTAGCATGATTGACGAATCCTAGGGTTGATCATGTATGACTAAAACTCCTGCTAGTCTTCACATTTTGTACGACTAGCTTTATGATCATCAAAATATGTAATGTATGGGACGCCTTACTATTGTGTATTTGATTTTCTAACATCTTTTAATAGTTATTCCCTGCATGAGATTGAAACAATAGGCTTGTTCATGACCATAAGAGACTGATGGCTTGTAGTTAAACCCTCATGTATCTAGACAGCCGTGACCGTATAGCGAGGTGGATTCCATTTTGATATACGTAGCTGGCTATGTATGCCCCCGCTCTCCAGTATTCTGGTTTTGGGGTGTTACATGGTTTAAGTGGTGGCCCATGCAGGTCTTTTGAATCAAGATGTGTGTGGGTTTACCGAATAAATGTCTCAAATTAGTACTCGCCCTTGATCTCTGCTCATATCCTCTGAATTCCTGAATTCTTGACCTGATCACATTCTTGTATCTCTGATCTGTCCTGGTCCTTCCTTATTGTTCCCTGTGCCGTCTTCTTCAACGGTATTGTTCCTGGTCCTGCCGATCGGCAAGGCGGAGCACCTCCCGTGGGCCAGCAGCCACCTGGAGATCAAGCCCAACATTCAGGAGTAGCCTCCAGAGTCATGCCTACTGGGGGTCAAGAGCCACCAGTTCAGCCAGTCCAGCCTACAGAGCCTGATGATGGCACCTTGGTGGGTCTCATCAGGACATTACTAGCATCTCAAGATCGTCGGGGCGATGCCCTGCACCAGGCAGTACAAGATGCTCTGAACAGAGGCGGTCATCAAGGGAACCAGGCAGCCAACGGCTTCAAGCGTTTGAATCCTCCCTTCTTCGATGGCAGTGAGGATGCAATCGTCGCAGATGCTTGGCTGCAGGATACAGAAGTGATTCTAAAAGCGACAAAGACGCCCAAGAACGAGAAGGTGACGGTAGTAGTTATTAGATCTTGCCCGCAGCTGGTGGGTGGCACAGGCCGTTGGATTAGTGGCACCTATTGCATGGACAGTATTTCTTGAGAGATTCCAGACCAAGTACTTCGATGCTGTAGCTCGGTACGATCTACAGACGAGGTTCACCAATCTGAAGCAGATGGACAGGACGGTCGACGGATATGCGACCGAGTTTTCGAGACTTAGTCGGTTTGCTCCCACCTTGGTAGCGAACGAGTTCGACAGAGCCCAGCGGTTCCAGCAAGGACTCCACCTGACGATTTTATTGGCAGTGGAGCAGTTTGCGCATCAGACTTTTGATACGGTATTGAGACCAGCCATGAGGCACGAGTATACCTCCCAAAGGATCGTAGACAGGACCGGAGGTCTGAAGCGATCTCATGGCCACATGAATCAGTCTTCGGCACTAGTCCCGGGAGCTAGGGCTTTGACAATTGGAACTTCGAGGCGGGCGGCCTCAGTGACGTCGATTCAGCATTCGACCCAAGCATTTCCCCAGCAGCAGAAGCAGAAGCACTCTTCCGTAGTGGGATGTTCACATTGCGGGAAGCCAGGACATATGGTGGCAGAATATCGCAGAGCACAGGGTTTGTGCTTGGCTTGTGGGGCGCCGGACCATAGGGTTGGGAACTGCCCGAATAGGGGGAGTTCATCTTCATCAACCTTTTTTAGTCCCTCGGTTAGGGGGCCAGCCCCAGTACCGTTCAGCAGCAGCAGCAGTACCAGTTTTCGAGGCCCTTGCCGCCTCAGTCCCAAGCCTTCCAGCAGTGAAACCCTCAGCAGTATGCCTAAGCCTAAGCCCTAATTCAGAGCAGACAGAGAGGTTTTCAGCAGAGGGGACTCGCACCCAGAGGACATGGCCAGGCGATGGCGATGACCGTAGAAAAATGATTGGCACTAGGTGAGGTAGTGGCAGGTACTATTCTCGTCAACTCCTCTCCAGCATCAGTATTATTTGATTCTAGTGCATCACATTCATTCATGTCTGCACGATTCGCGACACGGATAGGACTGGAGCCCGAGTCATTATCAGTAAGACTCAATATACTTACTGGTAATGGTCTTGTAGCAGTAGATAGAGTATTTTTCTCGTGTCGGATCGTGGTTAGCGGTAGAGACTTCCCCGCTAGATTAATAGAGTTCCTGATAGCCGATTATGATGTGGTCTTAGGGATGGATTGGTTAAGGAACCAGTATGCTAGGATAGACTGTCATGTTGGCAGGGTTGTTTTTAGCATTCCCGGTGAGCCAGAGTTTTCCTTTTCCCGAGGCGAAGTTGAACCTTCTCCTCCAGTATTGCGGATGGCAGTAGCAATAATACAGTTATCCCGGATAGTCGAGGAGTTTCTAGATGTTTTTCCAGAGGAGCTTCCAGGAATGCCGTTAGAGCGAGAGATCAAGTTTACTATTGACTTGATCCCAGAGACAGCTCCAGTGTCGGAGTGAGTCTACAGGATGGCACCGTCAGAGTTAGAGATATTATACAAGATGATTGAAGAACTCAGGACCAAGGGATTCATTCATGCAAGTGGATCGCCTTGGGGAGCCCCGATGCTTCTTGTAAAAAAGAAGGATGGTACGTCCAGATTATATATAGATTATCGTACCTTGAACTCAGTGACAATCAAGAACAGATACCCTCTCCCGAGGATAGATGACTTATTTGATCAACTCAAGGGGCGGCAGTATTCTCGAAGATTGACTTGCGGTCAGGATACTATCAGATCAGAGTCAGAGAGCAGGACATCCCGAAGACAACTTTTAGATCTAGATATGGGCATTGGGAGTTCCTTGTTATGCTATTTGGAGCAACCAATGTGCCAGCTATATTCATGGACCTCATGAATCACATTTTCATGCCATACTTGGATCAGTTCGTGATTGTGTTTATAGATGACATCTTAGCCTATAGCAAGAGTGAAGCGGAGCATGAGCAGCATCTCAGAATTATCCTCCAGATTCTTCGAGAGCACCAGTTGTACGCAAAGTTCTGTAAATGCGAGTTCTAGCTCGATCGCATTTCGTACTTGGGTCATATTATTACCAGAGGTGGGGTAGAAGTAGATTCCCAGAAGATAGTAGCCATTGAGACATGGCCAGTACACAGTACAGTGGCGGAAGTTCGCAGCTTTCTTGGCTTGGCCGGCTACTACCGGCGATTTGTTTCAGATTTTGCTCGAATTTCAGCACCTGTGATCCAGTTGACCCGCAAGGATGTGCAGTTTGTTTGGATGGCAGAGTGTCAGGATTCTTTTGAGAAGTTAAAGAGGGGCTTGATGACGGCTCCCATTCTTACGCTTTCAGATGGGATCGGAGGATTTTCAGTATATTGTGATGCTTTAGGCAGAGGTTTAGGATGTGTTTTGATGCAACATGGGAAGGTAATAGCTTAAGAGTCACGTCAACTTCGTGATCATGAGAGGAATTACCTGACCCATGACTTGGAACTGGCAGCAGTAGTGTTTTTACTTAAGCTTTTGAGACACTATCTGTATGGAGATAGAGTGGAGATTTTTACCGACCACAAGAGCCTGAAGTATGTATTCACCCAGAAGGATCTCAACATGTGTCAGAGAAGGTGGCTAGAGCTACTTGTGGATTATGATGTCAACCTGCAGTATCATCCTGGGAAGGCCAATGTAGGAGCAGATGCATTGAGAAGGAGAGCCGGAGTTTATTTTCTCACAGCGCAGCCAGAGTTAATGGCAGATCTTCAGAAGATGGATATCGAAGGGGTTCTTCCTACCAGTGTGACATTGATGGCCAGTCTATAAGTTCAGTCCACTATAGTCGAGAGGATCCGGATGGCGCAGCCAACCGATTCTAAGCTTCAGTGGCTTAGGGCAGAATGTGTAGCAGGACAAAGACCAGAGTTATGTATCCATGAGGATGGTACACTTCGGCATGGGAGGCATCCTTGTGTACCCAGTAGAGATATCAGACAGGAGATCATGGCAGAAGCTCACTGTTCTCAGTATTCCATCCATCCCGGTGGCACGAAGATGTACCGTGATATCCGTCAGCACTTTTGGTGGAATGGCATGAACAGGGAGATAGTCTGGCTTGTCTCTCGGTGTTTAGTTTGCCAACAAGTTAAAGCTGAGCAACAGAGACCGGCTGGACTTCTTCAGCCTTTGCCGATTCCAGAATAGAAGTGGGAGCATATCACCATGGATTTCGTGACTGGATTACCTAGGTCCCTGGCTGGTAGAGATGCTATTTGGGTTATTATAGACAGGCTCACGAAGGTGGATCACTTTCTCCCGTTCAGAGTTGGTCAGTCGACGGCTCAGCTAGCAGAGATGTACCTCAGACAGATTGTCAGATTTTACGGTATTCCAGTCAGTATCATCTCGGACAGAGATTCAAGATTTATGTCACACTTTCGGTGTAGTTTGCAAGAGAGTTTAGGAACTCTCCTCCAGTCAGCTCAGCTTATCATCTACAGACAGATGGTCAGTCAGAGCGTACCATACGAACCTTGGAAGATATGTTGAGATCTTGTACACTCGACTTCGATGGTTCATGGAAGGATCACCTGCACCTGGTGGATTTCTTGTACAACAACAGTTTCTAAGCCAGTATCCAGATGGCACCGTTCGAGGCACTGTATGGTAGGAAGTGCAGATCCCCGCTAGCATGGGACGATATTGGAGAAAGGCAGATGCTCGGTCCGGAAGTGATTACTCAGACAGTTGAGGTGGTCAGAAGAGTCAGAGATCATCATCGAGTTACACAAGATCGCCAGCATCATTGGGCCGATTCTTATCAGCGTCCTCTTGTATTTTCCGTCGGTGACCATGTATTCCTTAGGATCTCGCCTAACCGTGGCGACATTCATTTTGGCATACGGAGAAAGCTTAGCCCTAGGTATATAGGGTCGTTCGATATCCTCGAGCGAGTAGGAGACGTGTCCTATCGTCTCGCTCTCACGCCGTTGTTGTGTGAGGTGCATGATGCCTTCCATATATCCCAGTTGTGACGGTATATCCCGGATTCGAGTCATGTCCTTGATCATTCGGAATTGGTTGTTGGTACCAACCTTTCGTATGAGGAGAGACCCGAATCCATATTGGACTGGAGAGAGAAGATACTCAAGAACAAGACTATTAGTTTAGTCTGTGTTGCTTGGGGTCATCACTCTCTAGGTCAGTCAACGTGGGAGCGTAAAGATAATATCCGATCACGATATCCTGACCTGTTTGACTCGTAAGGTATAATGTCCTTCTTATGCCTTATACCCTCAGCTTCCTTGCTTGCATGAATGATTGCTTGATTGATTGTTTAGTTATAACTTGCTTATGATTAGTATAGCTTGTCCTTGCCTCTCTAGCCTCTTAATTAAATTCTGAGGACGAAATTCTTTTAAGGTGGGTAGAGTTGTAACGCCCATAGTTCGTATTACGTATTTTGGTATATGTGTACGGAATCCTGATCCATAATTAGACTTGTTTTGCTTAGCTTGATCCTAGTTTAATCTTACCTTAGTTTATTTTGGGTTCATCCTGGTTTGACTTGTCTTGACTGGCTAGTCTTGGGTTTTGTATTGGCATGGGTTAGTTAGCATTTCCTGGTTCATGTGGTTTATCCTGGCCTTGGCCTGCATTCGGTTCGGTTGGGTTCGGCTTGGTTGGGCTTGGTTTGGGTTGATATGCAAACCCCTACCTACCACCATCCCTCATTTATTAATCCAACAACCATTCTCTCTCCACATTCATTACTCATTTACTACTTCTTTTCTTCTTCCTCATTTCTTCTCCACCGAGCACCACCGTAGGCAAGTACAACTTACCTCATTGAGGAACTCCAGTTTTATTATTCTATTGTCTTCCTCACGAGATTCTAAAACACTTTAGTACTTAGCATTTTTAGTTTCCATGGTTCATTTTATGTAGATCTAAGTTTGTTGCATTTTCAGATTTCTCGGTTTGGATCTACTAAACTGGCTTATTTTCGAAAACTAAGAGTTCTATGTGGAAGGCATTCTGATGTTACGCAAGTTTGGTTTTAGAATGGTTGGATTTCATCGAGTCTTGACCGAGATGGGGCTTTCTTGAGCTCTTGAGCTTTTACGCCTGCTTGTCTTGGCCTTGGAGAGAAGATGAAGTTTTACACACACGTTCTTGCGTGCTAGCATAGCATTTAGTTTTACGCCCACGTTTAATGTGCCATCGTATCATTTACCCTCTTTACGCATACGGTCTTACGTGCCAGCGTATTGTCCCCTTTATGGACACGCATTGCGTGCTAGTGTAATCCTTTCTACGTCGAGTTCACTTGAATTCTATGCAGGGGCCTTCCCGCTCGCGTAGACTTGCGCTCGCAAATTCTCCTGCCGCGTAGAGTCTCGCTAGCGTAGAGTGCCCCGTGCGTAGATCCTAGCTCGCATAGACTCTGCCTCGCTCGCGTAGAGCCTTGCGTGCGTAGAGTTTCACTTGGGTGCTCGTGCGCGTAAAGTTTCGCTTGCGTAGGGTGCTTGCTAGCGTAGAGTTCCCGCTCGCATAGAAGCAGTCTTTCCTTGGACTTGCTCGCGTAAAGCCACTTTTACGCTTGGGGCCTCTTGGCCTAGCGTAGAGGTTCGCTAGCGTAGAGTCTTGAGGCCCCTTTTTGTGTACCTGCTTGTCTTTATGTCCTTGCACTTTTCATGAACTTGATAGCTTGAATTGATTGACATGACTGGACTGATAATTGTATATGACACGGTATAACAAGTGAATTGACATGACATGAAATGACATGACATGACAAGACTGACAAGCAAGCCTGATGGGAACTATTGAATGTTGTTGCGACGACTAGCAAGACATGATAAGAATGACTGGCCTGGACACTGTGGACGATTGTGTTTGTACAAATGAACCAATAATTGTCTCGCATCATGTCTAGGGCAGGGACCCCTGAGTACCACGGTCAGGGGTACCTACTAAAATTGACTAAGGCTAACAACTAGAATAACCCAGTAGTCATGAAGAGATTTTCCAGCTACAGGCAATCCCAATATCTGGACGCGCTAGTAGAATTGTAGCCTGCCGATGAGTAGGGCACATTTCCAGCACACTGTCATGTGTTGTACCCTTCATGAACGGATATTCAACCTGGATAACCTGGATGGTCTGCAGGGTTGTGGCTGTAGAACAATCTCATTGCATCTGCTAATAACTAGGCCTGTGATAACCCTAGTTAGTTAAAGTATTAAGCCGTTCTCATTGCTTGGCCGTGATTGATTGGATGCAGTCTAACCCAGTCTAGTCTTGTCCTGATCATGTACAAGATTGTAACATGACCTGATTGCTTGTGCTTTACTTTATCGATAAATGGTGGAAACCAAGTTCCGTTCAGACGAAGGGTTACAACCCCGGTCCTTGTTTGGTTAAGGGTTGTAACTTGGTTATCTGAATAGTCCCATGCTTATCTTATCGTATATCATCATGATTTTCCATATCTCTAGTCTTTTATTATATAAATATGTTTTGTGCTAATTGCTGGTTTTAGTTCTTAAGTGAAGCCTCATTTGTGGCACTTGCTCTTTCTGGGATCTGACCCAGCTGGTTTTGCGTGGCTAGATATCGGAGCAGCTCCAGAGGATCTCCCTACCTTCCAACCAGATGGTGACCACCAGGCGTAACCGAGACAACGAGTGGGTTTTCTTTTTGTTCTCCCACTTTATTGTAAAAAATATTCTTTTGAGGCGTTTATCCGGCGAGCACATGTTAGCTCGTATTGTACTTTACTTACTGTCTGCCCACGGGCTATAGCATGATTGACGAATCCTAGGGTTGATCATGTATGACTAAAACTCCTGGTAGTCTTCACATTTTGTACGACTAGCTTCATGATCATCCAAATATATAATGTGACGCCTTACTATTGTGTATTTGATGCTCTAACATCTTGTAACAGCTATTCCGTGCATGAGATTGAGACAATAGGCTTGTTCGTGACCATAAGAGACTGATGGCTTGTAGTTAAACCCTCATGTATCTAAGCAGCCATGACCGTATAGTGAGGTGGATTCCATTTCGTTATACGTAGCTGGCTATGTATGCTCCCGCTCTCCAGTATTCTGGTTGTGGGGCGTTACATTCCTGAAGGCTTTCCGGATGCATTGAATACTTTCAGTATTCCATCATTAGATTCTTGATATGATCCATCGTCGTTTCTCGGAGCCTTCGTTCTATTCATAGCAACATGAGGTTTGAAATACGTGGAGCAGAAGTTTGTAATCTCCTCGAGAATATAGGCTTCACAATTTGAACCCTCAACCCGAGCCTTGTTTTTCACCTTCCTCTTTAGATGGTTCAATTGCCCCTCAAACGGGTACATCCACCGATAACCGACGGGCCCACGAATACGTGCCTCGTAGGAAAGATGAATTGGCAAATGCTCCATGGAGTCGAAGAATCCATGAGGAAATACCTTCTCGAGCTTGCACAGTGTTACCGTAATATCGTTCTCCTGCTTTTCTAGACGATCGACGAGCAACTTAGTAGAACAAAGATCTCTGAAGAATATGCTAAGCTCGGTCAATGGATCCCAAACAACCTGGGGTAAGATTCTCAAAATGCAATCGGAATTAACCTCTCCATGAACACGTGACAATTATGGCTCTTCATACCTGTCAGTTTGTTCTCCTTGAGGTCGACGCACCTTCTCAAGTTCGAAACATACCCGTTTGGAAATTTTAGACCTTGAATTCACCTACAAAGTCTGACTTTATCCTCCTTCTCCAGTGAGAAAATTGCCTTAGGCTGCTTCAACTTCCCATTCCCCTCCTCTATCAAATGCAATGCAGGATGTCTACATATTTCTTCCAAGTCCAATCTAGCCTTTGGATTGTCTTTCGTCTTCCCCTGTACGTCCACTATAGTATTAATTATGTTGTCAAACACATTCTTCTCGATATGCATGACATCAAGGTAATGTCTAATTAGATTGGTGCTCCAATATGGCAGATGCCAGAATATACTCCTCTTCGTCCAATTATGAGTGCGACCAAATCCGTCACACTTGTAGCCCGTAGTAGGCTCTTCAATAGCCCTTGGCAAATCTTTTACCTCTTTCCATATCATGTATCCGGGCCACCTTGGCGGGGAATTAGCCTTCTCCACACTGCCAGCTCGAAAAGCATTCCTGTTCCTCCGGTACGGATGATCCTTCGACAGGAATTGTCGATGACAATCGAAGAAGCATGGTTTGCCTCTGTGTTTCAAACGGAAAGCCTTAGTGCGGTCCATGCAATACGGACATGAAAGACGACCATGTGTGCTCCATCCAGATAACATACCATAGGCCGGAAAGTCGTTGATGGTCCACATAAGTGCTGCCCGTATCTAAAAATTTTGTTTTCTAGATACATCGTACGTGTTGGAACCTACTTCCCACAGCTGATTCAACTCATCAATCAATGGCTGTAAATACACATCGATGTTCCTTTTCGGATTGTTCGAACCTGGGATAATAACGGTAAGGAACATATACGGAGTCTTCATGCACATCCAAGGCGGTAGATTATACGGAGTGACGATCATAGGCCAACACGAATACTGGGATCCCAAAAGTCCGAATGGGATAAAAACCGTCGGAGCAGAGACCCAATCTGACATTACACGGATCAGAAGCAAAATCTGGATACTCTCGATCAAAGTGCTTCTATGCTTCTCCATCAGATGGGTGATCCAACACTCCTTTGGTCTGTTCTCGCATATGCCAACTCATGTTTTCTGCAGTTTCCTTCACCATAAACAACCGCTGCAACCGCGGCGTCAACGGTAAGAAGTGCATCGAATCGGTAGGCCTCCTTTCACCGACAGACTTTTCTCTACCACTTCCCTTATAGCGATCAGCACCACAAAATCTGCAAGCGTCTTCATCATTGTCGTCTTTGTAGTACAACATGCACCCGTAGCGATATGCATCGATTTTCTCATATCCCATCCAGAGCGATCTCACCATCCTCTTAGACCGGTAAAAGTCTTTAGGAAACTTAGCACCCTCAGGCAATATTTCTATAATCAACTCCATAAGTCAGTTGTAGCAATCTTGCGACATATTAAAATCGGACTTGATGCTCAACAATCTTGTAACCACCTCCAACGGTGAATGATCCTCGCAACAAGCATATAATAGAGTCCTTGCATTCTCCAGCAACTCCATGAACTTTGCAGCATCGGTGTTCGGTGCCTCCTCAGGTGCATCATGATTGTCCGGATTGAAACTAGGCCCCGTCGTATCAAAAATCATGTTCACCAACTCATCATCGTAAGCAGCATGGTTTTAGACATCCACATAAGGCTCATACTCCGATGCTAAGGACACAAGTTTTTCGTGTGCGCTCCACTGATAGTAATTCGGCGTGAAACCCTTCGAGTATAAATGATACGTGACTTCCACTTCTGGATGATATTTCAAGTTGCGACATCTCACACACGGACACTTAATTTTGGTACCGTCTATGTACTGAGGGAACGCCTTGGCAAACTGCAGGAACTGTTGTATACCCTCTATGAATTCATCCCGCACACCGCACTTGTCATCAAGATAACGGTTGTACATCCACGAATGATTCCGCAGATAAAAATTCATCACCATATCCATTTGAGAATAATTATGTAAGATAGATACAAGCACATCGTTGAAACACATGCATATGAATGTATCTATCCTCTTTATCAGATAGGGACTAATATTGCTATATTGAGATAAGTCTAGTATATTACCCTGATAGAAAATAGTTCATGTGTTATGGTACCTCTAGTGTAGGTGTCTGGATATCTAAATCGAATAACATAAAGTGGAATAGGACATCTTGAGGATATCATACATACTAATCTGAACTAAAGGTAATGAGAAGTATAACTGGAACAAAAAATTGATCAGTATACAATGTGAACAGGTAAGTAACTAAAGATTTGTATATTAGCCCATATACTAGCTAAATGACTGAACAACATATATTAAGGATTTAGATCCCAAAAGTGTATTGGATAGAACAACATCAAGTAAAGTTATTACTTTAAAATGGTCAGGACAATCTAGGAAAGATTGAATGTATGCTCATGATCCCAATCAACATAGGGACAGAACCAAATCTAGTCTGATAGTACAGGGAATGAAGGACAATGTAAAGTTAATCCATTTGATGCCAACATTCAAGGCTCTGATACTGAAGTTTTTAGGGTATCAGTCGACTGCTACCATCTAGGGTGCCTAATATAAAATGGATTGAAACATAATGAAGTTGGGATAGAGCCAAAACACTACTAAAGCAAGTTAGGACTGAACAACATCTAATCACCGATACCAAGTGTCACCGTAACATCTGATACTAGCAACGGCCAAACTCAGAAAGGGATTGTTCATTAGTGTCACGCCCCAGAACCAGAATACTAGAGAGCGGAGGCAGACACAGCCAGCTACGTATATTGAAGTGCAACCCACCTCGCTATACGGTCACGACTGTCTAGATACATGAGGGTTTAACTACAAGACATCAGTCTCTTATGGTCATGAACAAGCCTATTATCTCAATCTCAAGCAAATAATAGCATTTTACGAGATATCAGAGCACCAAATATAAAATAATAAGGCATCCCATACATTACATATTTGGATGACCATAAAGCTAGTCATACAAAAGGTGAAGACTAGCAAGAGTTTCAGTCATACATGATCAACCCTAGAATTCGTTAATCATGCTACAGCCCGTAGGCAGACAGTAAGTAAAGTGCAATCGAGCTAACACGTACTCGTCGGCTAAACGCCTCGAAAGATTATTTTTACAATAGAGTGGGAGAGCAAAAATAAAACCCACTCGTTGCCAGGTTAAGCCTGGTGGTCACCATCTGGCTGGAAGGTAGGAAGATCCTCTGGAGCTGCTCCGGTACCTGGCTACACAAAATCAGCTGGATCAGATCCCAGAAAGAGCAAGTACCATAAAGGAGGCTTCACTTAAGAACTAAAACTAGCAATTAGTACAAGAACATAATTATATAATAAAGGACTAGAAATATGGAAAATCATGATGATATATGATAAGATAACCATGGGACTATTCAGATAACCAAGTTACAACCCGTAAACCAAACAAAGACTGGGGTTGTAACCCTTCATCTGAACGGAACTTGGTTTTCCACCATTTATCGATAAGGTAACACATGCAATCGGATCATGTAACAATCTTGTACAGGATCAGGACAAGACTAGACTGGTTAGACTCCATCCAACATTCACGGCCAAGCAATAAGTACGGCTTGATACTTTAACTAACTAGGGTTATCACTGGCCTAGTTACTAGTAAGATGCAATAAGATTATTCTAAAAGCCACAAGCCCTGCAGACCATCCAGGTTACCCGGACGCAATTAGGGGTTGAGTTCATGTGGGTAAATCGTCCAGGAAACGCATGTACCCTCCTGGAACGCATGTACCCTTAAGTAGCTTGAAGGGAGCAACACATGACAGTGTGCTGGAAATGTGCCCTACTCAATGGTAGGCTACAAATCCTAAGATGGGGCGCCCAGATAACAGGATTGCCTGTAGCTGGAAAATCTCTTCAAGACTACTGGATTATTCTAGTTATTAGCCTTAGCCAGTTTCAGTAGGTACCCCTGACCGTGGTACTCAGCGGTCCCAGCCCTAGACATGATGCAAGACAATATTGGTTCATTTGTACAAACACAATCGTCCACGGTGTTCAGGCCATTCATTCTTGTCATGTCATGCTAGCCGTCGCAACAGCATATCGAGGTTATCATGCAAGGCTTACTTATCAAGAGTGTACCACGACGGGTCACTATCGTGTTCATGGAACGTGTATAGAATTAACATGGTATAAGTATTTCCATCAAGGACCCAAGTTGCACAGAGGGTCATGAGACATAGGCATAAATGTAACTATCAAAATAGCAAAAGGGGTGCAAAGGCTATGGGAAGAGCCATGCGGCCCGGGAGCCAAGGGCCATGGCTTATGCGGCCAAGAGTCGTCATGCGACAAGGGCCAAACAGCCAATACAGCATGTGGCAATGGGGGCAGGGCCATGCGGCAAGGCTGCCAAGAGCCATACGGCTCGAAAAACAGGGGCCATGCGGCAAGGCTAAAGGTAGCCATACGGCCAGGAGGGAACAGCTTTAATGGCAAGGAGGAACAGGCTCATACGGCAAGGCTAAAGGTAGCCATGCGGCCAGGAGGGAACAGGCTTATGCGGTAAGGCTAAACGTAGCCATACGGCCAGGAGAGAATAGGCTTATGTGGCAAGGGAGAACAGGCTCATGCGACAAGGCTAAAGGTAGCCATGCGGCCAGGAGGGAACAAGCTTATGTGGCCAGGAGGAACAGGCTCATGCGGCAAGGCTAAAGGTAGCCATGCGGTCATGAGGAAACAGGCTTTTGCGACAAGGGTCAAGTGGGAAGCACTGTTCTTCTTCTCCAACTTTTCTGAGAAGAAGAACCTGAGAAGTTGGGGGTCCCCAGACTTCCTAACCTTCAATCCAAGCCCCCAAATCTGGACTTCCATAGGTCAAAATAGGGTAGAATGAAATACTCTACAACATGGAACCATCCAAACTTGAAAATAACAAGGTCTAATAGATCAAAACCCAAGAAATCCAAAAATGCAACAAACTTAGATCTACATGAAATAAACCATGGAAATTAAAAATACTAAATACTAAAGTGCCATAGAATCTCGTGAGGAAGACAATGGAACAACAAAATTTGAGTTCCTCCATGAAGCAAGTTGTACTTGCCTAAGCTCTTGATAGGTGGAGAGAGTTAATGGAGAAAGAAGAAGAAGTAAATGAAGAAGTGAATGAGGAGAGGAAAAGGGGTTGGTGGCTTATAAAGAGGGGGGGTTAGCATGTTGGGTCAAGTCCTAACAACCGAACCCAACCAAATACACCAAGCCAAGCCAAGCCAAGCCGAACCAGGATGAACCCAAAATAAACCAAGGCAATATTAAACCAGGATCAAGCTAAGTAAGACAAGTCTAACTACGGGTCGGGATTTCGTACACGTATACTGGAAATATGTATAACGAAAAATGGAGGTGACAACTCTACCCACCTTAAAAGAATTCTGTCCTCGGAATTTAATCAAGAGGCTAGATATGTCGGGGCAAGCTATATTAATCCTAAGCAAGCTATAACTAGGCGATCAATCAAGAAATCATTCATGCAAGCAAGGAATTAAAAGCATAAGGCATAAGGAAGATGTAACGACCCGTACCCTAATTTGGGGCACGCGTACGTGGTTACGTCCAGCCTACGCCACAGAATCGGCAGTAGAACGTTGTATAGGTCATCTATAAATACTACAACTAAATAGTATAAAGGTACCTGTACAGTATATACACTCCGAATGGAGGTGACATAGCAAATACAGTCTCAATCATACGATAAAACTAAGGTAGATAGCACGGAAAGGAAATATAATAGATAAAAATAGGAAATAAGTTCAAGATCCAACACAAGCCCAGAGATATATATAATATCACAGGGTCACAAATATATAACTATAAGCTACTACAGTCTAAAACAAGAAACTGGATCGCAGTCCAGGCAAACCAAACTAAGCTATATTACTCTGGGAGTGCAAAGTCTAGTGGCTCAACTAACATGCCACAATCCTGGCCTAAGTCTCTATCTGTCTCGACCCCATAGAAGGTCGAGCAGTCTACCTCAGAAATATCTGTAATATATCAACGGTATCCTGTCAAAAAAATGAGCAAGTACAAACACTAATAGCAGTTCCATATGAATTGACAAATTCTATAAGAGACAGTATAATAAAATACAAGACAAAGATATGGGATGACTTGGAAGCCATTCGAAAGCCGAGCTACAACCCATAAACCAAACAAGGACCGGGGTTGTAACCCTTCTCCCGAACAGAACCTAGCCTCCAATCAAAGTATAGCATAAGAGCATGTAGAATATATGAAATATGAGACAAAATCAACAGGAAATATATATCAAGATGTGAGTACTGAATAGGACGACAATATATATAGGATGACTTGGGAACTATTCGGAAGCCGAGTTACAACCCTTAAACCAAACAAGGATCGGGGTTATAATCCTTCTTCCGAACAGAACTTAGCCTCCTATGATAATAAATATAAAAGGTGCCTTGAATTATTAGTGCGTTATGTGATCGGCTTAGGAAAACATGATCAGGCTTTTCATCTGACCGGCTATGAACAAGTGTACAATGGAGCAGTAAGGTCGACCACCACGGAAAGTTATGAACAAGTAGGGTCAGGCTTTACCCGTCGTGAGCGAGGGTATAGCTATGCACAATGACAAATACAAGTGTGAAGAACAAGTAGGAATTTTGATCACACAACCACTAATAACTGCCCATCCCTGAATAGTATAAGGGATCCAGACATGACACGTCATGATACGGGACTCAAAAGCAGGGGGCCAGCCCACTCCCAAGTCAATGTTTATACAAGTACAGGTAACAAGTCGAGCAATGAACCAGTATACCAAGTAATCCAGGAACAACATCTCTTGATAGGATCCGACATATACTAGTCCGTGAACTATCGTGTCTGGAAATCAAGTAAGATATTACAACTGAATCGGATATAGCAGATATCAAGACAATGAAAACTATCAGTGAATGTACTCGCATGTGGTCCTGAGCTGATAAGGTGAACAGACGCTCAGAGATATCACAGACCTAAAGATAAGATACCATGAGTCCAAACAGGGTTTAATAATAAAAAAAAAGCTAATCTAGTCATGATATACAAGTCTAAGTCAAAACTAGGTCAAACTAAGTCACACCAAGCTAAACTAGGTCATACTAGGTTATACTGAGACAAACTAGGTCACACTAGGACAACCAAGGACAAACAAGGTCACAGGAAGTCAATCCAAGTCAAACTAGGTCAATCTGGGTCAAGGGTTGACTTACAGTTAACTTTTAGTCTAAAGTCAACTCTAGTCAACTCTGGTCAATACTGAATCAACCCTTGGTCAACCCTAGGTCAAACTAGGCTAATGTTGACCAACTGTTGACTTTCAGTCAACTGGTCAACTCTGGTTTGGTTTCGGTCAATTCTAGTCACTTATAGGCTAAGTTTGACTCTCGGTTGACATTTGTTGACATTTGGTCAAAATGGTCAATCGAAGTCAAAACTAGTCTATGAGCACTATTTCTGACCATTACCAACCAAGGGAACCCAATTCTAACCATATCTTAAACCCTAAACCACTTACCTTAGCTATAGGCAATTACCTATATTTACCCTTCACAAGATAAATACCAATACCTTGCGCATACCACTCTAACCTTGGAATACTAACCTAGGATTCCCAGGATAGCTAGACATTAACCTATGCTAACATTACCTACCAAAAAATCCTAGTACCTAGCTCATCTAACCCATCTTAGGACACATGTTGATTACCCTCACATTACCTTACCCTTATAATATCCTAACATTAGCTAACCACTCACACATGCAATACTCACTCACCTAAGGGTTTTTAGGACTGGATTTGGTATAGGAATTGTGGAATGAGTGAAGTGTGAATAGAGGAATGGATATATGTATTTGTGTATGAGAAATGGAAGGGTGAATGGAATATGTGAATGATAATGAGTGTATCATGAATGAATTAGTGAATGAATGGAATAGGTAAATGAGTGAGTGAATGCCTAAGTGAATGGATATGAGTGAATGAATGAATTGAGTGGATGATTATTTGTGTGACTAAATGAGTGGAAGGATGGATAGATGAATGTATGTGGATGGTGGAATGAATGCAATATGTGATTTTGAGTGAAATGAATGGATGTTTACATGGCTGAAATGGGGGCTAATATAGGGCTATTATGTGGGCCTGAAATGGGCTAATCATGGGCTGTAATGGGCTGTCCAATGGGGCAGCCCACTCCCACTAAACTGTCGCCAAATGGGGCTGCTCCCACTACTGAAATCAGCAGCTAATGGCTGCTACAACTGATGTTAAATCAGTCCCCCTTGTGGTGACTGATACATGATGCTGCTGCTGTATACTAAGGGGCTGTCCTCCCCCCTAAAATCCTGCTGCATAGCAGCATGTTGCTGCTGTTAAGCCACTCGAAATCAGTGCCCCTTGTGGGGACTAATACATGCTGCTACTGCTATGTAAGCCAGCAGTCCCCCCTCTTTCAAGGCCTCATTCTCCCTCTACTCTCTCTCAATCCCATTCTCTCTATCTCACTCTCAATCACTATATACTCTATACTCTCTCCATCACAAACACACACACACACTAACACCAAAACCAACTCCACCACCACTCCAACACTCTCAATCCTCTCTGCCTTATACCCGAAATCACTACACACACCACAACCACAATAAAAAGAAACAATATATATATATATATATATATATATATATATATATATATATATATATATATATATATATATATATATTTATATATATATATATATATATATATATATATATATATATACATGTAAATTAGAGAGACAATATATATACAACAAATGATATATACATATATAAATAGATTATGATACAATAGGATACCATATAATACATTAAGAACAACACTCTAACAATATAAATCTGAGATCAAATCAAATTAAAATCATTCCTACAATATATATTAAAATACAAGTGTCCAAAATAGGATTTTCCCACTAGGATACAATACAACACAAAGGACACTCCTATAAGTCTTCAAATGGACACGAAATAGACACAAATGGAGATACAACCATGGGGGTCATTCCTATGGGTCCAAAATAATCCTATATGCATGAAGAAAGGATGTAGAGAAGAGATTATACCTCCCGGTAGATCGAATCTAGGAAAACTCCTTCCGATACGACACCGACACGTAGAGATCTTCAAATGGACACGAACGAGTTTCGAAACCTTCCAAACTTGGCTAGCTCCTTCCCTTGCTTGAGTAGAGAAGAAAAGAAGAAGATTGGGTGGAGAAATGGATAGGTTTGGAGATAAAATCAATGGAGGCTCCTCTCAAAATTGGGGAAGAACAAGAGAGAGAGTTTTTATGGAGGAGAACAAATAAATAATGCTCATGCCTATCCCTCTAGGTGGTCGACCATGAATAGCATAGGTGTCCCCATTTCTAAGGTCTAAAATACCCCCCACTTGTCCCTTATTGATTCAATTAAAAATTGGTTTTAGGTTGAGGCTAAATTAGTCTAGTTTTAAGTTAAAATTAGTCTACTAGAGTCAAAACTATCCCGGGTCCCCGATACAAGTCGGATTGAGTTAAAATTCGAACCCGACTCAAATAACCCCAAAACAATATCATAAATAATAAAATAAATTTCAAAAATATCCTAAAATAAAAAATGACCAAAATACCCATGTTCCTGAAAACTGGGGGTGACAGAAGACATTATACCTTATGAGTCAAATAGGTGTAGATATCGCGAGCGGATATCATCCTCACGCTCCCACGTTGACTCACCCAAGGAGTGATGACCCCAAGCAACACGGACTAACTTGATAGTCTTGTTCTTGAGTATCTTCTCTCTTCGATCCAATATGGATACGGGTCTCTCCGCATACGAAACCAACAACCAATTCCGAATAATCAAGGACATGACTCGGATCCGGGATATACCGTCGCAATTGGGATACATGGAAGACATCATGCGCCTCACGCAACGACGGCGAAATAGCGAGACGATAGGACACATCTCCTACTCGCTCAAGAATGTCGAATGGCCCTATATACCTAGGACTAAGCTTTTTCCGTACGCCAAAACGAATGACGCCATGGGTAGGCGAGATCCTAAGGAATATATGGTCGCCGACAGAAAATTCAAGTGGACACCGATGAGAATCGGCCCAATGGCGCTGGCGATCTTGCGCAACTCGAAGATGATCTCTGACTTACCTGACCACCTTAATAGTCCGTGTGATTATCTCTGGACCAAGCATCTGCCTCTCGCCTATATCATCCCATGCTAACGGAGATCTGCACTTTCTGCCATACAAGGCTTCAAAGGGTGCCATCTGGATACTGGCCTGGAAACTGTTGTTATAGGAGAACTCCACGAGATACAGGTGATCTTCCTACGAACCATCGAAGTCGAGTGTACATGACCGCAACATATCTTCAAGTGTCTGGATCGTGTGTTCTGACTGACCATCTGTCTGTGGATGATAAGCTGAACTGAACTTGAGACGAGTCCCCAAACTTTTCTGAAGACTCTGCCAAAAGTGCGATGTGAATCTTGAATCTCTGTCGGATACGATACTGACTGGTACTCCATGCAACCTGACTATCTGCCTGAGGTACATCTCTGCAAGCTGATCCGTTGACTGACCAACCTTGAAGGGAAGAAAATATGCTACCTTGGTGTGTCTGTCAACTATAACCCAAATAGCATCTCTTCCAGCTGGGGATCTAGGTAATCTAGTTACAAAATCCATGGTAATGTGCTTCTATTTCTATTCTGGGATCGGTAAAGGTTGAAGAAGTCCAGCCGGTCTCTGATGTTCAGCTTTAACTTGTTGGCAAACTAAACATCGAGAGATAAACCGGGCTATCTCCCTCTTCATGCCATTCCACCAAAAATGTTGTCGGATATCACGATACATCTTCGTACCGCCCGGATGAATCGAATACTGAGAACTGTGAGCTTCTGCCTTGATCTCCTATCTGATATCACCACTAGATACACAAAGACGCCTCCCATGTCGAAGTGTATCATCCTCATGGATACATAATTCTGGTCTTTGTCCTGCTACACATTCTGCCCTAAGCCACTGAAGCTTAGAATCTGATGACTGAGCTAACTTGATCCTCTCAACTATACTGGACTGAACTTGCATACTGGCCATCAATGCCATATTGGTAGAAAGGACAACTTCTGCACCCATCTTCTGAAGATCTGCTAATAACTCTGGTTGTGCTGTTAGAAAATAAACTCCGGCTCTTCTGCTCAATGCATCTGCAATGACGTTGGCCTTCCCAGGATGATACTACAGGTTGATGTTATAATCCACAAGCAGTTCTAGCTATCTCCTCTGACGCATGTTAAGTTCCTTCTGAGTAAACACATACTTTAGGCTCTTGTGGTCGATGAAAATCTCTACCCTATCTCCATACAAGTAGTGCCTCCAAAGTTTAATTACAAACACTTCTGCTGCCAGTTACAAGTCATGGGCTGGGTAATTCCTCTCATGATCACGAAGTTGACGTGACGCATAAGCTATTACCTTCCTATGTTGTATCAAAACACATCCTAAACCTCTGCCTGAAGCATCACAATACACTGAGAATCCTCCGGTCCCATCTCGAAGCGTGAGAATGGGTGCCGTCATCAAACCTCGCTTCAACTTCTCAAATGAATCCTGACATTCTGCGGTCCAAGCAAACTGCACATCCTTGCGGGTCAACTGCGTCAGTGGTGCTGAAATCCGAACAAAGTCTGAAATAAATCGCCGGTAGTAGCCGACCAAGCCAAGATAACTGCGAACTTCTGCAACTGTGCTGGTTACCGGCCACGTCTCAATAGCCATGAGCTTCTGGGGATCCACTTCTATTCCTCCTCTGGTGACGATATGACCTAAGTATGAAATACGATCGAGCCAGAACTCGCATTTACTAAACTTCGCATAAACTGGTGCTCTTTAAGAATCTGGAGGACAACTCTAAGATGCTGCTCATACTCTGCTTCATTCTTGCTATAAACCAGGATGTCGTCTATAAACACAATCATGAATTGATCCAAATAAGGTATGAAGATACGATTCATGAGGTCCATGAATATAGCCGGCGCATTGGTTGTTCCAAAGGGCATAACAAGAAACTTCCAATACCCATACCTGGATCTAAATGCCATCTTCGGGATGTCCTGCTCTCTGACTCTGATCTGGTGATATCCTGACCGTAAATCAATCTTCGAGAATACTGTCGCTCCTCTGAGTTTATCAAACAAGTCATCTATCCTCGGGAGAGGATATCTGTTCTTGATTGTCACTGAGTTCAAGGTACAATTGTCAATACATAATCTGGACGTACCATCCTTCTTTTTCATTAGAAGCATCGGGGCTCCCCAAGGCGATCCACAAGTATGGATGAATCCCTTAGTCCTGAGTTCTTCAATCATCTTATACAAGATCTCCAATTCTGACGGTGCCATCCGGTAGACTCTCTCTGACACTGGTGCTGTTCCGGGGATCAAGTCTATGGTGAACTCGATCTCTCTCTCTCTGGTGGCATACTTGGAAGCTCTTCGAGAAATACGTCAGGAAACTCTTCTACAACTCTGGAAAACTGAACTGCTGCTGCAACTGCCCTCCGAAATACTGGGGGAGAAGGTTCTATTCTACCTCAAAAAAATAAAAACTCTGGCTCACCAGGAATACTAAAAATAATCTTGCTGATATGGCAATCTATTATAGCATACTGGTCCCTCAACCAATCCATCCCTAAGGCCACATCATAGTCGGCCATTGAAAATTTTATCAACCTAGCGGGAAACTCTCTACCGCTAACTACAATTTGACACGAGAAAAATACTCTATCTACTCCCATAAGTCCGCTACCAGTAAGTATATTGAGCCTTACTGATAATGACTCGGGCTCCAGTCCTACCCGTATAGCAAATCGTGTAGACATAAATGAATGCGATGCACCCGAATCAAATAATACTAATGCTGGAAAAGAGTTGACGAGAATGGCACCTGCCACCACCTCACCTGAAGCTAACTCTTCCTCTACGGTCAAGGCCATAGCCTGATCTTGCCCTCTAGGTGCTGGTCCCCTCTGTTAGAAACTTCTCTGGCGGCTCTGGGTCTGAGCTTGGACTTGTGCATACTGCTGGGGGTTCTGCTACTGAAATGCTTGGGCCTGAGGCGACAAGGGCCTCAGGAATGGGTGTTGCTGCTGCTGCTGGACTGATACTGGTGCTGGCCCCCTAACCGAGGGACTAGAAAAGGTTGAAGATGATGAACTCCTTCTATTCGGACAGTTTCTAACCCTGTGGTCCGGTGCCCCCACAAACCAAACACAAACCCTGTGCTCTGCGACACTCTGATACAACATGCCTTGGCTTTCCACAATGAGTGCAACCCATTGTGGTAGACTACTTCTGCTTCTGCTGCTGGAGAAATGCTGGGGTCGAATGCTGAATCGACGTAACGGAAGTCGCCCGCCTCGGAGCTCCAATGGTCAAAGCCCTAGCTGTTGGGGCTGGTGCTAAAGACTGGTTCATCTAGCCGTGAGACCGCTTTCGACTTCCGGTCCGGTCCACAATCCTCTGAGAGGTATACTCATGCCTCCTAGCTGCTCTTAATACCGCATCGAAAGTCTGATGCTCAAACTGCTCTACTGCCAGTAAAATCTCCAGTTGGAGTCCCTGCTGGAACCGCTAAGCTCTGTCGAACTCAGTTACCACCAAGGTGGGAGCAAACCGACTAAGTCTAGAAAACTCGACCGCATATCCATCGACCATCCTGCCCATCCGCTTCAAATTAGTGAATCTCGTCTGTAGATCATACCGAGCTATAGCATCAAAGTACTTGGTCCGAAACCTCTCACAGAACACTGTCCAGGCAATAGTGCCACTAATCTAACGGCTTGCACCGTCCACTAGCTGCGGGCCAGATCCAATGACTGCAGGCGCACCACGGCCACCTTTTCGTCTTCTGGGGTCCTGGCTGCTTCTAGAATAACCTCAGTGTCCTGCAGCCAAGTGTTTGCGGCAATAACATCTTCACTGCCATCGAAGAAGGGAGGGTTCAAGTGCTTGAAGATGTTGGCCGCACTGTTACCTTGATGACCACCTCTGTTCAAAGCATCTTGTACTGTCAGGTGCAACACATCACCTCGACGATCCTGTGATGCAAGCAACTCCCTGATGAGTCCAACCAAGACTTCATCATCATGCCTTGAAGGCTGGGCTGGCTGCATTGGAGATTCTGGACCTCCAAAAAGCATAACTCGGGAACCTGCTCCTGAGTGTTGAGCTTGATCCTCTTATTGCGGGGGTACTCGCTGAGCTCCTTCCGGTTGATTGGCAGGACCAGAAGCAATGCCGCTGAAGAAGATGACACAGGGAACAATAAGGAAGGACCAGGATAGATCAAAGATGTAAGCATTTGATCTGGTCAAGATTTCAAGAATTTAGAGGGTACGAGCAGAGATCAAGGGCGAGTGCTGATTGAGACATCTATTCGGTAAACCCTCACATATCTTGATTTACAAGACCTACATGGGCCACCACTTAAACCGTGTCATGCCCCAGAACCAGAATACTGGAGAGAGGAGACGGACACAGCCAGCTACGTATATTGAAGTGCAACCCACCTCACTATACGGTCACGGCTGTCTAGATACATGAGGGTTTAACTACAAG
The DNA here is from genome assembly GCA_029216955.1 of Iris pallida. NCBI lineage: Eukaryota > Viridiplantae > Streptophyta > Magnoliopsida > Asparagales > Iridaceae > Iris > Iris pallida. Next base: position 11,826,332 of record JANAVB010041814.1, read on the forward strand.
CCATCAGTCTCTTATGGTCATGAACAAGCCTATTGTCTCAATATCAAGCAAATAATAGCAGTTTACAATATATAAGAGTACCAAATATACAATTGTAAGGCGTCCCATACATTACATATCTGGATGATCATGAAGCTAGTCATACAAAAGGTGAAGACTAGCAAGAGTTTCAGTCATACATGATCAACCCTAGGATTCGTTAATCATGCTACAGCCCATAGACAGACAGTAAGTAAAGTGCAATCGAGCTAACATGTGCTCGTCGGCTAAACGCCTCGAAAGATTATTTTTACAATAGAGTGGGAGAGCAAAAATAAAACCCACTCGTTGCCAGGTTTACGCCTGGTGGTCACCATCTGGCTGGAAGGTAGGAAGATCCTCTGGAGCTGCTCTGGTATCTGGCCACTTAAAACTAGCTGGGTCAGATCCCAGAAATAGCAACTGCCACAAAGGAGGCTTCACTTAAGAACTAAAACCAGTAATTAGCACAAGAACATAATTATATAATAAAGGACTAGAAATATGGAAAATTATGATGATATACGATAAGATAACCATAGGACTATTCAGATAACCAAGTTACAACCCGTAAACCAAATAAGGACCGGGGCTGTAACCCTTCATTTGAACGAAACTTGGTTTCCCACTATTTATCGATAAGGTAACACAAGCAATCGGGTCATGTAACAATCTTGTACAGGATCAGGACAAGACTAGACTGGTTAGACTCCATCCAACATTCACGGCCAAGCAATAAGTACGGCTTCATACTTTAACTAACTAGGGTTATCACAGGCCTAGTTACTAGCAAGATGCAATGAGATTATTCCAATAGCCACAAGTCCTGCAGACCATCCAGGTTACCCGAACGCAATTAGGGGTTGAGTTCATGTGGGTACATCGTCCAGGAAACGCATGTACCCTTAAGTAGCTTGAAGGGTGCAACACATGACAGTGTGCTGGAAATGTGCCCTACTCGACGACAGGCTACAAATTCCATGATGGGGCACCCAGATAACGGAATTGCCTGTAGCTGGGAAATCTCTTCATGACTACTGGATTATTCTAGTTATTAGCCTTAGCCAGTTTCAGTAGGTACCCCTGACCGTGGTACTCAGGGGTCCCTGTCCTAGACATGATGCAAGACAATATTGGTTCATTTGTACAAACACAATCGCCTACGGTGTCTAGGCCATTCATTCTTGTCATGTCATGATAGCCGTCGTAACAGCATATTGAGGTTATCATGCTAGGCTTACTTATCAAGAGTACACCACGATGGGTCACTATCGTGTCCATGAAACATGTGCAGAATTAACATGGTATAAGCATTTCCATCAAGGACCCAAGTTACACAGAGGGTCATGAGACATAGGCATAAATGTAACTATCAAAATAGTAAAAGGGGTGCAAAGGCTGTGGGAAGATCCATGCGGCCCGGGAGCCAAGGGCCATGGCTTATGCGGCCAAGAGTCGTCATGCGGCAAGGGCCAAACGGCCAATACAGCATACGGCTATGGGGTTAGGGCCATGCGGCAAGGCTGCAAAGAGCCATGCGGCTCGAGAAACAGGGGCCATGCAGCAAGGCTAAAGGTAGCCATGCGGCCAGGAGGGAACAGACTTATGCGACAAGAGGGAACAGGCTCATATGGCAAGGCTAAAGGTAGCCATGCGACAAGGAGGGAACATGCTTATGCGGCAAGGCTAAAGGTAGCCATGCGGCCAGGAGGGAACAGGCTTATGCGGCAAGGAGGAACAGGCTCATGCGGCAAGGCTAAAGGTAGCCATGTGGCCAGGAGGGAACAGGCTTATGAGGCAAGGAGAACAGGCTCATGCGGCAAGGCTAAAGGTAGCCATGCAGCCAGGAGGGAACAGGCTTATGCGACAAGGCTAAAGGTAGCCATGCGGCTAGGAGGGAACAGGCTTATGCGGCAAGGATCAAGCGGGAAGCACTGTTCTTCTTCTCCAACTTTTTCGAGAAGAACCTAAGAAGTTGGGAGTTCCTAGACTTCCTAACCTTCAATCCAAGCCCCCAAATCTGGATTCCATCGGTCAAAATAGGGCAGAATGAAATACTCTACAATATGGAACCATCAAAACTTGAAAATAACAAGGTTTAATAGATCAAAACCCAAGAAATCTGAAAATATAACAAACTTAGATCTACATGAAATGAACCATGGAAATTAAAAATGCTAAATACTAAAGTGTCTTAGAATCTCGTGAGGAAGACAATGGAACAACAAAATTTGAGTTCTTCCATGAAGCAAGTTGCACTTGCCTAAGCTCTTGGTAGGTGGAGAGAGTTGATGGTAGAAGAAGAAGAAGTAAATGAAGAAGTAAATGCGGAGAGAGAAAGGGGTTGGTGGCTTATAAAGAGGAGGGTTAGCATGTTGGGTCAAGTCCTAACAACCGAGCGCAACCAAATACACCAAGCCAAGCCAAGCCGAACCAGGATGAACCCAAAATAAACCAAGACAAGAATAAACCAGGATCAAGCTAAGCAAGACAAGTCTAACTATGGGTCGGGATTCTGTACACATATACTGAAAATACGTATAACGAAAAATAGAGGTGACAATTAGCCTATCCATTAGTTACATAACTGAACTGAAACATAGGTAAAGAATTGACTAATGTCTAAGCTAAGGGCAGGATATGCATCTATGATACACGAGGGTATCAGTAATGTAAGCAAAACAGAGGGTGTATAGTTTGTGACTCAAGTGAGGATGCAGGACATGCATCTACTAGGCTTGGCTGAAACCTATAGCAGGATTGAGCCACTGTGCACTTAAGGGGTTGTAGGCTGTGATATCTAATCGAAATTACATATCAAATCCAACTGACTGCACAAGCTAAACAAGCAAAATAGTAAGCAACAAAGGGCATCACTATGAACCCGAGCCTCCCCATGTCCAAATTACATATCAAATCCAACCCAAATAACATGATACAACCCATACTATAATTACAGTATATTCAACATAATTAACTAATTATAACTGAAATTAAAGCAACAAAATCCAGTCGTATCTTGTGTCAAAGTGTCGTATCCGAAAGAGGGTTAGGGTTTACCTAGTCGGGGAGGAGCGGGTCGTCGAGGGGGGAAGAGGTCGCCGGTGGAGAGTTGGAGACGGAAGGGAGCTGGAGACGGAGGGGAGTGGGTCGGCGAGGGGTCGTGGGGTCGATAGGGGGGTCGGCGGTGGGAGCATTGTCACCGAGCCGAGGTAGGAGGGTCGCCGATGGGGGAGGGGAATGCCAAGGGCCGGAGTCGCCGAGGGCTGGGGGAGAGGGGTTTCGGTGGTCGGGGTTTCGAAGAGGGGTTTCAAAATAATGGGGGGAGAATGAAAACTCAAATCCCTATATTTTCAACTTAGCGACGTCATTATGCGACGTCGGTAAACGTCGCTATTATTTGCTATTAGCGACGTTATACCATATACGTCGGTACACGTCGTTATTACTAGTCAAATTAGCGACGTTCACCGACTTATCCGCGACGTATGTTTTTTTAATACAAAAAGTAGTCGCAATACGTCGCTAAAAGTAGCTAATAGTGACGTTTTGCGACGTATTATAGTTACGTCGCTAAATTGTTAAATTATAGCGGCATTTTTGTAAAGCGTCGCTAAATACGTCGCTAAAATGACTTATTCTGGTAGTGCTAGTATATTCCCAGTTGCAGGAAAGTTTTGAGTTACAAGCAAAATTTGAGTTATTTCACCAGTAGTTTTACTGAGATCATCATTCATATCCGTATAAGAAGGAAGTCTGAAAGAACCATTTAGGCAAGTTGAATCCTTAAGATAAAAGTGTACATAAAATGCAAGTTGATTTAATATTGTCTTTAATGGAAACTTCTCAAAGCTATTCTTTCATGACAGTGCCTTGCTAGAATGAAGCTCAACGGAGTCTAGACACGTGGGTAAACCTTCCATAACATGTTTATAATTTTGTACCTAGGAAAAAACATTTATATCCCTCATGATAAGCAGGTAGCCATGTTGCGAACAATAAACTGCCCAGCAGTCAACCTACTCAGAATTAGTCAAAACAAACATGTAAAGAGATTAACATACAATAATCAGTCCCATATTTGTGCAAGAAATGGCAACTACCATTATAGAGTGCAGCAAACACGGATATTTAATAAAAAAATTCTTAAAGAGAACCCTCAAATCACTTATCTTATTCTGTATTCTCTACGTCAAATTGCCTTAAACCTTTTCCTTACACTCATTTTTTTCCAACCAGTTCTTACCCTTACCTCTTTTGTGACAAACTATGCATCAACAACTTAGAAGTCAGAACTTTTTTCCTTACAAGCCACTTTCATAAATTATACAAATGTAAAAAACAACAAACATTTTCTTTCAACAAAGACATTCATATCTAAAATTATTCAGTTCAAATTTATCTACGCTATAGACCAAAAATCAAACAATTTGTAAATCATTTGCTTACTTGTCAAGTGACCCTAAGAGGAACGGTTCAGAATTGTGAGTTGGTTAGATCTACAGTTTCAAAGTTATATATTGAGAAATATTGACATTATTAACCTTCCATGATGTTGAACATACACAAAAATATGGACAAATACCGATTCATGTTATTTGTTAGTGAAAAAAGAGTATAGTATGCTTGCATGAAATCTCCTTAAACAATAATCAAGTTGAGTTGGCTACATCATACATGAAGATAAAAAAAAGAACTATAAGATGAGAACATTTTGTTAATCATACTAAAGCTTCACATTATTCTCAACAATTAGCCAAAAGATAGTATTCTAAAATAATTTAATAGATGAAAATCGGAAAATGATAACAAATATAATGTATACTCTAGATGTCTAGATTATCTGAATAACAGGGGGAATAGACAATAAGGCTTAAATGTGTGATGGCTCATCTCCAAACTACTCTAAGAGTGACAGGATCCAGACCAATACTTAAAGTATTGGTTTCTAGGACAACCTTTAGTTGGGCAACAAAAGCATTTCAGTCCTGTTAATATAAACAACAATTTTATACCGACCAGTATATATTTGTTTTATGTCACACTACATAGACATCTTTGATTCACATACCTGGGTAACAATCTAAGAACACAGGACATGAATGTCCTTAAAGAGAAACAACTGAATCAAGATTGGTAGAAACACAACTTTCATTAATAGCATTGGGCTTTCATCCAAACTTTTGGAAGCAAAACAGTTAGGTGTGTACATAGAATGCTGCTCGAGTTACATTTACATCTTTCATCAAGTTCCTAATTAATCAAGTCCCAATTGTTTAACATGAGAACACAATAAAGTTGTCAACTAAGATGGGATTTCTATTGGATACAAAATTAGATACGTGATCCAAAATATTTACAGTAAGAGACTTCATCCACCATTGTCACGTTCCAGTCCCAAAATACTCAGGACTAAACACGTAGCTTGGCCAGCTGGTACATACTCAAGGGTAACCCATCGATGGAATACCCTCAAGCATGCACTTATGCTATCTATAAAGTCATATTAACAAATTATGAGTCTCAGGTTTCCTCTATATCTCATCCAAATTATAAGCAAAGATTCTAACAGATAATATAAGTGCTAAAACAAGAAGACAAGCCAAATATACAAAGATAGATGAAAAGGGTCTAGTGGAGACAATTCCACTGCCAATACAAGGAAAGTAAAAAAAAAAATTAAACTAAGCAATAGAAACATTGTCAACTGCTTCTGCTCCATAATCGAGTCATGAACCATACACCTGTGGGTACTCTTCATTTATACTTGGAGAAAAGTCCAGGTCCTCAGGGGACATAGTAAGATACATAATAAATGAGCCTATTGTACAGTTTATGTAACATGCATGAAATAGACATGACAAAACTTATGAAACAACAACATGAATAAAGTAAGTACATGGTAAGGTAATAAGAGATTGATAATGACGTGTCATATTACTGTGATGTTAAGAGTGGCTAATAAAAAAAATCATATGACCGCAACCCTGAGTCGTACCTATGATCCTATAGAGAGTAGTCATGTGTGGAGCTCCCTTATAGTGAATCTCTATCGTAGCACCTGCATAATACTCCCGAGTCAAGAAAATTCAAATAGCCAATCCTAGCATCGAATAAGGGTCAATTCAAGTCGAGTCGAGTCAAATGATCAAGTCCAGTCAAGTCAAACTCGTACTCACTATGATGAACTATACAAGTGGTACATGATAATAAGTACAAGAGGATAGACAAGTCAACAGAGTATAGAAACTGACATGTAAAGTACAAGCATGAATAAATAAACTGTACATATTGGCAATTTATACTTGCATGTTAGGAGTCCAATTCCTGTTGAGGTACAAGCACAAAATCTGAATCCAATCCTATAAAATATTTAAAAGAACCTTAATAAATATATCTAGAAATGCATAAATCCTATTTAGGCTTCCTATATACAAAATTCATATCTTAACCGTATGTTAGATTAATTAGCTAGTAAGTACATGTCTTACCTAGTTTACTATGTATTTAATACGTATAGGATTAAATAATAGTACTTTGCAACTTAACTTAAGGGAAAGGGCTTTGTAAACAAAATTACCTATTCATACGCTGTATAAGACAAAACGGTGGGGATGACTTTGATTGATTGTACTATTGATTTGTGGATGGGGGGTTATTTGCAAACTTTCTAAGCACTTTAGATCTGGAGAGTAAAAAAGAGCATTGACTTTATTTAATAGTTCCTACTCTACTTTATTAATCCCTTAAACAATAGAAGTGGAATTAATGAGGGGTTGTATGCAAATTTGTAAAGGAGACTTTGATTGAGGCAGCACATGCTTTGTGATTTTGTGCACAGTGACCTACTACTGGTGCCTATCCTTTATAAGGAATAGTGCACAGTAACCATTTCGTACATAATAATAACGGAAAATTTCATAGAAAGTATTAAATATTTTTAAATTTGAATGAAAGCACAAAGTTCAGGAAAATTCCTATGTAGACACAAGAACACCCTTAGAATAGACGTTATGTATTTTTTATTATTAAATTTTTTTTTTCGGAGCCTAGCTCCGTTAGTTCCGTCAGGGCCGTTTGGATTATATATATATATATATATATATATATAGAAACGTCCCTACTAAGGACGTTCTGTCAGAGAAAAACGCCCTTAGCAAGGGCGTTTTCGTCTGACTTGTCTTCTTTTGTGCTCGCCACGTGTGCGCCCCGCTGCTGCTTTATCTTTTCTGCGCTCGCCACGTGTGTGTCCGCTGCTGCTTTATCGGAGAACGCGCTGCTTCCCGCTGCTGCTTTATTCGGAGGACGCGCCTCGTGGCAGACAGCGGCTGCAGCTTTCTCGCAGAACGCGCTTTGATTCCCGTCGATTCCCGTGCAGCTCTCCTCGTTGAACGCGCGCAGATTCCCTGTTGTGGCAGAATTGTATCGGGACTGTGCTTTGCCTGCATTGAATGTTGTGTGGCAGCAGCTTCATTTAAATGTTCAGTCACTTTTTGACTGAAATTTATGGAAACTTATACGTAGGCTGGGTGGGAAAATGGATATAAGAAGAGGGAAGTAGAAGAGAAGAAACATAAGAGAAAGAAGAGATAAGTCTAGCAGGAGAAAAACAACATAAGCTTAAGAACAAAAGGAAGAAGAAACAAGTAGTAAGTAGAAGAATGTGTTCATTATGAACATGTATTTTTTGTTCAAATAATTTATAGGGTAATTTTTATGGTATTTTTTGTTACAGATGGCTAGTCTAAATGATGGAAAAAAATACCCTGTGGTCCGACAACTCCGGCCATTTTACATGAACGACAATCTCATGTTTCTAAACTTGTATTTACGGGAGAGGTAAAATAAATTTTAGGTAATTAATTTTCTTTGTATTATTTTTATTAAATTGTACTAATGATGTATATATATGTGATTATATTATAGCGCTATGATTATCCTGAAGTTAAATTACGTGAGCATGGTGAGTGGCGATCATCATGGGAGTTGACTGCACCCCAAAAAGTCTTGATATTGACTTTCGGCTTTGATCTTATTAACGCTATACGTATTAAGCGCCATGACAGGGATCTAATATTGAGCATCGCTGAGCAATGGTGGCCAACACGCAACACATTTCAGCTTCCTTTTGAAGAAATGACCATAAATTTAGCTGACACAGCCCAGATTCTAGGGTTACCTATCGAGGGTTACCCTATATATTTTTACGAGGGGTTGGATGCTTCAAATCTCATTAGATCATACCTTGGTGTGGAGCCACCAGATGATATAGGAGGTCGGAGCACTGTCAGAATGACTTGACTCCGGTCCACTTTTATGCATCTTGATCGCATCGGCGATACGACAATGGTTGTCGATGATGCACGGGTATTTTTTTCTACACTAGTTATCTTTAATTTCTATTTAATATAGTTGATATGAAGAGTTTAGTTGTTGTTAATTTTCAGGTGATTTTTTATACAAGAGCTTATTTGTTGTGTCTATGCGGTACATTATTATTTTCCGACGCAACTGGAAATATGATTAACGTCCGACTGCTACCATTTTTCCAAGATTTGGGTACAAGCACAAAGCACGCATGGGGTACGGCAGTATTAGCACATTTATATCACTCGATGACATCATTTGTGACTAAGGTTTCTGGAGGTAAAACAGCCAAAAATATTTCTGGATGTCTAACACTTATACAGGTATATTTATATTGCTGGTAGTACATATTTAAAAAATTTATTTATTTCGACCTCACATGTAAATTGTCTTTGTAGTTCTGGTTTTACGAGCAGTTTGCTATTGGTAGGCCACTTACCATATATTGTGATCAACGAGTATATCCAGGAGGCCTTAAGTGGAACACTGAAAATGTAGATTATCAGCATGTTATCCACAAAGCGGTCTCTATTTACCGGAATCAATTTGACATATTAATCGCGTTTGATGTTAGTATATTATTAATGTCTAGATTTACTTGAGTTTTAAAATGTTAGTTTTCGTGCATTCTCAATTTACTTGTTCAACTTTACGTAGGTTTTTTGGAAACCCCAAACTGTACCCGAATATGTACTAAATACTACCCGGGGCATGAGTCTGCATCGATATTATATTATGTACAACGGATATATCATGTTTCAACCTGCTGATCGTGTTATGCGACAGTCTGGACTGAAACAGATGATACCTCTTGATCCTTTACCTTCTAACATTTCCAAAGCTAATATAGAAGAGCGGGCGGCCCACTTTCTTGTTGGTTGGTATTCCAAATTTACCACGTATGGCATAGAACACATGTCTGAATTGATGACATCGGTAGCAGATGGTAAGTTTTAAAATACTTTAAGTTTAATTTTAAATAAATTGTAAGGCGTTCGTTCCATGCACTTATATTTTTTGATATCTTATAGTGGCCGGTAACGATGATTATGTACGTTGGTATGGACGTCCGCTAATGCAAAATCCAAGATATGTATTTGAAGAGCCCCGGTTCGAAGCACGAGCTATAGATGATCGGAGTCTGCGTGAGCACAGGGCACGTGTAGAATTAACGGTATTAGTTCATTTATACAGATAATATCATGGTAATTTTTGTTAACTTTACAACATTACTTCAGTATGTATTATAATATTCAGGTGGAATGTATGACTCAGATGTCCCAAATCCCCGGTGTCGATCCAACTGGAATATTTAGGGAGGCATTAGAATATCTACGTCAGCCCCTCGAACCCGATTATGTTCCATTGAATGTCCCGGTCGATCACCCTGTAGGTATTGTCAGGCAGAGACATGCACATCCCCTTCGGACTAAGTTACATGATGACGAAGGTCCCTCATATCCTTGCGCTGGTACCTCGGATCCATATGCAGGCCCCTCATATCCTTACGCTGCTACCTCGGAACCTTATGCAGGCCCCTCACATCCTTATGCTGGTACCTCGGATAGTTATGAGGGGGCATCCCAGAGTTATCATAAGGCATCCCAGAGTTACGAGGGCACGCCACATGACACTTCTTATGCCTTCGATTGGGATTATTACGCCCAGCAGACGGGATCTTCATTATTTGGCCCAAGTCATCTAGATCCATCTAGTCATTTTTATTCGACTCCATCAGTGCTACCTTCACAAGTGGAGGAGCCACCAGAGGTCACTGAGGAAAGGAGAAGAAGGCTAGGTCTAAGGCAAGTAGACCGTAGAGACTATAGAAGGGATAATAGAGGGGGATAGTTCATTTTATTTCTTTGAGAAATGATGTATGAAGGGAAGTTATGTTATTTCTTTAAAAAAATTATGTATGAAGGGAGTTCATTTTATGCATGTTCTTTTATTTACAATTTACTTTAAAAATCACTCAAATTACAATAAACACTCAAAAACACTCAAAAACACTAAAAATATAATCAGTCAAATGACAATAATTACTGTATCGGTTGATTTGTGCATGTTCTTTTGTTGTGTCCTATTCCGCCACAAATCGTGCAATGGAGATCCCTTGTCGCCAGTTCTCGCGTCATTATACGGTTCTTCTTCGATCTTCCAGCTCTGCGTCCAACAAGTGGTACTCCTATTTGACCTCTTACCAATTCACTTTGAGGAGTGTAGGGGAATGGAATTGGTTCCATACGTGGCATATATACACTTCTAAGTGTTGTAACAGAAAATTCAACAGGATAAAAACTTTCAACTGTAAAGTTGGATGAATGACAAGCATAGCAAGCATGTACACATGGTAGTAGAGTATGTTGCCACCGATCACATTATAGGAACGAAATCGTAAAGCAGAATACTCTAGAGGGGGTGAATAGAGTAGGCAGCAGAATATTGCTAATTAAAACTTGTTAGCAGTTAGATCACAGATATAATAATAATCACAAGAAGTAAATAACAGAATTTAAAAGTGATCAGAAGGCAAACGCAAACACCGAGATTTATACTGGTTTTCCTCTGGTGAGGACTAGTCCAGTCGGAAGAACTCTAGCTTCCAGTTGAATCCACTATTGAAAAATCCCGCAAGTTTTCATACGAAGTCCTTGCAACTTCTACAGACGCGAGCTTTGATACGAAGAACTCGTCCAACTTCAATTGTGAAGAGTTGAATCTTATATCAAGCCTCTGATTACAATCACTCTGAAACTTCTAGACCGTACCGCACTGACAAATCGACTAGAGGATTGTAACTGGCTTGGGATTTGAAAATGAAAGCTTTTAAGAACTCTTTGGAAGACTGTAAGCTTTAAGAAGAGAGAAGATTGAAAGTGAATTGGTGTGTTAAAAAGATCGAAATGCTTCTCTTTTTATAGCTTTTTCAAAGACAGAACTCTGACAGAATTCGGGCAGAATTCGGACAGAACTCTTTGTAACAACCCGTAACTGAAGGATGACCAAGTTCAAAAATCCAACGTTCACTAACGTTCCAAATGGCCGAACTCTAGTCGAACTCGGGCCGAGTTCTCCTGAGGTTCTGCCAGTTCATTTTTTGGAGAAAATAATTTTTGGCTTTTTGAACAATCCTTCAAGGGCTTTTTGTAAAAAGAATATTTTTCGAAAACATGGGTCAGTTGTAAAAGAATAGGATGATTTTGAAAAACATTTTCGGATAGCCTATTTGCCAGTACAACTCGATGTACAATGTATTCCTAGACTCAAATAAAATAAAAATTACATTACTTAGCAGGAAGTACATTCGAAGTGGCAAACGGCTTCAGTCTTTAACATTGTTGATAACCATTGTTGAGCAGTGTCCAAAACGTCGTAGGTAAACATCTGAGTTGACTTGTATTTATATCGAGATAGAGTTTGATCAATTATTAAAATCAGGTTTGACCATGACCAATGGGCCAACAATCTCCCCCATTTTGATAATTGACAAACCTTGTCGATATAACATCTAAGCTTGGAATCAATTCAAAAAAGTAGTAATCAAAAGAAATTGTTCATAACCTGTATTTCACTTGAACAAAAAAAATAAAATGTTAGATCCTTATTTCTCCCCCGTTGTCACTTATCAAAATAATTGCAAAAGAGAAAGCTCCCCCGCAATCAATGCATAAGTAACAAACAGTGAAGAAACATAAGAGAAATAAATAATCATGACAGGCATGGTAGAAACAGTAAGAGAAATAGAATAACAACACAGGCATGTATTTGTCTCATGCAATTTGTAAAGAATGAAGCAATAAAAGATAGATAGTGCTACGATAAACTGAAACAAATAGAGTGCTGAATAATAGACTAAGATGCCAAAACTGAGGCATAATAAAAAACAACCATGTCCATGAATAGTCACATAAGAAAAAGTACTGATAAAATCTAAAAAGTACTGATAAAATCTTGGAATGTCAGAGCATTTCCAAGTAAACATAAGACAAAAAGTAACAGTCTCAATAATCTAACATCTCAAAATTCATCATCATCAATATCATCATCATCAGCTGCAGCTCCAGCATGTCCAGAAGGACCAGCTCTAGAAGTACCAGCGCCAGAAGTGTGAGGAGTGGCGCCAGTGGTACGATACCAATCATATGCGTTCCCTGGCTGGAACAGAGAGTGTATCGCCTCGTCGTCAATACGGTAGCCAGAAATAGAAGGGTCTCGAGGCAGAGAGCTAGCAGAATGTCCCATCTGCGCAAACCTCAGATCGGCGAAAGAGTTGGCAATCGCCTGGAACCGAGTCACATCACAGAACTCGTATTCCCTAGAGGTCTCAACATAAAAAGACTGCAGATCTGATAAGTGCTGATGGATACCCTCAAAAGTCATAGGGTAGGAATGAGAAGGAACAGGTGCTGCGGGATCAGTGGGAGTAGGAGCAGGCGGAGTAGGTGCAGTGGGTGGAGGAACAGATACAATGCTGCGACGAGAGTGTTTGAGAAACTTGGGCTCGGGGTCGACAGCATAAGTAGATAAATCAATATCAAATCTCTAAAATATGTGAGGAATGAGCATCGTATAAGATAGGTTGCGGTCTCTCCTGCGACATCTACCCATCATCTGAATAATAGTCTTAGGGACAGAAAAAGGAATCCCCTTAAGAATATGATAAAGAGCAGAAAGCTCAAGTGCAGTGACATCATCTTTAGAAGTGGATTTTGGAAGTAAAGTGGAATAGATGATGCGATGTAATTCGTAGTTAAACAAGTTCAAGTTATTAGCCTTGAACTTTCCAGGAAGAACGCGTGCGGGCGCACAAAGTTCATTCTTGAAACTAACGAGTGTCGTGCCATCGGGAAAATAAAAATCAGTGATGTCATCTAGCGGGGCACCTTCGTTTGGAATACCAAGGATTTCCGCTAATGTGTCATCAGTAAATTTGATATCAATTCCTCCGACACGTGTCCTCGCTGTAAAATTGTCTAACACAAAATTACAATAGAATAATCTAATGGCATTAGTGGCAATGGAGAATTGTAAGGTGACAAAATATTGTAACCCTAATGCCTCAAAATAAGGACGGTGATCTGGAAAGATAGTCCACTTAATCGGTGATCCAGTGTAAATAGTACGCATGTTAAAATTAGCGTACCACAATAACGCTTGATCGGAAGTTTTAAAATAAAACTCATCCGACGCACCATCGTCCGATTGGACCGGAGAAAAGAGGCAATCCATATGTGGATCTGAAGACGATGCCTCTTCACTGGCATTGGTCTTCTTCCTCTTGAAGGGATTGAACTTAGGCATTCTTTCCTAAAAATTTCTACAAACCCTAAGTATGAAAAAGTGGTGGAAGAAGGGATTATACCTTCCAAGAATTGGATATGTTATAGAGGATGATGATCTCCGTACGAATCCAAAGTTTGGACGCAAAACTCCACAAGGATTGGAAAAACAAAGAGGGAGTAGAACTAGGGTTTTGGAGGGGCGGAGCTGCTGTTTTGAGGATATGGGAAAGTATGAAGAAGAAGGAGGCCTCGGGTTGCTGCTGTTATATATAAACACCCAGCCGAACTCTGGCCGAATTCGGACCGAACTCGGACCGAATTCGCCAAGGGTTGCCTGGCTATATATATATATATATATATATATATATATATATATATATATATATATATATAAATTCAAATGAGGCCACATTCTTTTTCATTAATTCGTTTCAAATGCTTAATTCAAAGTTTAGTAATTTTAAATCTCAAAATAATATAATTAATATTATTTTATAAATTAATATTCTTTACTCAGCATTTGTCTCAGATTAGCTGTAGGAGTACTGTCCCAGCTAACGGAGGTTCACCGGGGAACTCTTAAGTACCGCTTCGCTTCGACCGTAGTCGTGGTGACAGACAGACTCTTTTTAGGCTTGTCTCGAAAACAGTTAATGAGTATCGAATAAATAATTAATAAAATAAAATTAATTAATATTATTGATATCTAAAATTCCTAATTCTCGACGTAAATAGTTGAAACGATCTTCCGCTAAAGGTTTTATGAGTATGTCAGCTAATTGATTCTGTGTGTCTATGTATACAAGGTCTATAACTCCATTTTGTTGATGATCTCTAAGAAAATGATGTCGAATCTCGATATGTTTAGTACGAGAATGACATTCATGATTCTTAGTCAAATTAATAGTACTAGTATTATCACAGAAAATGGGTATATGTGTAAAATGCAATCCATAGTCTTCTAAGGTTTGTTTTATCTACAAAATTTGTGCACAACAACGTCCTACGGCGATATACTCAGTCTCTGTTGTTGACAATGCAACATAATTTTGCTTTTTACTAAACCAAGAGACTAGAGCTTTTCCTAGAAAATGACATATGCCGTTGGTACTTTTTCTATCTACTTTACATCCGGCAAAATCAGCATCAGAATAACCGGTTAGGTCAAACGACGTAGTTTTGGGATACCATAAGCCGACAGAAGAAGTGCCTTTAAGGTATCGAAAGATACGCTTAACTGCGCACAGATGTGATTCCTTAGGATTGGCTTGAAAACGAGCACATAAGCAAACACTAAACATAATGTCTGGTCGACTGGCAGTTAAATAAAGTAAGCTACCGATCATACCTCGATACTTACGTATGTCGACAGGTTTACCTTGTTCATCAATATCAAGCTTGGTTGAATTCGCCATTGGAGTGCTAAGTGGCTTTGCTGCTTCCTTGTCGAACTTCTTTAGTAGTTCTTTTCTGTACTTAGCTTGATTTATGAACGTCCCATTGTTGGTTTGTTTGATTTGCAGTCCAAGAAAGAACTTTAGCTCTTCCATCATGCTCATCTCAAACTCATTCTGCATACACTTTGAGAATTTTTGACAAAGAGATTCATCAGTAGATCCAAAGATAATATCATCTACATAGACTTGAATCAAAAGAATATTATTATTCAAAGACTTTATAAACAAAGTAGTGTCAACCTTTCCCTTTGAAAAACCATTATCAAGTAGAAAAGAGCTTAGACGATCGTACCAAGCACGAGGGACTTGTTTCAAATCGTATAAAGCTTTCTTCAACATGAAAACATATTCAAAAAATTTGAAATCAGTAAAACTGGGTGGTTGAGCTACATAAACCTCTTCTTTTATAAAACCATTTAAAAATGCGCTTTTGACATCCATTTGAAATAATTTAAAATTATGAAAACATGCAAATGCACATAACATGCGAATGGATTCTAATCTCGCAACTGGGGCATAAGTCTCATCGTAGTCGATACCTTCTTCTTGATTGTATCCTTGAGCTACGAGTCGAGCCTTATTACGAGTCACTAAACCATTCTCGTTCAGTTTATTTCGGAATACCCATCGGGTGCCAATGACCGGATGATCAATAGGCTTGGGAACAAGTTCCCGAACTTGATTCCGTTCAAATTAGTTTAATTTCTCTTGCATAGCATCTATCCAAAAATTATCACTACATGCTTCATCAATATTTTTGGGTTCAAACTGAGATACAAAAGCAACACAAGAAGCTATATCTTTATTAGAGGAGCGAGTACTTACACCCTTGGTAATCTCACCAATTACCAAGTCCTTTGGATGATCAGCCGTGAACTTCAATCTTTTTGGCAGACTCCGAAGGTAGCTGGTTCCTGGATCTTCTCTAGGAGGATCAGCTGGTGCTTTGCTGGGTACATTGAAAATCTTCGTCATTGTCATCGTTTGTCGTTAGATTTAGTTCATCAAAGGTGACATTGATCGACTCTTCGATGATCATAGTTCTTTTGTTGAAGATTCTGTATCCTTTACTTTTGCCCGCATAACCTAAAAATATACCTTCATCGGCCTTTTCGTCAAACTTTCCAAAATTATCTTTAGTATTAAAAATAAAGCATTTACAACCAAATATTCTAAAATATGAAACTGATGGAATTCTATCAAACCATAGCTCAAATGGAGTCTTCTTCGATTTGGGTCGAATTAGAACTCTATTGAGAACAAAACAAGCTGTATTGACAGCTTCAGCCCAGAAATACTTGGGTAGACTAAACTGGTTTAATATTACTCTGGCCATTTCGGATAGAGTTCTGTTCTTACGTTCCACAACTCAATTTTGTTATGGAGTCCTAGGGCAGGAGAATTCGTATATAAAACCGTGTGTGTCACAATATTGCTCAAACTCTGCATTCTCGAATTCGTCTCCATGATCGCTTCTAATACGAGTGATCATGTAACCTTTTTCATTCTGTACTTTCATACAAAAGGTGACAAATTCCGATAATGCATCATTTTTGCGTGTCAGAAAATATACCCACGTGTATCTAGAATAATCATCTACAACTCGATTTTGTTATGGAATCCTAGGACAGGAGAATTCGTGTATAAAATCGTGTGTGTCACAATATTGCTCAAACTCTGCATTCTCGAATTCGCCTCCATGATCGCTTCTAATACGAGTGATCATGTAACCTTTTTCATTCTGTACTTTCATGCAAAAGGTGACAAATTTTGATAATGCATCGTTTTTGCATGTCAAAAAATATAGCTTACCTCCGAGGCTAGCAACTCTGCTAGGACCAAGTAAGTCCATATGTAGTAATTGTAGAGGTCTAGTAGTACATACAGCGTTTACTGACTTGAAAGAGGATCGAGTAGCTTTGTTCTTTTCACATTGACTGCATACCGAATTCTTCTTGAATGTAATGTCCGGTAAACCGCGTACTAGCTTCTTTGTGGATAATCTGGAAATAGTATCCATATTTGCATGACCGAGTCTCATATGCCACAGATGACTCTCATCGCTTCTAGCCATTAAACATCTACCTGAAATGTTAGTATCTTCCAACAAATAAAAAACATATATATTATCTTCTCTAATACCTTCAAATATAGTATTACCAGTTGAACTATCAATAATAGTACATTTGTCTTTTACGAAGTTAATACCATAACCGTGATCAGCTAAATGGCTTATGCTGAGCAGATTATGTTTTAACTCAGTAACAAGACAAACATCTTTAATTACTGGATAGAGAGCTTTACCAATATCACCAATACCGATTATATACCCTTTTAAATTATTGCCGAAGGAGACATATCCTTCTTTATTCCTCTTCGACAGTATTGCGAATAATAAAGCATCACCGGTCATGTGCCATGAGCAACCGCTGTCGAGGATCCATTTGCTCCTAGCATGTGAAGGGCGTCCCACCTATAAAATAATTTACAGATGAAACTATTGGTACCCATTTCTTGTAGGGTCCTGACTGGTTAGCTTTCGGTATCCATGCATAAATATTTAAATCTACTAGCTTTCTGATTCTACATGCAGAAGATATATGACCAATGAGGCCACAATAATGACATTTAGCATGTTGAGTGTTGAAAGCTGAGTAGTGTGCATGGTTGGTAGGTTTAGGTTTTCTAGTATAGAAGAAAGCATACCTATTATCCTGTTTGGGCATAACCTTTTTAGGCAAAGGTTTGATAGGGTTAGGTCTGACAATGTTAGGTTTGGGAATGTTCTGATTTTTCGGTAAGTGACACGTGTTAGGGTAGGAAGCAGCAGTTTCAGGCTGTTTTCCTAACCTAATTTCCAATCTTTTGGAAGTGTCATATAACTTAGTATAGTCAGAAGTGAGTGCTTCCATTCTGACTTGTGCACTTTGAAGAATTTTCTTCTCTTTAGAAAGTTCTTCTTTCAGTTGGTCAATAACCTTGTCTTTTTTTTCGGATGACTTGGAAGAGCTTAATAGAAGAAAGCTCACCAGACTCACTAACATTATCTTTAACCTCAGCTAGTAGGTCGGTAAGTCTTCCTATTTTACCTTTGTACTCTTTGAGTACCTTCTTAGAGGTCTGATATTTGCTACGCAGTTTTCTGTAATCACTTAACAGTTCACTGAAGGCTTCTCCTAATTGCTCAAAGGTGAAGTCATCATATGTATCAACTATAGGTTCAGAGAGTACCTGATCGGATGCCATAAATCATACTTTTGTAGCGTCTTCTGATTGTTCATCTTCTGAGTCGCTGGCTTCACTTTCATGCCATATGCTGGTGTTGGCATACTTCCGAGATGTTGATCTCTTCAGGTTTCCTTTCTCGTATCTGTTACTCTTCTTGCTTGTTGATGAATTTGTAGGACAGTCCTTCTTCATGTGTCCTTTCTTCTTGCAGCCGTAGCAGACAGCGTCATCTTGATACCAGCTGTTGCCGCCATTGTTCTCTTTTGTCTTCTTCTCATATCTCAGGAATCTTTTGAATTTTCTTGCAAGGAGTGCTTGATCTTCAGCATCAGATTCACTATTGTCTGAATAATCTTCAGCAGATCTTCTGTGCTGAGCCTTGAAAGCGATCGTCTTCTCCTTTGTTGTAGGCTCTTCAAAGTCTTGTAACTCTAGTTCATGAGTGAGTAGCTTACCCATGAGTACTTCAAGTGTCATGGTAGTGAGGTCGTTTCCTTCAATGATCGCAGTAGCCTTCGAAATCCAGTTCTTTATAAGTGCTCGCAGGAGTTTGCGAATCTTTTCATAGTTACTGTAATCTTTGCCTAGGAAGGACAAAGGATTTACAATATCCAAGAATCTTTCGAACATCTGAGTAACTGTTTCATTGGGCTTTATCTTGAATGCCTCATACTCTTGAGTAAGTCTGTTGACCTTTGATTCTTTGACTTGAGTTGTGCCCTCATGTGTGACTTTAAGAAGTTTCCATACTTCATTTACAGTTGTGCAAATAGATACCCTGTTAAATTCAGTTCTGTCTAAAGTACAAAATAAAGCGTTAATAGCACGTGCGTCAAGACTGACCTTTTTCTTTTCTTCCTCTGTATATTTGTCATGGGATTTTTCAGTTAAAACTCCATCAACATTTATATGAGGTGACTTTTTATAGCCATCAATAACCATAGACCATAAGGCAAAATTAAGAGATTTCAGAAAGAAACTCATACGTGTTTTCCAATAAGTGTAGTTTGTGCCGTCAAATAGTGGAGGTCTGTTTGTGGCTTGGCCTTCACTTGTGAATTTCACAGTTGCCATGTGTAAAGCTGTAATCTATATAAAATTGAATATAACTACTATTTTACCTTGCTTTACCTGTATAACCTGCTCTGATACCAATTGTGGGAACGAAATCGTAAAGCAGAATACTCTAGAGGGGGGGTGAATAGAGTAGGCAGCGGAATATTGCTAATTAAAACTTGTTAGCAGTTAGATCACAGATATAATAATAATCACAAGAAGTAAATGACATAATTTAAAAGTGATCAGAAGGCAAACACAAACACCAAGATTTATACTGGTTTCCCTCTGGTGAGGACTAGTCCAGTCGGAAGAACTCTAGCTTCCAGTTGAACCCACTATTGAAAAATCCCGCAAGTTTTCATACGAAGTCCTTGCAACTTCTACAGACGCGAGCTTTGATACGAAGAACTCGTCCAACTTCAATTGTGAAGAGTTGAATCTTCTATCAAGCCTCTGATTACAATCACTCTGAAACTTCTAGACCGTACCGCACTGACAAATCGACTAGAGGATTGTAACTGGCTTGGGATTTGAAAATGAAAGATTTTAAGAACTCTTTGGAAGACTGTAAGCTTTAAGAAGAGAGAAGATTGAAAGTGAATTGGTGTGTTAAAAAGATCGAAATGCTTCTCTATTTATAGCTTTTCCAAAGACAGAACTCTGACAGAATTCGGGCAGAATTCGGACAGAACTCTTTGTAACAACCCGTAACTGAAGGATGACCAAGTTCAAAAATCCAACGTTCACTAACGTTCCAAATGGCCGAACTCTGGCCGAACTCGGGCCGAGTTCTCCTGAGGTTCTGCCAGTTCATTTTTTGGTGAAAATAAATTTTGGCTTTTTGAACAATCCTTCAAGGACTTTTTATAAAATGAATATTTTTCAAAAACATGGGTCAGTTGTAAAAAAATAGAATGATTTTGAAAAACATTTTCGGATAGCCTATTTGCCAGTACGACTCGGTGTACAATGTATTCCTAGACTCAAATAAAATAAAAATTATAATGCTTAGCAGGAAGTACATTCGAAGTGGCAAACGGCTTCAGTCTTGAACATTGTTGATAACCATTGTTGAGCAGTGTCCAAAACGTCGTAGGTAAATATCTGAGTTGACTTGCATTTATATCGAGACAGAGTTTGATCAATTATTAAAATCAGGTTTGACCATGACCAATGGACCAACACACATGTGCAACATTTACGGTCTAGCTGAACCACATAGCATCTACTTGTTGCATGATCAAATATTTCAAATAATAAATTATCAAAACGCAACAATTGCAAATGGTGTGCCTCTCTCATGATGCGTGTCATAGTCTTAAGCATTCATGTACAAAAGTCTGTATGCATATTTTCAGCATTTATTCGATGCTTGTCATGCAATGTTATAATTTTAGCTCTAATACCATCAAACAAAGTTGTTATCGGTTTGTCACGCAAACTTTTTATCCAACCATTAAAACATTCAGCAATATTTAATGTGTTGATATCTAATCGTGGACATGGTGCATAAGCAGTGATCCAGTGCGAGAAAATACAATTTTCATCATTAATTTGAACCTACAAGCCAATTGAAAACATTTACATCTGCAGATTTTATTCTCTCGAACCACTCGTTCGCATCAACCTTATTATAAGATCGGGCAAGTTTATCTAACCATTCTAGATATTTTCGCGAACTCGAACCAGAAAAATGACCTATCATATTTTGTTTGAAGTATTGAATACAAAAAAAAAGGGGAGAGTCTGGAAAAATTTCGCGCCTTCCACGAATTAATCCTTTCTGCTTATCTGATATAAAAGAAATACTATCCCATCGTTCAAAAAAACTTTCAAAAGACATTTTTGAACAATTTAAAAACCATGTCCATGAATCAGTATTTTATTTTTCAGCAACTCAATAAGCAATGGGATATAATTGGTAGTTTGGATCATGAGCACATGCAACAAATAAATTATCTTGATATCTAGATGTAAGAAAAGTAGCATCAATGCTAATAACAGGTAAACAATCACTTAAAAAACCATCCATACAAGCTTTGAAACAAATAAAAATTCTTTGAAATTCATTATTTCCTACTGTTTTTAGAAAATATTTGCTTCCTGGATTGGTTTCCATTATTGTAAATCTATATTTTTCAAGACTACCATATGCATCAATGTAACTACCGTTAATTTCTGATAATGCAAGTTCCTTAGCTCTCCAAGCTTTGGAATATGTAATATACAAACGATGGTCTCTAAATATATCATGCACAATTTGTGCTGGACTATAGGAGTTGTCATCTCTAATTTTACCAATTACTTTATTTCTTACCTATGCGGTAGTAGCTAGTGGATGATGTCCTCCTATAGATCCACCTGAACATGAATGCCTTGCTTCAAATTATGAATTTCAAAAGTATTACCGTTGCCGACGGCTATAGCATATACTCTCCAACAACAATTTGGAGAATCATAAGTATATACAATTCTGTGGAGATTATTATGTTTAGATGAACAATTAAAATTATATCTAATTGCTAGATCAGAAATAAAATTTCTAAATTCATATGGAGAATTAAATGATTTACCAACAAATAATTCGGAAGTGGAAGATTCTAAATTATCATCATTTGACAAATAATAATCTAAATTTTCAACTAAATCATCACTATTTTTATCATCAACATCCATATTTTCAGTGTCAATGTTCTCTTCAATTTGGTTTACAGTGCTAGGGCCGGCACCAAATTGATCTTCCAGGATTGGTTGACTACTGGAAATAATATTTGTGGTAGTATTTGATACCGCGGGATTAATATAAATTTTAATGCAAGATGAACTTAAACAATTTTGAACAACAAAATTCTATGCTTCCTCACTATCTACTACTAAAAAAGTATCTGGAAAAAATCACCTTATAGTAAATTCATAACTAATAGAAAAACAATCACTAATAATATTACGTAAACTAGCTAGTGAAATATCATAATAAGTAGAAATAAGATGAGTACTACCTCCTTGATAAGATAATCCATCTAGTATACCTCCATGGTAGCAAATTATTGTTAAATTTGGATCCATTATCACAAACTTGTAGACTATGGATGCTATAAATGAAGGTTGAGAATAGCTTCTGAATAGAGGAATAGGTGGAGAGCACTTCCAAACTGAATAGCTTCTGTATGAAGAAAAATAGTTAGAAGAAGTGAATGAGATTCTCTTCCTCTGAGAATTACTATATATAAGATGAATAATTTACCGTTTCAAACTATCCGTTACTAATGAGTTAACATTAGCTAGTAAACGAACGTTACCTATCCGATATCATAGCCATCAACCCATCAACCTGATATAATCCTTTATATCCCATCAGGTACTTTATATCCGATCAACCAATTTATATCCCATCATCCGACCCTTTATATCCCATCAACCAATTTATATCCCATCAACCGACCCTTTATATCCCATCAACCACTTTATATCCCATCAACCGACCATTTATATCCCATCAACCGACCCACCGCGGAAAAATAAATGTATAAGGAAAACGCCCTTAGGAAGGGCGTTTCCTATATTTTCCTTATATTTAATCCGCATCTAACGGACTCTAACGGAGTTAGACTCCGTAAAAAAATATATTTAATAATATAAAAAGTACAAAATGCCTATCCTACGGGCGTTCTTGTGCCTACATTGGGATTTCACTAAACTTTGTGCTCTCATCGGGATTTTAAAAATATTTAATGCTTTCTATGAAAATTTTCGTAATAATAATATGTCTCCTCCTTCTTCCTTTATAATTCATACACCTCTTAGGCCGTTTGGTAAACTGTATTTAGAGGTAAAATTTAGATTTTATGAATTTTGAGTCAAATTTATGAAATTCTATGTTTAGTTGGACTTGGATTTGTATATGGAAAGTGAATACCAAATCGAAATTTTGGATTTGGAAAAATAAAAGTTGAATTTTATTTAAAATAATTTTATTGTTTTATCAAGTATTTAATTAATACTAATCAATAAATAAATAAATAATAATTATAAATTAACTAATAATTAGTTATTATTTTATATATAATTTTAATTCTTAATTAATATAAATACACACATCACTTAAATAATTAATTATTAATAACGAATTTTATTAATTGATAATTTATCATAATCAAATTAATAATTTATTAATTATAATCTTGATTAATAATTTATTATTTATAATTTTATATTAATATTTTATAATAATCTTAATTAACAATTTATACCTTTTTAATCATAATTATAATAATTTATTAATCATAACTATAATTTAATTAACAATTTATAAATAAATATTTAATTATAATCTTAATTAATAATTTATTAGTCTTAAATATAATCTTAATTATAAATTATAAATTACTATTTATGATAATCTTAATTAATAATATATTAATCATAATTAACACCGAAATTAATAATTTATTATTTAAGAGTTAATACATTATTAAAATTTTAATTAATCGTCATTATAATTATAATTAATAATTTATTAATCGTAACTATTATCATAATTATAATAATAAATTATTTATTAATCATAACTATAATTATAATTATAATAATTAAATAATAATTTATTTATTTATTATTTGTTATTTTATTATCATAATTATAAATTATAATTATAGTTTACCAAATCCTATGTTTTGTTGGAGTTGGATTTTGATTTGGATTTAGAAATTCATGATTCGGATTTGGATTTGAATTTTAAATTTTCAAATCCAATTCCAAACTCAAATTCTTCTTACCAAAAGGTTGATCGGCTAGATCGGCAAGGTGCTGGCATGGTAGTGCGACGGAGGCGTCGCCAGCGCACGAGGTACTCCAATCGGTGCCGCAAGAAGGAGGTGAGGTCGGCTAGGTAGGGTGTTGGCATTCCAACGACGGTGCCGGAGTCGGTCGCGACGTCAGCGAGCGCGGGTGCCCACGGTCGAGGGATCTGGAGAGCCTCCGTGCCCGACAGTGTGCGGCGCGGATTGAGACAGAAGAGTGTGGAGACGAAGGCTTGTACATAAAAATATTTAGAATAGTAGAAAGTGAAGAAAATGTAAGGTGAAATGTAAGGTGAGTGAATAGGGAATAGCAGGAAGAGGAGGAAGTGGAAGAAGTGGTTCGGGGAGAAGAGGAAGAAGCGGTTACAGGAACCCCCACTAATAAGCTCCCGAAGAGGAGATTTTCTTCTCTGTTGAATAGTTCAACCTAAGGAAGAAATATCCAAATAGGAATGTTGGAGGGTAGCTTTAGTGCGAAAAAAAGAAAGAAAATGGTTTCATTTAGCAAACCTCGTGCAAAGAGGTATGTAAGAGAGTTGATTCGAAAAATAAAATTTGTAGTGGGGCTTACCACAAAAGTAATTATTTCTTGCTGACTTGAGTTGAAAGCTCACACATGTTGAAAACTAATAGATTGATTAGGAATTAAAAACGGGTGGTCCAAAGTAATAGAGAAAAACTACAATGATAATTTAAGTGGATTATTTAACTAATGATTTAAGCCCATGGACCCCAAACAATATAATAACGAGCCAAATATAAATATAAATAATTTAATTCATGTAATCAATTATATAAAGAACACGTCCATGGACCAACACATAAAAAAATAATAGTATTTCTATCTATACAATAATTTTATCCAAATTATTCTACGAATGTTCAAAAAAAAAAAATTGGGTGTTCACATCCATCACCAGCTGTGTACCATTGTTTGTGTTCAGTCCTTGTACAACGGTGTGTGTGTGTGTATGTGTCATAGGTGATCAATGTGTTCGTATACCAGTGTGTGTCTGGGTGTGTATCAGTAATCTTGTAGTTGGGGAAACGGTTTTACCCTTTTGTTATTAAAGTGCATTTTGAGTTCATATTTATTCCCAAGGTAAAGAACATTGCGCGACCGACAACATAACCAGTTTATAACCCAAATTATGGGGTTAAGAAGAGGAAAAGCAATTATTACAATGTACAGATAATGCCGATGCATCACAAAAGACCTTGAATGTGAGCACATGCCTTTCTCACTGCACCTCTGCGAAGCTACTTGAGATAAATTTGTTTGCATTACTTTCGTTCTCACCTTTTACTTATTCTCTTTATTTATTTTCAGCCTATTTTGTTCATTCCGGTACGTATAGAGAACTCCCCCCGCAGTATATCCATACATTACGGTATCGGTCCGGCACTGATTTTTTAGAAAAAAAATAATAAAATATCAGATATGACCGATATATCAGTATATATCGATTTTGACAAAAACTGATATATAAATGTTAGGTTTTGTTAAAACCAAAAGTCAAGAAGAGAAAAGTACAAGATTGTTAGTGCCGGGGCACAATTTTTCGATGGAAAACTGAGAAGATGAAATAGTTGTAAAAACAACGTTCCAACGCAACACTTCAAGGAAGGTTGCGCAAGTTTAACGAAGATCTCGTTACAGCAGCATATAATATTACGATAATCTAAAAAGATTTCGTAATCCACAGCAGCGAAGTAGATGACAGGCGATTGATGGATGAATCTCCTGCTGGGGTGAATGATCACCATTGCTCAAAGCTATATTTGTCCCACACGAATAGCTTTCAGGAACCAGCAAGTTCGTCGGAGAACTTTGGAACACTCCTGCTCTTCTGACTCCTCGGATCGTACACGAACTCCGGTGCAAAGGCAACGCTGGTGCAAAGCTTCTCTTCTCTCTCACAGCTTCTGTTTACTTGTGTTAAGAAACACTTGTAAACTTTCGTAACTCTCTGTATATGCCTGTGTATTTGCCTATGAGAGAGAAGAGACCTTTTATAGGCCCGAGTAGCAACTGTCCGGTTAGCACAATATTCGGGACGTGGTAAAAATCACTTCGAACGTGTAGTAACCGCTCAGATCATGCACAGGCACGATCTGAAGCAAGTTACGCACCTCGCGCACCCCGCGCGCCTTGTACACCACGCGCTGAACGCGCACTGAGCCACTTGCGCCACCTGCACACCCTGCGCCACCTGCGCAACTGGGCGCGCACCTGTACGCGCAACTGGTTGCGCCACTGGGCGCGCCACTAGACGTGCACCTGGTCGCGCAACCTAGGCCGCGCAACCTGGCAGCGCACCTGGCTGCGCAACCTGGCGCGCACCTGGCCGCGCAACCTGGCCTGCGCAACTGGCCGCGCAACCTGGCCTGCGCAACTGGCCGGGCAACCTGGCCTGCACAACCTTTTCTGCACAACTGGCCGCACAACATGGCCTGCGCAACCTGGCAGCGCACGTGTCCGCGCAAGTGGCTCGCGCAACTTAAGCGCACTATACGCCTAGCGACGATGCTGACGTGCTAAGTGCAAAGTGCGCCAACAAAATGCCACATTACGCCTCATGAGCCCGAGTCCGTGTCCGAGTCGCTAAGTCCCTTCGGGGCTTAGCTCCAATGAAAATAAATTTTCCAAGAGAAAAAAGCATGAATGCTTTCAATTATTTATTTAGCCTTTTTTCTATTAGAAAAATAACCCCACATGGCACACCCATGTGCACCTCCACACCACATGTGCATATCTAAAAGAGCATAGCTAAAATATAGAGATACAACTCTTTTGGCCTAGCCGATGTGGGACTAAAGTTCCAATGTATAAAGGCCAAAACCCAACAATCCCCCACATATCTCTATATATGGGTATAAGTGTTCCCCACAGTAACTGTCCATCATGCATTAGGAGAGATGTTGCTGACGACTTGAATCTTCCCGCATGGGCCAAACAACAGACTATAATACAAGAATGGACTAAGCCTTGAATTCTGTATCATAGCTGAGATTCCTTCTACTCACATAATGTAGTTACATGTGCTTCTGGCTTGCATATTAAAGGCCCTGTGCCAGCCTGGTTTCAGTGTATAATTTTGGGCGTCTACTAGTTTACCCTCAAGAGACGGCCTGAGATCTCTGTCCATACACTATAGGTGAGTTCATTATTAAAGAGACATGGCATGAAGCGCTTTGCGCTTCCCTTGCGGTGCTACGCCGTTATGACATGGCTTAAAGCCGAGGCCTTACCCCGTACCGGAAACCTCATCGTAGTGTCATACTACTGTAGCATGAGGCAACCGCCTCTTTGTAGTGCCAAACTACCCAGCATGAAGCCTTAGGCTCCCTTATGGTGTTACGTCGCAACGACATGACTTGCAAGGCCGAGGCTTTATCCCTAACCGGGTACCTCATTGTGGTGTCGTGCTACTGTAACATGAGGAACTCCTTCTCTTTGTAGTGCTGACTACCTCTCTCCTTATTTTAACATATAGCATTAGGCTAACTGCCTATTTGCGGTGCTACGCCGCTGTGACTTGGCTAGAAAGGCCGAGGCATTACCCCATGCCTGGGAACCTCATGGTGGAGTCACCCTACAGTAGCATGGAGTTTTACTCCTTGTAGTATTGTTCTACCGTGCTTCCTGTAAAGCACACCAGGCATTCACTCTACCTGAGAACTCATTAAGGCATTTAAGCCAACCTTCCCACATGATCCGTTTTCCGTAGAAAATAACAGTGGTTGTAGGTTCGTAACCTCTCCATGCCCAATAGAACATGTACCCACCGTTCCTAATATTCTTCCGATTAGTGGTCCTCCCTTGAACCAAAAGCTAGATGCCTAGTAGATTTCTCTTTGAACTAATATCATAAAACTTTATGGTAGGAATACAATAATACAATATCAGAATGCTTTCAAGCCTATTTTACAAGCTGTGTAGTCAACTAGCTGGCGCTTGAGGCCCTTGGTGAACGGATCTGCCAGGTTCTACTGACTCCGAATATTAATCACTACAATAACACCCCTCTTGATAAGATCGTGTGCTGCCCTGTGCTTCAACCGTACAGTCCTTTTTTTTTCGTTGAAGATGTCATTTGATGCCACCGTCGTAGTCGCCTGGTTATTGCAGTATATCGATATCGCCGGTATTTGCGGCCCAACCATTGGAAGATCATACATGAGCTCCCGAAGCCATTCTGCTTCCTCGGCTACGATATCAAGTACAAAGAACTCAGATTCCATGGATGACCGCGAGAGCATAGTCTGCTTCTTCGACTTCTACGATATAGCAGCTCTACCCATTGTGAAAATAAATCCACCTGTGGACCTCTCGTTCTCCACCTCTGAGCACCAGCTGGCATCACTGAAGCCTTCCACTACCGGCGGATCTCCAGTGTAGTACAGTGCATATATCTGAGTCTTTTTGAGATATCTCATAACCCGTTTCACAGCTTTCCAGTATTCAACACCTGGGTTGCTCGAGAAATGACTCAGCATTCCTCCGGTGAAAGCTATGTCAGGCCTTGTGGCAGTAGTAGCATACATCAAACTCCCGATTACGCTTGCATACTCCAACTGCCTGACACTTTTCCCTGAGTTAGGCTTCAGCTTCAGATCATACCTGTACGGCGTATCGATCCCTAAAAGATTCCGATACCCATAACAAGTGATCATTTTCTCAATATAATGAGACTGTGACAGCGCTATTCCAGTGTCTGTCCGGATGATCTTGATCCCTAAGATCACATCAGCTTCCTCCAAGTCCTTCATACTGAACTTGCTCGAGATGAATTTCTTTATCTCCGTGACACAACCCATATCCGTACCTAGGATAAGCTTGTCATCCACGTACAAACAAACGGTTACACCTCTTCCATCAACAAACTTCGTGTAAACACACTTGTCCATCTCGCTGACCATGTAGCAATTTGACCTTATAACTTTGTCAAATTTCTCATGCCACATCTTGGGAGCCTGTTTAAGACCGTACAAAGATTTCACCAACTTGCATACTTTATCTTTAAGACCTTTGACGACAAATTCCTCTGGCTGTTGTATGTAAATCTCTTCGGTCAGCTCGCCATTTAGGAAAGCTGTTTTCACATCCGTCTGATGTATCACCATCTTATGTATTGTTGCGAGAGCAATCAACATTCTGATGGTGGTCATCCGGGCTACTGGAGCATACGTGTCAAAGTAGTCAATCCTCTGCTTCTGAGAAAACCCCTTGGCTACCAACCTAGCCTTGAACTTATCAATAGTTCTGTCTGCTTCCATCTTCTTCTTGAAGATCCATTTGCATCCGATGTGTTTCGCTCCTTTAGGAAAATCAACCAACACCCAAGTGTTATTTGAGGTAATGGAATCAATTTTTTTGTCAATCGCCTCCTTCCAGAAAACCGCGTCTCTGGTCTTCATCGCCTTATCATAGGTAAGAGGATCTGCTTCCACATGATAGGTAACAAAGTCACTTTCAAAGTCCTTTGGCCTCCTCACACGCTTAGCTGATGGCTCAGCTTGTTCTGGTTCAATAGTTGTTTCAACAACAACATCTTCTTGGACCACATCTTCATTGAAGACTTCAGTTTCCTGCGTACCCTCATTGTTCTTCGGTATATCCACAAGAACAATATTCTTATGCCTTGCAAATTTGTCTTCAAAATATTCTGCGTTGCGAGATTGAATGATATGATTTGACTAAATATTAAAAAATTTCCGAGCACCACTCTTCTCGGCATACCTCAAGAAGATCGTCTTAGTAGTCCTTATCCAAAGCTTCTGAATCTTCAGATCTGGAAGCTTGACATATGCCAGACACCCCCACACTCGAATGACAATCAAGTTAGGTCTGACCTTGAACCAGAGTTCATGAGGTGTAATGACTGAAGTTGCATGAGGCACTCTATTTAAAATAAAAGTGGCCATCAATGCAGTTTCTTCCCAGTAGCACTTAGGAAGACCCGCAGTCAACATCATTGAGTTAATTATTTCTATTAACGTTCTGTTCTTTCTTTCTGCTACTCTGTTTGATTGAGGAGAGTACGGAGCCGTAGTCTCATTGACAATTTCATGTTCTTTGCAGAACGATGTGAATTCATGAGACCTGTACTCCCCACCTTGATCACTTCTTATTCTTTTGAGTTGTTGTCCAGTTTGCCACTCAGCTTCGGTCCTGAACTCCTTGAACTTCTTGAATGCTTCGTCTTTAGCCTTCAGCAAGTAGACGAACGCATACTTTGAGAAGTCATCGATGAAAGTTATGAAATACTTCATCCCGGCCTTTGTAAAGAATTGTTTGAAGTCACAGATATCGGAGTGTACCAACTCCAAAAGATTTGTACTTCGATTAACCCGAGGAAAGGGTTTCCTTGTGACCTTTGTTTGAGCACAAACTTCATATTTCTCTACCTTACCCCCACACTTGGAGATAAGCCCTAGACTAGACATTCTGTTTATTCATTTATAATGAACATGCCCTAGTCTATTATGCCACTACTCAAAAGTATAAGTAGAAGGAGTAATTGCATTAATAATATTAGACTGATTTACAAGCTGAATTTTGAACATTCCTTCGGTATAAAAAGCTTTTCTGAAATATGTTCCATTGATAGATATTACCATCTGGCCAGCATTGATGTCCATCATGAGGCCTGTATTGCAGAATAGGTCTTCCGAGATTAGGTTCTTGGAAATAGTAGGTACATGCTTCACACCTTGAAGCGTCAGAGACTTCCCTGAAGTCAGCTTCAACACCACCGTCCCTATCCCGAGCACTTCAGCTTGTGCCTGGTTTGCCACCATAACCACTTCAGAAGTAGGTGTATAAGTGGTGAACCACTCCTTGCTGGAGCAGACATGGCAGGTGGCTCCAGTGTCTACCCACCAGTCAGGGTCAGTCCCTACCGCATCAACCTGCGCAATCATAGCAACAACGTCAGTGATCATAAATACCTTACTAGGCTCTCCTTGCTCTGATTGCTTGGTCTTTGCTTTGCATTCATTCTTGAAGTGGCACTTCTTGCTACACTTAAAATAAGCCAAATGTGACTTTGGCTTCTTTAGCTTGAACGAAGTTCTCTTGACTTTTAGATTGTCAGGGTCGTTCTTCTTGCTGTGGGAAGCCACTTGCTTTCCCCTTGGTTCCTTGGTATGAACCAGATTGGTATTAGCCAATTGCTTGGACAGTGTGTCCACCTTCAGTTGAGCCCACATTTGGTCATCAACATAGATTTCCTGCAAGAGATCTTAAAGGCTGATCTTAAGCTTCTTCCTATGCATGTTTGCTTAGAACTTACTCCACCCAGCGGAGAGCTTCGAGACAATCCCTCCAACAACAAACTTGTCGGGAATGGGCATCGCCTCGTCTTCTAGCTTCTGTCGTAGCTTCAGGAATTCCTTCACCTGCGGCAGCATGGACTTCTCGTCCTCAAAGAGCCATTTGTGATATTTTTTAACCACAAATATCGTGCTCCTATTCTTGTCTTCTTCGTACAGTTTCTCCAGAGACTCCCATATGCCTCTGGCAATAGTCTTCTTACTATAGGATTCTGCTAGGGAATCCTCCATAGCATTCAAATGCTATTCTCCCTTCTCCACTTGGCCTAAAGTTTAGTAGCTGCAGTGATTGTGGTAGCAGACCCAACATCTGGAACAGTAGGTTCTTCTTCAAGAAGATCGTGATTAACGTCTTTGAGTTGAAGAGTGAGATAAACCTTCCTCTTCCAGACTTGATAACGCTCTCCATCAAACTTTTCTAATTTACAGAAGTCAGTATTGAGGAGTGAAGCATTAAAGTTTTCCATCGTAGGAATATAGCTTTGAGATTGTCAGTGCCGGGGCACAATTTTTCGATAGAAAACTGAGAAGATGAAACAGTTGTAAAAATAATGTTCCAACGCAACACTTCAAGAAAGGTTGTGCAAGTTTAACGAATATCTAAGAAGTTCTCGTTACAGCAGCATATGATATTACGAGAATCTAAAAAGATTTCGTAATCTACAGCAGCGAAGTAGATGACAGGCGATTGATGGATGAATCTCCTGCTGGGGTGAATGACCACCGTTGCTCAAAGCTATATTCGCCCCACACGAATAGCTTCCAGGAACCAACAAGTTCGTCGGAGAACTTTAGAACACTCCTGCTCTTCTGACTCCTCGGATCATACACGAACTCCCAAACAAAAGCAACGCTGGTTCAAAGCTTATCTTCTCTCTCACAGATTCTGTTTACTTGTGTTAAGAAACACTTATAAACTTTCATAACTCTCTGTATATGCCAATGTATTTGTCTGTGAGAGAGAAGAGACCTTTAATAGGCCCGAGTAGCAACTGCCCGGTTAGCACAATATTAGGGACGTGGTAAAAACTACTCCGAACGTGCAGTAACCGCTCAGATCATGCACAGGCACGATCTGAAGCAATTTGCGCACCTCGCGTACCCCGCACGCCTTGTACACCATGTACTGAACGTGTACTGAGCCACTTGTGCCACTTGTACGTCCTGTGCAATCCGTGCGGCTCGCACAACGAGCACAACTTAAGCGCACTATGTGCCTAGAGACGATGCTGACGTACTAAGTGCAAAGTGCGCCAACAAAATGCCACATTATGCCTCATGAGCCCATGAGCCTGAGTCCGTGTCCGAGTCCGAGTCCGAGTCCGAATCCGAATCCGAGACCGAGTTGCTAAGCCCCTTCGGGGCTTAGCTCCAATGGAAATAAATTTTCCAAGAGCAAAAAGTATGAATGATTTCAATTATTTATTTAGCCTTTTTCCTATTAGAAAAATAACCCCACATGGCACACCCATGTGAACCTCCACACCACATGTGCATCTCTAAAAGAGCATAGCTAATATATAGAAATACAACTCTTTTGGCTTAGCCGATGTGGGACTAAAGTTCTAATGTATAAAGGCCAAAATCCAACAGATCACGAGGTATTATAGATTCACTCTACTCACTTGTTCACAATGAAGAATATATGGAGGATGAAAATGAAGAACAAACTAGGAAAGAAGGTGGAGAAGATGGTGATAGTCAAAACGAAGAAAATGAAGTTGAAGTTGAGGCTAATGGAGATTATCAGATATTGAAACTTGAAAGTTGAATTGGGATCTTTTTTATTTTTATATTAGTTGAATCATTTTAAAGTGGTACATTTTATATTGTAATATTGGTTTGGGTATGAACATTTATGTTTTAATGCTTTAAGAAAATCTTTTTGCCTATTTTATAACAGATAACTATTAAGTGTGTTGTTCATCTTCAAAAATTGTGTTAAAATGAAAACCGATATTTATCATTATAAATTCGATTTATCATTAACTCTACTGGACCACTATCATGAAAAAACTATTTTTAACTGCATATGGTGGACCTGCACATTTATATCACTAAAGATTTTCATAAAAATCAGTAGGCTTATCTTTAGTCAATATAACAACAATAGTATCAAGAGGCCAACACTTATTGTCGAAATGGTATCTCTATTATTCAACTGACAACGCCATTCTAAATTTACAGTCAATGGATGAATGGAATATCAACAACGGCAACAACAAAAATCATGCTAATTATTCTTCAGCTTTCAACAATTATATTACTAATTTATATAACCCCCCCCCAAAAAAAAAAAAAAAAACTCTGTTAATTACACAAGCAGTTCAATTTACTCGGCGGAATACCTTTGGAAGTTAAAACTTTCAATAGTTAGATTCAAGTTATAGCATAAATATTATAACAAATAAAATACACATAACATATAAAAATAGTTGGCTTGAAAGCAAGCAAACGCCATATATTATAAAGTTTGGATCATAAGTCAATATTGTTGTTTATGATCGACATCGATCCATAGACAAACTATTCTTGCATATAGCTCAGTTTGTTGACATAATTGAATATCATGAAACTAAGTAATACAATATCCTCTTATTTTTCTTTCTTTCATCTATTTACTACACTGGCCTTCTCTAATTTCTCAGGCTTCATCCTTGTATTTATTTCCAAGGTTTTATCACTTCTCATAGTTCCATATTTTATGCAAATTACTGCCTTAAAAACACATTTTTTGTTGTAATGCTCCCTACTTATTGTGATAGAAGAACATCTAGCTCATGCTTCCTATGATGGATTCATGCTTCCTGCAAAGGATATTTTATCTGTATCTTTATATGTAAACAAAAATGCATAACTATCCCGGGAATATGGAAAAAGAAAAACTAAAACAAATTCAATGCAAAAAACTGATTCAAAACAGAAGTTTCTCTCTATAGTTTGCTACCAACAACGATAATCGTCACCAAGTGATAAGAGGTGGATGTCACTATTCAATCAGTTAAAAGACGTGAATTCGCAGACTCACAGTAGATGTAAAACGAAGATTCGTGTCATGAAGCATTGGTTTAATAGTTTAGAGAGACTACGGGGTTATTTGGCACACTAACAAGAGTTCATAGCCCTTAAATATAAACTTATGAGAAAAATTAATATATATTTTTTTTATGAGAAAAATTAATATATATATATATATATATATATATATATATATATATATATATATATATATTCCAACCCTCCATTTTATTCATGTATAAGGCGCAAAATGTCGAAGCCTTTACAAGTAAGTAAAGAAACCTAAAACGACAAAAAAGAAAAGCAGGGGGCAAAATCCCGTACACAGCCCCAAGCCTGTCAGAAGAACAAGGGGTGCCAGAAATCCTCCCTGACGTGCTTGTAGGTACGTCTAATTTTGTTGATCTATCTGATGACCTCTCTGATCAGAAGGTTGAAGTTGTAAATACAGTCCTCTTATCTGAATTTGTTGCGGTTCTTCTATATGACCCACATGATGGTGGCTACAACGATCTGGTAGTCGTACGAGGCTTTTCCCCAGGTCACTAGAAGATTATTGAAGCCCCCAACGGCCAGGTCCTGTTTACGTCTACTGGCGATGATGCTCCACACCTGCCCCGCCAGTTCCCCTGAGTACAGAATGTGTTCGGTCGTCTTTGTCTGATCTTCCGAACAGTAATGACATGCTGAGGCTTTAATGCCCCACTCCGTACGATGTATTATGCTGAGTCGTTGACTCAAAGAGTTGTGTTGACCCGATTAAGTATCAATATGAATCGATACGAGAGTATATTATCCCGAGTAACGCAACGAGTCGGATCGACGCAAAGAGTTACGTTGACTCGAGGAATGCATCGAGTAAGATCGATGCAAGTGTTAAGTTGGCACGAGAGAAAGCATTGAGTCGGCTTGAAGATTCTAAGAAATCGAATCGACACAAGGCATTAGTCCTATTTGGACAAGTATTGATTTTATTTGGTTTCGTGTGCAGGCTATACGTTTACACTGAAATATAAGAGATCAACATTTTGCCTTATTTACAACGGGGTCCGCAAAACCAAATCACCGCCTCGCAACGGACTGAGGCATAGGCACGGTAAACCAAATCGATCTTATAATTCAATGAAGCACGAAGTGCTCGAATGGCTAAGTCAGGAGTTGGCCGTGCAACAAAGTTATGAAATCAAGCCGCATCGGCTCGGCGAAACGACAAGGCATATGGGCTTAAGGTCGGGGGACTTTAACTTCTCTTTCCTACTCTTTCATGCCTAAGTAAAATATATTGTTGTATGCTAACTTAACCTATCGAGACCACGGGTATGGCTCGAGTTGCTATGGAATATTGAATATCGTAAAGGTGAGCGCCTCGGTGCATAAGCCATAAGAACATGATAACTGTATCGACAAGTGCCACAACGCACGAGTCATTCTGTGCCCCTACGCACGAGTTAGTATGCTAGAACATTGAAAGACTATATCGGCGCGAGTGCCTCAATGCACAAGCTATAGAACATTGAATACCCTATCGAGGCCTGTCTCAATTGCACAAGTCGGAGGGAAGGAACATAAGTCTAACGCATTGAACACTAAGGTGTAGAATATGGAAATACTGAATCAAGACGTACATCGAATGCACGAAGCAAGAAATAGAGAATACTTATATCAAAGCATGCGTACGTGCACAAAACTGATGAAAGATGGCTTCATTGCGAAGAAGAGGACAGTTGTGGCATGAATGTGGCAGAACTGTCTAATGTAGCATGGTTCCTTCGAAATGTTTATGGCCTTCGGGACGTCTATTGATGAACATTAAGTTGGGACATTGTGCCAATTGAAATAAAGATCGGCAAATTTGTGTGGTTGTATGAAAGATAAGATGCGTTGCATGGTCAAATGGACTTAAAGTTATATTGCCCGTGCATGGGTATTTTCTTTCCTCAAACGTGGTTCGCCAGGGTGCTGGGACCGTTCGGCCTATGAGGGACTGTAAGGTAATCGGTATTATTGGTGCACTTCATTAAGACGATTTGCGACCTATGTTTGCCATTAAAATATCAAAGACATGTATTACAGAAACGCTAAAATTGATTGCAAATTCGCTTATACAAAGAAAAGCCTAGAAAGAAATCCTAGGAAATAATCTAAGTACAATTGTTTAGTTTTTGATTCTGGGGGGTGACGGTGGAGGCTCAGGAAAGTGTATCAACTCTGCCTTAATCCTTGGACTATCCGACGCAGTCTTAGCTCTTGAAGAAATTGCCCTTCATATATTGCCAGCATTTTGCAGGGGTGTGGCACCCTGCTATTTATAGTGATATATGTTTTGAGCCGCATAGATGGCCTGTTGCCATGTAGCTACAACAGCTTGTAAAGACCCGCTCTTTGGCCGCCAGCTGGCAATTTATTAGGATTCTGTTACAGCAAATCTGGATGGTTGAGGCTTGGTCAACATGCCACGTGTCCTATCGTAGGATATGACTAATCTGCTGGAGTCATTTTGAGTCGTATGAGTCTCTCAGTTTTCGGCCATACTGGGCCGCATAGGACTCATGCGGCTTAGGTCGCAGTCTCCCTTAGTCCGTATGTAGCTTACAGAATTTTGAGCCGCATAGATTCTATACTTTGGGCCGCATAAAGCTCATACAGCTTAGGTTACAGTCACCCTTGGCCGCATGAAGCTTAGAGACTTTATAGGGCCGCATAGATTGAGCCGCATAAGGTTCATGCGCCTCGGGTAGTAATCCTTCTGGCCGCATGACTATGTCTAAGCACATGAATCCTATTTTTAGTGACATGACATTTTGTCTGATCATGTCTTATCTTTTTGTCAGAATATCAGAGCTATTATTTTTGTCAGTTTTGACAGAGTTTGTCAGCTTTATCAGAAGGACTGATCAACTTGGCCGCATATCTTCTTTCTGCGGCTCGAATCAGTCAGGTTACAGACGGGCCACATGGGGTGCTGAATCTATCATGCGGCTCTCCTTTATGCGGACCAGTTTGGCCTAAAGTATTCATGCGACCAGTTGTGATCCGCATGAATCCCATATTTTTTATGCTTCTACAAGACCCCTTCAAAGTTTTCAAATTACAAATTTAGAATACTTTGAATAAAAAGCATAGAGATATGTCAAGCCATAGGGAGTCTTCAAATTAGGAGAGACCTTTAGTCGCAGGGAGATCTTAAGCCGCAGGGAAATTTCGAGCCACAGAGAGATCTCGAGCCGCAGGGAAATCTTGAGCCGCAGGAAAATCTTGAGCCGCAGAGAGACCCCATCCAGCCTGCCAGCTGTCATTGTTGCATTTAATTTCTTGATTTATTTTTGGATTTGGGTTCTCTTTTCGAGATAAAGGCGACGGTTACTAGGGATAAAAATCCCCAAACGTCATCATTATTTTTAATAGTCTCGAGAATCGAAGAGGCACTCTTCGAGATAAAGTCGACGGTTACTAGGGATAAAATCCCCAAACGTCGTCATTATCTTTAATAATCTCGAGAATCGAAGAGACACTTTTCAAAAACTCTATAAATAGGGGTCATTAGGAGAGAGATTTTTCTCTTTCGTATTCTTCTCCTTCGTCTTCATCTTTCTGTCTCAATTTAGCCATGGCTCCAAAAGCTCCCAAGTCGACTGGTGCTGCGGCCAAAGGGAAGGGACTTGTCTCTCCGTCGAGAGCAGCAGACTCTCCTTCCATTCATCTCGACGTACAACCCCCTATCAAGGGTAAGGACGGTGGGAAGACGATGACTGAAATTTTGAATGGCCATATCGCATATTTTATGCGCGGGCCTGTCATATATTGCCTCTATGCTTTAAGCCTAGTCGATACAAGCCCTATCTCATTTGGACTGCATGTGTTCTGTGTGATAGGGTCGCATGGGCTGATCCACATAAGCGTTACATATTTGAACCTGAACTGCATAAGTGCCCCAAGACTGATCCGTATAAACACTGCATAACTGACCCACATAAGTGCCTCATGACTGAGCTGTATGAACCGCATAGGTGCCTCATGACTGAGCCGCATGAGTACTTCATGATTGAGCCGCATAAGTGCCTCATGACTGAGCTGCATGAGCACTTCATGACTAAGCTGCATGAACCGCATAGGTGCCTCATGACTGAGCCGCATGAGCACTTCATGACTGAGCCGCATAAGTACCTCATGACTGAGCCGCATGAGTTCTATTTGGCTAGTCCACATAGCTAAAAATGAGCCCATTCACTTTGACTTTATATGACTATCTTCTTTCTTTGATTTTTGCAGCATCCATGCCGAAGGCTGAGACCATTGTGAAGGAGGAGATGCTGCCTCCTTTCATCAAACAAGAGTCACCGTTTGTTAAGGAGAATGTGATACCAAAAGTTGAGGTAAAAAAAGAGCTGGCGTCCATCGGGGAGGGAATTACTTCCAAGATTAAGGCTGCTGTAAAGGACGAGCCCAAGTCTGAGGGCAGTAGCACTGGGAGTTCTGACCCTCCTGCCCCCGCTGAAGACCTCAATCAAATAGATCTTTCGTATACAAAATGGCTAAGGGAATGGTATATGCCTCAACACAACTATGATCCTTGACTGTAGGGATCCGTGGGTTGCCATATAATTGTTGTTTCTGGGAATATGAAAAATAGACGTTCATATTTGTCTTTGAGTTTCTGTCTGTCTTTAGCTGTAGTTTGTGTTTTGCTTCTTTTGGACATCAGTATAATTCTTTACTGGAGATGTAGTCCTATGAATATAACTGATTTTAAATAAATAGAATACATTCACTCCATTCTTTATTTGTGGTATTTGGTGGTGCTTGTACTAGAGAGCCTAATACAGCATTTGTGTTTGATAAAGGACATCCCACTGGGGGACTTTTTGTGAACCTATTACCCTTTTGTGTATCTGGAAATGCGAGCAAATAGATTTGAATAATATTTTGTGGACCTACTACTCTTTGGTACACCGATGATGCGAGTAATAGATTAGGATAACTTTTATGGTCCTATTACCCTTTTACGCACTGGTGTTGCGGATAATAGATTAGAATAACTTTTGTGGACCTATTACCCTTCTGCTCACTGGTGGTACGGGTAATAGATTTGAAACAAAACCCAACAGAGGTAATATGGACGTGATAGGTTTTGTGGTCTTAACACCATGTCTTTTATTCCGGGTTGGGCACAGGTGTTAAGTCGGAAGACTATCGGTAACAGAGGTAATATGGACGTGACACACGACAATCAGGCATAATCTTTGGTGGACCTATTACCCTTTTACGCACTGGTGGTGCGAGTAATAGATTCGAGACAAAATCCAACAGAGGTAATATGGACGTGATAAGTTTTTTGATCTTAACACCATGTCTTTATCCCGAACTGGGTACAGGTGTTAAGTTAAGAGATTGTCTATATCAGAGGTAATATGGACGTGATATATGACAATCGAAATATCAAAGCAGAAGTTCAGAGGTATCAATATACATGACTTGTCACTCGGAGAGATGCAATGTGAGTCCCCTTGGAGGGAACAGAGTGTAAGTTCAGAGGTACCTTATGTATATAACTCGACACTCTAGACAGTATGGGGATATTTTTAAACATAGTATTTTTTTAGGAACTTGCCGTTTATGGGCATCATGAGCATGTCCCCATTCTGCTTTGCGAGTTGATATGCGCCATTGGAGAATACAGTCTCGATGATGAATGGACCCTCCCATTTAGGCTGGAATTTGCCGGCGGTCTTGTGATTCATGACCATTGGTTGGCGAACGGCCAAGACAAGATCGTCGACTTAGAATATTCTCTGTTTGACTTTCTTGTTGAAAGCCCGAGAGATGCGCGCTTGGTAGAGTTCTATGCTTTGTTGAGCTTGTAAATGCTTCACGTCTAAGGCTTCCAGTTCTTGTAGCCGTCGGCGGTAGCTGTTATCCGACGTCAATTGGTAAGTAAGGGCAACGCGAAGCGAGGGGATCTGAGTCTCCAATGGGAGAACTGCGTCGCTCCCGTAAACCAAGGAGAACGGTATATTTCTTGTAGCCGTCCGAATCGTAGTACGATACGCCCATAAGCACTCGCCAAGCTTTTTATTCCAGTCGTATTTGTTTGAAGACACGAACTTTTTGAGGAGCTTGATTATGGTTTTGTTGAAGGCTTCAGCTAGACCATTAGCCGATGGGTTATATGCCGTCGAGGCCATGTTCTGAATCCGATTCTTATCATAAAATTGATAGAAAGCGTGACTTGTAAACTGCGGACCATTGGCGTGAATAATCCTCTGGGGCAGTCCAAAATGGTAGATGACGTAATATTTTATGAAACTAATCACGTTTGATGTCTTTACCTCTGCAAGCAGAACAACTTTCATCCATTTGGAGAAGTAATCGGTGATTGCAAGTATGAACCGATGCCTCCTAGACGACAGTGGGGTGATTGGCCCAATGACGTCCATTCCCCCTGCTTCAAATGGCTAAGAGGCCACCGTTGGGTGCAAGAATTCGGATGTCAGATGTATAAAATCTGTGTGGATCTGGCAAGTCTTACACTTCTTTGCATAATCAACTGCATCTGCTACCATTGTGGGCCAGTAATAACCCACCCGACGGAGACGATCTTGTAATTTTGGTCCAGGTTGGTGAGCCCCGCAAGCGCCATCGTGAGCCTCGTGTAAGGCTTCTACATTTGACAGGCATCTTAACAGTAGCCCATCGTAGGATCGTCGATATAACATTTTCGTCTCTGTATCATAAAAGAATCTGAGAGAGCGCCTTCTGATTGAAGTTGCTTCCCTCACATTCTCTGGCAGAATTTCGTTGACTGCAAAGTCGATAAACGAGCATCTCCAGTCTTGTATGTCGTTGGTTATCTGGGCGGAGTAACTCGTACCCAGTTGAACATTATTCTTGGGACAGACCAGCTCATAGCCTATCATGTCGACTAGATGATGAACATCATTTGGAACTGCCAAGGAAGTGGCGAGGCCTGCTAGGACATCGCCTTCAATATTTTTGAGCCTAGGAACATGGTCTATAAAGAACCCCTCTAAGGTTGCAATGATGGCAATTGCTGTCTGATGGTAGGGAATCTGGTCTTCGTTACGAACCTCGTATGAGCCTCGGATCTGATTAACAATCAGCTGCGAGTCGCCATACGCTTCCAGGTACTTTACTCCCACCTCTTTTGCGAGTTGGAGTCCGATGACTAGAGCGTTATATTTGGCTACAT
The DNA here is from genome assembly GCA_029216955.1 of Iris pallida. Taxonomy (NCBI): domain Eukaryota; kingdom Viridiplantae; phylum Streptophyta; class Magnoliopsida; order Asparagales; family Iridaceae; genus Iris; species Iris pallida. Next base: position 11,868,108 of record JANAVB010041814.1, read on the forward strand.
TATTTGAACAGGGTTCTGTGAGAGAATATGCCCGATTGACCACCAGTCCAGAGGAAGAAATTAATACTACCTCGACTCCAGCGACGATATCACCTTGTGGCCCCGTTGTTGAAGCACCGTCAAAGAATATTCACCAAATGGCATCATGTGAAGTCATGTTCGAGGCAACGACTTCGTCGGGGATTTTTTTATAAATTCTGGTTGTTTCTGAGCATGGATGGGCTGTTAAGAAGTCGGCCAGAGCTTGACCTTTGACAGCCTTCTGCGGAACAAAAACCATGTCGTAGTAGGATAACAGTATCGTCCAAGTGGCTAGACGAGAACTGAGTGCGCCTGGTTTGGTCATGAGAACCCTGAGAGGATTAACTCTTGAGACAACATAGATGGTCTGCACTGTCACATAGTGTCGTGTTTTCTGAATGGCGAACACTAGGGCAAGGTACTCCTTCTCTACGGTGGTGTACCTATGTTCTGGTCCTACCATCATTCGGCTGAGATAGAAAATAGCTTATTCATGTCCTGTGTCATTAGTCTGTGCTAGCAAAGCACCAAGGGAGTGTTCCATCGCTCGTACATAGAGCAGGAAGGGATTTCCGGCGACCGGGGCTACCAGAACTGGCAGATTCATTAGGTATTCTTTAATGTCATCAAAGGCACGCTGACATTCCTCGTTCTATACGAAAGAGACACCTTTCGTCATGATTTGAGTGAAGGGTTAACATCGCCCTGAGAGGTTAGATATGAACCACCTGATGTAGGCTAGTCTTCCTTGAAGGCTGCAGAGTTCACGGAGGTTCCTCGGTGGACTCATCTCCAGGATTGCTTTCATTTTATCGGGATCTATGTGAATGCCCCGGGAAGTAATGACGAAGCCTAAGAACTTCCCGCTGGACACGTCCAGAAAAGACTTAGTGGGATTCATCTTCATATTGTGCGCTCGCATGAGGTCGAACACCATTCTCAAATCATGTAAGTGATTATTTTTGGAGCAACTTTTGATAGCGATGTCGTCAACGTAACACTCCACCGTTTTGCGTAAGTAATCTTGGAAGATGACTCTCATAGCACGTTGATATGTAGCACCAGCGTTCTTCAGGTCGAAGGGCATGACCGTATAACAATATACGCCGATCGGTGTTCGAAATAATGTATGCTTCTCATCATCATGAGACATTTTGATTTGATTGTATCCTGAAAAGCCATCTATAAAGGACATGCGCTCGAAGCCACACGTATTATCGATCATTATGTCTGTGATCGGAAGAGAAAATTCATCCTTAGGGCATGCCGCATTCAGATTACGAAAGTCGATGCAAATTCGGATCTTTTCATTCCTTTTGATGACTGGTACTATGTTGGCTACCCAGTCTGGGTGCTGCTCTTCATGGATGAAAACCGCTAGCTATAAATTTGTTTACTTTTGCTTCAATGGAGTTCATGATGTTTGGACGAAATAGTCATTGCTGTTGTTTGAATGGTTTTGCGCCAGGATAAATGTTGAGCTTATGAAGTGCGATCTCGGGATTTAGCCCTGGCATATCTTCATAGCTCCAAACAAAGACGTCGATGTATTCTCTGACTAGTTGCAACATCGACTCTCGCTCATCGTCCGTCAGGCTTTTATTGATTAAGATTGACTTCGTGGAGGATCCATCACCAAGGTCAACTTGCATGACCTCGTCTTCAGTGGAAGGTTCTCGTAGTTCAAAGCGCTTCTCCCATTGTGCATCCAGTTGTTGGACCCGACGCTCCAACTCAAGCAGTTCGAGTAGATCTTCGTCTTCCACTTCAATATCAGCGGATGTCATGTTGACAGATAATGTCTGCCTGAATATATCTCCAATGCTACCATCGGAGTCGTAAGTGGGTGACTCGGACGAATGAGAGTGACACTCGCATTCTTCATCGGAACTCTCGGGCGTTGTTACTGGTATAACATACCCGAGGTCGTGTCTGGATTTGTGATAATAGTCGTAAGGTTTCCCAGCCGGTGCTGATAGCTGTAGAGGCGATCGCCGACTGTTGCCATAATTCAGGCCCGGGGTAGCATCCATGTCGTACCCCTTCTTTTGCTTAAAGTACTTGGCTTGAGGACTATACAGGTAGAGCGATAATCTTCCAGCATCGGGTTCGAGATCGAACTCTTGTGGCGTGAAAGATTGAGGACCTTCTTTTTGGCCAAAGATGATCGTGTGACCCCATTCTCTTCTGCCTGGGACTAGGAAGTAAGCGCCTTTAATGGGACTAAGTCAATTTATGGTATTGACGGTTGTCACCAGTGTGTGCAGGTTAACATCTAGATAGTCCCGTGCAGCATACATCAGATTAAGCTTATCACACTCAGAATAATCCAACGGTAGCCTCTTATTGATGAAATAAGGAACTTTGTCGATAGAGATTACATCATCAGGAGAGGGGATATCCACCTGTGCAACCGGGTACTTGGCGAGTTCTACGTCCTCTTCGGCTACCCCCTGCGAGCCCAGAGGTTGGGATGTTGTCTTAGGTAGCTTGACCACCAAGGGTTCTGCTAGTGGCACTGGCTTGCCTAAGGGCCTCGGGTCGATATTTGATTGTCGGCTCAATTTGGGAAGATGGATAACCATCGGCTCTGTAGAGGACGTCGTGTCTTCCGGTTGCCTTTGAGTGGATTTTGGCAATCGGATCACCATCGGCGTCACAGAGGGCCTCGCATCTTCATGTTGCCTTTGATTGGATTTCGGCAATCGGACCACCATCGGCCCTATGACAGGTTTTGGCTTTTGGCTGGATCTCGGTAGCCGGATGACCATTGGTTCCAACTGCATAGGTGAGGCAGGAGAACCCGACACCTCTTTATGCAAAGTTGCGACAAAGGGTGTGGCTTTGCCCGGTTTATGGGCCTGGAGATGAATTCTCACGGGTTCCTCTGGCCCTGTGATGGCCTCTAGTTCGTCCGTTATATGTTTCTTGGATTCTTCATATAGACAAGCCTCCGAAGAATAATAAGATTCAACCCCTTTGAAGGAATCGATGTCGGCGAATTCAGTCTTCACGAAGCCATGCTTACTGACATACTTGAAGCACTGGTGGAGTGTAGATACCACGATCATATAGTCATGTATCTACGGATGTCTATGGAGGATGTTGTAGGACGTGTCTACATCTATGACGTAACAGGTAACCTCTGTTCTCAGGTCGCCGATCTGACATTTCAAACGGATCTTTCATAAGGGATAGCTCCTTCCTGAGTTGAAACCGCTGATGGCAGTGTTGGTCGTCGCTAGTCAGTGTATAGGGATGCCCAGAAGTTGGAGCAAGCTTTTTGGGATGATGCTTATCGATGAGCCAGGGTCGATATGCATCCGATCCACCTTGATGTCGCCTATGTATCTAGTGTAGTACAAGGGGCGTTCATGCATGTTAATTTTGATCAGCATGACCTGTGGGGTGAATACGATGTTGGGCATTGCATCCGCACAGTTGCTGCCCTGGAGGTTTGTTGACGGGTCTTCCCCTGGAGGCTTGACCTGGGCTAAGTAGGCGTCAGCATTTTGGAGCGCTTTGCTCAAAGCGACATGAAGATCTTTGGAGAGCCTTAGGAGCTCGTATAACGACAACTTTGTTGGTGTATTAGCCAATTGTGCTAATATGTCAAAGTTGTAAGGTCTCTCCAACCCCTGAGGTGCACTATTACGGAGTGGCCTATCGAAGCGGGTTTCCTTTGGCTTGGACTTATTTACCGGTGGAGGCTGAGACGGCCTTGGAACATCAGTGGCCGGCATCGTTGCTGGCTGAGGTTCTTCAACTGAACTACCCAGAGTGGGCTGGACTTGTGCCCCAAACCGGATAACAATGGCTGTCGCTTCCTCAGCTTCGACTGAAATTGTATGACAGGATCTGGACTTTCTGCCCTTCTTCTTGTTGGCTGGAGATGACACCGCCCGGGTAACTTCAGTCACAAAGTCTGGGTGTACCCACATGATCTCTCCTTGGGACGTGGTGAGAGGTACCAAGCTAGTCGTCTGGTCCCGGACGGGGTGAAGATTAGAAACTTCCATCATTGTCCGGAGGATAGGTATTACCCCGTCTTGAGTACTTGTTGGAGGGAAGTCGCCGAACTGAATTGACACCATGTTCGCCGCTATGGTAACCTCTTCAAAGTCTAGTGACAGAGCTTTGGAGTCGATAAGACTCTGGATGTACCGCTTTAATTGGAAGCAATAATGAGTAGAATGATGGACATAGCGGTAGAAATGACAAATTTTGGGTCCTCCATTTCTTCCGCTCGAGGCTCGCGCCTTGGTGGAGGGAGCAAGATCCTACCCCCTTGCAAGAGCATATCGAAGATAGGTTTGACATGACTATCTTCAAATGAGTAATTCACCTTGGGCTACTGACCTTTCGCCTGTTTTTGTTCAGGCTTCTTGGTCGCATCGGCGATCATGGCCTGTTTTCCTTTATTGTCCCGATTGGAGATGTCGCCACTGTTGTTGTTGGTGGAACCAGGACGTTTGCCCTTATCCTTTCCATCTGGAATGTGTATTCCCAACTGGCGAGCGTTCTTCAACTTTGCCTCCGTATTGGTAGCACTTATGATGAAGGTCGTCCAATCCCTGAACTGATCGTCGCCCATCCAGAGGCAAATTGCGGAGAGCAATTTCTTCTGGCAGATTTCGATCAAGGAGCTTTCGGGATTGCCTTAGGGCAATCTCATTACGGTTTGGCGGAACTGCTCGATATAGTTCCTTGTCAGCTCCCTCTCTCCCTGAATGACGTCCATGAGAGACGACATTGTCACATCATGCCCCACTTCGTAGAATCTCTCCAGGAATATGTGCTTGAAGCCATCAAAAGAATGGATGCAGTTGTCGAAAAGGTTGCGGTACCAGTCGAACGCGATCCTCTCTAATGCTCCAATGAATAATCATGTGAGGATGGCATTGCTATGCGGCAAGTGGTCAGTTGTGACCTCAAAATAAGTCATGTACCGACTAGCAGAGGTCTTTCCATCATACGAATCTATATGGAACGGTTTATAGCGTGGAGAAAAGGAACATCTCTCCAGGCGATGGGATATGGCTGCCATATTCTGAGGTCTCGGGAGGAGTCTCGGGCATTGAACATTGCTGGAAGCTCCTGGACTTCCCTCCTTGCCTCCTTGGCTTCATCCACGGTTGAAAGAACGGATGCTCCTAAAGGATCATCACCCAAAGGAGGGGCGGTTGTGTTGGAGTCCGTGTTGACTGCGGGTCCCAACCTTGTTTGTCCGGGCATCCTTGCTGGTTGAGTTGGCAAGGCGGCTTTGATTTCGTCTACAGACTTGACCAAGGACATGAGCATGGCTTCAAGTACTTCTAGACGTTGTCGGTCAGTAGGCACTTCATGATCATCGTCGGCCATAAAGACTGTCCTCACGTGGGTAGAGGTAGAAGGGATCGTAACAAAGGTGCTCTCTGTGTCGTACCCTTTAATAGAGAAATTGTCAGGGAATGTCGAAATGTCATCTTTTTCGGACTCGGAAGGGGTGCTACCCCCTTTACAGGAAGCCGCATCGTCTTGGCGAGGGCGGTCGCCCTCAGAAAAGTCCAAGTCTGTTACATAATTCTGGGGGATCTCTACCCCTGTGTATGCTCTTAGTACACCGGATTGTCGTATATATTACGAAGACTGCTACCCCCAGCTTCATCTACTCCCAAGGAGGCCGAAGGTGCACCCCTAGGTAGTGGAAGCTTGTTTTTGGATCGAGTACCTAAATAGACACCCTTTGTGGTTGTTAGTGGCAGTCCTCCAAACGAGAGTTTTCTTGCAACACTGGCTGAGATTGTCGGGCTGGAAGAGCCTGTCTTCTTTTCCCCCTTGCCGGGAGGAACCTTCCGAGTTGAATTACAGGAGGCGAAAGGAAACTCCTCGTCTCCCAAAATTTGTACCTGTTTCTCGAGTTGTTGTTGGACAGGTGCTGGCTGCTGTAGTCATTGGAAAATAGACTGTCGATTTTCAGGTGCTGCCGACTTGTCGCAGCAGTAGTTGATGATGACTTTGGTGCAACGACGTCCCGAGAGAGACTCATCGCATGCCAAGGTTGCCTTATTGCGTTTGTGAGTAATCATCTCACGCAAGTCGATAGCAGACTGATCTACCTTTGCATCAAACTTGTGGACTCGGGTATCCCGAGCACACAGGTGCGTAGGTATCATGTTTACTCCCTGATCTGAGGTTAGTAAAAGCACTTGCTCTCGATCGTTGGAGGGAGACTTTAAAGACTCACCCTATCCGTTAGCCCCGGGGGACTGGATGCGGGTGGTTCTGTACAACTTTCTATCAGGAGCCCGTATAACAGTTAACGGTGCCCGCTGACGGTCAGTAGCGTGGACAGTAGACTAGGCTTGTTGGGCCCGCACTGTCCTGGACTTCTTCAACTTAGCACCTGAAGGCGCATAGTAAGAAGAGTTCTGATTGGAATATTTACATTCTCAATAGGCCGCATGGAGTCGGGCCCGTATGAGAAACGGTCGAACACAGAGCTTCTGACTGGGCCACATGAGACATCCTGTCTGAGGCCAGGATTGGCTGTCGCATGGGCCATCTTCCTGCGGCCAGAGTTGGCTGCCGTATGGGATATCATTCTACGGCCAGAGTTGGCTACCGCAAGGGCTATTTTCTTGCAGCTAGAGTTGGCTGCCGCATGGGCCATCTTTCCGCGGTCATAGTTGCAGCCGCATGGATCGTCTGCCTGCGGCCAGAGTTGGCTGCCGCAAGGACAGACTGTCCATTTCTCTTACGCGGCCTCTTCTTTGTCCGTATAGATTTCCCTTGTGCTCCCAAAAACTCAGCATTATAGTGTTTTCCTTTGCTGGATTTGGGGACAGTGAGGTCCTCTGCGGTCGAAAGCAAAGCCACAAGAGAGCTTCGATCTTCGTCTTGGGCCGCAGAAGGAGCTTCTTCGAGAACCTGGTTGGGGGCAACAATTTTGTGCTTCGATGTCCTGTGGGTTCTCTTTGGGTTGGCTCGCTTCTGTGACGGGCTGGCGCTCCCTTCAGAGGGCAGTTCTTCGAAGGTTTGTTGGTCAAAATGAACCACAAGCATTTGTTGCGTAGAGCCGAGCTTGGATGCGTCGGATTGCGTCACCAGCTTCTCATCAGAGGAGAAGGACGTCCCCAGTAGATTCGCCATCATGTTTGCCATTAAAATATCAAAGACAGGTATTGCAGAAATACTGAAATTGATTGCAAACTCGCTTGTACAAAGAAAATCCTAGAAAGAAATCCTAGGAAACAATCTAAGTACAATTGTTTAGTTTTTAATTCTGGAGGGTGACGGTGGAAGCTCGGGAAAGTGTATCAACTCTGCCTTACTCCTTGGACTATCCGACGCGGTCTTAGCTCTTGAAGAAATTTCCCTTTGTAGGTTGCCAGCCTTTTGCAGGGGTGTGGCACCCTGCTATTTATAGTGATATATGTTTTGAGCCGCATAGTGGCCCGTTGCCACGTGGCTACAACAGTATGTAAAGACCCGCTCTTTGGCCGCCAGCTGGCAATTTGTTGGGATTCTGTTACAGCAAATCTGGGAGGTTGAGACTTGGTCAACCTGCCATGTGTCCTGTCGCAGGATAGGACTAATCTGTTGGAGTCATTTTGTGCCGCATGAGTCTCTCAATTTTTGGCCATGCTGGGCCGCATAAAACTCATGCGGGTTAGGTCGCAGCCTCCCTTAGTCCGCATGTAGCTTAAGGATTTTTGAGCCGCATAGATTCTGTATTTTGGGCCGCATAAAGCTCATGCGGCTTAGGTTACAGTCACCCTTGGCTGCATGAAGCTTAGAGACTTTAGGGCCGCATAGGTTGAGCCACATAAGGTTCATGCGGATCGGGTAGCAATCCTTCTGGCCGCATGACTATGTCTAAGCACATGAACCCTGTTTTTAGTGACATGACATTTTGTCTGATCACGTCTTATCTTTTTGTCAGAATGTCACAGCTATCATTTTTGTCAGTTTTGACAGAGTTTGTCAGCTTTATCAGAAGGCCTGATCAACTTGGCCGCATATCTTCCTTCTGCGGCTCGAATCAGTCTGGTTGCAGACGGGCCGCATAGGGTGCTGAATCTGTCATGCGGCTCTCCTTTATACGGACTAGTTTGGCCCAAAGTATTCATACGACCAGTTATGATCCGTATGAACCCCATATTTTCTATGTTTCTACAACCTGCTATTGATGTGATAAGCCACTTACTCGAGTAATTCGGAGGCCCTCTGATGTTTAGGTTAGCAACCGCACAAAACGATCACTGTCTTATATATTCGATTTGAGAAATATAAGTCCTTTCTAGCCCGAAAAGATAGTAACCTTCATATAGTTAAAGAACGACGGGTCGAAAGTGTAAGAACACAGAGCTCCTGCACAAAGCACTTTTAATATGACAGAAAAAGAATGAGGCATATTCACCTTGCGTCGGTGCAAGGACGAGTGCGTCAGTGTTCGGTAAGAAGTCACAAAATAATACAAAATTGCTATTGGTTGCCTGCTTGCTTATGCAAATTGAAATAACATGCTTGCCATGATAACATGCTTTACTATTTCGAATATGCCATAAAATCGACCCTAAGGAGAACATAGAAAGATAACTATATTGTATGTTGTATGAATCAATACATTACTAAATGTCGGTTTAGTTAAGTAGGTATATTATCAGTACAAGGAGGACAAAAGTACTAATCCCCCACTAGATTGCTTGCAGGTTCAGGATATGATCCGCTCACAGCGGAGCTTCGCTTGATCACGCTGAGGCGTAGAATGTCGTAGCGTATTGAGGCGTGCGATCGCATTGACACTCGGACTTGCAACGAGATTGATGCGGCCGAGATATAGAAGGCATGATGTATGGAACGGTGAAATCCTTTGTGGGCAAGAGAGAACTTGAGTGTTGTAGCCAATCTGGCAAAATCAGTTGGGCTATTGAAAGCCTTTGTAATCTCAGTTCATTCATAAATAAAGAGAATTGTTTCGTATACTCTATTTTCTTCAGTTGCTAATATTAAATTAAAGATAACTATTTGAGAACTTGTCATCTTGTCTTATACGAGTCCAACTCCAGACTCGTACAACATTATGCCTCAGCGAGGATGATGATTCCGATAAATCGATACGAGGATGAACGATTTTCTGGGTCGGGGTGTGACAAATTGATATCAGAGCTCTAGGCTCAATTTCCTCAGGACGCTTGCTTCATTTCAATTCCAAAGAGTTGCCCACCACCAATCAAATCACTCTTGACTCTACTCGATGTCGCACTGGATGTCTCATACAATAAGTCTAATACAAATCGTATAATTTTGTCGCATGTGTTTTAGAAATTACATGATGTTTGCTAAGGAAGTCGCAAAATATTTATTGCATTGAGTGCAACAAGCCGTAAAATAATTGTTGCTGCAAGCACAACAAGTCGCGAGATGTGAATTGAGATGTTTATTGCTGCAAGTGCAACAAGTTAAGAAATATGAATCAAAAATTTTGTTGTTTCAATGCTACCATCGATGCAAGAAATATTGGTTGCATCGATATAATAAAAGTCGTGATATGTTGCGGTATCAAATTTAACGAGTTGTGAATGATACGTTGTGATGAACGTGAAAGTTGATATCGAATGCGTTGAACGAATTCGAGCATTGCCTTTGAACGTCGAAAGTAAATGGTTGCACAAGGTACAACGGATGTCAGAATTAAATCGTTACACAAAGTGCAACAGAAGTCGGAAATAAATTATTACACGAGGTGCAATGGATGTCGGGAAATGAATCGTTGCACGAGATGCAACGGACGGAACTAAAATTGTAAGTCAATGAGAAGGAATCGTTCGGTTGTACATCGAGCTTGTGTTGGCAAGTGAATACATTGGTCGAGTTGTGTCGGATTTTGATTAATCAAAAGTTACGGTTGTGATCGGCATGATCACTACGAAAATCGTGAGTCAGAATAGATTGTTGTTTTATACCGAGTATGATACGAAGGAAATAGCTTGATTTTCGAGTGGTATATGCCATACCACCTACGCAATGAATGACTCGATTCCGAGTGGTATATGTATACCACTTGTGCGATTGGTTGTATCATCGCATTGTGAGAATTGTGAACGATTTGTTCGTACAGACGGAAGAGTACCGAGACTCGATTGAAAATTTGTATGACGGTATATTGATGCAAGTGTTCTTCAATAATCGGTTGGAACAATAGGACGGGAGCTCGTATCAATGAAGGATACGTTGGACAAAAAAATTGTAAGTCGGTCAAACGACTGAGACTAACGAAATGATTATGTCTTGATGCAATAATCAGATCAACGAGATCGGAAACTTGAAGTTATAAACGAGTCGCACGACTTACGATCGTGATAGATATGTTGGGCGAGACGAATCGTAATCGAATCGCACGACTTGTGATCTCGATAGAAATTTTGGGCGATGCAAATTATAATCAGATCGCACGATGTGAGACTTCGGAGAAGAGTTGGTTGATGCAGGTAAATAGTGCCTAAGAGATAGTTGGTTACGTTGCGACAAAACTCATTTGAGTACGACTGAAACACACAAAACTTAAAGGGCATGATCATATAACTCGAAGGTTCGATATTGGATAGTCAGTAACTCGGTTACGCGATCAAAGTATAGTAGGATGCGGCAAATCGAAAACGAGTTGATGCGTATGGAAAATTTTATAGTGAACTTGGAGGTATGCAGCACAAACTAAAGTCGACGTTGATGCAGATTCAAAGTTGACCCTCGTGTTATCGAAATTGATATGACCGATCGAAAGCAAGATTTGATAATAAAAAATGGGACAGGCCTACGATATCAGAGTTTTAAAAATAGCAATACGAAAGTGTCGAACTGGTTGATTGTAAACTTTGTGATTGATCAGGATAAGACTATAAAGTCATGATGATTGTTTCGATGCATATAACATCTCAGATGTCGATAGTCGGTAGATAGACTTGAACTCAATACGAGTAGATGTTCCTTGAAATACAAAATTATCAATGGTAGTGCATGACTTTACTCGGAGGATAGTTGTGCATCAGTTGCGCCGATAGAAATGGTTTTGTCCAGATTTGGGTAGTCACATATAAATCGTCAAAACGTGATTTGACTCCGAAATAATATAGCATGGTTCGTAGTAACTGTCATTCGTTAATAATCCACAATTATCGAGCGTAGCTTCGGGGCAGCTAACCTTAGAAGACTTGACTGTCAAATCAAATTGAATATTGCAGACCCATAAGATGACCCGTGCAATATCACATATGAAATTACATCGATAACAAATATAATTGGGTGCATGTTGATGATAAGTCTAGGCGATTTTGAGAATCGTGCTACGCACGAGAGCGAGCGGTAAGAGAATGACTTACGAGTTATATCGTTAGGTTTGGATTCACCTTGCAATTAAGCTTGCGTAAATCGAACTTATATTTGATGTTGCGAGACCGACAAGTTGGAAATTTGGCTAGTGAGTTTCCTACTCGATAGGAATCGAACGTAAGACGCATCGTAGAGACCTTCCTGTCAAAGTGATTTTTGCTTTTGAGCATCGTCGACTCGAATTAAACTTTTGTGTCGGATAGATTGTGGCCTTTGTGCAATGTCAATTTAAAGTTATGCTGAGAGAACCTAAGCACGGTGTCTAGGTAAGAGACCTAGTAGGCGTAGCCCTGAGTGTTGATGCATTTGTAAGTCAACAAAGGAAATCATATCGAGATAAGTTGCATAGCCAAGACTTCAAAAATAGTTGGACAGCAACTTCGAACGCAAGGCGTTACGGAGGATCATTGCTATCGGATGGACGGCTCGACGCGACATATAGAATTGATGGTCCATACGAAACTTACGAAAAAAATGTGATTTTTGAATCGCGTCACTTGCAATGGCTTTATTGAATGAATCACGTATGTATCAAATATACAGATGCGATAAAATTTTGATAACAGTCGCTAAAGATAAGTCCGATCGAGAGTACGAGATGGCAAGCATAGGATTAAAATTTACCTATTAGCTTTGTTCCAATTTTCTACCACTGGACTTGGCTAAAATACACATATTTTTGGGACGCCTTGAATAGGTGTACGATCTAAATCAAGTTGTATACTGAATTCAAATTGAGCTACAGGAAAGACTGAAAGTTAATGAAAGCTTGCACGAGTGTTTGAAACGGAACAACGATAGTGAGACGAGAACGTAAAACGATCTAGAAAAATACTTAAAATTGAGTATTGGTTTCGATTCGAGGACGAACCTTGTTTTGAGTGGTATATTATGTAATGCCCCTCTCCTCATGGTGCATTATGCTGAGTCGTTGACTTGAAGAGTTGCGTTGACCTAATTAAATATTGATGCAAATCAATACGAGATTACATTTTCCAGAGAAATACATCGAGTAGAATCGATGCAAAGAGTTACGATGACCCGAGGAACGCATCAAGTAAGATCGATGCAAGTGTTAAGTTGGTGTGAGAGAAAGCATTGTGTCGGATCAAAGATTTTAAGAAATCAAATCGACGCAAGGCATTAGTCCGATTCGGACAAGTATTGATTTTAGTTGGTTTCGTGTGCAGGCTATACGTTTACGCTAAAATATAAGAGGTTGGCATTTTGCCTTATTTAAAATAGGGTCCATAAAACCAAATCACCGCCTCGCAATAGACTGAGGCATAGGCACGGTAAGCCAAATCGATCATATAATTCAATGAAGCACGAAGTGCTCGAATGGCTAAGTCAGAAGAGTTGGCCGAGCAACGAAGTTATGAAATCGAGCCGCATCGGCTTGGCAAAACGACAATGCATATCGGCTTAAGGTGGGAGGGACTTTGACTTCTCTTTCCTACTCCTTGATGCCTAAGTAAAATATATTGTTGTATGCTAAGTTAACCTATCGAGACCACAGGCGTGGCTCAATCAAGAGATGAACATAGTGTATGTCGAACACTAGATAGAACAATTGAAATGAAACGTACATCACATGTACGAGTCGCTATGGAATATTGAATATCGTAAAGGCGAGTGCCTCAGTACGCAAACCATAAGAACATAATAACTGTATCGACAAGTGCCTCAACGCACGAATCATTCCGTGCCCCCGCGCATAAGTTAGTATGCTAGAACATTGAAAGACTATATCGACATGAGTGCCTCAGTGCTCGAGCTATAGAACATTGAATACCATATCGAGGCATGCCTCAGTTGCACAAGTCATAGGGAAGGAACATAAGTCTAACGCATTAAACACTAAGGCGTAGAATATGAAAATACTGAATCGAGGCATGCATCGAATGCACGAAGCAAAAAATAGAGAATAATTATATCAAAGCATGTGTACGTACACAAGAATGATAAAAGATGGCCTCGTTGCGAAGAAGAGGACAGTTGTGGCACGAATGTGGCAGAACTGTCCAATGTGGCATGGTGCCTTCGAAATATTTATGGCCTTCGGGACATCCGTTAATGAACATTGAATTGGGACATTGTGCCAATTGAAATAGAGATAGGCGAATTTGCTTGGTTGTATGAAAGATAAGATGTGTTGCACTGTCAAATGGAACTAAAGATATATTGCCCATACATGGCTATTTTTTTCTTCGAACGTGGTTCGCCAGGGCGCTGGGACCGTTCGGCCTAGGAGGGATTACGGGATAAATCGGTATTGTTGGTGCACTTCATTAAGACAGTTTGTGACCTGCTATTGATGTGATAAGCCACTTACTCGAGTAATTCGTGGGCTCTTTGATGTTTAGGTTAGCAACCGCATAGAGCGATCACCGTCTTACGTATTCGATTTGATAAATATAAGTCCTTTCTAACCCGAAAAGCTTATATTGTTAAGGAACGACGGATCAAAAGTACAGGAACACTGAGCTCCTGCACAGAGCACTTATAACATGATAGGAAAGGAATGAGGCGTATTCACCTTGCGTCAGTGCAAGGGCGAGTACGTCAGTGTTCGGTAAGAAGTCACAAAATAATACGAGATTGCTATTGGTTGCCTGCTTGCTTATGCGAATCAAAATAACATGCTTGCCATGATAACATGCTTTACTATTTCGAATATGCCATGAAATCGATCCTAAGGAGAACATAGAAAGATAACTAAATTGTATGCTATATGAATCAATACATTACTAAATGTTGTTTTAGTTAAGTAGGTCTTTGATCAGTACAGTGAGGACGAAAGTACTAATCCCCTACTAGATTGCTTGCAGGTTCAGGATTTGTTCTGCTCGTAGCGAATCTTTACTTGATCACGCTGAGGCATGGAATGCCGTAGCGTATTGAGGCATGCTATCGCATTTATGCTCGGACTTGCAACAGGATTGATGCGGCCGAGATATAGAAGGCATAATGTTTGGAACGATAAAATCCTTTTTTGGCAAGAGAGAACTTGAGTGTTGTAGCCAATATGGCAAAATCAGTTGGGCTATTGAAAGCCTTTGTAATCTCAGTTCATTCATAAATAAAGAGAATTGTTTCATATACTCTATTTCTTTTAGTTGCTAATATCAAATTAAAGATAACCATTTGACAGCTTGTCATCTTGCCTTATACGAGTGCAACTTCAGACTTGTACGACATCATGCCCCAGTGAGGACGACGATTCAGATAAATCAATATGAGGATGAGTGATTTTTTGGGTTGGGGCATGACATAGGCTAAACTGTAACCAATGGTAGTGAGCGCATCATCTATGGGTAACTTCTTGCGGAGCGCTCTCCATACTAGGACTGACCATTTTTTGGGAATGCAAGACTACCAAAAAGCTCCCGATGTTGGGGTTGGCACTCCGCTGCCGCAAACGACTCTCCTTGCTGAAACGAGGGTGAAGGCGCCGTCAGCCAAGAGGGACCATCTCTGACCATCAGGTTCCGATTTGATCTTCAATGCTAACACCGCCAGAGCCGTACCAGCCGCCTCACCGATCCAATTCTGAGCCCTCTTCCCGTTCTAGACGCCTTCGTTGTCCCATATATTACGGATAGTGCTGATGGGGGGAGCCACCCGGGATGGAAGAAGAAGGTCGTTCCCAAACCATCTTTCGTGAAATAGGGATGAGGTGCCTGATCCCAGCTGAAGCCGAATAAAATGCTCGATGAAATCCCTTCCGTAAAGGGTGCCACACCAGGACGCAGATGATCTGTTGTTGGACTCTGCGTTCGACGGGTGAAAGTACATGAAATATCTGGCCTTCATGAACAGAGCCCATTTAGTGCCGCCCTGCTGGAGTTTCCACCACAACTTTGCTGAACAAGCGTCAACAATGTGTTGTAGTCTGTAGAACCCCAACCCGCCTTCCTCAGTGGTTCTGGCCATGGAGTCCCAGCTGGCCCAATGGTGATTGTCCTTGCCCTCACAGTGACCCCAAAAGAAGTTGGCGAAAAGGTTCTCGATGTTGGTCAGCACCTTCTTTGTGGGAGAGCAAGCGGCGAGAGTGTAAATGGTAATGGATGAGAGGACGTACTGAATGAGGATAATCTTCTCGCCCGACGATAATGTCGCGTTGTGCCACCCCTCAATTTTATTTTTGATTTTGCCAACCAACCCTTCAAATATGCCCGCGTTAGATCTGCCGTACACCAACGGACATCCTAAATAAGTGAATGGCTGGTATACAACTGAGAATGATGTGATGCTGGTGAGGATGGAAGAGTGCTCCCTTTGGACTGAATGGTGGGTATAAATCACACTCTTATTGGAGTTGATTCTCTAGCCGGAGCATCTAGTATATCTTTCCAGCATTTTATGGGCCACTTCTACGGACCCAATATCTCCAGAAGAGAAATGAGAATGTCGTCAGCGTAAGCCAAGTGGGTGATGATCGGGCAACCAGTGGTGGTTTGAAAATGCTAAAAATGAAAAGTACCAACCATCTTGTTGAGATTTCTGCTAAGCACTTCGGCTGCAACAATAAAAATGGTGGAGGATAGTGGGTCTCCCTGCCTCACACCTCTGCTAGATTTAAAGAAACCTTTAGCTTTCCCGTTGATAATAGTAAAGAACCAGGAATTGCTGACTGATCTGGAAATAATGTCAATCCAAGTTTCGAAAAACCCAAAGGCCCTGAACATCCATATCATAAATTGCCAGTCAAGCCTATCATACGCTTTTTCCATATCCATCTTGATCGCGATGTTCCCTCCCCTGGTCGAGAATTTCAAGCAAGTGATCATCTCCTAAGCCAGGAGGATGTTGTCTAAGATGTTACGTCCTCGGACGAATTCGCTTTGCTCCTCTGAGATGATCTTAGGGAGAAGCCAGGACATGCGGTTGGCGATGATCTTTGAGATTATTTTATTGGTGAAGGTGCACAAGCTCAGAGGATGAAAGTTTTTGAAAGTCTCTGGGTTATCTTTCTTACGGATGAAGATTAGGTTGGCACAAGAGATCGATCTGGACTACCTCGCTCCATGGAAAAAGGCAGTGACTGCCTCGTGGATGTCCGCTTTGATGGTGTCCCATTACGATCTGAAGAAGACTTCGTTGAAGCCGTCAGGCCCAGGCGTGCTATGTTTGTTTAGGGCCCGCACTACGTCTTTGACTTCCAGCTCAGAGGGGAGGAGTTGAAGTTGAGTATTATCACTGGTTTCTATAAGATGAGGGATCTTAGCTAAAAATTTCATCTTTGACGATATTCTTTTTAGTGAATAACTGGGAAAAGAAGTTGTCGGCCGCAGTTTGGATGCCCCGTTGGTCTTTAAGAATATGATCACTCTCGTCAGCGCTCTGGTGGATGTTGAGCTACTGTTTGTGCCCTTTGACACATAAGTGAAAGTAGCTAGAGTTTTTGTCGCCATTAGTGTCCCAAGTCAGTCTGGCTTTTTGCTTCCAAAATTTCGTTTCTACTTTAAACAGAAACTTCAGCAGCACTCTAGTTACGTTGAGCGAGGCGTGGGCCGCCAGGGACCTATCAGAAGCGAAAAGAATCTCCGCGCGGGTGACATCGTCCTCTATCGTACGAACTGCTTAGAAGATATCTCCAAATGCGTCTTTACTCCAGCTAGTAAGCATTTTTCTCATGGCTTTCAGCTAGGCTGCCACACGAAGGAGGGGGTCAGGTTCGTAAGATGAGTTCCAGGTTGCTTCCACGATGTTCTTGAACTGAGGGTGATGACTCCAAAGATTAAGGAAGCGAAAGCTTTTCTTTATTTGGTTTGTGTTACTCTTGATTTCAATGAAGAGGGGGGAGTGATCCAATTCGGTGAAATTGAGATGCGATAGGTTAGATATAATACCCATATCAGCCTACTGAGCATTAGTGAGGGCACGATCCAATCGTGAGTATTACCGCCGAGCACCTTCTTGCATGTTGCACCAGGTGAATGCGTTGCCGAAGTAATAAAGGGGAGACAGGTGAGCGTCAAAAATAAAGTTGTTGAAATTGTTCATGACCGCCGTATGTGGCGGGCGGCCCCCCTACTTCTCCTCTCTACATGTGATCACGTTGAAGTCGCCAACAGAGAGCCACGGGAGGTTGGTGTGATTATGGTGAGTGTCCCTTAGGACTTTCCAAAACTGCTTGCGTTCCAAATGGTCATAGCTTCCATGTACCGCGGACATAAGTGAGCGGGACTGAAGCGTGGGATGCTCCACCCAACATGAGAGAGCTTATCACGAGTAATGAATGATCCCGAATTTAACTTCAGCCGAAAAAAGGATCCATATGTCATGACATCCCGCAACGGCGGATGGGAAACCTAACTGAAGCTGGATAGTTTTAAGTTTCTTGTAGGGCATTTTGGGTTCAATGATCACAAAAATGTCAATTCGGTGGATTTTTTGAGACTGATAACTCTTCTCAAGGTTGGCTTGTTAGCGAGACCCCTAACTTTCCATGCAGAATGTTAAACATTGGGATTGTTGTGTGGGGGGGGGGGGGGGTTTGATGAGTTTCATGGCTGACCTGGTAGTCATGGTCGTGGACTCTTTGTTGCTATTTTTTTCTTCTTTTTGGGTTTGCTGACAGTGGTAACATCCAAACCATCGATCCTGAGGTTGGAGTCGTTAGTCGTTCATTTGTTTCTTCAGTCGGATGCATGTATGCCTCTCCAGTAATTTTGGCTAGAGCTCCAAAGTGACTGTTCGGGCTAGTGAAGCCTGCCTCAATGGCCTGTTGACACCTGGCCACTAGGGCCTGGCCTATGTTGGCTAGAGTGTCCGCTCGTATGTTCTGATTATTCTTAGTAGAGGGGGATGCGGGAGTATCTTGATTGGAGGTGTTCTTTTGGCTTGGTTCCGATAAAGTCCCCCGAGACTGTTGAACTATATCGGCCTCCTTGCCTATATCTCCGGTGTTTGCTGATTCCTAGAAGGTACGGGACTCATGTGAGGTGTCAGTAAGTTCAGAGCCAAGGATATTAAATTTGTTGTTGAGGTTGATTTCTAGGGGTTCATATAGCACGATGGCACTACTCGGGGTGGGGGGGGTGGGGGTAGGGGATGAAGTGCAGTGAACTGTAATGCTGGTCTGATGCTGGTAATAAACCAAATATAAGAGTTCGGAAGAGGTAGGATCGAGGATTGGGGGTTTTGTTTGTTTGGAGGAGCGGTGGCAGCCATACGTCTCACTTTCTTATTCAGCACCAGGTGTGCTTTGAAACATTGTTCAGTGGAGTGGTCACACATACGACAGTATTTATAAAAGATGACGTTGTTGTCATAAACGATTTGCTGGACGTGCGTCTTATTACCCAGATCTATCTTGATATATTTGGGCAAATCCTTCATAAGATCTAGTTCCATACAAATTCTCGCATAGTTGCCCTTGGCGAGGTTGTGAGTTTCTTTAGCTAATGCCACAAATGTCCCAAAAGAGTTGGCTATTCTCCTCAAGGCCGCGGGGGCAAAGCATATTAAAGGAAGGTTAGGAAGGGTAACCCAGGCTGATACGATAGCCGAGTCTTCTTGGGTGTTGAAATCTGGGGTCCATTTGATGATTTTCATGTTGTACGACTCAATCCTTCCTGTACCTCTAGTCCATATATTCGTGTAGTTGCTCTCAGAAGAGAGATGAAGGTACATATGTTTAGGGTATATTGGTGCAACCCTGTAACCCGAAGAAAGGCCCCATTCTATAATAACTTCCTGAGTTCTCGAGAGCTTAGGGCAACCCGAGCAGAATTTCAAGACAAAAGAGTGGGGGAAGGTGGCCGATAGAGAGGATATTTTAGAAGAGAAGAAAAGGACTGGGATCGCTTGGTCATCTTGTTGAGTTAAGTATTCTATGTCCGGGAGGTTGATGTCCAAGGGGGTTAGGAAGTGATGTGCAGCACGGTCTGGTCTAAGCGCCTCCGAATAGGAAAGAGTGGGAGGCAGCCTGACGGGAGCTGATTCCCTAGTGATCAAAGGAGAAGGCGCCGTCTTAGCTCCATAAATATTGCCAGTTCCTAAACTACCGCCAACGGTGTGCACCAATGTAGGGAGCGCCCGACGAGATCAGTTAGCGCCACCAACCGAAAGCGCTACAACGCGGCCTACGCCACCAACAGGGTGCGTAGGAGTCTGGTACTCTAGTAGAGGAGGGTGGGGTCTACCAGTCCCACCAACAGGTGGTACCCTGTCCAGGGGGCCTGCTCTGAAGGCAGGTTGCTCAATAGGTGGCGTAAGGCTGTCGTTGCCAGTGTCTATCGTAGTTTGTACAGGATGAGATTTTGAAAAAGGTTTGGACAGCTGGCTAGAGGCATATGGGCAGGAAATTCCTTTTCCCGATGAGGGTGACAGTCGGTCAGCTGTCTCGTTAAGGGGCCCAATGCAAGGTTGGGGGCCCGATGCAATTGCTGGCTGATCCGGGGACTTCTGCGACAACCGGGCGGTGCCTTCTGACTCCACGACGGGGTACGGTCGGCCCTCCATCGGAGTAGGGACCAGTTGGGAGGCGTCGAACACTGGGGCCACCGGATTCGGGGTACGATGATCGGAGGTGCGATGCCTAGGAGGGCAAATTGGGCATGCATCCAAGTTGACGAAGCCGAAGCGGAGGTTGCCCCTATGAAGGACGCTCCACCTTGGGAGGGGGGACGGGTGAGGGCTCGGGCTCCCCCATGTGCGACGGACACTCAGGAGCGAGCGGGGAGAGGAGACGAAGCCGAGGGCAGGAGGGTGAACCTGAGGGTGGAGGAAGGTGGACCCGGAACAGTCGTCGGAGGCGACCAGGAGACTCAATCTAGCATCGCTGCTGAGAGCGGAGGAGAGAGAATTATATATATATAAATATATATATATATATATATATATATATATATATATATATATATATATATATATATATATATATATATTCAAAGAAGAAGTGCGGAGCACATAGAAATTCATAATTAAGGGATATTTTCCCAAACACTCACCAATCCTTCCCAAATTCACAATTCAACAAATCATTTCGCATAAAAAAAACATCCTTCCAAGAATAATTTAGACTCGAAAATTTAAATTATTCACTAATTTCTCACCTATGGGTACATGAATTATCTGCAAGAAAAATAAAAATCTATAAAATTCAAAAAAATTACAGGTAAAGAAAATATTTATGAGATATCTTGACAAATTACATCACCTCCAGGAACACTTCCAAATCGCCCAATCATGACAAAATAATAACCCCATTGTTAGGGTTTTCATCAAAACCCTAAAAAGAACTTCAATATTTTTTATGCATCTAGTAATATGATGGAATCTAGAGGAAACCCTAAAAAATCGAAAGGTCAAGTTACTGAAGTTTCGACCGACGATGCAGTGCCAGGTGGGCCCCTAGTTCCTAGCGAACTACTTTTGTTGTACTCCACCACCTTCTTCTCCACCCCGTTCCTCTCGACAGCATTGTAGACTTCCGAGCCGACATGGGGTTCTTCTGGAAAGGAGAAGGAAGAGGAAGTAGATAAACAAGCCTCTCATGGAGGAAGAAGACCTCCTCCTACTGTCTGTGTCAGCCTCAGAGTCGGGCTTCCTCCAGGTTGTAGTGTTGTCGGTCACCGCGAGGAAGCAGTTGATAGGAAACCCTAGGAAGTGGGACGAAAAGGAACGAAAGAGACGTGGAGAGAGAGAATGAAAGTGAAGAGAGAGAGAGGGGCTCTTTTGTTCCTTTGGAGGTGGGATGCATGGGAACGAAAAAAGAGTGTGGGAAAGTAAAAAAAAAGAGCAAAACTTGCTAATTTTTTTTAAAGATTTTATAACCTATTATTTAGAATTGTTATAAATGTATAGATGTTGTAAATATGGATAATTCACATTATTATTTGGTCTACATAACCTATGATTTTTTTATCCATAACCTATGCCTTTTGTTATCCATAACCTATGCATTTTGACATTTCTTCCTTTAATTATCATCATGATGTTAACCTCCATTGTAAGCCTATATAAAGGGCTCTTCCCAAGTTGATTAAGACAAGTGAATGAAGAAAAAACTCATCCATTTTTTTTATCTCCATCTCTTTAGTTATAATA
Source organism: Iris pallida (assembly GCA_029216955.1). Lineage (NCBI taxonomy): Eukaryota > Viridiplantae > Streptophyta > Magnoliopsida > Asparagales > Iridaceae > Iris > Iris pallida. The sequence continues at coordinate 11,889,558 of JANAVB010041814.1, forward strand.
AGTTATCAGCATGATTGCATTAGGAAATAGAATAAGGGTGAAATAGTTCTCTTAAGGAAAAAAAAGGTATTGAAGAGGTAAGTATGAGCTTGTATACTTAGATTAATGTATGTTTTAGTAAAATTAAATACATGTTTGATTTATATGTTTATAGATTGATTAGAACGTAAGTTTTCTAGATCTACTTTATCTCTTAGTTTAAAATCTAAATTAGTATTGAACATGTTCACAATTTCATTCAAAATAGAAAATTTATGGTAATATATTTAAGGTTATGTATAAATCTCGTTTCTATATTTTTTTCTTGTTACTTTACCAAACAATGAAATTAATCTAGAATATCTTGAATTTTTTTTACTTATTTAGAATTAGTTAATTTCATTAAATTAGTTTATTTGAATTTGTTATTTATATTTACTTGAATTCTACAAGGTAATACTTCACATTGTTGTATATGTGAATAAAATAATGAAAAGTACCTAAAATATATTATTATATAATTATCACATTGTTGTATATGTGATACATATAAGACATAATATTCTTTTATAGTATTTTATCACATTGTTGTATATGTGATACACATGAGATATAATATTACTTGATAGCGTTTCATCACATTGTGGCATATGTGAAGTTTGTAATCTTGAAAGCGCTTATCAATTTTATTATTTAAATTACTTTACATCTAATATAATTATTTTCTGTCATATAAATGTCGAATCTTGCAAGCTTGAATTCAAAGCTCTTGATGTGAGCAGAGATAATTATTTATCATGACAATTGGATGTAAAGTTGCAACTACAGTCCTACAAGCTTGATGGTAGTATTAAGAAGGAAAATAAGACTGTTCTCAAGCGAAGGTCAAGGCTTTGATTTTTCTACGACATCATATCCATGATGATCTTAAGATAGAATAGCTACATGAGATTGATTCATTAAATTTGTGGATATCTCTAAAGGATAGTTTTTACCACTAAAGAATGGTAATCCTTCTGACTGCTCAAAGTGAATCCCTAAATCTAAGATACCATGACGTTTAAAATGTTAAAGGATATAATTCTGTTATGTTTAATATTGTTTCTCGCATTAGATTGTGCGTAGAAAAAGTAGTGGAGAATCAAATGATTGAGAAAATCCTCTCCATTTTTCATGCAAGCAATAAAATACTCCGAAGTATTGATTGTCTCCTTGTAGCAGAGACAAATAGCAACGTTCTCATAAAAAATCACAACTCTAAACCAACTGGTCTATGGAAATTCTTGAGTTAAATGCCATCAATTTTGGAGTTAAATGCCAACTATTTATATTTGAAGTCATATTTTATTTTTGGTTTCCATCATGGAATGTGTAGGCCCTGAGAGTTTGTTTTATTCAAAAAATTTATTAAGAATTTGGAATTACATTTCTATAGTGTGATATTATCATTTGAAATGCTTAATTATTTCTTATAATACTTATGCTAGCTAGAATATATAAGTTCATAATATTTTTATTTTGCTTTATGGAGTAGTAATGCTTGTCATAAATATGACAAAGATGGACATTGATTCAAGCAATGTCTAGCTACTCTACAAGAGGTTGACAGATTCAAAGGACCCAAGAAAAATGACTTGGATATATGTTTGGTAGATAGTGCTACAACACATATGATTTTGAAGAATCAATTTTTTTTCTCAAAGTTAGTATTTGACATGCATAAAGTGTCAACAATAGCTGGATCAGCCCGTACAATTGAGGGCTTTAGAAGAGCACACATCATGTTACATAATGGTATTCAAACCTATTTGCAGAATTGGTTATATTCAAATGGTTCCAAAAAGGAATTTGTTAAGTTTCAAGGAAACTCGAAATGATAACAACAAAGCGACATTATGTATCATATCTAATGTTGGGAGCCAAAGGCTCACATTTGAAGAATTCTCTTGTCTTTCTATGGTTTGTATTACACCACCATTGGTATAATTGAATCAAATATGAATGTGGCAAAATATAAAGCCAATGATCCTGTCTTATATGGCATTTGGCATGACCCTTTGGGTCATCCGAGACAAACTATGTTCAATCGGATTATTGATAATTCTTGTGGAGATTTATTGAAAACCATGATATTGGCTTATAGAAGAATCACCTATGTGTTCCTTGTTTACAAAGGAAGTTTATAACTCGACCATCGTTTCTAAAGTTAAGAATGAGTCTTCTACTTTCTTGTAAAGAATATAAGAGGACATTTGTGATCCTATTCACCCTTCTAGTGGTCCTTTTAGATATTTTATGGTACTCATAGATGCATCTACTAGGTGGTCACATGTTTGTCTACTTTCTACTAGAAATCTTGTATTTTCTTGTCTTTTGGTCCAAATATTTAAACTTAGACCTCAGTTTCCTAATAACTCGATTAAGTTAATTAAACTTGATAATGTCGTAGAGTTTATCTCATATGTTTTTGATGATTATTATACAACATTAGGGATTGAGGTAGAGCATCATGTTCCTATGTGTACATACAAAATGTGTTAGTTGAGTCATATATTAAACATCTCCAACTTATAGCTAGACATCTACTAATGCAATCTAGTTTGCAGATTGAGGCTTGGGGATATGCTATTTTACATGCTGCATCTCTAGTTAAATTTAGACTGACTGCCTACCATATTTTTCACCCATATAACTTGTTAGTGGTAAACAAAAATACTTTTCATATTTAAAAAAGTTGGATGTGCAGTACATGTCCCAAATTTCATCTTCCAAAAGAACTAAGATGGGTCCCTAATAACATTTGGGAAATATATTAGTTTTGAGTCTTCGTCCATAATAAGGTATTTGGAACCAATAACTGGTGATGTATTTACTATAAGGTTTGATGATTGCCAATTTGATGAAAGAGTCTTCCAACCGTTAGGGGGAGGTAAGAAACAAATTGTTCATATAGAACAAGCCATTGCTAATGAACGGTATGAATTGACATGGTATATGCTTACTCTATCTCATCAAGATCCAATAACTCCATAATGTGATTATGAGACAAGGAGAATGATACATTGCAAGAAATTGCTAATCAATTACCTGATGCATTTAATGATGTGCAAAGGTAACTAGATTACATGTGTCAGCTATGTGCCAGCCAGAATTATTGTTCCAATTAGACAAAATTCAAATAAGATGACAAATGAATCTATTACTACACCTCAAAATTGTGGTAGGACTGTAGGTTCCAAGGATAACTTCAGCGCCGACGTTGTTAAGTGGCCATGCGCATCAGCAAGCGAGCTTCAGCGCAGGCGCTGTTCAGTGGTCATGCACAACAGCAAGCGAGCTTCAGCGCAAGCACTGTTCAGTGGCCATGCGCCTCAGCAGGAGAGCTTCAGCGAAGGTACTGTTTAGTGGCCATATGCATCAACAAGCAAGCATCAGCGCAGGCACTTTTTTTAGTGCCATGCACGTCAGCATGCGCCAACACATCTTCCAGACATTACTTCAAAAAGTAGTGCCTATGTGGTTAGCAAGGGAGCTTTAGCGGATCTTCCAGACACTACTTCAAAAAGTAGTGCCCATTCGCATTAGCAAAATTGGGTGTCGGTGCATATTTCGAAGTGTTGCTTCGAAAGCAAATACTTATGCACAAATCACCAATCATAGGCCATCTCTATCAAATTGAAGACAAAAAGCCTACCCCCAATAGCTTTTCGCACATCGGAGTGTGCGTGCTCATCAATGATCAGAGCAACATCGACAACGTTGACTTCGGTGACTGGCTTCTTCTCCTTGGCCTTGCTAGTGCTTGTAGCACTGGCCTTAGGGGCCTTATTTGGGAGCTCTTGGAGTCTTGGGTGCTATAGAGAAAATCTAGGGTTTCTGGTTGGAGGAAAAGGAAGAGTCTTTTTCTTTAAAAAGCTCGAGAAAATTAACAGAGTAAAGTTGTCTATCCCAAAAAACCCATATTTGTAGGGAGAGGACACATTTCAACAAATGAGACTAAGAGACACTTCAGGTTTGCCGAGATATTTTGAAAAACGTGCAGTTGTGGAATAAAATCATTCTTAATCTCGTCCGAAAAAGAGGAGTCATTATCATTAATGAATGATAGCCAAAGCACTAATTACTGACGATTATTCACTCTCTTAAATGATTACATCCTGTCAGAAGAGTACTACGCACTCCTCATCCACGTGTCATTTCATGCTTATTTTTCAAAGTATTTCAATATTATCCAAGTTTAAAAACTTTGAAGGGGGTCTTGTAGAAGCATGAAAATTTCAGAAAAGCGCACAGTGAGCTAAAATAAAGCACATCTACAAAATAAGTGATTCGCGAACTGCTACGCACATCAGACGAAATTGAAAGCACAGTACAAAAGTTGGAAGAGAAGCACACAAAAGGTGTTTTCATTGATAGTCATGATTACAAAAAGTGAAAGTCTATTACAGATTCTTTATGTTCATGATTACATAAATAAAGCTATCAACCAACTCAACATACAAAAGCATAGCATGCAAAAGTGCAACATACAAAAGCACAATATACAAGAGCGCCAGTATTTCATAATGTGTGCTAAGAAAAGTGCCTTTTTCGATGCCCCTATAATGTAGGCCACAAAAAGCACCTTTATCTGTATGCTCCTAAATGCTGACTGAACAGGGCTTGGAATGGAAATCAATCCAAGGCCCTGTATTCAATATCTTGGCACTCAGCGTCTTCTCGGGCCAAAACACAGCTAGCACACTACATAAACAGGGACAACTCTGTCCACAGTCAGCTGAGATCATCTCAAAAACTCCTTCATCAAACCTGCCGCTTCTTTGAACAAAGAATTCTGCAATCCTAGCCCCTGACTTGTATAATTTCTGCCAAACTTGCTAAAGAGAAGACTCATAGTCATCAGGGTACAACATCGTCTCTGACATAAAGTGGGGGAGAAGAGTGCACGAACGGGGTTTTGCCCTAAAAAGATCCCTATTTGTAGGCCGTGTGTGGTCAAACCCATACGCCAAGTGGCATCCAGTCAAAGGCTCTGACTTAATTAGATGAACCTCGTATTCATTACAATGAATCTGATTTATGAGATTTTTGACTAAATCTTTAGTCAAATGTCATCTTTTCTCGAGCTCTACATAGCGGCAAAAATTAAGGAGTTTTGACTCAGGCGACCCAAAAAAGTGCAGCACCTTGGAGCAGTAAAAAGCACAACTTCCAAAAAGTGCAGCGCCTTGGAGCAATAAAAAGCGTAATACCCAAAGACGCAGCTTCATAGGCACGAAACCCCGAGCCATCACGTCAACATTTATGGCACACTTACACAAATGCCAAAAGATAGCTAACAATTGTCAGCTGTTAATAGTCAGATGGCAGATGTCAGCTGTCAGATACTCGCCGTTGATTTAATCAAAAGAACGACCTTCAACGTACCCAAAAGAGAAGACTCATAGTTATCAGGGTACAACATCGTCTTTGACATGAAGTGGGGGAGAAGAGTGCACGAATGGGGTTTTGCCCTAAAAAGATCCCTATTTGTAGGCCGTGTGTGGTCAAACCCACACGCCAAGTGGCATACAGTTAAAGGCTCTGACTTAATTAGATGAACCTCGTATTCATTACAATGAATCTGATTTATGAGATTTTTGACTAAATCTTTAGTCAAATGTCATCTTTTCTCGAGCTCCACATAGCGACAAAAATTAAGGAGTTTTGACTCAGGCGACCCAAAAAAGTGCACCGCCTTGGAGCAGAAAAAAGCACAACTTCCAAAAAGTACAGCGCCTTGGAGCAATAAAAAGAGTAATACCCAAAGACGCAACTTCATAGGCACGAAACCCCGAGCCATCACGTCAACATTTATGGCACACTTACACAAATGCCAGAAGATAGCTAACAGTTGTCAGCTGTTAATAGTTAGATGGCAGATGTTAGCTGTCAGATACTCGCCGTTGATTTAATCAAAAGCACGACCTTCAACGTACCCAAAAGTGCAGCCACTCTGGGGATCCAAAAAGTACAGCTTCCACAACATAGCTCAAAATTATAGCCTATATGACGTTACAAGCACATCATCTTTAGCAGAGCTCAAAAGCGCAGCCCTTTGTTGAAGGGTGCCACATGGCCAACAAAAATGAAGTATCTATCGGATATAATCAAATCCATTCTATTTATCATAACGAGATATTTGAGCGATGTGCACACGATACATGTTATTGACTCAACCATATTTATGAATGGATGTAAACCATCCAAGATCTCAGTAACAAACGAATCTCAACAACTACCACGTGTCAGCTCATCCGCAACCCAACAGCGCAGTTACAACAAATTCAGCTCTGTTTTCGTGCATGTAACGCTCCTGTGTGCCAAAAAACCTATGTGCACATCACATATATGCGCTTGGGTGGTTTATTCCACCAATCTATAAATAGGAAAAGTCTTCCTTCATTTGGATCTTCGACTGCTTCTTGATTGGCAACCCCAGATTATCCACACACAAGCCTTCAGAGAGTCAGAGGAAGTTCTTCTTGTCGTCAGATTGTCAACATAGTAAAGGAATTACTATAATGTTTAATCTCTATCGTCATACTTCCCCATAATCAACTTGTACTTAGATTTCTTATTTATGATTTCTTTTGTACCTTTTCTCATTTGTAATACAAAAGTTCTTCAACTTTTTGTTTATGGCAAACATTGTTCCGACCCATCGAATCATTCTTCCTCGCATCGATTCAGCCAAATTGATCGTCCTCGCTATAGCGTGATATAGAACGAGTCTGGAGTTGCACTCATACAAGGCAAAAAAATTTTCTTTTTAAATGGTTACCTTAAATCACAATATTTTACAGCAGAAGGAAGTAGTCATATTGAAGTTACACGGAATATACGAAATAATCTCTTTTATTCAACAAGCAGCAGAGTTACAAAGGCTTTTAATAGCCCAAATGAATATGCCAAATTGGCTTACAATACCCATGATCTCTCTATCCAACAAAGGATTTTGATATTTCATACATCATGTCTTTTTTTATCTCGGCCGCATTATCGTGTTACAAGTTCGAGCAACAACGCGGATTGTACGCTTCGAAATGCTAAGGAACTCAATGCCTCAGCACGTCCAAGCAAAGCTTCGCCATAAGTAGACCATTCCCGACATCCTGTAAGCAATCTAGTAGGAGATCAGTAGTAATCCTCTCACGTACTGATGAGACCCACTCGCATAAGCCAACATTAAGTAAGCTTGTGAATCATGCATCTTATTAGGTGGTCTTTCTATCTTTGCCATATGATCGATTACATGGCAATGAAAGCAGTAAAGCATATACTCATATGAACATGTTATATTTGATTCACATAGGTAATGAGGCACTCGTTTAGTTTCATGGCGACTTCTTATCAACTCAATGCACTCACCCTTGCACCGTTCCAAGGTGAATGCCTACCATCCTTTCTTGTCCTATTAAATGTGATATTTGTGCAGGATCTGTGTACCTGCACCATTCAGCCCACCGACCCCTGTTTATATGAAGGTCACTAGCATTCTAAGTCATAAAGGACTATATCTTGATACAACGGGCCGTTATCCTTCGCATGGATAGAAAGCCTAGCGAAGGTCCCGCAACATCTGCATTACGATGTGCTATTTCAGCCTTGGTAGCAAACCCTACTGAAGGTCCTATAATACTGTGATTACTAGCACCACTCCCCTCATAGGAAGAACGGTTCTAGTGCCCCGATGATCTGGTTCAGGGAAAGCTATCCAAAACTTTGCACCAGGAAATTCCACTTTGTCCGTGACCATGTAATACACGTCCAACTCATACAACATAAGCATAGTCTAAGTCTGAAACTCAAAAATTACATCTTCTCACATTACCAATCTTTCGTCACATGTTTCCATACATCGATTCATTATTTTGTGGTACCATGCCTCAACTCAATATTTCAAAGCATTGACCCGTAGGTCCTGAACGCACCGAGGCATTATGCCCCTTTGCATATTCAGCAGTTTTATGGCATTTATGCCACAACTGTTCACTTTGCCTCCAAAGTCATATTTTATAAGTCTCATGCACAAATGCAGCTTTGATACAGTTATTCAATATTCTTTGAACCTTTGTATTTGATGGATGCCTTGCTATGGTGTTTCAATGTTCTATGACTTAACGTTCATTGTTATACAATTCGTGCATACGATGCACGCCTCGATACGATCCTTTCGGTGTTCAAAGACTTATGTCTATTCCTTTGACTCATGCACATGAGGAGGCCTAGATAGAGTACTCATTGTCCTACGACTCGTGCACTAAGACACTCACCTCGATATAGTCTTTCAATATTCTATCCCTCTAACTTGTACATTTGATGCATGTTTCACTTCAATTGTTCTATCTCAGTGTTCAAGACGTACTACGATTTCTTTCATTCGAGCCATGTTCGTGGACTTGATAGGTTAACTTGGTATATAAGTGTACATTTAATTTGGCATGACGGAGTATAAAAGAAGGGTCAAAATCCTCCCACCTTAGCTGATTCATCAATTCGCTTCGTCGAGCTAATGCAGGTCGATTTCTTACTTTGTTGTATGACCAACTCATCTGACTTAACCATTTGACCACTTTATGCTCCTTTGAACTATCTGACTAATTCGGCTGACCATGCCCATGCTCTAGCCTGTTGTGAGGCGATACTTTGGTTTCTGCAGACTCTATTACAAATGAGACAAAATATTGACATCTGAAAATTCAGCATAAAAGCCTAGCTTGTACATGAAACCAACTAAAATTAATACTTGCTCAAATCGAGCTTATCATCTCTTCGGTCAAATTAGTACTTGCATCAATTCGAATCGATAATTCTTCGGGTCAACTTAACTCTTCGAGTGAACGACCTAGCATAATGCATCGTGCAGAGCGGGACATTACAGCTATATATCTAGAAAGTGTCAAGTTCATTATTGCATACATGAATGCATTTAGAAAACCTAAGAGTCATCTTAGTTATGCTTAATGTATCATCATTATGCTTGATGAATCTTGAGTCCTATAAATAACTATTTAAGCAAATGGTTGTGGTGAAAAAAATCAAGCAAAAAAGAAAGAAACAAAGTTGTGACAAAAACTAAATTTGTTCATGTCACTTATACTGGTCGTTATCATTCTCTCTGATGATCTCTACAAACTAGATATTGTTTTTCGAAACTCAGTAATTATTGTGTAACAATCTACTCTGGCAAGGATTGCTGGTCTTCTTTTGTTCAAAACAAGGGTGATCAATCACTTGTTATCCCACTAGCTTCAAATCCAGTAACTTCCTACTAAAGGCTTAACCATTGGGCTGTCCATCCTCTAGTTGTCCTACTGGTCTCGACCAGAACGAAATATGTATTATACATGGTTGGTTATTCTGGGCACAAAGAACCTAATTGACTTGATCGTACCCTCTGATTTTATTTTCTGGCACTAAAACTGTTAGTCCCAACACAGATCTAGATGGAAGAACGATAAAAAAATAGAGACTTCTTGCTAATAAATTTGCTCTCTAATCTGATTGTGTAGTCATGGAAAAGAACAGAAGGAAAGTAAATTACTCTCTGATTTGGTTATGTATTCCAGAGACGAAAGATCAAAAGAAAAGTAAATTTGCTCTTTGATATCCTTCTAGAGACGAAGATCAGAAGCAAAATATTTGCTCTCTGATTTCCTTTAGTCTAGAGACAAAGATCAGAAGCAAAGTAAATTTGCTCTCTGATTTCATTTAGCCACTCGATGAGGAAGAAGAAAAAAAAAGAAAGATAACTTTGCTGGGGTGATGAAGATAACCATTGCTCAAAGCAAGATTTGCATTTATATGATCTACTTCCAGGAACCAGCAAGTTTTCAAAGAACTTCTGAAACGCTCGTAAGTCAACTTTTATGACTCGAACGGGCTCCCTGGACTCAATTGGCTCCCTTTTCCCTCTTCTTTAGTGTATCTTACAAAGAAGGCCAAGGGGCTCTAATTATAGTATGGAGTTTCACCTTTTCTTCTATCCAATGTGGGACTAAAATACCAATACTAAAAAAATAGAGTTTGATATTTTAGATCATCCCACAATCAACATAGTAGTGTGCCAGCCCACGCCTATCTGCCGAACCAGCACGTGTATGTACGACGTATTCTGGAGTCCATGTCCGAGTCTGAACGACAAAAAGCAACTTGCTTTCTTGTTTGAATTAATCCTTTTTTTCTTCTAGGAAAATACTCCCACATGGCATCCACTTGTGCCCTACCACACCTCATGTGCATACCTCAACACAATCAAAGTATTATATTGAGATACTTATCATTTGGTGTAGCCGATATGGGACTATCTTTTCTAGTCTAAAGGTAAAAACACCAGCAATCTCCTACATGTCCCAATATATGGGTTGAGCGTTCCCCACAGTGACTCCTATTATGCATGAAGATAGATGTCGCTTTGACTTAAATCTTTCCGTATGGTTCAAACAACAATATGATAGAAGAATAGACTAAGCCTTGAATTATATACCATAGCTGTAATTCTTTCCACCAACACAATTGCATCAAATGTGCTTCCGATTACACATTAAAGGCCTTGTGTCCGCTTAGTTTTTGTGTATGTATATTGGGTGTCTACAAGTTTACCCTCAGAGATAGCCTATATCTCTTTCACACACTCTAGGTGAGTTCTTTTAAAGAGTCTTGGCATAAAGCCTTTCGCTTCCTTACAGTGCTACGTCGCTATGACATGGCCCATAGCCGAGGCTATACCACATGTGGTGTCATACTACTGTAGCATGAGTTCCAACCTCTTTGTAGTACCAAACTACCCAGCATGAAGCATTTTGCTTCCTTGCGGTATTACGTCGTTGTGACATGGCTTACAAAGCCGAGGCTTTACCCTTTCAAGGTACCTTTGTGGTATCAAACCACTGCTACATGTGGTCACTGGCCTCTTGTAGTACTGACTACCACTCTTTATTATTCAATATTAGGCCACTTGCCTATGTGCGATGCTACGCCGCTGCGACATGGGACGAAGCCGAGGCTTTACCCTCTCGAGGTATCTCATATTGGTGTCACCCCACTATAGCATGGAATACTATGTCCCTTGGTAGTTTTGTGCAATCCATGCTTCCTGTAAAGCATGTCGGACATTCTAAATGCCCAAGAACTCAGTAAGGCGTCTAAGACATCCTCCCATAGGAGTTTGTTCTAATTAAAGAACAAACAGTAGACAACAGTAGTTCTGGGTCCGTAACCCCTCAAAGTCTCAAAGGACTACCTACTGTTCCTGATATTCTCCCAGTCAATGATCTTTGTTTGAACTAAAAGCTAGATGATTAGTAGATTTCTCTTTGAACTAATAGCATTGTGAGGACCCTGATTTTTGAGAATTATTTTTATGATTTGTATTTATTAAAATACATTTATATATTTAATTATGACTATAGATGTACTTTTTCATAGCTTTGATTTTTTGAGCACAAGAAGCGCCAATCTTTTGAAACCTTCCTTATGAGTTTTGAAGTAGACAAGTCCACCTTCAATTTGACATATCATGCCCCATCCAAACTTGTCCCCTAGCATTCTTTTGACGTTGTGGAACTTCGGGTCAATTTAGGCCAATTGACCGTTTATCGTAATTCTAGACCTAACTTCCAATGTGAGTTCTGAACTCGACATCAATCAAAATCATTTGACCCAATATATGGTTTTGACCCATTTTGAGTCTACGATGCACATGCCAAGGATGTGCCACTCAATCGATTTTCCATGTGCTATTTACTTGCGAATGACACAAGAGAGTCATGGGTTGACTTTTCGAGTTAGATTTGACTAGAAAATAGATTTGGACCATAACCTAGTTAACTTCGCTTGGTAGAGCCATATTAGGTAGCCATGACTTAGTAGAATTATCATGAATTTATTTTGGGCTAAATAGAATTAAATAGATTTTTGTATATATGATGATTATATTTATAATAGCCTAAATACTATATATATATGACCTTAGCCATGGTTAAGTTTTGAGATGCATATCGACTAGGAATTTTGGCACGGTTAGTGTAGATGTGTGCTTTGACTAGTGTATTAGCCATGCTAGGGGAGGCTTAGTCATGGTAGTGTCCCAACTAGAAAAACTATTCAAAATTGCGACTTAACCCTACAAATGATTTATTAGTTAATTATTAAGATTATAATTTTTAGGAGACCCGATTGGACCAATTTAGTCCGAACTGTACCCAAACCCAACCTAAGCCCATATAGGTAATTAGTGCATCCAAAGATGCCATGTAGACAAATTTTATGTATGTACAAATATTTCATATTTATTTCTAGGAATTGATAAATATTTTCTAAACAATGGTTATAAGTATAATATATGGTATTATTAATATTATGTGGCATTTTAGAATATGGTACGATTTCTGTTGTAGACCAGTTTAAATATAGGAATAATGTGTCACCCAATACTATACCCCTTGTTAATTTATTTTAGCATGTCTTTATGATTATTATTAGCATTATTGTTGTTACTAAATAATATTGATTAGTTATTTGTTAAATCCTTGACAAATCAATTTAGCTATGTACATATTACGGTAAATAGTCCCTACCCTGGAAATAGATAATATTGAGATTTTATTAAGATTTTTGGAGTAATATATATATATATATATATATATATATATATATATATATATATATATATATATATATATATATATGCTTTCTCGTCTCCCTTGAGAGGAGCACCGTGCCTGTGAACCCTAATCATCCACCGACTCCGATTTGGCCTCTGGCCGGGCCGACGTCACCCACGCGATCGGATCGCTTGACCGTCGTGCTTCACTTTTGAGGGTTCATGGCGTCGAAGACTTTCGCGGAAGTTGTTGGGGTGGCCTCGACGCCTCAGTCAATCTCAATCCGTGGTCCTTCGTTTTCGAAGGGGTCCCTATCGTCTCCTTTACGGAGGATGATGAACAGATCTTGGTCCAACCATTCAAGTTTGCTCTGATCGGGAAATTCTCTCATGCTTGGACATCGATTTATGTGATCCGGAAAGCTATTATAGGTTTCCAGTTTACTGGAGAGGTGAAGGTTGGGGTGATCGACCCTAAACATATTATTATCTGGCCACTACTTGAGGTAGACTTTCTCCGCCTCAAGGCTCGGGAGATGTGGTATGTATCGCGAGCTCCTATGCACGTGTTTCATTGGTCTAAAGATTTCTGTGCCACACATGAATCGCCTTTGGCCCCGACGTGGGTCTCCCTCCCTGGTCTCCCTCATCAGCTGTTTGCCAAAAATGCATTATTCTCCATTGTTCTCGGTATTGGTACCCCTCTCAAGCTTGATAGAGCCACAGAAGAATTTTCTAGACCCAGCACGGCCAGAGTTTTCCTTAGGTAGACGCAAGTAAGCCCTACCTCCGATGGTGCGTATAAATTTGCCTAACGGCAGGACAATCTCTCAGAAAATTGAGTACGAATTTTTTTTAAAGTACTGTTCAATCTGCAAACACCAAGGAGACATGCGAGACTCATGCAAAACAAATGTGACAAATAAAGAAAACCCTCCTCAACTTAAAACCAAAGTGGTTATGGTTGTAGTCATCAATAACTACCCTATTGGTAATAATGCTGCTGAACAGGGAGAGACTTCTAATCAGGCCATTAATGAGGCTAATATTAATTCTCAACCGCCAGAGGTTAATCGGTTGGCCACCTCAGCAGATGGGGAGCCTGTCATTGAAGGCTCGCCTCCCGAGCAGGGAATTATTCCCCCCGCAGCCATTACTCCCCACGTCAACTCTCCTCCACCTTTCCCTCATCAATCAATATCGCCTCCACTCAGCCCAGCTCCACATCCTTCTTCAAACCCTCCCAACACTGCAAGTGGATTCTCTAGAGGAAGGCGAGTTTCGCTCGTGGGCGGATGAAGTTGAAGCTGCAAAACGGCACACCGAAGATGAAGTGATTGATAGGCCGCTTGCTGAACTAGTTGTAGAAGCTTCGAAGGCGGTGACTGACCAGGATGGCCTCAACCCAGGTGAGACGATCCACATGCAAGAGACTCAACCGAGTAGACCCCCAGCTCCTCAAGGCGGCCAAACGAAAAAAAAAGTTGCACCCCCCGCAGTGCCTCACATTCTTCGATCCTCATCTAAGGTCACTAACACTCAGCCCTCATCCTCCTCTAATGATTAAAATTCTCTGTTGGAATATACGGGGGATTGCTAATCCGATGGCTTTTAAAAGACTTAAATCCTTGTGTCGCACAAATAAAGTTCCTATCGTTATTATCATTGAACCTACGGTTCAGTCAGATAAGCTTCTTTCCTACCAACTCAAGCTAGGTTTTCAAAGCTCTGTTAGCAACTATAAAGGAAATATATGGATCATGGCTCGGCATGGCCCGTCTCTTTGTGGTCGACTCTTTTGATCAATGTCTCACGGTCACTGTGTCTTCCCCGCTCATGCCAGATATAGCTTTACTATCGGCTGTGCATGGGAGTAATACCAAGGAGGGTAGAAGACTCCTTTGGGTTCGACATAGATGGAATTACCCATGGTTGGTTAGTGGCGACTTCAATGCCATTACTAGTATGGAGGAAAAGTTTGGAGGCCTACCGCCCTGCTCTGTGTCTATGAAGGAGTTTCAATCTGCTGCTGGCCTACATGAAGTTCCGTACACAAGTAACTGCTATACTTGGGTTACAGGCAATATGGGTCACCTAAGATGTGGTCTCGATTAGATAGGGTCTTGCTAGATTCTAAATGGCTAGCATGGGCCCCTCTCTCGGCGTCTACACATTTAAATAGATCAGAATCGGATCATGCTCCTATTTTTTTATCTATTGAGAGTGAGAATCCTTCATCTCATCGGCCATTTCGATTCCTGCATTTTTGGAAAGATCATGATACTTTTCTTTCGGTGGTGGAGTAATCCAGGAACTCCGTTGATCATGTCAACAATTTAGTTCGAGTTGGACTTCGCCTTGTGGCTACTAGAAAGGCTCTTTCTTCTTGGAGTCGAGCTACTTTTGGTGATATCATTCAAGAAGTTAAGAAGGCAGAAGATGCAGTGACCTTGATAGAAGCTGATTATGAAGCTGATCCCTCTCTTCGGCCTCAATGGTTGTTGGCTCGGGCTAATTTGAAGCAGCGGCTACGTATAGAAGATGTTTATTGGAAGCAAAAAGCACGCGTCAAGTAGGATGAGGAAGGAGATCGGAACACAAAGTTCTATCACTCATGTGTGTCTTCAAAACGAAATCGTCTGCATATCATCATATCCTATCTGCAGCTGGTACTACTCTCTCCTCCTTGCAAGACATTCAACGGAAAGCTAATGTCCATTATAGCAGGGTATTTACCTTCCCTCATACTGTTATTGAAGATGGATACCTCGATCATATTCCTTGTATTATTTCGAAAGATGATAATGATGCCTTGATTGCTAAACCTTCCATGGAGGAATTATTATCTACTGTGAAGGGTATGGACCCTTACAGTTCATCGGGTCCGGATGGATTTTCAGGATCCTTCTTCTTCGCATGCTGGCCGATCATCAGCAAAGATATTCTTGAGGCAGTATGTTTATTCATTGATGGCTTTGCTCTACCGAAATCAATCACTAGTACTTTCTTGCTTCCTATTCCTAAATCTAAACATCCTAAAGCTCTTAATGACTATCGACCAATTAGTTTATGCAATTTTGTCAACAAAATTATATCGAAATTATTGGCAAGGAGGCTGGTGGATATTCTTCCCTGCATTATCTTTCCGGAACAAAGTGGATTTGTTCGAGGGAGGGAAATCGTCGATAATATTATCATGGCACAAGTAATGATCTCGGCTATTGATCACAAACATTGGGGAGGAAACATGGCAATTAAGCTTGATATGAGCAAGGCTTATGATCGGATTAGCTGGGCATTCCTCTGCGGGTTATGAAGCAGTTTGGATTTTGCGATAAATGGAGGACTATGATCCTTCATTTGGTAGATGATATTTGGTTTTCTACTCTCATAAATGGAAGGACGTGGGGATTCTTTCATGGCCAATATGGTATTCGACAAGGAGACCCGATCTCGCATGTGTCGTTCATTATTGCTTCTGAAGCTCTGAATAGGAGCCTTATTCGGCTGAACTCCTCTAATGGTTTTTCAGGCTATTACTCGCCGAGAGGATGTCCTAGAGTGTCTCATCTTGTGTATGACGATGATGTGCTTATTTTCTCAGGAGCAGACAAACGTTCTGTACAGCTACTTATGTAAGTCATTAGCAGATATGAAGCTAACTCGGGACAGTGGGTGAACGCTTTGAAATCGGCCATGATGTTGTCTGAGAAAATTTTGACCCATAAAGCGATGGAGCTACATCATATGACTGGGTTTCAAATCTAACAGGGCTCTCTTGTCTACTTGGGATGTCCTATTATGGCTGGAAGAAGGAACGCAACGATGTATGATGACTTGATAGGCAAAATCCAGGCGAGGATATCTGGCTGGAACAACAAACTTCTTTCCTATGGTGGCAGGTTGGTTCTAATCAAGGCTGTTCTTACTTCTATGCATGTTCATTGTTTATCGGCATGTAATCCTCCTACTTCTGTGTTGAATCGTATTGAGAGTTTGTTCGATAGTTTCTTGTGGGGCTCGAAAGATGGAATTCCAAAGAGATCTTGGCTCCGATGGGAGCGTGTGGCTCGAACGATAGTTGAAGGAGGTCTTGGTGTTCGACGACTAGGGGATGTCTTGGATGCGATGACGGTCAAGTTATTGTGGAAGCTAAGATCGATAAATTCTCTATGGGAAGGGTTTATGAAGGCCAAGTATTGTGCTCACTCTCATCCTCAACATGCGAAGCTTACCTTGGCTGCTTCACATGTTTGGAAACGTCTCCTTTACGGAGGATGATGAACAGATCTTGGTCCAACCATTCAAGTTTGCTCTGATCGAAAAATTCTCTCATGCTCGGCCTTCGATTTTTGTGATCCGAAAAGCTTTTATGGGTTTCCAGTTTGTTGGAGAGGTAAAGGTTGGGGTGATCGACCCTAAACATCTTATTATTCGGCCACTACTTGAGGTAGACTTTCTCTTCCTCAGGGCTGGGGAGACGTGGTATGTATCGTGAGCTCCTATGCGCGTGTTTCATTGGTCTAAAGATTTCTGTGCCACACATGAATCGCCTTTGGCCCCGACGTGGGTCTCCCTCCCTGGTCTTCCTCATCAGCTGTTTGCCAAAAATGTATTGTTCTCCATTGTTCTCGGTATTGGTACCCCTCTCAAGCTAGATAGAGCTACAGAAGAATTTTCTAGACCCAGCACGGCCAGAGTTTTCGTTGAGGTAGACGCAAGTAAGCCCCTACCTCCGATGGTGCGTATGAATTTGCCTAACGGCAGGACAATCTCTCAGAAAATTGAGTACAAAAATTTTTCGAAGTACTATTCAATCTGTAAACACCGAGGAGACATGCGGGACTCATGCAAAACACATGCAACAAATAAAGCAAACCCTCCTCAACTCAAAAACAAAGAGGTTATGGTTGCAGTCATCAATAACTACCCTATTGGTAATATTGCTGTGGAACAGGGAAAGACTTCTAATCAGGCCATTAATGAGGCTAACATTAATTTTTAACTGCCAGAGGTTAATCGGTTGGCCACCTCAGCAGATGGGAAGCCTGTCATTGAAGGCTCGCCTCCCGAGTAGGAAATCATTCCCCCCGCAGCCATTACTCCCCACGTCAACTCTCCTCCTCCTTTCCCTCATCAATCAACGTCGCCTCCACTCAGTCCAGCTCCACATCCATCTTCAAACCCTCCCAACACTGAGCAAGTGGATTCTCTAGAGGAAGGTGAGTTTCGCTCGTGGGCGAATGAAGTTGAAGCTGCAGAACGGCACACCGAAGATGAAGTGATTGATAGGCCGCTTGCTGAACCAGCTGGAGAAGCTTCGAAGGTGGTGACTGACCAGGATGGCCTCAACCCAGGTGAGATGATCCACATGCAAGAGACTTAACCGACTAGACCCCCAGCTCCCCAAGGCGGCCAAAAAAAAAAGAAAGTTGCACCCCCGCAGTGCCTCAAATTCTCCGATCCTCATCTAAGGTCACTAACACTCTGCCCTCATCCTCCACTAATGATTAAAATTATCTGTTGGAATATACGGGAGATTGCTAATCCGATGGCTTTTAAAAGACTTAAATCCTTGTGTCGCACAAATAAAGTTCCTATAGTTATTATCATTGAACCTAAGGTTCAGTCAGATAAGCTTCTTTCCTACCAACTCAAGCTGGGTTTTCAAAGTTTTGTTAGCAACTATAAAGGAAATATATGGATCATGGCTCGACATGGCTCGTCTATCTCTGTGGTCGACTCTTTTGATCAATGTCTCACGGTCACTGTCTCTTCCCCGCTTTTGTCGGATATAACTTTACTATCGGCTGTGTATGGGAGTAATACCAAGGAGGGTAGAAGACTCCTTTGGAATCAGCTCTTGATGGTTCGACATAGATGGAATTATCCATGGTTGGTTAGTGGCGACTTCAATGCCATTACTAGTATGGAGGAAAAGTTTAGAGGCCTACCGCCCTGCTTTGTGTCTATGAAGGAGTTTCAGGAGTTTCAATCTTCTGCTGGCCTACATGAAATTCCGTACATAGGTAACTACTATACTTGGGTTGACAGGCAATATGGTTCACCTAAGATGTGGTCTCGATTAAATAGGGTCTTGCTAGATTCTAAATGGCTAGTATGGGCCCCTCTCTCGGCGTCTACATATTTAAATATATCAGAATAAGATCATGCTCCTATTTTTTTATATATATTAAGAGTGAGAAGCCTTCGTCTCATCGGCCATTTCGATTCCTGTATTTTTGGAAAGATTACGATACTTTCCTTTAGGTGGTGGAGTCATCCTGGAACTTCGTTGATCATGTCAATAGTTTAGTTCGAATTGGACTTCGCCTTGTGGCTACTAGAAAGGCTCTTTCTTCTTGGAGTCGAGCTACTTTTGGTGATATCATTCAAGAAGTTAAGAAGGCAGAAGATGCAGTGACCTCGATAGAAGCTGATTATGAAGTTGATCCCTCTCTTCGGCCTCAATGGTTGTTGGCTCGGGCTAATTTTAAGCAGCGGGTACGTATAGAAGATGCTTATTGGAAGCAGAAAGCATGCGTCAAGTAGGATGAGGAAGGAGATCGGAACACAAAGTTCTATCACTCATGTGTGTCTTCAAAACGAAATCGTCTGCATATCCATCATATCCTATCTATAGCTGGTACTACACTCTCCTCATTGCAAGACATTCAACAGGAAGCTAATGACCATTATAGCAAGGTATTTACCTCCCCTCATACTGTTATTGAAGATGGATACCTCGATCATATTCCTTGTATTATTTCGAAAGATGATAATGATGCCTTGATTGCTAAACCTTCCACGGAGGAATTATTATCTACTGTGAAGAGTATGGACCCTTGCAGTTTATCGGGTTCGGATGGATTTTTAGGATCCTTCTTCGTCGCATGCTGGCCGATCATCAGCAAAGATATTCTTGAGGCAGTATGTTTATTCATTGATGGCTTTGCTCTACCGAAATCAATCACTAGTACTTTCTTGCTTCCTATTCCTAAATCTAAACATCCTAAAGCTCTTAATGACTATCGACCGATTAGTTTGTACAATTTTGTCAACAAAATTATATCAAAATTATTGGCAAGGAGGCTGGTGGATATTCTTCCGTGCATTATCTCTCCGGAACAAAGTAGATTTGTTCGAGGGAGGGAAATCGTCGATAATATTATCATGGCACAAGAAATGATATCGGCTATTGATTACAAACATTGGGGAGGAAACATGGCAATTATGCTTGATATGAGTAAGGCTTATGATCGGATTAGCTGGGCGTTCCTCCTGCGGGTTATGAAGTAGTTTGGATTTTGCGATGAATGGAGGACTATGATCCTTTATTTGGTAGATAATATTTGGTTTTCTACTCTCATAAATGGGAGGACGTGGGGATTCTTTCATGGCTAATATGGTATTCGACAAGGAGACCCGATCTCGCCTGCGTTGTTCATTATTGCTTCTGAAGCTTTGAGTAGGAGCCTTATTCGGCTGAACTCCTCTAATGGTTTTTCAGGCTATTACTCGCCGAGAGGATGTCCTAGAGTGTCTCATCTTGCGTATGACGATGATGTGCTTATTTTCTCAGGAGCAGACAAACGTTCTGTACAGCTACTTATGCAAGTTATTAGCAGATATAAAGCTAACTCCGGACAATGGGTGAACGCTTTGAAATCGGCCATGATGTTGTCTAAGAAAATTTTAACCCATAAAGCGATGGGGCTACATCATATGACTGGGTTTCAAATACAACAGGGCTCTCTTGTCTACTTGGCATGTCCTATTATAGCTGGAAGTAGGAATACAACGATGTATGACGACTTGATAGGCAAAATCTAGGCGAGGATATCTGGCTGGAACATCAAACTTCTCTTCTATGGTGGCAGGTTGGTTCTAATCAAGGCTGTTCTTACTTCTATGCCTGTTCATTGTTTATCGGCATGTAATCCTCCTACTTCTGTGTTGAATCGTATTGAGAGTATGTTCGATAGTTTCTTATGGGGCTCGAAAGATGGAATTCCAAAGAGATCTTGGCTCCGATGGGAGCGTGTGGCTCGAACGATAGTTGAAGGAGGTCTTGGTGTTCGACGACTAGGTGATGTCTTGGATGCGATGACGGTCAAGTTATTGTGGAAGCTAAGATCGACAAATTCTCTATATATAGGAAGGGTTTATGAAGGCCAAGTATTATGCTCACTCTTATCCTCAATATGTGGAGCTTACCTCGGCTGCTTCACATGTTTGGAAACGTCTCTTTCGCGGTAGACAGTTAGGCGAAGACTTCATTCTTGAAGATGACCAAGGCAAGTTTTCTTGGCTCTCTCACCCTGCTAGGAAGTTTTTGATTACTTCGGCATGGAATCAGATCCCTGCCCAATTTCCTCAACAGGAATATTTTAAAAATATCTAGAATAACTGTATGCCTTCTAAGTGGTCGATATTACTATGGAGGATCCTCTTCAATAAGTTGCCGACGGATGATAATGTTCAAAAACTTGGATTCTCTATGGCCTCGGCTTGTCACTGTTGTTCTACTCCAAAGGGGGAGACTGTGCTTCATATTTTTGGTGAAGGTGAATTAGCTTCTTCGGTATGGAAGTACTTTCAAGTAATGGTTGGCGTTCGGACGAGTAGGGTTGATATATTACAAAGGTTCCAGAGTTGGTGGCGGAAACGTCAGAAGCATGCTAAGCAAGTTGTGGTAGGCACCATATGCTCGGTATTGTGGAAAAATCTCAACAAATGGCGTTATGAAGCTTATTCCTTCTCCCATGTTCAACTGATAGCTGAAGTTAAACGTCAAGTGAAGAAAGCGATGATTCGATGTTCTCATGTCGAGCTACCTATTTTATAGTTAGCTTTCTTAGCTCTTTTTGTAATACTTTTTGACATATGGAATAAATGAAAGGTTAAGATAGATATATATATATATATATATATATATATATATATATATATATTATTTTTTTTATAAACAATGGCTAAAGCCTTCATTGAAATAAAAGGAGCCCTAACAGAGGTACTGACGAAAAACGTCATGAACAACATGAACCATAAACAAGTTTTTTTTTGTTTTTTTTAATCCGAAATTCAAAAACCGAATTTCAAAATTCAAAAAAAAAGAACAGACACGTGGGCGGGGGCGTTGGGCCCGAAGAGAACGGCGCCCTGCTCGAGAGGCGAAGGGCCCGAGGGGCATGGGGCCCGGAGCGGTGCGCTGCGCGAGAGGGCGCGCAGCCCGGAGAGGGGGCGCACAGCCCGGGGAGGAGGGCGCGGGGCCTCCGGCGGAGAAGGCCGGGGTGCGGTGCCCGAGGCGGGAGCAAGGCGATACGCTAGCTCGGGTGGAGCCAGGAGGCGGCGGTACCGAACGGGGGAGGAGCGGGGGCTCCGGCGGGCTGAGAGAAGAGCGAGGGCGCCAGCGTCCTGAGAGAGGAGCGGGGGCACCGGCGAGCTGAGAGAGCAGCGGGGGCTCCGGCGGGCCGATAGAGGACGGCCGGAAGGGCTCCGGGAGGCGGCTAGGATGGACGGGGGAGAGGAGAGAGGACGGGGACGGGAGCGAGGGAGAAGGGAGGGAGGGAGAAGGGAGGGAGGGTGGCCTACCGCCGACGGGGGGGGGGGGGGTTATCACGTAGCCAGCGGCGGAGGGAGCGTCGGAGGACGACCATGGAAGGGTGGATGGCGGCGCGGGGGGCCGACGGGGCCGGAGACGACCACACACCACAAGCGGGAGGGGGGGGGGGGCACCGACGACGAGGATGCTGGAGGTGGCGCCGAGAAGAGCGGAGGGGGAAGAGTCTCCTTGGGACTCGAGACGAGGCCGGGGGAGAGAGGGAGAGTCTCGCCGGAGCCACCGGAGGGATCGGTGGCTGGGAGGAGAGGGACGGACCCTACCGGCGGAGACGGGGGGAAGCCTGACGCCGGCGAGGGGGGTACTGTAGGGGTGGCGACGGGAGGAGGGGGCTCCGGGGCGGGGGAGGGCGCGGCTGGCAGAGCTGCAGCCGGCGGCGGGGGCACAGGCCTAGCCCGGGGGCGCCGACGCCGCCGGGAACGACGGCGACGAGGTGGACGAAAGCCGGCGGAGGGGCTAGAGGAACTCCAGAGAGGAGAGGCCCAGGCGGAGGGGGGCTTCCACAGAGGGGGTGGCCTGGCGAGGTCCGGCCGACCGTGGAGGAAACATGGGGGGCCGAGGGGGAAGAAGAGATAGAGAGGGGCGGCCGGGCCGAGGAGGCCGGCCGGCCAGCCCACCCATCCAGCCGAGAGCGGCGGAGTAGGGAGCAGGGGTGTGTCCACCGAGGGGAGCGGAGGAGTCCACCAGCTCATCTCTCCCTCATCCTATATTATATATATATATATTTTATATATATATATATATATATATATATATATATATGTATATATATATATATATAAAGATAGGTTTTATATATATATATATATATATATATATATATATATATATATATATATATATATATATATATATATATATATATATATATATATATATATAAATAGAAAGGAATAAGAAAAAAAAGAAAGAAAAAAACCAACTTGTGTTACTTATATATATATATATATATATATATATATATATATATATATATATATATATATATTTTAAAATATATATATATATATATATATATATATATATATATATATATATATATATATATATATATATATATATATATGCATATAAAAATAGAAAGGAATAAGGAAAAAAAAAACCAACTTGTGTTATTGTTCCCTTGCGGGAACAGTAACATAAGCAACATGAAGTCTCCCCAAGCCCAAACCGATAACTACATGTATATATACAACGAGAGAGGGAAGGAAGAAATCGTTCACAACCCTAAACCCTAACCCTAGCAGTAGTACCCCTACTCCAGGGCACACCGTAGCCACCCGCGCACCGCCTGAGGACCGTCGGACAGCCGCCCGAACTCTGTCAGGCGTGCGCAGAGCTAAAAACCGAGCACAACCGCAGTTGCAGGTACCCTTGTTCGCCGATTGATTCCTTCACACACGTTTACTGTTTCTCAATTTCGTAAGTTGTGTTGTAGAGCCTACCTGACCCTCTAGATGACCCACCTCATAGTTCCTCGTGATATCGACACAACGAGTCAAAAAATTGAATCGAAAAATCCGAAAAAAAAACTGTTTTCTGACTGTTTCAACTAGCCATGTTTAGCGATCTTTTCCTGTCAACTGTGTTAACTTTTTCCAAAACTAATTGAAGTGTATTTTAGACAATATATAATAATTTAGAACCTAATTTGTATTTTTGAATTTTATCAACTGTACACAGAGAAATCACATTTCAAAGATCAAGAAAAAGCCTGCTAAAACTGTTTTAAAAAGTTAGAAAACTTTCCGATATGGGGTCCGTCCCGTCAAACCGGGCGACGTGGTCCTGAACCAAGAGCATCGAAAGGTGTATATCGATTTTGTGGACGTATGGGCTTCTGACGGAACTTGAATTGGTTGTGTGCGTGCGACGAATTCAATTCGTATCCGTTAAAAATTCTTGTATCGGCCTCTTTGCAAACTAGTCAATTGCTTTGTGCACGTTCGTCAACTCGTGGCAAAACTTGCGCTAATAGGATAGTGTCATTTTTCTGGTCCTGCATGCCAGTTTTGGTCCGATTCTGAGAAGATCGACCGGAACGCTATTTTGGCGGGCCTGCGACCAGATCCAACGAGCAAATTTGTGTACGTCCCACCGAAATCCAACTTTGGACATACGGTTAGGTTCGTCTTGTCAAACCAGACCCGTAGACATATAGTTTGACGACTTTGGACATACGATTAGGTTCGGTGCAAAGCGGGTCCAACGGCGGACACTATTTTGACCCAAAATTACCGTTTTGCCCATGTGTCCAGAATTGGATTTATGGGTAGCCTATCCTTGCTATTTTGCTTATTTTGGTAATATTGGTAATGTCTGTTTCAGCATCCGGGCACAGTTGTAGGAGTTCAGTTTTTGCAGGCATTTGATCTGGCAGGTTATTTAAACGTGGTTGATTCTACACCAGGCAAGTACACCTTGCCAAACTTACAGTATTTACATGCTTTTCTATAGTTCTATTCTTTCTTGCTTGGTTATGTATTTCTCTTACTTCATGTTATGGTTAGTTGCTAGTTTCACGTGCACGTAGATTGTTATTTTTTCTTTCCATATTACTTGTTATATCTTTTCTATCTTGTTCATGTCTAGTGATAGTATTGCTTTGCTTTTGCCATGTTTCCCTGACCTACTTGACCCGTACTTGACTTGGACATGACTAGATAGACTTGACTTCCTAGTACTTAGGGGAGAACATTTTATTAGCCGTGGCTATACCTCTATTGTTAGTGCCTCCCCGGGCTACGATAGAGAACCTATTATAGGACTGTTAGTGCCTCCCCGGGCTGCAGTTTTTAGCCACGATTAATATTATATTCTCACGACATGTCACCATCTATAGAGTTCCTTTATGTGTTATCCTTTCCTCTACTTGTTATTCCTATTTTCTTGTATGTTGTTTACTGTACAGTAGGCATGTATATTATGTGTCTTGCTAGTCCCTGAGGGCCTGGTTATCTCTCAAGGTTATAGTCGAGCTAGTAGAATCGATGGATGGTTATGATTTGCGTCTGAAGGATTCAGCTATCGTTGGTGCATGGTTATATTTTATTATTCTTTCGTGTTGTATATTCTTATCTTGATATATTCTGCTTATTAGCCTAGTTTAATAGACTTGTGTTTTCTTTTGAGTCTATTCGGACATGTATGCTAGTAGGCTACAGACCACGAACCATATTGTTCCTTCTTGATATATTTATTATTATGTGGATTGAAATATAGATGATTCTAGAACAACTAGACGGCTTATACGTATTCGAGCTGGACTGGAGTCCTCTCGATGCATAGCTGGCATATAAATGTATCCTAGTCCTATACGTATTTTGGGACTGGGGTGTTACATATTTTTATGGTGGCCCATGCAGGCCGAGTTAGCCGTTTCGGTTACGTCACTGTAGCGAGCGGGCCTGCAAAGTGACTAAACCCTTAGGAATCTCAATCCACAACTGCCTTGACAATTCTTTTAGAAATTTCTCTACCGCCCTTGAACTTCGTATTTACTCTCGATTACTCTTCCTTTGCTTTCTCGTATCATTGCTTCTTGTCCCTTCCTATTCTGAAGAGACGAACGATCGTACTTTATAGAATCTATCAAAAAAATTCTTAAGTTATAGTATAAGTTAGTTTGCTTGTTGAATTTTAGTTGCTTGATATATAGTAGGGAATTAGATATGCCATAGATATCTAGTTGTATGGATTTTTGTAACTAGTAAGCAAGGGTTATAGGGCATCAAGTGTTTGATAGGATAGTATGACCAAAGGTGGTAGACGTCCTCGGTATAGAAATAAATATAGCGACATACTAGGTTATATCTCTACATCAAATATGGCCTACAATAGCATGCGCAGAACGCTATAAAATGCCTTCTATAGCGTATTCCGTCTGCTATAATTGCCCCCGCTATAGTATGTGAACGCTTGTGAACGCTATAACATTATAGCATTCTTGAATGCTCTAGATAGGTTATAGCGTTCGTGAATGCTGTGCATGGTTTATAGCATTTGTGAATGCTGTGAATGCTTTATAGCGTTCTTGAATGCTGTAGATGGATTATTGCGTCCGTAGATGCTGTAGATTATTTATAGTGTTTGTGAATGCTGTGGATCCTTTATAGCATTCGTCAATGATGTAGATGGATTATAGTGTTCATGAATGCTGTGGATGGTTTATTACATTCAAGAATTGTTGATGAATGATAACATATTATGAATGCTGTAAATCTGCTACATAATTTAATATCTGAATAACCTACTATAAATCTGCTACATAATTTAATATCTGAATAACATGTTCTGTATTACATAAAATTAGCCATAGAAATTCATGCTGAATTGCAATTTTGATTTCAACAATTTCAATCGCAACTTCCATTTCGATCAATCAAGATGTAGAAAAGGTTTGCTAAATATGAATATTTTTTATTAAAACATTCAAGATGTACAAAAAGTAGTTGTCACTAAAATATTCAAGATGTACAAAAAATAGTTGTCATTAAAACATTCAAGATGTACAAAAAGTTATTGTACGCCAAGTAGTCCAAAATAATAAAAAAATATCTGTAGGCCAAAATGCAGCTCGATCGTCTCTTTCCTTCTAGATATCCGCAACCATCAAAAATTTACCCGCCAACCTACACAAAATTGAAAAGAAAACACATTATTATATAAAAAAAATAAGTCGACACAGGATCATGTATCCTGATAAGCTGATTAAATTGCCACTAAATACAATCTCAACTATTAAGACCTGACACTCTCTCGTATACTCTTCCAACATAAAAGAGAATATTAAGTGCAAGTACCAGAACCACAATAAGAGATCAGTCATAAGAAGCAACAAATGCATATAGGTTACAATAATGAGTTACTTGCTCAAAAGATGTACAGTAACATGGTCACTCTAGAAGTCATGGATACCATCTTCTACAGCACAGAGGCAAGGAAGAATTTTCTTTTATCTCACCACCATTGGAGAATAAGCTATCAACAATGCCTCCGCAGTTGCACACTAGTGATGATGTCGTCCTCCCCTAGGTTAGGATTTAGGAACCATGGAAGTAAAATCTTTTACTTTCTTTGATATTTCCATAAGCTTTACTCCCTTGGTATTTACAATTCAAAAATAGTCATGTAATGGCAAACTTACATTCTTTAACTCCATTTTCAGGTAAAATTGCCAATGAAGAATATGTGTACTCTCTTCAGAAATCAAGCTCAGAGGGTAGAAACGTTTACTTTGATTCCATGAAAAAAAGCTAACAATTTGCAGCATATGAGCTTTATTTTAAAAACGTATCTAAAATTCAGGAATGCTCTATCACCTCGGTAATATTTTACTGAATTCATGTATATGGGAAGAAAAAATTACTTAACCTTAGCCTTCAAATGTACCAAATAAAAGCGAGAATGTCCACTAAACTGGATTACTCAGGAAAAACATACTATTCTTATTCTGACATTTGAAACTCACTCTTAAAAAGTAGCATCCAGGTTTATGAAGATTGGGAAGCGATAATTGTACAGGAATCTCGACCTAAGACCAATTATCATAAGTTCAGTCCAATGTCAGATAGTGGAAATATAAGTCAGATACACAGGTTTTGCCTGCGACTTAATAATGAGACGCTCTTCTAAATCAGTTGAGCAATGTTCAATATCTTGTGATCGCATATTCTTGAAGCGCAGTCTAGTTATTTAGTAGAATTACTCAAGATCCTGTGTCCAGGTATAGGAAATGGGTTGAAGGGAATGGTTGGTGGTCTGATGCCGATGAAGTTGAACTCAGAAGCAAAGTCAGGAAGGAGGTAGTACTCAGAAGCAAAGTAAGGAAGGTGGTCTGATGCCGATGATGACAACTTCCTACATTTTAATTTAGATATCAACTTCCTATGTATACTAACCAATTACAGATACATACAAGACCTAAGCATATATGGAAAAATTAGCAGTGAATATCTGTAACATTATAATACCAATTTGGTTGTACCCAATAGATATATGTTGAGTTAAAATACAAATCAATATATATATATATATGAAAACAACTAAAGCTGAGAATAGATATCGTACCTAGTCATCCAACGTCGTAATGTGTTCGGTCGGCCATGCAGTAGTAATTCCAACGATGTCTTCTATTGTGTCATTACCGAAACATGGTCTAAATAGTAGTGCATTGGGTTGTAAAGCAATATCTACACAAACCCGAGAGACATCTTTTCCAAGAGGTGTACCATGAACCACCCCTTTCGGATCATTTATCACCCATCATCCAATTGCAACAATTTCCTTCGGATCCATCCAATTTAGCAACTTACATTTTTGGTCTTTCAACCAACGACGAATACTTCCACTATGTGACTACAACAAAGAATGAAAGAATGTTATATTTGATACTAGTACCATTTGAGATAAAATAGTTTTACTTGTTACTAGTATATCTTACCTGTGGAGTAGTAGGTTGAGTTTTTAAAACGATATTTGGTTCATTTTATTTTACAATCTCCACATCATCGTTCTTTGCATCAGTGTTCTCTTCACCATTGTTGTTCTTCTCCTTGTCAGTGTTCTCATAGTTACCATCTTTATTTTTATTCACCTCATCCTTTTCCTATAGGGAATAACCATTTTCGTTAGAAAAAATCAAAGTTCTCCTCATGTCAAATTGAAGAATTCTGTAGATAAGTAGACTTCTTACTTGACTTTTCATTAAAGTATCAAGCAATTGGTTTTGTTGTTCAAGTAACTTTGATATTGAGTTAATTTTTCCTTGCATTGAATCAACTTTGCTTTGGGAATTCTTGTCCTCATCTACACTCACCTCAACATTATTAGCTTGTTCCTGTCGATCACATTTCTAACGAAGGCAAGCGTTAGTGGTAATATGTGCCAAAAAATATCAAAGGCAAAATAAGAACTACTTACCTGATTTTTCATTAAAGTATTTATCAACTTTGCCTGTTCTTCAACTAACGTTGACATTGAGTCCATTTTTTCCTACGTTGACTCGATCTTATTTTCAAGCCTAATACTTTAGCTGAATTCTTCGTTTGAGCCACTAATTTAGATTTACTTGCTCCAGCTCCACCTCCTCTAAGCCTACCATGCTTTTCGGGTTGTGTAATTACTTGTGATAGTGCATCACCATCACAACCTGTTTTTGGCGATCCCTCAAATGACGGTGCAAGTAGGATCTTTTTGGCCTTTTGCTGAAATAACAATAAATGATACTCGAATTAGTCTCCTTTTGACACGGCGTGATTGTCAACGCAAGAACATAGTAAATTAGCCATATGAACATGATTGGGTTATACATACGATGAGTTCATTGTCCTTTGGGTGTTTAGCTACACCTTCTTCGTTAGTATACCCTCGAACCCAAGCACAAAGCCTTGCTTTGTCTTTAGGACATGGACCCTCTATTTTCTGTATTATATAAGATAAAATCTACTTGGAATTGACAAATGGAGAAATAAAAATTTGAAACAAATAATTGTGTTACACGTACCAATATTTCATCCGCAATGCGAGCAAATCCTTTTCGACTTCCAAGGTAAGGCATAGTTTGTTTCTCTCTCATTTGCTTGAACTTTGTAGACTTCTCCTATGTACACTCACATGCATATTATTAGATAAAAACAAAGACTTTATATAAAACATTCAAAATATAACTGAAGTTGTATAGAATAGAGATGCATAGAACAGAGCAATCCTATGCAGAGAGTGAGGATACTGCATGGACAGAATTTGCACATTGCAGTGTAGTAACTGCAACAGTAGCAGCTGTACTGGATAGAGGGGACTGTAGGGGTGTGTGTGCACTGAATGGGCCAATACCAATAGTAGCTTGAAAACTTTTCACTATCACTAATACAAATAGTAAAATGATAACTCAGGAAGCAAGGACAACGTGCATAGTAGCTTGAAAACTTTTCACTATCACCTAAGAATCCATTAATATCAATAAGCCATTCTTCTCTCAGTTTGAGAAAGTGAATGAAGATATAGTTAAGCCAGAGATATGAACAGACAAGTGACGAGCATAACATATCCATTAATATCAACAAGCCATTCTTGGAATCATCCATCCTTCTTCCATCAAAAATCAGGTATCGACTATCAGCAGGTGTAATTCCAAACAAGACAAAGTCTGATAGATAACTAGCGAACATGACAATTCCATCAAAAAATAGGTTTGAACTATCAGTGGCAGAAAGAAGAAATAGAGCCAAAGTAATGAAATTCCAAACTGTAATTAGAATGTAACGAATACGATTGAACCGAAGCCTTACATTATATTGTTTTGAGCATCTTTTTTTCACAAATACTTCCCAATCTGTTGGGTCGACGTCATTCAGCTTTTTCTTCAGAAATTTTCCCAATTTTGATTTGTTTGATCTACCTAGTCTTCCCATTTGTTGGAGAACATACGTTTTTGCCTCGTCCTCTTGCTTCTTGAATGTAAATTTTTGCTACAAGTACAATAGATCATAAATAATTATTAGCAATATAGTAGAAGCAAACTGTATTTTAAGTTGTAAGATCTAAAAGATTACCGTAGCTGCTTGCCAATAATATTCTTTGCTCTCATTAGGTACATGTCTCTAATCATCATATAGTATCGACACCATTTCATGTGTTAAACATCCTACAAAGGTTGATAGATGTTTTGAGTTCTCCCTAATGGGTTGACCATGTTCATTCAATTCCACCTCTAGCCTATTCCCACTTTCCACTGGCAAAGCACTACACCTAGTAAGCCCATGGGTTCTTGTTGTTCTCTGTGTCACATTGGATTCATTGGATGGATTAGTGTCTAATCCATCATTTGAATCTTCTTGCTCACAAGATTTTTCCTTGCCTCGCTTTCACTTCTTTTTTTTGTCTAATCCATCATTTGAATCTTCTTGCTCACAAGTTTTTTCCTTGCCGCGCTTTTGCTTCTTTTCTTTTTTTTCCTTGATTGATTTGCACTCTATAAATATGCAAGAAAAACATATATTAGAAATACAAATATGTGAACCGGTGATAAATAATTTGTATGCTTTCATGCCCAAAAAATGACTAACTTACCACATTTGAATCTTCTTGCTCATTTATACGAAGTCCAGCGTTTGGATCATTCATAAGAGCATCCTCAACGCCTCATTTCTGCTTCTTTGCTCTTTTTTTGCACATTTTGAACTCTATGAATATGCAACAAATTAGAACATTTAAAATAAATGAGATTTATCTAAAGTTAGTTTCAAATACATGTAAGGATATTTACCTAAGCATGAGCCATGTTGTGAACCACCTAAGAATATGGCACAATAATAAGAAAATTAAGTAACAATTAAAAAATTCAAATATTGTGTATGAAAACAAGTACGACTTGTCTGACAATCAAAATCTAACAATGAATCAAACAGTAAAAATTTATGGTGTTTAGTACCAAGGAAAGCAAATAACAGGTTAGACATTGCTTTTCTTTTCGAGCCAACACACTCGAGCAGTCATTCTTGGGCTTAATTTGTCCCTGATAGTTTATCTGTAGGTTAGACACAATGACCTGTGGGAACAAGTGCCTTAAGTCTGTCATATTATTGCTCCTAGTGCATATCTGTAGGCTAGACTTGTATATTCCAAAATCCAAGTGCCTTAGGTTTGTCACAATGAATCATACACTGCTGCTCTCGAGCAATATATTCCACATGAGAAAGAATGTATATTCCAAAATCCAAGCAAAGCAAAATAGAGTTCCAAAATCCAAGCAAAGCATTCAAATCCAAGCAAAGCATTCAATGCCTATACTGCTGCTCTCTAGCAATATATTCTACATGAAGTACAAAACTGAAATAAAATAAAAATGCTACAAGTCTATAATATGAGCATCAGTCTTCCAAAACTAAAATAAAGTGAAAATGCTACAAGTCTACAATATGAGCATTCAAAATCTAACCAAAGCATTCAATGCCTACACTGCTGCCCTTCAGTAAATCAGGCAAAGCACATCACTCGGTCTTCTTTGTTTGCATTTGGCACCAAAGAGCAAGACTTAGCATAACAGGATAAGCTTCTTAGTAACAACCCCACAACAATATATAAGAGAATTGAACAATATATAAGAGAATTGAACATTAAACATATATTCAAAATAAAGCATCCAATCATAAGATAATTGATAGAAATGTATTAGTTTAATTAGACTAAAGATAGAGAAAAAAAAGACTAATTATACATAAATACCCTCACAATCATTTCTAAGGTAACTATCACTACCATCCTCAACATTCTCATCTAGTTTTGATACATCCACCGTTGCTAATGATGTGTATAGACATTTTGATCAACTTTCATATCCATCTCTTGAAAACCTCTTGGTCGTGCCTTTAACACATCATACCAATTAGATGAAGAGTGTCCTTAGAATAAAATACTTGGGTTGCCTGTGATGCTAGAACAAATAAATCTATTTCAAAGTGGTGTTTTCCTTGGTGAAGGTTAACCAAGGTAAACCCATCTTTTATTTTGACACCATTTGTTGTGCTAGCCCAATCACAATCAAAAATAGGAATATGGAAGGTATGCTAATCCAAGCAAATTATATTTTTAAGCACTCCATAATAGGCAACTGTATCGGTGATTTGGTTCCTATCCTTCGAGCTGGATCTACAAATAGTTGTTGCCTCAAGTAACACATCATTTTTCTGTCTAGATTTCTCAGCGTCCTTCGTATGGTATCGGTTACCCTTGATAACAAATCCTGAATAAGACACAACATGTTTTGAAGGGCCAAGTGCAAGCCCTCTTAACATGTTGGCACTACAACAAAAAACCCTTTTAATGACGGCTAAAAAGCGTCATTAATGACAAACCATGACGCTTTTTTTTCAAAGCAACCGTTATAAAAACGGGTATTATAAATATTTTTTAAAAGCGTTACAAAAAAAACCGTCATGAATAGTTTCTATAAAAGCGTTATGAATATTTAATATATAGTGTACAATTCAGGACTTTTGTAAAACGTTATGAATAGACAATATGTATAGGCTTAATGCAGTACATTTATAACACTTTACACTATTCACATTAGTTTATTTATAATGCTCTATACTACACGTTATATATTACATTCCAAAAACTTAACATTATATATCACCATCTTTATTACATTTCTCAAAATAGAGTACATATCAACATCTTCATTACATTCTCAAAATAGAATATCCAAATACATATATATATATATTTACAACTACCAAAATTGTCCACATCAAAACTTGGCCACATAACCAATAATCATGAAAGATCAACGACAGCCGGAACACCAGTGAAATTCTGAGAAAAAAAGAAGACAACCAAATCAGTCCATATAATTGTCAGGCCTAAAAATCAAATCTAATCATAAAACATAAAGAGAAAGGAGTAAAACAAACTAGGTCATGATAGGGATCAGGTATTTGTCCCATATCTAGGCCACATAGATTCAAGCATATAAAACTCCTTGTCAAAGCAAAGTCTAGTTAATCTAGTTACATATAAAAGACCCAAAGCACTGCAGATTTCAATTCCATTATCATTCAAAGCTTTCAGACTACAAATGGAAAGGAAAATCACTTTGTGTCAGCCAATGTAGAAATTACAGAAATTTTAATTCATCTAGTTTCCTTTGAGTTTCTTATACAATTGCTCCGTACTTTGTTATTATCTAGTGGAAATCGGTAAAATTTAGCCCTTATAAGGGGTGTGTGTGTATTCAGTTGCTTCTGATTTCCTTGTACAAATTGCTCCATTTTGTATCCTTATTGGTCAAAACTGAGAGTTATATAGGCAATATACACTAGTACAAACCCAGGTAAGTATAATAGACACATAATAGAGGAGATGAATCATGTACATAAATTCTCCCATAAGCAATCAAGTCAAGAACTAATCTGATTACCACAAAAAGGTACTGGCTAGAATACGTAAAGAAATAGATTGACAGAATCGATTTCCCAGCTTACAGGAAACAAAAGTAAAATAGACAATCCACCATCTTCACCTGTCCATGTAGTCTTTCTTCAGTTTCAACCAATTGTTGGAACGCTTGGAAGGCTCATATGTAGCATATTTGTCCAGTGTTTTGATGATCAGTCCTTCACAACTTCAAGAAACAAAAGAAAATGGAAGACATAAAGCCAAGACATAAATTCTCCCATAAGCAAGAGAAAGGGAGATGGCAGAATAACAAAATAAATAATACATTATTTATCACTAAAAATAGTTATATGTAGATAGCTTAAATTACAAACTAGTGATCAGTATTTTATTTATGAGCAAACGATAAGCTTCCACCAACACCAAACATTTTTTCACTTATTTATAATATAATAGTTAAAGCATGAATTGCTATTCCATATAAATAGACCATAAGCTAGCAATTACACACTTATTATATACTCTTCCTGCAAACACAAAAGAAAAATGATGAGACTAACATTATGTTTAATGGGGTGAGGAACTCAATTAAGCAATCATAAAATAAACAAAATTTACAAAACCAAGTAATGAAATTGAAAGAAAGGAACCATCAAACACCAAATCTAGCACATATTGGCAATACCTGGCATTGACATCATTTTCTAGAAATTTTTGAATTTCTTCCAAATTA
Organism: Iris pallida; assembly: GCA_029216955.1. Classification (NCBI taxonomy): domain Eukaryota; kingdom Viridiplantae; phylum Streptophyta; class Magnoliopsida; order Asparagales; family Iridaceae; genus Iris; species Iris pallida. The sequence goes on from JANAVB010041814.1 coordinate 11,924,436, forward strand.
TGAGTGTTCGTGCGTTGTATTGCTCGGTCCTCTCGCAGGTACTCTCCGGTTTGGGGAAAGGTTTCCGCGTTTCTTTCCCAACAGAGTGGTATCCGAGCTATGGGTTCAAAGGGTGTCAGGAGTTGATAGAGGAACCAGAGAGGAGAGATGGACGCGAAGCCGGTGCGCATGGTGATCTTTAATGGCACAAACTATCATTATTGGCAGAGCAAGATGAAAGATTTGCTATTTGTCAAGAAGCTGCATCTACCCGTGTTTGCATCCGAGAGGCCCAATGATAAATCCGAGGAGGACTGGACATTCGAGCACATACAGGTGTGTGGGTACATAAGGCAGTTTGTTGATGAGAACGTGTACAATCACGTTGCCAATATTGAGCACGCGAAGACGTTGTGGGATAAGCTGGAATCCTTGTATACGAAGAAGATCGGGGTAAACAAGTTGTTCCTGATCCGAACGATGATGGGTCTGCGGTACAAGGATGGGGCGTCTATTTCGGATCACTTGAGTGAGTTCCAGGGCGTGGTTGACCAGCTATCTCTTCGTCGCCAACTTCCCGAGCTTCTTCGACACACGAACGGCACTCGTCGCACTCCGAGGTCTTCTCCACATAGGTTGGGAACCCCACCCACTCCAACAAATCTCTCCCTTCACAACTATGGGGAGGATGTCGTCATCCCGACGACCTGCCTGCAGTACTCAAACTTCCCCTTTGGTAGAATCTTCGTGAACATATCAGCTCCGTTGTCATCTGTATGCACCTTCTCAAGCTCCGCGTCCTTCTTCTCAACCACATCGCGTATCCAATGATACCGAGTCTCGATGTGCTTGGACCGGCTATGAAACGTCTGATTCTTCACAAGGTGAATAGCACTCTGACTGTCGCAAAGCAAAGTATATTGCTCTTGCTTCAGTCCCATTTTCTGCAACAGCTTCTTCATCCACAACAGCTCCTTGCAAGCCTCCGTCGCCGCAATGTATTCCGCCTCCGTCGTCGACAAGGCAACACACTTCTGCAACCGCGACTGCTACGATACTGCTCCTCCCGCAAACATCATCACGTAGCCCGAAGTCGATCGCCTCGTGTCTACATCTCCAGCCATATCAGCGTCGATATACCCAACCAGCTTCGGCTCGTCACCACCAAAGGAAAGTCTCCAACCAGCAGTGCCCTGAAGATAACGTAGAATCCACTTGACCGTACTCCAATGTACCCTTCCAGGATTTGAAAGATACCTGCTAACCGTACCAACTGCATGAGCAATATCTGGCCTCGTACACACCATAGCATACATCAGGCTTCCCACAGCTGAGGTATATGGAACCCGCTCCATATCTTCCTTTTCGTCCTCGGTAGATGGACACTGTTCCTCAGTGAGCTTAAAGTGAGCCACGAGGGGGGAACTCACTTTCTTCGACCCGTCCATCCCGAAACGCTGAAGTACCCAGTGAATGTACTTCTTTTGGGACAAGTGTAGCAGCTTGGACTCTCTCTATCGGCTGATTTCCATCCCAAGAATAGTCTTCGCTGTGCCCAAATCCTTCATAGAGAAGGCCGTGCCCAGCTGGCACTTTAAATCCGCTATCCTAGTGGCATTCCGACCCACTAATAGCATATCATCTACATAGAGCAACAAAATGATAAAATCATCATCGGCAAAATACCTCACAAATGCATAATGATCCGACATCGTCCGTACATAACCATGCTCCCCCATAAACGACTCGAACTTCCTGTACCACTGCCTCGGAGCCTGCTTCAGACCATACAAGCTCTTCCTCAACCGGCAGACCAAATGTGACTTGCCCTTCTCACAGAATCCCTCTGGCTGCTCCATGTACAACTCCTCCTCAAGATCACCATGGAGGAATGCCGTCTTCACGTCCATCTGCTCGACCTCCAAGTCGAAACTGGCTGCTAATGCTAGCACCACCCAAATAGACGAATGCTTGACGACAGGCGAAAAGATCTCATCATAATCCACGCCTTTCCGCTGACCGTAGCCCTTGACTACCAACCTCGCTTTGTATCGAGGGCGAGTAGCATCTTCCGTCTGCTTCACTCTGAACACCCATCGATTCTTCAAAGCCTTCTTGCCCTTTGGCAACCGCACCAGATCATAAGTGGAATTGGTGTGCAAGGAACTCATCTCCTCCTGCATAGCCACCATCCATTCCTGCCTGTGTTCGTCTTCCATAGCCTCTGCGAAACTTTCGGGCTCCCCTCCGTTAGTCAATAGCACATACTCATCTGGTGAGTATCTCGTAGATGGTCGACGATCCCTGTCACTCCTTCTCAGTGGAGCCACTGGTGCTGGCTGTATACCGACAGCCTTCGCCCCTTCAGGAACTACCTCTCTGGTATGCTCATCCTCCTGAGGGACACCCTGACCACCATCAGCAGGCTGATGATCAAGGTTGGGAGCAACTCCATGTACCCGCTCCCCCATAACTGGATCCTCTGTGATGTCCTCTGGAAACTGCTCGAAGCAAAATGACTCTAACTCAGGCAATTCCTCAGCCTCAGAAGGCGTCTCGGAATCCTGAGTGTTGGTCATGGTCTGATCCTCGACGAACACCACGTCCCTGCTTCTATAGAGCTTTCCTTCCACTGGGTCGTAGAGTCTATAGCCAAACTCATCCCGACCATAGCCGACAAAGACGCATCGCCTCGTCTTCGGCTCAAGTTTGGTCCTCTCGTCCTTCGGTACATGCACGAAGGCTTTACAACCAAACGCCTGCAGGTGATTGTATGACGGCTCTTTGCCGTACCATACTTTATCAGGCACATCACCCTACAAAGGAGCACTAGGAGACAAATTAATAATATAAGCAGCTGTGAGAAGAGCCTCACCCTAATAACTGCCCGACAAGTTTGCTTCTGACAGCAAATACCGCACCCTCTCCATCAGTGTCCTGTTCATGCGCTCCGCTACACCATTGAGCTGAGGTGTCTTTGGCGAAGTCTTCTGGTGTCGTATCCCTTGCTCTCTGTAATACGCATCAAAGGGACCGATGTATTCGCCGCCATTGTCGGACCGAACACACAATAACTTCTTGCCCGTCTCCCTTTCAACAGAGGCCTGAAACTCCTTGAAAGTAGGCAGCACCTGATCCTTGGTTTTTAAGGCATAGACCCAAACCTTCCTGGAACAGTCATCAATAAAAGTCACAAAGTAAGAAGCACCACCAAGAGATTTTACCTTCATAGGACCGCAGACATCCGAGTGAATCAACTCGAGCAACGCCGGCTTCCTCGAACTTGGGTGACTTTGGAAAGATACCATATTTTGCTTCCCAGCTAAACAGTGCGTGCACTTCTCCAACTTTGTAGACCTGAGCCCCGGAATCACCTTCCTGTTCACCAAGTAGCTCATCCCCTTCTCGCTGATATGGCCGAGCCGCCTGTGCCACAACTCGGTAGACGCATCACTGACTGCGTTTACCTCCTGTACCCCCTCTGTGCTCCCCTCCATATAGTAGAGACCGGACTTCTTGCTTCCTCTGGCAATCACCATCGAACCTCTTGAAAGCTTCTACTGACTGTTTTCGAAGAGACTGAAGAATCCCTCGTCATCCAACCTTCCAACCAACACCAGGTTGAAACGGATATCAGGGACATGACGAACATCCTTGAGAACAAGAACCGCACCCGTCTTCGTTCTCAAATGCACATCTCCAACGGCAACCGCCTTCGACACATCTCCGTTGCCCATCTTCAACACGCCACAGTCGCCTGTCGTGTAAGTGGCAAACAGTGCCCTATTGTGAGATACATGTGCTAAAGCCCCTGAGTCCACCAGCCAGGAATTGTCATCGCAGGCGAGGTTAGTAATAACCTCATCACCTACGATAATTATATCGCCTCTATGCACCGAGGCCGCCGCTGTAGTGTTCTCTTCTTGCTTCCCCTTGTCGCCCTTCTTCTCTCTTCCAAGCGAAATAATTCCGCTTGATATGGACCTTCTTACCGCAATGGTAACACTCTGAGTCCTCGTAACGACCCTTGGACTTCCCCCTGCTCTTGTCTCTGCCACCACCTGGACCCCTGTTTTTGCCCCTTCTGCGGCTCTCTGAAACCAATGCCTCTGAGTGGTGGGATGTGGATGAAGTGCCCTGAGAACGTCTCTGCATCTCTTCATTCAACACCCCGCTCTTGGCAAACTCCAGACTGACCACGCCCTCTGGAGCAGAAGCGATCATAGATACTCGTACGGTCTCCCACGAGTCTGGCAATGTACACAGCAGCCACAGTCCCTGAACTTCGTCGTCGAACTTGACTCCCATAGAAGATAGCTGGTCAACCACGCCCTGGAACTCACTCAAGTGATCCGAAATAGACGCCCCATCCTTGTACCGCAGACCCATCATCGTTCGGATCAGGAACAACTTGTTTACCCCGGTCTTCTTCGCATACAAGGATTCCAGCTTATCCCACAACGTCTTCGCGTGCTCAATATTGGCAACGTGATTGTACACGTTCTCATCAACAAACTGCCTTATGTACCCACACACCTGTATGTGCTCGAATGTCCAGTCCTCCTCGGATTTATCACTGGGCCTCTCGGATACAAACACGGGTAGATGCAGCTTCTTGACAAATAGCAAATCTTTCATCTTGCTCCGCCAATAATGATAGTTTGTGCCATTAAGGTTCACCATGCGCACCGACTTCGCGTCCATCTCTCCTCTCTGGTTCCTCTGTCAACTCCTGACACCCTTTGAACCCAAAGCTTTGATACCACTCTATTGGAAAAGAAACGCAGAAACCTTTCCCCAAACCGGAGAGTACCTGCGAGAGGACCGAGCAATACAACGCACGAACTGGTATCAGAGAAAATTATTTGACGTGATTGTAGTTGCAAACTGATATTCTTCTGCTAATTCTTCAAATGAACTATAAAGATGCTGCAGAGGGACACATCACAGACATAATAATATCAATACTGATAATAGACATCATATAGAACATACTAGTAACAAAAAAAATGAAGGAAAGACCAAAAACATTAGAAGTTTAGGTCATTACAAGAATTAGGTGTCTGGATCTTGGAATAAAAGAAATGATCATGAAATTTATGACATATTGGAAAGAATATTATCCAGAACAATCCCCCCCAAACAACAAACAATTTACTTGTATAGATAACAGTACTCCAATACAACCAGAAACACTTAAGATACCCAAGGATATGATTTAAGTAGCTATCTATTATAATCATTTCAATGGATTTTAAAGTATAGCACTTGTAATTTGCTGAGTAGCCAATGGGTTACAGTAAGAACACATGAGGCTCATTCCACTTCTTTGGTGCATACACCAAATTCATTCAGAGGAAGTTACTTTTAAGGGTGCATTCCAAGTGTAGCCACCACCAATCACCACCTCCAAATATGAAGATGGAGAGTCTGCCTGACCAAGTCCAAGTTAACGTATAATAATGTTTCAAAAACTTACAAACTGTCAGGATGGAGAGTCTACATGACCAAGTCCAGGTTCGAACCCCCGTCGTCGCCATCCACCACATTCAGACACCTCCAGACCTCGCTCCGGAAGCCGACATCCGAAAAACACCATGAAGTACGAGACGACCTTGGCGATCCTGTCCTTGATCCCCGATAGGTCTTCCAACTTCATCCGTCGCCGATCGAGGACCAGCAAAAGCAGACCGAACCGCCCAGATCGAACCCATCCAGGCGGATGACCGTCCTCTCGATGCGCACGTCAAACCGGGGGGCGTCAGGGGCACTCCCGCGGGAGGCCAGGTGGGCCTGGGTCTCCTCGAGGAAGGGGCGCCGGAAGGAGTCGAAGTAGTGGTGCAGCGACCGGAAGGTCGGCGGGATGGTTGCTCACGGCTCGTCGGCGACGAGGAGGAGGCATTCGTTGAGCAGGTCGTGGTGTGACCACTTGCCGATGACGTCGAGGAGTTGGTGAGAACTCGCCATGGTGAGGAGGGTAGAGAGTGAGGAGGTAGGAAGTGAGGAAGTGGGTACAAAATAGTATAGAGTGACCTCGAAGTAGTCCTCCTTCGTCCTCCTCAGCGCCCGCGACAGCACCTTTAGGACGTGGAGGTGGCTCTTCTGGCCTTGGGCCTGCGATCCAACGGCTTCCAGCTCCTTTCGGACGGACGCATAGAGGTTGGAGAGGAGGAAGTCGGTGGCGTCGGGCCGTCGAACCCTAACCCTAGGCCTAGATGCTGGACCGAACCCTAATTCTGAGCATGGGAGCGGAGGAAGAGGAAGAGAAGGAGAAGAGGGGAAATGGAAGGAGAAGAACGCCTAATATTAAAAAGTTTACAAAATATTACAAGTTTGCCACCGATCTAAAATATTAATAACGCTTTGTTTTATAAATGTTATAAAAAGCCCAGAATTAAACCAAACCATCATAGAAAAAAAAGGTATTTTGAACTTTGATAACGCTTAGGTATCAGGCATCATCAATATGCCTTATCGAGCGTTATTAATATGCCTTTTTGTTGTAGTGTGGATATGTTTCCACTGGACTGTCCTTCAATCTGTTCAAAATCAAAATAAAATATAAGGTAACAATATTTTGAAAATATACTTCTAAGGGTACTAAAACAGAATTTGTGACCTTTTGTTTTAACCAGGCTGATAATTCCTTGGAATGGCGATCTTAAAATAAATTTTCATTTTGAACAAGGCATCTATCTGAAAGTTTCAAGTCCTTCAAGTGCATCCTAATAGGGAAACACTTTTAACTTGATATTAATTACAAATATAGAGAAGTTACTTTGGAGTTGTATGTTTACTAATAACATACTCTAGATAAGGTTCAACTTCAGCTATATTGAACAATACGTAACGGTGAGCACTTTGTAGTTTATGTTTATCCAATGCCATTATTGTCCCCTTCGAAATTGGTCGGCCATCAAAAATCGCATCATTATGAAAATCTTCATTTCTATTTGGACGATTATCCATCTCAGCTACTTGTTTCATGTACCCACTAACAAATCTCATGCTTTCGTCAGCAAGATAACATTTTACTATACAACCTTCGGGACGTGCATGATTTCTAACGTATCCTTTCAGCATCTTTATATACCTAGGAGACGAAAAACAATTCTTATTTAAAGTAAGCAAATTAATGAATAAAAATCAATAAAAAGAAAAGCAAATAATCACCTTTCAAATGGAGACATCCAACGATAATGGACTGGGGCACCTAATTTTGCTTCACGTCCCATGTGAATTGGTAAATGAATCATGATATCAAAAAATGAAGGAGGAAAGTACCTTTCAAACAAGCATAATATCTTAACAACTTCTTCCTCTAATTTCTCTATTTGTTCTCTATCAATGACTCTTTGGCACAAGACATTAAAAAAATGCACATATTCGAAATATTGCGTTCCTTGGTCCTTTTGGAAGAAGTCCTCTTAATGACACAGGCAACAATTGTTGCATTAACACGTGACAATCATGAGACTTGAGTCCTATTATTTTGCATTCTTCTACTGATATACAGTTCCCGATATTTGAACAGTAAGCATCGGGCAACTTCAAGTTATATAATCTCTTGCAAAAAGTTTTTTTCCTTTCTTTGAAAGTGTGTGTGGTCCTGGTGGAAGAAAAATTCTCTTATTTTGTTGTTCTAGATGCAAAAAATGTCTGATTCCTATATCTTCCAAATCCATACGCGATTCTATGCCATTCTTTGATTTTCCTTTCAAATTTAGCAATGTACCAACAATGCTATTACACCAGTTTTTTTTTATGTGCATTAGATCCAAATTATGGCACAAAATAAGATGCTACAGAATAAAGAAAATATATTAAAAAATTGTTAAAACAATGGAAAGCTCAATTGAAAGTATTTATAAAACACATAGAAAAATAATATGATATTACCTCCCTATACGGTAGTGAAAAAAATATTGACTTCTTCTTCCACATCTCTGGAGTTTTTTTCTTTCTTTTCCATTGTTTTTTCCCTTCCCAAAATCATTTCTCATATTTTTTAGCCCTTCTAAATTTTTTTGATCCAGTCATTAGTATAGGTGGCTCCTTGTGCTCTTGGTTACCATCAAACCAACTATTTTTCAGCCAAAATGGATGCTTGGATGGAAGAAAATGCCTGTGTCCCATGTAAATGGTTTTCCTACTACATTTTAACCATTTTGAACATGTATTCACTCCATATATATGCCATCCTAATTTTTCTTTGGTAGTACATCCAGCTAGGTTACCATAAGCCGAAAAATTATTTATCGTCCACATCAAAATTGCTTTTAAGTTAAAAAAAGATTTGGTGAATGCATCATAAGCATGCACTCCATTATTCCATAGCTCTAGCAGATCATCTATGAGTGGCTGTAAATAAATATCTATATCATTTCCAGGTTGCTTCGGTCCAGGAATTAGTAGTGTCAATATTATATTTTCTTTTCGCATGCATAGCCACGGTGGAAGATTATATGTCGTGAGCATCACTGGCCAAGAAGAATATGAAGAACTAATATTGCCGAAAGGATTAAACAGATCCGCAGCAAGACCAAGTCTAAGATTGCGTGGCTCTTATGAGAAAGAGGGCCACTTCATATCAATTATCTTCCATGCTAAGGAATCCACAGGATGACTCATGATGTCATCTTCACTTTTGTGATTGTGATGCCACCTTAAGTTTTCAGCCGATTCAGCTGACTGAAACATCCTTCTGAACCTTAGAATTATCGAAAAGTACCTTAGTACTTTTGCCGGAACTCCTTTCTGAATTTTACCAGCCTTATCTTTCTTCTACCGTTCCAATCCACATTTGTTACACTTTTCCTCATTTTTTTAATTCTTTTCTATATAGACAGCAATCATTGGGACACGCATCTATCTTCTCACAATCAAGCTAAAACGTCTTAAGTAATGAAGAAACGGCACATGAAGATTCTGGAATTGTATTTTCAGCAGGTAACATATCATGCAATATTTTCCAAAAGATGACTAAAGCATTTATCAGAAATTCCATACATAGACTTATGCTTGTATAAAACAACGGTTGCTGATAACCTAGTATATTTTGTGCAAGTTGGGTATAATGGATTATTTACATCCTTCAATAAGGTTGTCAATCCATCCTCTCTTTCCTCTTCAATAGGTTCAGGATTGGGTTCATCTTCAATTATTTCAGTTATCTCAGTCTGTTCCACATTTGAAATTTTTTTGTTCAATCCTTCCCCATGCCAAATCCAAGTGGTGTAAGACATATCCATCCCACTTCTTAGCAAATGAAGCAAAATTATATCTTCATTTCCATGACACAAATTCTTACAATCAATGCATGGACATAACATAAAATCTACATTCTTTGCATTTGAATTGGCAAATTTCACAAACTAACGGACAGATTGATTATACAAAGTTGTATTCCTAAAAACAAATGCAAAGGAATTATCAAATAAATAAGTGATACAAATGGATTTAATTTAGGTGAACACATTAGTATAGCGATGGATTTCAATACTTTTTAAGATGAACCCAATCTTCATTCATCATGATGACACCCACCACGTGCTTATATCCAACTTGACAACACCAAAAAAATAAATTAGACTTTGTAAAACAACGTTTATTCAAACTTAACAATAAATGTTAGGGTTTGTTCTGCCATACCTTGGTTGGAAAGACACGACTGGTAGATGCACAATAAACCTAAAAAAGAAAAAAAAACAAGTAATGGAGGTTAAATATTGAAAAATTAAAAATAGACCTTCTCTAACTTTTTGAGAAATTAGGGCAGATGCCTCTGTCCGCAAGAATGTCACAATCGTGCCATTACGCCCTCTTGAAAGCGAAGAAGATAAAGAATTTTTGGGTTTTATGCCCGAAGATTAAGGAGAATTTTTGGGTTTGATCAGCAAACCCAAAAGAAGAATTTTAGGGTTTGATCAGCAAACCGAAGAAGGAGATTCATCTCTTAACTGAAAAAAAAATAAGGAGGAGGAAGAGATGTACCTGATCCTCGGCGAGAGATAGATTATATAGGGTTTGATCAACAAACCCTAGTGGTAGCTTCCTTCGCGTGCGGGAGGAAAACTTTCCGTGGGATCAGTTTGGCTTAAGAAGTTTTTTGTGGGATGGGTTAGTTTTTGTGGGAAAACTTTTTGTGTGATCAGTGGTGGAAGCTAACACTAGGGCTAATAGGGAATCTACCGTAAACTAAAATAAGTGAGTGGTAGAGTAAGTGGTTGGGTCATTGAGTTCTTATATTGAAGGCAAAGGTTCAAATCCTTTGGCTGTGTGTTGTTAGGTTATATAATTTTTCTTTTTTCCTTTTTGAAATAGGGAAGAATGTTATAAGAATGCTATAAGTGCTATATAAACTAACCAAGGTATAAAATAGGGAAGCTACAACCTTTGACTGTGTTGTTAGATTATATAATTTTTATAAAAATAGGGAAGAATGCTATAACTGCTATATAAACTAACCAAAGTATAAAATAGGTAATCTACAACCTTTGGCTGTGTTGTTAGATTATATTTTTTTAAATAGAGAAGAATGCTATAACTGCTATATAAACTAACAAAAGAAATTTTTCTACACTGCTTCTCCAAGCATTCGAACATGAGATCTGCTTTGACATACAAACATATGAATGTTACATATTCTACAGCATTTAGGAAATGCTATAGAGAGAGATTTTTATAGCACTGCTGAAAGAACGCTATTGTTGATAACATTCTATAGCGGGGATACTTGAACGCTATAGAAAAACTGCTATTGTAGGCCACATTTATTGTAGTGTTACACTCTTATGGTAGTCACTTGATCAAGAATAGAGTGGTAATTTTAGTATAGAGATTGTGCCTCTACAAGGAGAACCTAAACATAGCCTAATCCAACCCATTACCATTATTCCCTATCAGTTATAAAGTTACGATTAGACATATTGGTAGATATCACTTAGCGTGGCCAGGTGAAAATATATATATATATATATATATATATATATATATATATAAAAAAAAAAATATATATATATATATATATAGTGGTGATAACAATATGGTTTGGAGGACAAACCTTCAACATGATCATTGCAAGACGGCTAGTATCAAGAAGAGCGGGAAGAGATAACCATCTATAGCTTTACGATAGAGGTGTTGCAAAACCAAATTGTTAGGATTGATTATTACTTGAGTTATTAGGAGACACCGTAGTGGCCTAGCATATCCCCTAAACTATTCCTAGTTAGTGAGCATTATTTTAAATTCGAGAACAAAATTCTTTAAGGTGGATAGATTGTGAGGACCGTGATTTTTGGAAATTATTTTTATGATTTTTATTTATTAGAATACATTTATATATTTAATTATGACTATAGATGTACTTTTCCGTAGCTTCGATTTTTGGAGCACAAGAAGCGCTAATCCTTCAAAACCTTCTTTATGAGTTTTGAAGTAGACAAGTCCACCTTCAGTTTGACGTATCATGTCCCATCTAAACTTGTCCTCTAGTATTTTTTTGACTTCGTGCAACTTCGATTAATTTAGGCCAACTGACCGTTTATCGTAATTCTAGACCTAACTACTAATGTGAGTTTTGAACTCGACATCAATCAAAAACATTTGACCCAATATATGTTTTTGACACATTTTGAGTCTACGATGCACATGCCAAGGATGTGCCACTCAATCGAGTCTCCATGTACTATTTATTTGTGAATGGCACAAAAGACTCATGGGTTGACTTTTCGAGTTAGATTTGACTAGAAAATAGATTTGGACCCTAACCTAGTTAACTCCGCTTGGTAGAGCCATATTAGGTTGCCATTACTTAGTAGAATTATTATGAATTTATTTTGGGCTAAATAGAATTAAATACATTTTTGTATATATATGATTATATTTATAATAGCCTAAATACTGTATATATATGACCTTAGCCATGGTTAAGTTTTGAGATGCATATCAACTAGGAATTTTGGCACGATTAGTGTAGATGTGTGCTTTGACTAGTATATTAGCCATGCAAGGAGAGGCTTAGTCAGGGCAGTATCCCAAATAGAAAAACTATTCAAAATTGCGACTTAACCCCCACAAATGATTTATTAGTTAATTATTAAGATTATGATTTTTAGGAGACCCGGTTGTACCAATTTAGTCCGAACTGGACCCAAAACCAACCTAAGCCCATATTGGCAATTAGTGCATCAAAAGATACCATGTAGAAATATTTTATGTGTGTGCAAATATTTGGTATTTATTTTTTGGAATTGATAAATATTTTCAAAATAATTGTTGTTACTAAATGATATTGATTCGTTATTTGTTAAATCCTTGACAAATCAATTTAGCTCTGTACATGTAGAAGAATGGAAAATAAATAATAAAGAAAGATCCACGCGGCCAAAAAATCCCATGCGGCTCCGAAAGCCGATGCGGCTAGGAGAGTCATGCGGCACAAGGGACTATGCGGCTCGAGACATTCCATGCGGCTCAGAAGACATGTGGCTTGATAGTCCTATCCTCCGTCCTCCTGCATTAATTACTTTGACGGCTGACAACTCTGAAAAAGTGACAGCCCTGACACAAAAGAGGTAATTATGACTCTGCCATAATGACAGACCCCTAGGGAAGAGAAAGAGATCTCTGACACAATCCCCCGAGATCCATAAAATGCCACGTGGCCTTGCCACGTGGCCTTGCCACGTGGGCGTTCATATGCGGCTCGAGCGAAGACTTCCCATGCGGTTCAGAATGAGGCCGTCCTATGCGGCTAAGGCCGAAACAGTCTCATGCGACTCGGGCAGATGCATCCCCATGCGGCTCGTAAGGATCATTTCCATGCGGCTCACTACCCATCATATGGTTCAAAGGTTCGGGGGCCACTCCCCAAGCAGCCCTGACACGTGGCCAGTCATATGCGGCTCTATCCTTATGCGGCTCAATCTTCATACGGCTTAGATCCCCTCAGTGATTCCCAGGACACGTGTCATAAAGCCAATCAATTTCCCAGATTTACTACAATCAAGGATTGGATCAAATCCCAATAATCTGGGACACGTGGCAGGAGAATGAATTAAATTTATTCATTCAGATTCAACAAATCATCATCACGGAGATTCATTCCAATCAGCATTAATTACTGATGGGATTTAGTGCAATCTACATTAAGTGGCCCAGATTCATCACACTCAAGATTAATGGCCCAGATTGATTAATCCACAGGCCGCCGCCATTCTAAGGGGAAATTATTGCAAACCCTAATGATTGCATTCCTCTTATTATAAATAGCAAGGTGCCATTCCCTTGCAAACGACCACGACCTCCAGCTTTTGAGAGATCAGAGAGCACCAAAAGACTTGGAGAGAAAAGCAGAGAGAGAGCAAAGAGAGCATTTCTTCAATACCGAGCAATCTTCTGGAGCCAAGGCTACATACCGATCGTCCAAGGAGTAAGGCAGGGCTGCCGTCGCCTTCCCGAGCCTCTATCGTCATCCCCCAGAGTCTAAAATAAACAATTGTACTTAGATTACTGTACCTAGGTTTTTGTCCCTAGGCTTTCTTTGTACAAGCGAGTTTGTATTGTGAGTCTAAGTTCAGTTCTTCTATAAAACTGTTCTGTACTTTTATAATCAATGGCAAACACGATGGCGACTCTGTTGGGGAGAAACTTCTCTACGGCCGAGGAGTTGGTGATGCAATCGGATGTAGCCAAACTTGGCTCCATGCAACAGAAAATGATCATCCACTTCGACCAACAGGCGTTTGAAGAGATGCTCTCCGAAGGGAGCGCTGGCCCGGTCCAGAAGTGCACCCGCACCACGAAGGCTCGCAAAGAGTGGAGGCCAAAATCGTTTGCTCCTCCCCAGGCCTTCGATGGAGTACTCTCTGCTACCCAAGAAGGTGAAGGCGATTCTCGCGTGGCCCTACTTCAAGCCATAGAAGACTCCGCTATCCCCAAGTCCGGCAGAGAAAAGCATTACGATACTGGACTTGCAGGGGCAAAGAGCGATTCTATGGGCTCCAGAAAGAAACCAAACAAGGGCATTAGCCGCAAAACAAGGACTCATGCGGCCAAGATTGCCAGCCGCATGAATAATGACCATACGGCTGAAACTGCTAGCCAAAAGCATAGTACTCATACGGCCAGGATTTCCAGCCGTATGGAGAACACTCATACGGCCAGGGTTTCCAGCCGCATGGAGAAGATTCATACGGTTACGACTGCCAGCCGTATGAGGATTGCTGATTCCAGCCGCATGACGCCTACTCCACGTGGCTCCGTCTTCGACCGCCTCACCTATGGTCCTGATCTCCTGTGCTCCCAAGAAGACATGTCTGATGCTCTCCAGCACGACTTAGACTCTTCCTACTATGTGCCCTTATGCACTAGAGTGAAGAAGTCTAAGTCAGCACGAGCTTGGCAAGCTCGGTCCGTTGATCCGACCTCTGACCATCCGAGCGCCCCGTGTACTGTTATGCTGGCCTCTGATGGGAAGTTGTACAGAACCACTCGAGTCCAGCCCCCGGCGGTAAACGGATAGGGAGGTTTCCAAAAGTCTCCTGAAATCCAGGGAGCAAACATGGTCGATCCGGATCCATCTGACTTGCGTGAGGCCATCCTCGACAAACACAAGAAAAGAGAAGGTGCCCCAGGGTGCAAAGAGTCCTCTCACGAACGTCACTGCACCCAAATCATTATCAACTGCTATTGCAACAACGCAATAATGCAAGAAGATCGACGGTCCGCCTTTCAAAGACTGCAACGTCCAAGCTCAGAGGACGAGGCGCCTCCTGTTGTCCCCTGCAACTCTACTCAGAAAATCCCCGCCGAGGGGAGAGGGAAGAAGACAAGCATCTCCAGCCCAAAGATATCAACCACTACAGCTAAGAGACTTTCTTCTAAACGGTTGTCCACCACCGGAGTTTTCCAAGGCACCCGTTCAAAGACAAAATCTGCTGCAATAGGAGATTCATCATCCACATCACTGGGGGTCGTAGGAACTTGTCACGACCCGTACCCTAGAGTAAGGACACGAGACGTAGGTACGTCCAGCCTACGCCGCAGTGTCGACGGTAGAACGCTGTTCTAGGTCACAACATCTAACAATTGAAGGTTATAACAGTTATACTTCCCGAATGGGGGTGACATAACAGAAATATAACTCAACCACAGCTAAGGTAGAACAGGTAAGATGGAATGATAATGAAAGATAAAAGATAATAATAACCAGGAAAGAAACATCACAGAGATACAACCAGAATTCTAAGTGTCTATAATAATACATATCTCAGAATATCTCAAAATCTAATACAGTAATCCAGAATAGTAAAGACAGTCCTAGTCTAAGGGAGTGTCATCTACTGTTAGTTGATCCTGCTGCTGGTCCAAGTCCAGGCACTCGTCTAGTGTAGCACCGTAGTAGGTAGGGCAGAACGCCTCAGCCTTGTCCTCTGTAATATTTCAACAGGTCCAGTCAGGACAGGAGCGAGCACAGTACATCTCAACAAATCATAGCAGGTCAGGATATATAATCATGCTAGAGAGTATGATACAAGAAACTGAAGAATAATATGATAAACAGGAAAGACTGTAAATAAATAGCTACAGTATATAGAGAACTAACAGTGTCTAGTGATTCAGAGCACAAGATGGTTATGTAAACGGCACGATGTTATACACGAGTAATCTATAGAGGTTGTACACGAGTAATCTACTAGATTGAATACATAACCACTTCTACTCCCTCGCCCCAATCAATACACAAGGATCTGGCTAAGTTATGTTATTGCACACGAAGTATAGTCGCACATGAGATCATGTGAATACATGAATATACACGATTTCACACGATTTGTACACGAATGTCACGAATACAAGGAGTACACGATGCTCACGATAAAGTATATGAACACGAATACCCGATGTACCCGCTAAGGGGATAACATCGTCCAACAAGATCCATATAGTACTAATCTATGTTTCTAACGTGTCAGCATCATGTAAAGTAATCTAAAGCAGGAAATATACTCCTAATGCAGGATATGAAATGATCAGAGAATGTACTCGCCTGTAACCGGTGAATCTGAGAGAATATTGTAATACATGTGGTTCGTATTACGTATTTCTGGAATACGTGTACGTATTTATTCTTGTATTTCATGATTCCTTGCTTAGCTCTTCCTTCATGGCTTGGTTATTCTTGGTTCGGGTTGGTTTGGTTCAGTTTGGGATTGCTATTGGTTTAATATGAACCATGGATGAACCCCCTACCTACCACCACCATTCATATTTATTACCCCCTTCTCCTTTCTCTCTCTTCATTTATCATCTTCTTCTTCCTTATTTACTTCCTTACCTACTAGAGAGAGAAAAGAGAGGTCTAGGCAAGTGTAACTTGCTTCATGGAGGAACTCCATTTTTATTAGTTCATTCTCTTCCTTACTACATTCTAAAGCACTTTAGTACTTGGTATTTTCACTTTCCATGGCTAGATTCTTGTAGATCTATATTTATCTTATTTTCAGATTTTATGGGTTTTGATCTACTTAATCCTGTTATTTCTGAGTTTTGAGGGTTCTATGTTGTAGAGAGTCTCGTTCTACCCCATTTTGACCTATGGAAGTTCGGATTTGGGCACCGGATGATGGAGTTGTGGAGCTTGAGAACTTGGCTCTCATGGTGTTCTTTCTTTCAGAAATTTAGAGAAGATGAACTGTGCTTAGACTTGACTTGACCGCATGACAATTTATGCGGCAAGTGATTCGGCCGCATGAGACTCTCAGCCGCATAGGCTGGATCTCACTTCCTGAGCCGTATGGGCTCATTCCCCATCGGCCGCATATGTGCCCATCTCCTTGAGCCGTATGAACTCTACCACTTACAGACCGCATAGGCCCTGATCTTCGAGCCGCATGAGAACCCCCAGACCCAGCCGCATAGACTTCTTAATCTGGGCCGCATGACCCTGATTAATTCCAGCCGTATATACATCCTTTATTTCCTGAGCCGCATGGGCTTCTACTGAACCGCATACGCCCTCGTCCCCCTGAGCAGCATGCACCCCTCTTATCTTGGCCGCATGGTTTCCAGTGACCCGGGCCGCATGCGCTCACCTAATTGAGCCGCATGTGCCTTACCCTTCTCTTGGCCGCATGAGGTTGAGTCCCTTATCAGCCGCATATGCACCCTTCACTCCCTGCCGCATAAGCAGCCATATTGACCCAGCCGCATGGGCTTCTATAAGCTGCATGTGCCTCCTTCTATACCCAGCCGCATGATACTATACTTCCCAGCCGCATGGACCTGAACTCCTTCTTAGCCGCATGGGCTTTTCCCTTATCAGCCGTATGCGTATGATACCATCCAGCCGCATGGGCTGTTCTCTTCCCAGCCGCATGAGATCCATCCTAGCCGCATGTGCCTTAGCCGCATGACTCTTCTATAGCCCTGCATATTGATATTTTATTAGATATTTAACGTCCATTTTATATCCTTACGCCTTTTATCCGAAACTTGAAAATCATGAATTCATTTGATATATTTGGAATTGATAATGGAGCACGACCTGATAGTGACTCATAGTGGTGCACTCTTGACAAGTAACCTGACATGACCGGATAGTGGCCCGTCGTGGTGCACTCCTGACTAGTACACTTGACATGATAACCTGACATGATATATCTGATAAACTGTTGCGACGGCTACCTGACATGACATGACCTGTATAATTAATCCTGGACACCGTGGAAGATTGTGCTTGTACAAATAATCCAGTCCTGTCTTGTATCATGTCTAGGAGGGGACTCCTGAGTACCACGGTCAGGAGTACCTACTAAAATGGACTAAGGCTAATAACTAGGTCAATACATTAGTCATGACGAGATTTACCAGCTACAGGTAATCCCGTTACTTGGGTACGCCTTGGGATCTGTAGCCTGCCGTCGAGTAGGGTACATTTCCAGCATACTATCATGTGTTACACCCTTCAAGCTACCTAAGGGTACATTCGTTTCCTGGACGATGTACCCACCTGAATTCAACTCTAATCTTTCAACCCGGGTAACCTGGATGGTCTGCAGGGCTTGTGGCTGTGGAATAATCTCACTACATCTTGTTAGTAATTAGGCTTGTGACAACCCTAGTTATTTAAAGTATTAAGCCATAATTCTTGCTTGGCCGTGAAGTGATTGGATGGAGTCTAACCAGTCTAGTCTTGCCCTGATCCTGTTCCAGATTATTGAATGACCAGAATGCTTGTATTTATTTTACCGACAAATGGTGAGAATTCCAAGTTCTGTTCAGACGAAGGGTTACGACCCCGGTCCTTGTTTGGTTTATGGGTTGTAACCTGGTTATCTGAATAGTTCTATGGTTATCTCATCGTATATCATCCTGATGTATTTTCTTTATTTCTAGTTCTTACTTTTATTTATATCTTGTGCTAATTGCTGGTTTTAGTTCCTAAGTGAAGCTTTCTTTGTGGCACTTGCTCTTTCTGGGGTCTGACCCAGCTGGTTTTGTGTGGCCAAATTTTGGAGCAGCTCCAGAGGATCTACCGACCTTCCAGCCAGATAGTGGCCACTAGACGGAACCCTGACAACGAGTGTGTTTTTTTTTGATCTCCCACTTTATTGTAAATATATTCCTTTGAGGCGTTTAGCTGACGAGCACCTATTTAGCTCGATTGCACTTTACTTACTGTCTGCCTACGGGCTGTAACATGATTGACAGATCCTAGGGTTGATCATGTATGACTAAACTCTTGCTAGTCCTAACATTTTGTAACGACTAGCTTCATGATCAGCTGAATATGTAATGTTTGGGATGCCTTACTATTATATATTTAATGATCGTACTTCTTGTAACCTTTTACTCACTTGCTTGTGATTGAGACACTAGGCTTGTTCATGACCTTAAGAGACTGTTGGCTTGTAGATAAACCCTCATGTATCTAGACAGCCGTGACCGTATAGCGAGATGGATTCCATTTCATATACGTAGCTGGCTATGTCTGCCCCTGCTCTCCAGTATTCTGGTTCTGGGGCGTGACAAGGTTTAAGTGGTGGCCCATGCAGGTCCTGTAAATCAAGATATGTGAGGGTTTATCGAATAGATGTCTCAATCAGTATGCGCCCTTGATCTCTGCTCGTATCTCCTGAATCCCTGGATTCTTGTCCTGATTATATGCTTGTATCGTTGATCTGTCCTGGTCCTTCCTTATTGTTCCCTATGTCGTCTTCTTCAGCGGCATTGTTCGTGGTCCTACCGACCAGCAAGGCGTAGCACCTCCCGTGGACCAGCAGCAACTCGGAGATCAAGCCCAGCATTCCGGAGTAGCCTCCAGAGTCGAGCCTATTAGAGAAGAGCCACCAGTCCAGCCAGTTCAGCCTGCCGAGCCTGATGATGGCACTTTAGTAGGAATCGTCAGGACCTTGATAGCTTCTCAAGATTATCTTAGAGATGCCTTGCACCAGGCAATGACGGATACTTTGACCAGAGGAGGTCATCAGGGTAACAGCACGGCCAACAACTTCAAGCGCTTGAACCCTCCATTCTTCGACGGTAGTGAAGATGCTATCGCAGCAGATGCATGGCTTCAGGACACAGAGGTGATTCTAGAAGCAGCCAGGACCCCAGAGAACAAGAAGGTGGCCGTAGTGCGCCTGCAGTTGTTAGATCTTGCCCGCAGCTGGTGGGCAGCACAAGCCGTTGGATTAGTAGCACCCATTGCTTGGGCAGTATTCAGAGAGAGATTCCAGACCAAGTATTTCGATGACGTGGCTCGGTATGATCTGCAGACGAGGATTACCAATCTGAAGCAAGGAGGCAGGACGATCGATGGATATGCGGTCGAGTTTTCGAGACTCAGTCGGTTTGCTCCCACTTTGGTGGCAACCGAGTATGATAGAGCCCAGTGGTTCCAGCAGAGACTTCACCTAGAGATCTTGTTGGCAGTTGAGCAGTTTGAGCATCAGACTTTTGTTGCAGTCTTGAGAGCAGCCCGGAGGCATGAGTATACCTCCCAGAGGATTGTGGATAGGACCGGAGGTCGGAAGAGATCTCACGGCCAGATGAATCAGTCTTCAGCACCTGCCCCGGCAGCCAGGGCTTTAACTATTGGAGCTCCGAGGTGGGCGGCCTCAGTAACGTCGGTTCAGCATTCCATCCCGACGTACCCTCAGCAGCAGCAGCAGAAGCAGAAGCAGACTTCCGCAGTGGGATGTTCTCATTGTGGAAAGCCAGGCCATGTAGTGGCAGAATGTCGCAGGGCACAGGGATTGTGTCTGGCTTGTGGAGCACCAGACCATAGGGTTGGATCCTGTCCAAATAGGGGTGGTTCATCATCGTCCAACCTTTCTAGATCTTCGGTGAGAGGACCAGCACCGGTCCAGCAGCAGCAATAGTACCCATTGCCGAGGCCCTTGCCGCCTCAGACCCAAGTATTCCAGCAGCAGAACCCGCAGCAGTATGCACAAGTCCAAGCCCAGAGTCAGAGCAGGCAGCGAGAATTTCAGCAGAGGGGACCAGCACCCCGAGGGCACGGTCAGGCTATGGTGATGACCGCAGAGGAAGGATTGGCACCAGGAGAGGTAGTGGCAGGTACTATTCTCGTCAACTCATTTCCAGCTTCAGCTTTATTTGATTCTGGTGCATCGCATTCTTTTATGTCTACACGATTTGCGACACGGGTAGGATTGGAGCCCGAGTCATTATCAGTAAGGCTCAATATACTTACTGGTAACAGACTTGTGGGAGTAGATAGAGTGTTTTCCTCATATCGGATCGTAGTTAGCGGTAGAGAGTTCCCCGCTAGATTGATAGAGTTCCCGATGGCCGATTATGATGTGGTCTTAGGGATGGATTGGTTGAGGAACCAGTATGCTAGAATAGACTGCCACATTGGTAGGGTTGTTTTTATCATTCCAGGCGAGCCAGAGTTTTCCTTTTCCAGATGAGCGGTTGAGCCTTCTCCTCCAGTATTGCGGATGACAGTAGCGGCAGTTCAGTTGCCCAGGATAGTGGATGAGTTTCCAGATGTTTTTCCAGAGGAACTTCCAGGTATGCCTCCAGAGCGGGAGATCGAGTTCACTATAGACTTGATTTCCGGGACAGCCCAGTATCAGAAAGAGTCTACAGGATGGCGCCGACAAAGTTGGAGATATTTTACAAGATGATTGAAGAACTCAGAACCAAGGGATTCATTCATGCTAGTGGATCGCCTTGGGGAGCCCCGATGCTTCTTGTAAAAAAGAAGGATGGTACGTCCAGGTTATGTGTTGATTATCGTACCTTGAACTCAGTGACAATCAAGAACAGATACCCTCTTCCGAGGATAGATGACTTGTTTGATCAACTCAAGGGGGCTTCAGTATTCTCCAAGATTGACTTACGCTCAGGGTATCACCAGATCAGGGTCAGAGAGCAGGACATCCCGAAGACAGCTTTTAGATCGAGATATGGACATTGGGAGTTCCTTGTTATACCTTTTGGAGAAACCAATGCGCCGGCAGTATTCATGGACCTCATGAATCGCATCTTTATGCCTTATTTGGATCAGTTTGTGATTGTGTTCTTGGACGACATCCTGGTCTATAGCAAGAGTGAGGCAGAGCATGAGCAGCATCTCCGTGTGGTTCTTCAGATTCTCAGGGAATACCAGTTATATGCCAAGTTCAGTAAATACGAGTTTTGGCTCGATCGCATTTCGTACTTGGGTCATATCATCACCAGAGGAGGAGTAAAAGTGGATCCCCAGAAGATTGTGGCTATTGAGTCATGGCCAGTGCCTAGCACCGTTACAGAGGTTCGCAGTTTTCTTGGATTGGCCGGCTACTATCGGCGGTTTGTTTCAGATTTTGCTCGGATTTCGGCGCCATTGACGCAGTTGACCCGTAAGAAGGTACAGTTTGCTTGGACAGCAGAGTGCAAGGATTCTTTTGAGAAGTTGAAGCGAGGCCTGATGACGGCTCCCATTCTCGCGCTTCCAGATGGGACCAGAGGATTCTCAGTGTACTATGACGCTTCAGGCAGAGGTTTAGGATGTGTTCTGATGCAGCATGGGAAAGTAATAGCTTATACGTCAGGACAACTTCATGATCATGAGAGGAATTATCCAACCCATGACTTGGAGCTGGCAGCAGTGGTGTTTGCACTTAAGTTGTGGAGGCACTACTTGTATGGAGACAGGATGGAGATTTTCACCGACCACAAGAGCCTGAAGTATGTTTTCACCCAAAAGGATCTTAACATGCGTCAGAGAAGGTGGCTGGAGCTTCTTGTGGATTGTGATGTCAACCTGCAGTATCATCCTGGGAAGGCCAATGTTGTTGCGGATGCATTGAGCAGGAGAGCAGAAGTTTATTTTCTAACAGCGCAACCAGAGCTGTTAGCAGATCTTCAGAAGATGGGTATTGAAGTTGTTCTCCCTTCTAGTGTGGCCTTGATGGCCAGTATGCAAGTTCAGTCCACTATAGTCGAGAGGATCCGGATGGCACAGTCGGCAGATTCCAAGCTTCAGCGACTCAAAGCAGAGTGTGAGGCAAGAAGAAGACCAGAGTTATGCATTCATGAGGATGGTACACTTCGACATGGTAAGCGTCTTTGTATACCTAGCGGAGATATCCGACAAGAGATCATGTCAGAAGCGCACAGTTCGCAGTATTCCATCCATCCCGGCAGTACAAAGATGTACCGTGATATCCGTCAGCACTTCTGGTGGAATGGCATGAAGCGGGAGATAGCTTGGTTTGTCTCTCGGTGTTTGGTTTGCCAACAAGTTAAAGCCGAACATCAGAGACCGGGTGGACTTCTTCAGCCCTTGTCGATTCCAGAATGGAAGTGGGAGCATGTGACCATAGATTTCATGACTGGATTACCTAGATCCCCAGCTGGTAGAGATGCTATCTGGGTTATAGTTGATCGGCTCACGAAAGTGGCTCACTTTCTTCCATTCAGAGTTGGTCAGTCGACGGCTCAGCTAGCAGAGATGTACCTCAGACAGATTGTCAGATTGTACGATGTGCCAGTCAGTATCACCTCGGACCGAGATTCAAGATTTATGTCGCACTTTTGGCGTAGCTTGTAAGAGAATTTGGGAACTCATCTCCAGTTCAGTTCAGCATATCACCCGCAGACAGATGGCCAGTCGGAGCGCACGATCCAGACTCTTGAAGACATGTTGCGGTCCTGTACACTTGACTTTGGTGGTTCATGGAAAGATCACCTGCACCTGGTGGAGTTCTCGTACAACAACAGTTTCCAGGCTAGTATCCAGATAGGACCGTTCGAGGCATTATATGGTAGGAAGTACAGATCTCCGCTAGCCTGGGATGATGTTGGAGAGAGGCAGATGCTCGGTCCAGAAATGATTGCTCAGACCGTTGAAGTGGTCAGGCGAGTCAGAGATCATCTTTAAGTTGCCCAAGATCGCCAGCGCCATTGGGCCGATTCTCATCGACGCCCTCTCGAGTTTTCGGTCGACGATCATGTATTCCTGAGGATTTCGCCTAACCGTGGCGTCATTCGTTTCGGCGTACGGGAAAAGCTTAGTCCTAGGTATATAGGACCGTTTGACATTCTGGAGCGAGTAGGAGATGTATCCTATCGTCTCGCTCTTCCGCCGTCGCTAAGCGAGGTGCATGACATGTTCCATGTATCCAAATTACGACGATATATCTCGGACCCGAGCCACATCCTGGATCATTCGAAATTGGTTGTTGGTACGTATGAGGAGAGGCCCGTGTCTATATTGGACCGGAGAGAGAAGATCCTCAAGAACAAGACTATCAAGTTAGTCCAAGTTGCTTGGGGTCATCACTCTTTGGGGGAGTCAACGTGGGAGCGTGAGGATGATATCCGATCGCGATACCTCGACTTGTTTGACTCGTGAGGTATAATGTCTTTCTTATGCCTCAAGCCTTCGATTTTTTGCTTAAATGAGTGATTGTCTGCCTAGTTATAGCTTGCATGTGATTAATGTAGCTTGTCATTGCTCCTCCAGCCTCTTGATTAAATTTCGAGGACGGAATTCTTTTAAGGTGGATAGTGTTGTAATGCCTGTGGTTCGTATTACGTATTTTTGGAATACGTGTACGTATTTATTCTTGTATTGCATGATTCCTTGCTTAGCTCTTCCTTCATGGCTTGGTTATTCTTGGTTCGGGTTGGTTTGGTTCGGTTTGGGATTGCTATTGGTTTAATATGAACCATGGATGAACTCCCTACCTACCACCACCATTCATATTTATTACCCCCTTTTCCTTTCTCTCTCTTTATTTATCATCTTCTTCTTTCTCATTTACTTCCTTACCTACTAGAGAGAGAAGAGAGAGGTCTAGGCAAGTGCAACTTGCTTCATGGAGGAACTCCAATTTTAGTACTTCATTCTCTTCCTTACTACATTCTAAAGCACTTTAGTACTTGGCATTTTCACTTTCCATGGCTAGATTCTTGTAGATCTATATTTATCTTATTTTCAGATTTCATGGGTTTTGATCTACTTAATCCTGTTATTTCTGAGTTTTGAGGGTTCTATGTTGTAGAGAGTCTCGTTCTACCCCATTTTGACCTATGGAAGTTCGGATTTAGGCACCGGATGATGGAGTTGTGGAGCTTGAGAACTTGGCTCTCATGGTGTTCTTTCTCTCAGAAATTTAGAGAAGATGAACTGTGCTTAGACTTGACTTGACCGCATGACAATTCATGCGGCAAGTGATCCGGTCGCATGAGACTCTCAGCCGCATAGGCTGGATCTCACTTCCTGAGCCGTATGGGCTCATTCTCCATCGGCCGCATATGTGCCCATCTCCTTGAGCCGTATGAACTCTGCCACTTGCGTACCGCATAGGCCCTGATCTTCAAGCAGCATGAGAACCCCCAGACCCAGCCGCATAGACTTCTTAATCTGGGCCGCATGACCCTGATTAATCCCAGCCGCATATGCATCTTTTATTTCCTGAGCCGCATGGGCTTCTACTGAACCGCATACGCCCTCGTCCCCCTGAGCCGCATGCGCCCCTCTTATCTTGGCCGCATGGGTTCCAGTGACCCGGGCCGCATGCGCTCACCTAATTGAGCCGCATGTGCCTTGCCCTTCTCTTGGCCGCATGAGGTTGAGTCCCTTATCAGCCGCATATGCACCCTTCACTCCCTGCCGCATAAGCAGCCATGTTGACCCAGCCGCATGGGCTTCTATAAGCCGCATGCGCCTCCTTCTATACCCAGCCGCATGATACTACACTTTCCAGTCGCATGGACCTGAACTCCTTCTTAGCCGCATGGGCTTTTCCCTTATCAGCCGCATGCGCCTGATACCATCCAGCCGCATGGGCTGTTCCCTTCCCAGCCGTATGAGATCCATCCTGGCCGCATGTGCCTTAGCCGCATGACTCTTCTATAGCCCTGCATATTGATATTTTATTAGATATTTAACGTCCATTTTATATCCTTACGCCTTTTATCCGGAACTTGAAAATCATGAATTCATTTGATATGTTTGGAATTGATAATGGAGCACGACCTGATAGTGACCCGTAGTGGTGCACTCTTGACAAGTAACCTGACATGACCGGATAGTGGCCCGTCGTGGTGCACTCCTGACTAGTACACTTGACATGATAACCTGACATGATATATCTGATAAACTGTTGCGACGGCTACCTGACATGACATGACCTGTATAATTAATCCTGGATACCGTGGGCGATTGTGCTTGTACAAATAATCCAGTCCTGTCTTGCATCATGTCTAGGAGGGGACTCCTGAGTACCACGGTCAGGAGTACCTACTAAAATGGACTAAGGTTAATAACTAGGTTAATACATTAGTCATGACGAGATTTTCCAGCTACAGGCAATCCCGCTACCTGGGCACGCCTTGGGATCTGTAGCCTGCCGTCGAGTAGGGCACATTTCCAGTACAATGTCATGTGTTGCACCCTTCAAGCTACCTACATTCGTTTCCTGGACGATGTACCCACCTGAATTCAACTCTAATCTTTCAACCCGGGTAACCTGGATGGTCTGCAGGGCTTGTGGCTGTGGAATAATCTCACTGCATCTTGTTAGTAATTAGGCTTGTGACAACCCTAGTTAGTTAAAGTATCAAGCCGTAATTCTTGCTTGGCCGTGAAGTGATTGGATGGAGTCTAACCAATCTAGTCTTGCCCTGATCCTGTTCCAGATTATTGAATGACCAGAATGCTTGTATTTATTTTACCGATAAATGGTGAGAATTCCAAGTTCTGTTCAGACGAAGGGTTACGACCCCGGTCCTTGTTTGGTTTATGGGTTGTAACCTGGTTATCTGAATAGTTCCATGGTTATCTCGTCGTATATCATCCTGATGTATTTTCTTTATTTCCAGTTCTTACTTTTATTTATATCTTGTGCTGATTGCTGGTTTTAGTTCCTAAGTGAAGCTTCCTTTGTGGCACTTGCTCTTTCTGGGGTCTGACCCAGCTGGTTTTGTGTGGCCAGATTTCGGAGCAGCTCCAGAGGATCTACCGACCTTCCAGCCAGATGGTGGCCACTAGACGGAACCCTGGCAACGAGTGGGTTTATTTTTGATCTCCTACTTTATTGTAAACATATTCTTTTGAGGCGTTTAGCCGATGAGCACCTGTTTAGCTCGATTGCACTTTACTTACTGTCTGCCTACGGGCTGTAACATGATTGACAGATCCTAGGGTTGATCATGTATGACTAAACTCTTGCTAGTCCTAACATTTTGTAACGACTAGCTTCATGATCAGCTGAATATGTAATGTTTGGGACGCCAAACTATTGTATATTTAATGATCATACTTCTTGTAACCTTTTACTCACTTGCTTGTGATTGAGACACTAGGCTTGTTCATGACCTTAAGAGACTGTTGGCTTGTAGATAAACCCTCATGTATCTTGACAGCCGTGACCGTATAGTGAGATGGATTCCATTTCATATACGTAGCTGGCTATGTCTGCCCCCGCTCTCCAGTATTCTGGTTCTGGGGCGTGACAAATATAGACTGTCCGAGGAGTGGTGTCTGTCTCCTATAGAACAGTACAAGTCACTATGAGTCTACAATGATAATACGATGCAAATTAATGCATTCTACATGAAACTAGGTCAATCTAGACCAAAGTCAACTCTTGGTCAACTCTGGTCAACCCTAAAGTCAACCTAAGTCAAAAAGTCTAATCTAGGTCTAACAAGACTATTCTAGGTTTACTAGGCTAATCTAGGCAATACCATGTCAAGCCTACCAATACACATCTCTACATGCCATATATCTAGCCTATAGCCTACTAGACATATCTACCAAGATATTCTCTATAGCTAATCAATACACATATTGGTATATATTATAATCTAATAGAATATACCCATATGGCTATCTATACATTACACCCATACAACCATATATATGCATAATACATCATCATATAGTATTCCCCATACTATATATATATCTTATAATATATATATAGGCACACACATGATATATTATATAGGATACATATATATACATATGTATAAGAGAGGGGACACAATGGATACAAGTGTTTGTGTGTGTCATGTGTGAGTGAAGTAATATGTTAGAGTGTGTGTGAGTGAGGTAAAAATAGTGATGAGTGTATACATTGCATGTGTGTGTGTGAGTGGGCTAGAGGGTGTGCAGGAAAACAGTGAGTGATATGTGGGAGATTGATCATAGAGTGTAAAACAGTGAAGGCAACATTAAACTCAAATTTTACATCTAGGAAGACCTCCTAATTCCAGTTTTACACATACTCAAAAATCAGTCAAACCCAACTTCATTTAGACTTAATACCATATGTCATTTCAGTTTACAATTCAAAACAAGAGGATTTAAAACTATTCCCAGGTTTTCAAAGCACTGGATATACAAACCCAAATCTCAGGTTAATGAAATTCGAATGAAGGAGAACTCAGGTTATTGAACATCCAATTCAGGTTAACAGGTTGCACAGGGAACCAATTCTTTTATCACAGTTAGCAAGGAGTTCTCAGGTTTATACCTAAATCAGGAAACCAAATCAGTACACAAAAACAACTCCCATTCTCAGGATTTAAAATCCCAGGTTTTAGAAGAATTCAAACTCAGTTAAACACATAACTGGAATGCTATCCATATCAGTTTAAAGAGGACAACATTGAAACAATTATGAAGAAAACTCAGATTTCTGAAATAAAAGGGAACCAATCAGGTTTCAGCCATATATCATACAGTCCAGGAATTCAAGGGCCTAACTAACCTTCATTCACAGTTAAGAACAGGGAACTAACCTCAGTTTAAAAATACATATTAATTCTCAGGTTTTATGTTCTCATTTAACATCTAGTTTAACAATGAAACTCAGATATATGCAATCAAAAGAAGGAATCAATGTAACAGTGTAAAATTCAGTTAAGGAAGTAAACCCAGGTTTTAACCTCATTCCCAGTTCAACTAACCCCAAAAAAATCAGTTCATAATCATATATCTCAGGTTTTACACAAATTCGAAAATGAACTCAAAAGTCAAAACCTCAATCTCACAACCAAAAGCTTATAATTGAGTGAACTATGAAACTAGGCATGAACATTGATATGTGGGGCTATTTAGCAGTTGAGAAAACACAAGAATCTGGGATTTAAACAGTTTGGGTAAATGCTGAAATGTCAGTGTCAGAAAGTATCAGAATATTTTGCAGTTCAAACCAAAATTGAGCCAAAACACAACATTAAACCTAAACTAATATGTAACCTAATGTAACAGGGATTACATAACTTATTTCGGATCTAAATAATCCATGAAAACACAATTAATAGCTTATAATTCGAATTAGAACAGAACCCAAATACCCAGTGCATTGAACCGCACAGTGCAGTGCACGTGCACATGCAAATACGTGTCCGACATGACACGAGGACTCGTGAAACTTTATGAGCCTCGTGTCAGGCAGTGCCCCATCACGTGTGTCGATTTTCTCGTGTCGAGGTGGCGTATCCCGTGCAGAATAGCCCCCGAGTATCAGGGGAGCTATAGTGCCGCACGCACGCACCCGTACCCGCGTGTTCCTGTATCCCCCAAGACTCGACACGACACGAAAATCACCACACGACACTGGAAACCCCTAAGCAACACTAAAAGCTAATTTTCTATTCATTTAGAATTCTAAAACTCAACTGAAATGTCCTTTGCGATATTTCGTCGAACACCCTTAACATACGACTGGTACGTATCCGATACGGACACGTAATAGATCCAAAACCTAGGGTTAGCCTATCCTACTGTTAGGTTAGGGTTTGGACATCCTAGAAATGAATTTTAACAGAATTTAAATGCAATAGAAGGAATTATACCTATAGGTGAACAATGGGTTAAAATCCCCAAATGAAAAGAGTTTCACAAGCCACCAAACTTCCTCAAATTGTGTTCTTCCTAAAAATACTCATCAACAACAGCAAGAATACTAATATTAGGTCCTATTGCAATTTGTTTGAAGGAATTTGGAGTAAAAATGGATTTTCTAAGAATTTACAAAGATGGGGACTCACCTCTTCCAAATAGCAATGGTTTCCTAAAGAGGCAAGCCCTAATTTCAAGGGGATATAAATAGGGGAAGGGGCACACTATGGCTGGCCAGATTTTTAGGGTTAGGGTTTGGTTCAAGGGTGTGGGCCTATGGGCCATTAAGCCTATTAGTCATAAAATGACTTGTGATTTCACAAGCCATTCCTTAATCAATCTAGCTCCTAATTTCCCCAAATTAATTCCAATGAGCTAAACCTCACTAACTTAAGTCAACCTAGGTTTTCATATCCTAATCACTTAGTCATGACCTAGGTTTACCACTAGGTTAGTCTCCAAGGTCAACATAAGTCAAAGTCACTAAAACACCAAAATCAATTATTCTAAAAATCACTTAAAATCACATTAATTATAAATAATAATAATAATTCAAATTAAATTCTAATATTTTGAAAATGACCAAAATACCCTCAAGCTAGAAAAGTGGTAGTGACAAATCTACCCCCCTTAAAATAATTTCGTCCTCGAAATTTAAAGGCGAAACTAACTGCTAAGAAGGATAGAAAAGTATACCTCAAGGTCCAAAAAGATAGGGGTACCGCTCGTGCATCTCATCCTCCCGCTCCCAGGTAGACTCTCCTGGAGAATGATGCCTCCATGCGACGCGTACCAAGGGTATCACCTGGTTCCTCAATACCTTCTCCCGGCGATCCAAAACCTCCACAGGCTGCTCTGGATAACTGAGAGTAGGTCCAACCTCTATCTCCGAGTGATCGAGCATACGGCTAGGGTCAGCCACGTACCATCTCAACTGTGATACATGGAATACGTTGTGGACGTCCACTAGTGCAGGTGGCAAGTCTAGCCTGTATGCCACATCACCGACTCTTCCGCTGATAACGAAAGGGCCGATGAAGCACGGGCTAAGCTTCCCACCTCCACCAAAAGTATCATACTACGAGTCGAAGATATCTGCAGAAAAACCATGTCTCCAACCTAATCACAAGCAAGGTCTCAAGTTACTAAAAAAATCAAACACGATCAATCAAACAAAACAAAATATAACCTACTTCTAATCCTATCTCTAAATCTGTACCTCAAACTCCAGCGGCCTCCGGTGGCTATCGGCCCAGTGCCGATGTCTGTCCTGCGCCACGCGAAGTCTGTCCCTGATGAGCTTCACCTTCTCGGCTGCATTAACAACCATCTCTGGTCCCAGTAAAGCTCGCTCTCCAACATCATCCCAAGATAAGGGTGTACGACACCTACGCCCGTACAGAGCCTCAAACGGTGACATCTCAATGCTGGCCTGATAACTGTTGTTGTAAGCAAACTCCACCAAATGCAGGTGATCCTCCCAGGAACCTCCAAAATTCGGGACGTACGTCCGCAGCATATCCTCAAGGGTCTGAATAGTCCTCTCTGACTGTCCGTCCATCTGGGGGTAGTATACGGTACTAAACTTGAGCTGAGTGCCCAAGCTAGTCTGCAGACTCCTCCATAAATGGGAAGTAAAGCGACTATCCCGATCTGAGACTATGCTGACGGAAACTCCGTGAATCCTGACTATCTATCTCATATACAACTCCGCGAGCCTCTCTGTAGACGTACCCACCTTGAATGGCAAGAAGTGGGCCGATTTGGTCAACCTGTCAACGATGACCCAAATCGCGTCTTTCCCTCCTGGCGTATGCGGCAACCCCGATACAAAATCCATGGTAATATGTTCCCACTTCCACTCTGGAATGGGCAACGGCTGTAATAATCCTCCGGGCCTCTGCCTCTCTGCCTTGACCTAGTGACAGATCAAGCATCTAGCTACGAAGTGGGACACCTCCCTCTTCATCCCGTACCACCAAACACGCTCTCGCAGATCCCTGTACAACTTGTTGGCACCAGGATGTATAGAGTACTGCGATCTGTGAGCCTCCTGCATAATCTGCTCTCTGAGCTCCCAGCTGGGCACACATAACCGGGAACCGTGCCTCAGGGCACCATCCTCTGCAAGTGAGAACTCAACATCCTCCACTCCTGCACTGATCTGCTCTCGGATACACCGCAGAGCCACATCATTAAACTGTGTCGCCTTGATCCTGTCCATCAAGTCCGACTGTATCTGAAGGCCCCATAACTGCATCTGCACCCCTGGCACAATCACCTCTATCCCAAGGCTCTCGAAGTCTGCAAGCAGGTGCCGATCCATAGTCAAACACATGGCTGTCGGATACCTACTCAAGGCATTGACAACCACGTTGGCCTTCCCCGGGTGATACTGAAGTTCGATGTCAAATTCCTTCATCAACTCAAGCCACCTGCGCTGCCTCATGTTGAGCTCCTTCTGTGTAAACACATACTTCAAGCTCTTGTGATCTGTGAAAATCTCCACCCTCTCGCCATACAGATAGTGCTTCCACAACTTCAAAGCAAAAATCATCGCCGCCAGCTCCAGGTCATGGGTAGGGTAGTTCTTCTCATGGGGACGTAATTGCCTGGAAGCATAGGCAATCACCTTTCCATGCTGCTGTAAGACGCAACCCAGCCCCTTCCCTGAAGCATCACTATAAATAGTGAATCCACCTGATCCTGAAGGCAATGTCAGAATCGGAGCTGTCGTAAGCCGCTTCTTCAACTCATCAAAAGCTGCCTGACACTCCTCTGACCAAACAAACTCAGTATCCTTCCGGGTCAACCGTGTCAACGGCTCTGCAACCCGAGAGAAATCTTGCACAAATCTCCTATAATATCCTGCCAGCCCCAGAAAACGCCTGATCTCTGCCACTGAAGTCGGCGCTGTCCAAGCCTCAACTGCTACAATCTTCTTGGGGTTAACTGAGATACCATCTCCAGTCAACACATGCCCCAAGAAGTCCACCTGGTCCAAGAAAAACTCACACTTGGAGAGTTTTCCATAGAGTTGCTCCCTCCTGAGAGTCTCTAGTACTATTCGCAGATGCTTCTCGTGCTCCTCCTCTGTCTTGGAATATACTAAGATATCATCAATGAATACCACCACGAACTTGTCCAAGTACTGGTGGAACACCTTGTTCATTAAATTCATAAACTCTGCTGGTGCATTGGTTAGCCCAAACGGCATAACCAAAAACTCAAACTGCCCGTACTGCGTCCTGAAAGCGGTCTTGGGGATATCATCCCTCTTCACCTTCACCTGGTGATAACCGGACCTCAAATCAATCTTGGAGAACACCCGAGCTCTGCTCAACTGATCAAACAGATCATCGATCCGCAGCAGTGGGTATCTGTTCTTGATTATCAGGTTGTTAAGTACCCTGTAGTCGATACACATACGTACCGACCTATCCTTCTTGGGTACGAAGAGTACCGGTGCACCCCAAGGTGAAGAACTCGAGCGAATGAAGCCCTTATCCTACAGCTCATCCACCTGCTTCTTCAGCTCCACTAACTCGCTGTTGTTTACTCGATAGACATGCTGGGAGATCGGTTCCGCACCGGG
Source organism: Iris pallida (assembly GCA_029216955.1). Classification (NCBI taxonomy): domain Eukaryota; kingdom Viridiplantae; phylum Streptophyta; class Magnoliopsida; order Asparagales; family Iridaceae; genus Iris; species Iris pallida. Next base: position 11,957,390 of record JANAVB010041814.1, read on the forward strand.
AACCAAGTCTATCTAGAACTCTATATCTCTGTCCGGTAGAAGCCCTGGCAACTCCTCTGGGAATACGTCCATAAACTCTGCGATCAAGGGATGCGGAGCCACCTGCTCCTCAACTGAAGCTCCACAGAAGACTCCGTCGTCCTGCTCTGCCTGCCGCCGGGTGTACTCAAACTCTGGCTCTCCTGGTGCCCCGAACAAAATTCTACCCCCACGGTAATCAATGCGGGCGTGGTGTCTACTCAGCCAGTCCATACCTAATACTATATCGTAGTTCGGTAATGGCATGACGAGTAAACTCACTCCCAACTCTCGGCCTCCCAATATAACACTCCGCCCTCTGCAAACATCACTCACGAGGATGACCCCACCCCCGGTCGTGATCTTGCAGGTCCTAAGCAATGATTCAGAATCCAGACTGTGTCTAATGGCATACGATACTGACACAAAGCTGTAGGAAGTCCCGGAATCAAAGAGTGCAAATGCTGGAAGGGAATCTAGAAGAACCGAACCTGCTATCAGCTTTCCGATGGCCTCGGAATCCTCAGCTGCCATAGCGAAAGCTCGCCCCTGCTGTCCACCTCGTGCCTGCTGCTGGTGCTACTGGAACCTCTGCTGCTGGGTCTGCAGGGCTGGTCCCCTCTGCTGGCCTTCTGGAGCCTTGGCTACCCCAGCTCCTCCTGGTACCGGACGCATCGACGCAACAGGACACTCTCGTATCTGATGGTCTGCTGATCCACACATCTAGCATCTGTCGAGTCTCTTCTTGCACTCGTCCCACTTGTGCCCAGGCTTCTTGCAGAAAGTATAACTAACAGCCTGCTGCCTGGGTGCCTGCTGCCCTCTCTGCTGCTGGAGCTGCACCTGCTTAAAAGGTGCACGGCCCTGATGCTGGTGCTGCTGAACTGGCCTCTGCTGCTGAAAGTGCTGCTGAAAGTGAGGCCTCTTGGCCTGCCCCTGACTGCTGCTGCCACCCTGGAAGTCACGACCCCTCTTCAGCTTCAGCCCTAGGTCCTCCTCCGCCGCCATAGCCCCAGAAAATATCTCAGCAAAAGTGGCGTTCCGGTCGCTCTTAGTCAGCGATCGAATCTCTCTAATCAGACCTCGGCAAAACTTTCTCCCTTTCGTCTTCTCAGTCAAATCATCTATAAACTGGGCCAATCTGCAGAACTCCCCGGTATACTCAGCTACCGTCTGGTTCCCCTAAGCCAGACCCTCGAACTGTGCCTCGATACCTCCCAAGGCAACATCAGGAAAGAACTGCTCCTTGAGCAGCTCCTTGAACTAGGCCCAAGTCTGGCCCTCAACTCCCACTCTGGGATCTGCCTGGTACCACGCATGGGCTAAGTCCTACATCTGACTGCCCGCCGCCTCGATCTGGAGTCGATCTGGTATCTTCGCCAGTCGGAAGATCTCCTCAATATGCTCTATCCAGTCATCTGTAATGTGGATGCCCTCTTTGCCGAAGAACTCCCGAGGATGCATCTTCTGGAAGTCCTGAATGTCCTTCTTCCTCCAACGGGGCTGCTGCTGGGTCCTCTGAGCTGTGATCATCTCGACTGTAGTACGTACCAGCTGGTGTGCCTCGTCGATCCCCTGCTTGAAATCTGCAGTCTGTCTCGTCTGCTGCTGCTGATGGGACTCAAGAATCCTCTCCACGAAGGAGAAGAGATGTGCAGCATCTACCATCCCTGCAGGTGGAGGCTGCTGCGGTGGAAGGATCTCAGGAATCACAACTGGCCTCCTGACTGCTGGAGGTGCTCCTTCAAAAGTGGCAGAAACACTGACTCCTGAGGGCTGCACTGGCCCTGTGGCACTGGAAGCTGGCTGCTGGACACGAGAGGTGGCAGACCCCTCTCCAGCCTCTCCCGTCACGGGACGATGCGATCGCGTCTCAACCATCCTGGAGACACAGATCAAACAAGAAGCAATTACTGAGAATGAGTCAAAAAATCAAATGAGGACAATTTAAATTTCTAAGGAAGACAATAAGCAGCAAAATAGATATACAAAATTTGATAAGGAATTTTCCTAGTGTGATTGAGTACCTTCAAAAATATACTAATTCCTACTGCAGGCTGCAGCGATATTCTAGTTCGAATACCACTACATTTCCAACCTAGACCTGCATGGGCCACCACTAAAAACGTGTCACGACCCGCACCCTAGAGTAAGGGCACGAGACGTGGGTACGTCCAGCCTACGCCGGAGTGTCGGCGGTAGAACGCTGTCCTAGGTCACAACATCTAACAATTGAAGGTAATAACAGTTATACTCCCCAAATGGGGGTGACATAACAGAAATATAACTCAACCACAGCTAAGGTAGAACAGGTAAGATGGAATGATAATGAAAGATAAAAGATGATAATAACCAGGAAAGAAACATCACAGAGATACAACCAGAATTCTAAGTGTCTATAATAATACATATCTCAGAATATCTCAAAATCTAATACAGTAATCCAGAATAGTAAAGACAGTCCTAGTCTAAGGGAGTGTCATCTACTGCTAGTGGATCCTGCTGCTGGTCCAAGTCCAGGCACTCGTCTAGTGTAGCACCGTAGTAGGTAGGGCAGAACGCCTCAGCCTCGTCCTCTGTAATATTTCAACAGGTCCAGTCAGGACAGGAGCGAGCACAGTACATCTCAACAAATCATAGCAGGTCAGGATATATAATCATGCTAGAGAGTAAGATACAAGAAAATGAAGAATAATATGATAAACAGGAAAGACTATAAATAAATAGCTACAGTATATAGAAAACTAACAGTGTCTAGTGATTCAGAGCACAAGTTGGTTATATAAACGGCACGATGTTATACACGAGTAATCTATAGAGGTTGTACACGAGTAATCTACTAGATTGAATACATAACCACTTCTACTCCCCCGCCCCAATCAATACACAAGGATCTGGCTAAGTTATGTTATTGCACACGAAGTATAGTCGCACACGAGATCATGTGAATACATGAATATACACGATTTTACACGATTTGTACACGAATGTCACGAATACAAGGAGTACACGATGCTCACGATAAAGTACACGAACACGAATACCCGATGTACCCGCTAAGGGAATAACATCGCCCAACAAGATCCATATAGTACTAATCCGTGTTTCCAACGTGTCAGCATCATGTAAAGTAATCTAAAGCAGGAAATATACTCCTAATGCAGGATATGAAATGATCAGAGAATGTACTCGCCTGTAACCGGTGAATCTGAGAGAATATAGACTGTCCGAGGAGTGGTGTCTGTCTCCTATAGAACAGTACAAGTCACTATGAGTCTACAATGATAATACGATGCAAATTAATGCATTCTACATGAAACTAGGTCAATCTAGACCAAAGTCAACTCTTGGTCAACTCTGGTCAACCCTAAAATCAACCTAAGTCAAAAAGTCTAATCTAGGTCTAACAAGACTATTCTAGGTTTACTAGGCTAATCTAGGCAATACCATGTCAAGCCTACCAATACACATCTCTATATGCCATATATCTAGCCTATAGCCTACTAGACATATCTACCAAGATATCCTCTATAGCTAATCAATACACATATTGGTATATATTATAATCTAATAAAATATACCCATATTGGCTATCTATACAATACACCCATACAACCACATATATGCATAATACATCATCATATAGTATTCCCCATACTATATATATATCTTATAATATATATATAGGCACACACATGATATATTATATAGGATACATATATATACATATGTATAAGAGAGGGGACACAATGGATACAAGTGTTTGTGTGTGTCATGTGTGAGTGAAGTGATATGTTAGAGTGTGTGTGAGTGAGGTAAAAACAGTGATGAGTGTATACATTGCATGTGTGTGTGAGTGGGCTAGAGGGTGTGCAGGAAAACAGTGAGTGATATGTAGGAGAGTGATCATAGAGTGTAAAACAGTGAAGGCAACATTAAACTCAGATTTTACATCTAGGAAGACCTCCTAATTCCAGTTTTACACATACTCAAAAATCAGTCAAACCCAACTTCATTCAGACTTAATACCATATGTCATTTCAGTTTACAATTCAAAACAAGAGGATTTAAAACTATTTCCAGGTTTTCAAAGCACTGGAAATACAAACCCAAATCTCAGGTTAATGAAATTTGAATGAAGGAGAACTCAGGTTATTGAACATCCAATTCAGGTTAACAGGTTGCACAGGGAACCAATTTTGTTATCACAGTTAGCAAGGAGTTCTCAGGTTTATACCTAAATCAGGAAACCAAATCAGTACACAAAAACAACTCCCATTCTCAGGATTTAAAATCCCAGGTTTTAGAAGAATTCAAACTCAGTTAAACACATAACTGGAATGCTATCCATATCAGTTTAAAGAGGACAACATTGAAACAATTATGAAGAAAACTCAGATTTCTGAAATGAAAGGGAACCAATCAGGTTTCAGCCATATATCATACAGTTCAAGAATTCAAGGGCCTAACTAACCTTCATTCACAGTTAAGAACAGGGAACTAACCTCAGTTTAAAAATACATATTAATTCTGAGGTTTTATGTTCTCATTTAACATCTAGTTTAACAATGAAACTCAGATATATGCAATCAAAAGAAGGAATCAATGTAACAGTGTACAATTCAGTTAAGGAAGTAAACCTAGGTTTTAACCTCATTTCCAGTTCAACTAACCCCAAAAAAATCAGTTCATAATCATATATCTCAGGTTTTACACAAATTCGAAAATGAACTCAAAAGTCAAAACCTCAATCTCACAACCAAAAGCCTATAATTGAGTGAACTATGAAACTAGGCTTGAACATTGATATGTGGGGCTATTTAGCAGTTGAGAAAACACAAGAATCTGGGATTTAAACAGTTTAGGTAAATGCTGAAATGTCAGTGTCAGGAAGTATCAGAATATTTTGCAGTTCAAGCCAAAATCGAGCCAAAACACAACATTAAACCTAAACTAATATGTAACCTAATGTAACAGGGATTACATAACTTATTTAGGATCTAAATAATCCATGAAAACACAATAAATAGCATATAATTCGAATTAGAACAGAACCCAAATACCCAGTGTACTGAACTGCACAGTGCAGTGCACGTGCACATACAAATACGTGTCCGACACGACACAAGGACTCGTGAAACTTTACGAGCCTCGTGTCAGGCAGTGACCCATCACGTGTGTCAATTTTTTCGTGTCGAGGTGGCATGTCCCGTACAGAATAGCTCCCGAGTAGCAGGGGAGCTACAGTGCCGCGTGCACGCACCCGCACCCGCGTGTTGCTGTGTCCCCCAAGACTCGACACGACACGAAAATCACCACACGACACTGGAAACCCCTAAGTAACACTAAAAGCTAATTTTTTATTCATTTAGAATTCTAAAACTCGACTCAAATGTCCTTTGAGACATTTCGTCGAACACCCTTAACACACGACTGGTACGTGTCCGATACGGACACGTAATGGATCCAAAACCTAGGGTTAGCCTATCCTACTGTTAGGTTAGGGTTAGGACATCCTAGAAATGAATTTTAACAGAATTTAAATACAATAGAAGGAATTATACCTATAGGTGAACAATGGGTTAAAATTCCCAAATGGAAAGAGTTTCACAAGCCACCAAACTTCCTCAAATTATGTTCTTCCTGAAAATACTCATCAACAACAGCAACAATACTAATATTAGGTCCTATTGCAATTTGTTTCAAGGAATTTGGAGTAAAAATAGATTTTCTAAGAATTTACAAAGATGGGGACTCACCTTTTCCAAATAGTAATGGTTTCCTAAAGAGGCAAGCCCTAATTTCAAGGGGATATAAATAGGGGGAGGGGCACACTATGGCTGGCCAGATTTTTAGGGTTAGGGTTTGGTTCAAGGGTGTGGGCCTATGGGCCATTAAGCCTATTAGTCATAAAATGACTTGTGATTTCACAAGCCATTCCTTAATCAATCTAGCTCCTAATTTCCCTAAATTAATTCCAATGAGCTAAACCTCACTAACTTAAGTCAACCTAGGTTTTCATATCCTAATCACTTAGTCATGACCTAGGTTTGCCACTAGGTTAGTCTCCAAGGTCAACATAAGTCAAAGTTACTAAAACACCAAAATCAATTATTCTAAAAATCACTTAAAAATCACATTAATTATAAATAATAATAATAATTCAAATTAAATTCTAAAATTTTGAAAATGACCAAAATACCCTCAAGCTAGAAAAGTAGTAGTGACAGAACTAGGGGTAGCACTTCTCCGAACATCTACGACAATCCGATGCTCCAAGGAGACGAGCCCGGGGAGACAACTCTCCCATCAGGTACAACCGGTGCTGATGTCCCCGAAGACATCCATGACTCTCAAGATGAAGCAAACTCTGAAGCTGGGGGTACTATTCCCTTCGAGTCCGAACCAGAAGAGAATATTCCCACATATACCGATGACTTCTCGGTACATGGGTATGACTCGGAGGATACGTCCTCCACCGTCCCTTCTGTTTCTCATCATATAAGGACGGTATTCATGATGGACAGCAATCAAAGTGGTTCCAGCGATCGCCAATGCATCGACACTTTGGAGGCTATACTACAGGCCTTGGTCAAGTCTGTAGATGAAATCAAAGCAGCTCTTCCCACTCTGCAAGGAGGGATGCCTGGTCAAACAAGCATGGGTCTCGCGGTCAATGCGGACTCAAATTCAGTGGCACCAAACTCGGGCAATAATCCTCCTCAAACAACGGCTCCTACCGCTGCAGATGAGGCCCGAGAAGTAAGAAGAGAGGTCCAGGAGCTCCGAGCTATGTTCCATGCCCGAGAAAACTCTCAAGACCTCAGAATGCGGCAACCATACCCTGCTGAATGGAGGGATGTTCCAATCCTACCAAGATATAAGCCGTTCAATATCAACCCATATGATGGCAAGACCTCAGCAAGTCGGTACATCACTTACTTCGAGGTCACCACCGACCATCTGCCCCATGATGATGCTATCCTCACACGATTATTCATTGGGGCATTGGAAGGAGTCGCCTTCGACTGGTACCGCAACCTGCCAGACAACTACATCCACTCCTTCGTCGGCTTCAAGCGCATGTTCTGGGAGAGATTCTACGAGGTAGGGCAGGACGTCACGATGTCCACCCTCATGGACGTCATTCAAGGGGAGAAAGAGCTGACAAGGAACTATATTGAGCGGTTTCGCCAAACCGCGATGAAGCTGCCCTCAGGGAACCCGGATTCCTCCTTGATTAAAATTTTCCAAAAGAGATTGCTCCCAACAATCAGTCTCTAGATGGGCGAGAGTCAATTTAAGGACTGGAAGGTATTTATCATCAGTGCCGCAAGTGCCAAAGAACGGTTGAAGAAGGCTCGCCAACTGGGATTGCACATCTCAGAAGGGGAGGACAAGAGCAAGCGTCCCAATGCCAACACCAACAATAGGGGTAGCTCCACGAACAATCGAAACAATAAGGGAAAGCAGGCTATGGTGGCCGATACAGCCCAGAAACCTGAGTCAAAACCGACAAATAAACAATGGCCGCAATTCACTTACTCCTTCGAAGACGGCCATGTCAAGCCTATCTTGGACATGCTCATATAAGGAGACAGAATTCAGCTTCCTCCACTAAGACGAGAACCTCGGCCGGCAGAAATAGAGAACCCGAAATACTGCCATTACCACCGCTACGTCCATCATGCTACACACGACTGCTTCCAATTAAAACGGCACATCCAAAACCTCATCGATTCGAACGCTCTGACTATAGACTTCGAGGAGGTAACTGTGGCAGCCAACATGGTGTCAGTACAATTCGACAGCTTCCCTTCGACGGAGACTCAAGACGGTGTGGTCCCCATCCCTCTGGCAATAATGGAGATTGCTAATCTCCCACCTCCCCGAGAACAGGCTGCCGGTTTGGTGCCCTTCACCACATCACGAGGGGAGGTCATGTGGGTCCATCCAGACTTGGTATCAGAAGTGACTCAACCCACACCATCTTTATTTTGCAAGAAGAAGAATGGAAAAATCAGATCCTGCCGCACAGTCTCGGTCGATATCGAAGAAGCTACAGCCGTCGTCACCCGATCTGGGGTGCAATCCCAACCTGTGGCTGATAACTCGGCTGAAGATCATCAGCCAGCTACAATTGACGCTCCGGGACCGGCTCAGCCTCCGACGACCGACAAGCCTAGGCCGAAGGAGACTCTCTTTGACAAATCCCTCTGGAAAGAGGTACTGCAGGGGCTGGAGAAGCCATACAACTTCGACATCTTGGCATAATTGGCCAACACCCCAGCCAAGTTATCCTTATATGAGCTTCTAAGACTCTCAAAAGATGTTCGCACAGCTTTGAGCGATGCACTTCAAAATGCCGACGCATACTTGGCTCAGATCAACCTCACGGGAGAAAACCAGCCTGCAGATCTCCAAGACAGTGCGTGTACAGGAGAGATGCCTAATATCGTCTTCACTCCACAGGACATGCTCATCAAGACCAACCTGCACGATCGCCCATTATACTACACTGGATACATCGGCGACGTAAAGGTGGATCGGATACACATTGATCCTGGGTCTTCCATAAGCATCATTCTGAAGGGTTTGCTACATCATCTTTGCATTCCGATGCATTATTTGACGCCTACAAGCACCGCCATCAGCGGTTTTAATTCGGGCAGGAGCTACCCAATTGGGAAGATTCGTCTGAAGTGTTAGATTGGCGATCTCCAATCAGAAGTCACCTGCTACATCATAGATGTCGACACTTCTTACAACATCCTCTTAGGGCGCCCTTGGATACACGATTACATGATCGTGCCTTCCACGCTGCATCAATGCTTCAAATATGTCGATAAGCACGGCTTCGTGAGGACAGAATTTGCTGATATCGATCCCTTCAAAGGGGTCGAATCCTACTACTCAGACTCCTGCCTATACAAAAAATCAAAGAAGCACCTTGGTGGAGAAGATGTGCAAGCTCGTACCAAGACAGCCACAGGATCAGAGGAACCTCTGACGATCCACCTCCAGGCTCGTAAACCAGGCAAGTCCGTGCCCCTTACGGCCACTCTGCGTAAGGACGCGATCAGTCTCTCAGCACAAGAAGAGCAAATGATAATCCGACTGCCGAGGTCTGGCCAAATGCCGAGACCTACAACGGAGCCACTGACAATTAGACTGCCAAGAGTCGGCCAGCCACAAACTGAGAAGCTCAATCCCTCTGACAAGCCAATAACGATACGCCTTCCCAAGAAGGGTCGTCACCCCAATGCAGCGTCTGGAACTTCTAGCGAACCAACCACTCCCCGTCCAGCATCGAGCACCAAGTTAGGGGTTGCTAGTCTGCTAACAACTCCACGCTCTGCTCTACCAGTTGAACCTCTGACGATCAAGCTGCCCAGGTCGTCCTCTCAGTCTTCATTTAAACAGGGGGTAGCCGAAGAGGAACCGGAGCTAGCCAAGTATGTGGCTGCCCACACTGATGTTTCCTCCACAGATGATGTAATCCCTCTAGAAAAGATACCTTATTTCATCAATAAAGGGCTATCTTTGAACTACATCGAGCTTAATAAGCTTTGTACAATGTACGCTATGGAACATGGTATAGGTACCCACCTACACACACAGGTGACAAACGTGCACACTGCAATCCAGCTTATTCCAGCAGAAGACGCTTACCGCATAATCGAGGGAGGGGATCATCCAATCATCTTCGGCCGGAAAGACGATCCGTATCCCTTCACCATAGAAGAAGTCGATCTTGGGTCAGATGCCGGAAGACTGCCTCTGTATCTTTATAGCCCACAATCCAAATATCTCATGCAAAAATAGGGATATGATCTGGAGACTACGCCAGGCTTGAACTACGGCATCGGACGACGACTACCTTTGAAGCCACCAGTTCCGGCTGGCAAGCCACGGGACTACTATAGCAAAACTCGATGTGGATTGGGGTATGTAACACCCACGACGACCCCTGAGAGCTCAGATGAAGAGTGTGACTGGCAGTCGCATTCAACCGGGTCACCAACCTCCGACTCAGATACCAGCATCGGAGACATATTCAGACAAATCCTGTCAGTCAATATGGCATTCACCGACGCTTACGAAGAAGACGAAGACATTCCCAAAATCCTCGAGCTAGAGCCGTGGGCCCAACAGCTGGATGCACAATGGAAAAAGTGGTTCGAACAGAGAGAACCGCCCACCGAAGATGAGGTTATGCAGATCGACCTCGGCAGCGAATCCTCTCCAAAGCCAATCTTCGTAAGTAAAAGCTTAACAGACAAAGAGCGAGAATCGCTGCTGGAACTTGTCAGAGAATATATTGACGTGTTCGCATGGAGTTATGAAGACATGTCGGGGTTAGATCCCGATATTGCTCTTCACAAACTCAACATTCGGCCAGATACAAAGCCAGTCAAGCAGCAACAGCGACGCTTCCGCCCAGGCGTCATGGAGGCGATCGAAGCCGAAGTCAACAAACTAATAGCCAGCGGCTTCATTCGTGAAAAACAACATCCGGATTGGATCGCCAACATAGTTCCGGTCCTCAAGAAGAACGGAAAGATCCGAATCTGCATCGACTTCCGCAATCTGAACGAGGCATGTCCCAAAGACGAATTCTTCCTCCCTATCACAGACATCATGATTACATGCGGCTTCGAACGTATGTCATTCATGGATGGATTTTCGAGGTACAACCAAATCAAGTTGTCTCCTTACGACGAAAAGCATACATCATTCCGAACACCGATTGGCACATACTGTTACACGGTCATGCCTTTCGGCTTAAAGAATACTGGTACCACATATCAACGAGCCATGAGTATCATCTTCAGAGAACACTTGCGCAAGACGGTGGAATGCTATATCGATGACATCGCCGTCAAGAGTCGCTGTAAGGAAGATCACCTGCAGGACCTGAGGACGGTATTCGACCTGATACGAGCCCACAATTTGAAAATGAACCCAACGAAATCTTTCTTAGGCGTATCCAGCAGAAAATTCTTGGGTTTCATCATCACCGCCCAGGGTATTCATGTAGACCCTGAGAAGACGAAAGCAATTATGGAGATGGGTCCCCCGAGAAATCTTCGCGAACTCAGAGGTCATCAAGGGAGGCTAGCTTACATCAGAAGATTCATCTCTAACCTCTTCGGGCGATGCCGACCGTTCACACACCTCATGAAGAAAGGCATCTCATTCGTATGGGACGAGGATTGTCAGCGTACCTTCGATAGCATCAAAGAATATTTGTCGAGTCCTCCAGTCCTGGTGGCCCCGGTTGCTGGAAAACTATTCCTGCTCTACGTACGAGCAATAGAACATTCCCTTGGTGCTCTGTTGGCACAAAACAACGATGCCCATGAACAAGCCATATACTACCTCAGCCGAATGATGATTGGGCCAGAGCACCGATACACCGCCGTGGAGAAGGAATGCCTCGCCCTGGTGTTCGCTATTCAAAAAATACGGCACTATGTCACTGGACAGACCATACATGTGATCTCACGAGTCAACCCTCTCAGAGTCCTCATGACTAAACCAGGGGCTCTCAGCTCTCGCCTCGCTACATGGGCAATATTGCTGTCCCCCTATCACATAATCTTCGTCCCACAAAAGGCTATCAAAGGTCAAGCCCTGGCGGACTTTTTGGCAGCCCATCCAGGTTCGGAGTCGTCCAGAATATATGAAAAAATCTCAGATGAGGTCGCCGACTCGAATGTAACTTCTCACGATAATATATGGCGGATGTTCTTCGACGGTGCTTCAAGAACCGGACCCAAGGGCAACATCATTGTCGGAGTCGGGGTGGTGCTGGTTTCTCCTTCCGGATTGGTGATCAATCGTGCCTACTCTCTCACAGAACCCTGCTCTAACAATGTGGCCGAGTACAATGCTCTGGTCATTGGCCTCCAACTTGCAAAAGAGCTGGGGGTAGAATATCTCGAAGCATACGGCGATTCGCAGTTAATTGTCAACCAGATCCGGTACTCGTACGAGGTTCGCCATGAAGACATGATCCCCTATCACCAAATAGCGATCGACATCATCTCGATGTTCGAGGGGTTCTTCATTGAGCATGTCCCCAGACTCTGAAATATTGAAGCTGACGCCTTAGCTGGCCTTGTCGCTTCCCTAGCAGTTTCGAACTATGCCCACCAGTCCGTGGAGGTAATAGGCCACGAACTGGTATGCTCCAAAAACAACGTTCAATTTGTGGCGAGTTATTCCGCCCAGGTGATTGACGATGTCCCAGATTGGAGACAACCATTCATTGACTTCGTCGTCAACGATATCCTGCCCGAGAACCCAAAGGAAGCCACCTCCGTCAAACGGCGTTCTCTCAGATTCTTCTACGATATAGAGACGAAAATACTGTATTGCCGATCCTACGATGGATTATTGCTTCGGTGCCTGTCAAACGCGGAAGCCAAAGAAGCCGTACGAGAAGCTCATGACGGTATTTGTGGGGCCCATCAGCCTGGCCCTAAATTGCAAGACCGCCTTCGTCGAATGGGCTACTACTGGCCCACGATGGTAGCAGATGCGATAGACTATGCTAGAAAGTGCAAAGCCTGCCAAGTCCATACGGACTTCATTCACCAGCTATCCGAATTTCTACATCCGACGGTGGCGTCCTGGCCATTTGAAGCATGGGGAATGGATATCATTGGTCAAATCACTCCACCTTCCTCCCAAGGACATCGCTTCATACTCGCAATCACAGATTACTTCTCCAAATGGGCAAAAGCTGTCCCACTTGCAGAAGTAAGACGTCAAACGTGATCAGCTTCCTTAAGCATCACGTCATATATCGCTTTGGACTGCCACGAAGGATCATCCACGATAATGGTCCGCAGTTTGCAAGCCACGCCTTCTATCGGTTCTGCGACAAGCACCGCATCCAGAACATTGCTTCAACGTCATACAATCCGGCAGCGAACGGGTTGGCCGAAGCCTTCAACAAAACCATCATCAAGTTACTCAAGAAGTTCGTATCATCCAACAAACGCGACTGGAACGAGAAGCTTGGTGAATGGTTATGGGCATACCGTACCACGGTCCGAACAGCCACAGGGAACACACCATTCTTCCTGGTATACAGGAGTGAGGCAGTTCTCCCATTGGAGACTCAAATACCCTCACTCTGCGTCGCCCTCACTTATCAATTGACGACGGATGATAACTACCGACGCCGACTACAAGAGTTAGAGGCCATAGATGAAAAGCGCCTCCTGTCTCAGCAGCGAATCGAGCTATACCAAGCACGCATCTCGGGAGCCTTCAACAAGAAGGTCAAAATTAGAACATTCCAAGTGGACGATCTCGTACTGGCAGTCCGGAGGCCGATGGTCATGACGTACAAGACCGTCGGCAAGTTCCAGCCAAAATGGGAAGGTCCATTCATCATTGAGGCTGTGTTCTCCAACGGTGCTTACCGCCTCGTAAAGCAAAATGGGGACTTGCTCATGCTGCCTGTCAACGACAAGTTCCTGAAGAAATATTATGTCTAAATGACACATTCCAGATCATCGAGTCACGTACCCCCTGGTACTGCTGAACTCATCTCCACAACATCCCAGATCATCGAGTCATGTACCCGTTAGTACCGCTGAACTCATCTCTATAACATTCCCAGATTATCGAGTCATGTATCTGCTGGTACCGCTGAACTCACACTTTCACAATGTTCTAAATTATCGAGTTATGTACCCGCTGGTACCTCTGAACTCACATTCCGGTCACTCTTTCAGATAGTAAGTCATGTATGATCATACCTCTGAACTTTCTTCCTGGAAGAGATCCTCCCTCATGATCCACTACCCGCACTCCCAGTGCACAAAAAGGGTAATCGATCCACAAATTTCCGAAACGGCCATGTCCTCATTACCTCTGAGTCATTTTTATCTCTTCCAAAAAACAAATCACCCCTTTACATATAACCTCTATGTCCTCATTACCTCTGAGTCGTTCTATGTACCCCTCTTCATTGAGCCCACTCCTGCCATGTCCTCATTACCTCTGAGTGGGAAGGCTCCGTCGAAGAAACCTTCATACTTGCCATGTCCTCATTACCTCAGAGTAAGTATGATAATTCCCTTTCGACTTATTATCTGTACCCACAACCGGAGTACGCTAAGGGTAATAAGTCCACAAATGTCCCCTGTTGACCATAAATATCTTCCGTGGAGTCCACTCCTTCCATGTCCTCGTTACCTCTGAGTAGGAAGACTCCGCAGTAAAACCAGCCTTCATACTTGCCATGTCCTCATTACCTCTGAGTAAGTATGTTGGCTCCCCTTCTATCCTATTATCTGTATTCTAAGCCAGGGTACACCAAGGATAATAGGCCCACAAATATCCTTTGCTAAAATTTCTTAGCACAAGTCCACCATCTCTCATCATGCCCCGGGAGCCCAACTGCTCTACGGCATTCCTTTTCCCGATACTAGGAGCATCCGTGACCACTTTGCCATGGCTGTTCCAGGTATCTCGACCAAACTTGTCATCCGTACCTAAAACCAAGGTATGTCATGGATGACGGGTCCACAAACAAGTCCCCCGCGGAGAGCACACATCACCACAATTCTACAGGCACAACAAGCAATACAAATAAAGGGTAGAATCGAAGGTACTTTTATTTGAAGAGAGAAAAAAGCGCTACATGTTTCGGGACCATGTCCCTATCATAAAAGGAAAAAAGAAAGAAACAGAGACAAAAGAAGATAAGGCCAACTATAGTTCGGTATTACATAATTCTGAAAGGCAATTCTTCACCAAGATGGCCTCCTGTTCGAACCGCTGCTTAGCTCGACGCTCAGCCTCCTGGGATAACCGCTCCTCATCATCCAAGCCCATGAGCTCTTGCCAGTCATCTTCCAACTTCTTCAGCGCAATTTCCAGGTCAGTCGAAGCTTGATTGACTCTGTCAGCCTCCAGAATAATCAGCTTCCTGTCAATACGGGCAGCCTCAAGTTCAGACTCCAAGATAGTTAACTTCCTCTGAAGCTCAAAGATTTGCTCCTGCATGTCAGTGATCCCACGGGAAGCAGCCGCTTCCCGAGCCGTGACATCTTCACTTTCGTGGCTCAATTGATCATATAGATCAGATAGGTCACGGAGGTCCTTCAGTACAGCTGGCTTGGTTTTATCCCGAGCAGCCCTTGTCTTCTCTATAATAGCGGTGAGAGAACCGCGCTCCCGATCTATAACAGCAGATAGATCAGCCTACCGTAGCACCTGAAGCTGGGCCACCAACTGCTCAGTATCCATCAACTTCGCCTCCAAGAGCGCAGACAGCCCTGCACCACCAAGAAGATTCCTAAGGATATTAATTTGACCCTGGGCGTATTGCCGGGACAAGACGAAAGAGGTCCCTCTTTCTACAGCAGTTGTTATCCTCCTCTTCAAGTGACGATGAAAGCTGGCAACCACGTCCTGTAGCGCGTCGTCCAGGACCTCTGTAGAGGACGGCGTCAGAGGAAGCGTGGCCGACAATATCGGAGGAGTGATGCTAGAACTCACCACCAGGGGGATAAAATCCGAGCAGAACGACGCACGGATAGCAGAAAACTCTTCCTCTGCCACCCGAAGAGCCTGGATACTCGGTAGGGCAGAAAGGTCGACTCTCTGGGCCGCCTGAACAGAGAAAGAAGCGAGGACCATTGTCCCCTACTCTGATTGTCCCATCACCGAACTTGCCGAACTCGAGCCCGCAAGAGGACCATCAATGCGGGCCGAAGGAGGAGGAGGTACTCCCTTTTCGACCTGTGTCCCTTCGACAGAGTCTGGCTCAACAAGGTCCATCCTCGGCACGGGAGGGGCATGACCTGCATGTCCATGACAATGATCAATCGACGTGACCCGAAGGATGTGATCATAGAGTAGATAGGCCTCCTTGCAGGTTAAGATTCGGCTTATCTTACCAGGGGAGGAACATGGAGGCTGCAGCTCGTGCGTAGCTGATACGACCTCCTTACCCGTAACCTCCAAGTTAGATTCAGCGGGTTCTTCTACCCCATCCACCCCGGAGGGAAGTACGACGCGATCAACGTCATCTTGATGAAATTCAGTAATCTCAGGGACAGGTTCGTTAAAGTCCCCCTCATCCCGGATCACCACCTCAGCATCTTGAGATTCTTCTTTTTCTCCTGACACCTGTAAAAAGGGAAGAAGATGATTAGAACCGAAGCTAGGAGGGAAGAAGAAAGGAGGAATCGGGAGTGGCTTGGTTACCTCCAACGCGGGGTTGACTTCTTCTCCGCTTTCTCTTATAGTTAGCTGGCGGTGTCTGGTTGTAACTAGCTTCCGGGAGCGAGAAATACCACCGACAGAAGAAACTTGCCTGCTATGTTTTAGAGCAGGGCCAGGCACAACGGGTGGCTGATCTCCCGTCATCCCATCTATAGGCGGCTGATCCACCTCTACGTCTGCCACCGGAAGGGTAGAGTAATCTCCATCATGCTCGTTGCCTTCATCATCCTCAGCGGCGGAATGCAAACCTGGCACTTCGACTCTAGTCTTTCTCTTCTTGGCCCCTTGGGATCCTTCCACCAGGCCGATACCAACAATAAAATTGGCACCCGGATTAAAACCGATCGAGGGCTTGTTCGCCATGACATGGTACAAAGCCGCCATGTACAAGATCTCCACTGACGCATTAATAGCAAGGACCGAGAAAATGGTACGGATATGGAATGTGTCGTAGTATTGCCAAGCCCTGATACCATCAAGAAGGCTACCCTCGAAACCCAGACAGGAGCTGGGACTGTTTAGATAAAGCTGGCTGTATCCAAATTGTCGAGCAAACCTGCTAGGCAGATAAGGCTCCAGAAAAATAGTATTGCGGTTACGATACACCAGATGTGCGGGGCGGATGTTATACAGCCATAGGAGCATCTGGCCGTCTCGAAGTTAAGGGGGTGCGATACCGTCAAGATGTACAGCCTCTATATCCTTAGCAGTAAAGCGAGGGACGAATACAAAAATATGGTACATATCTGCCCTCGCCAATGCCATTCGGCAAGCCCGCATGGTCTCATACTCCCAAGGATCATCACGATAGCGGAAGATAAACGCGTCATCATCAGTTATACCGTCTTCAGAGCCCGGTCTCATCAAAGATGGATAATGCATCAACAGCCACCCCATCAAATAATGATAGGGCAGCTTAGTCCATTCAAAATCCTTGGTCACGTCGCGAGCGATGACCTTGGATGTGAAGGTGCGAAGGCCACGGTGTATGCTGCACACCATGGCCGGGAGGAGAGCTAGCCTGATTCGCAAAACTAACTTCACGGCCGGAAGGATAAAATTACGACTGATTCTCTCGATAGAACCAGCTCCTCCAGAGACTACACAATTTCGTAGCCATATCATCAGAAATCCCGCCATGAGCGCCTTCTCCGACAGCTCTTGGGTATCCTGGTAAAAATAACCGAAAAAGTCGGTCTTACTCCCGAATCTATCACTGGTGGTGGCCACCCTCTTAGCCGACGACACCAAGTCTTTAACCGCCTCCCGAGATCGAGGGCGACGGGAAGTAACCCGACCTGAGGCATCCGTCGGGAAGAGATAGTGCACCCAGTCCTTAATGTGGGGAGCATTCCCTTCCGAGTTGTTATCCTTTCTGGCTATCTGATGACATGTGCTATAATGGCACAATATCTCTTGGTAAAGGGTTACGAAGCCTGGATACCGTCTTTCCAAATCTTCGAACTTCTCATTCGTGGGAGTATACGCCTCAAAAGCTTCGTCCCCCTAAGGAAGCTTGGAGACCGCGTGCATTTCATGGAGCGCAAGCCCCATTTCTCCTATGGGTGTATAGAAGGTTCCCGTACGGCAATTATACATCTCCAGCAGAGACATGAACAACTTCTTGTTTATGGGCAAGCCATGGCTGGTGCTCCGAATAGCATAGTAAAGGCCAATCTCACACAAAAGGGCCTCATACTTTTACAAGATCCATGTAGACAGATTGGTCCACGAGGGAACAGGATGTGTCCAACTAGGGAACATCAACCGGCCGATGGGGTAGGAGCCCTTCCGAGCAAGTTGATTTATAAAAGTGTCGGCGGTAGAAAATATGAAATTAGGGCCCGGCACGTTCAAGAAAGTACCTGGGACCAATCCCATTACAGAACAACTGGTGTGCACCTTGCCTGCAGTCACTGACTTCATGCTGTTGTTATAATGGATGTCTCCCACAAATATCCCACCTTGGGTAGGAGTTAAAGTCTCTCCCATCTTCCGGTCTAGTGGAAGCATATTGAACCAAGATAACGGAAAGTGTCGCTCCATTTGGGGGATGCAGATCGTCATCCCGTTAGAGACAAAACTCCAGTTCTCCGACACCTCCAGAACATGACTGTTCTCCACAGTCAAGGCGTCTCCAAAGAAGAACGCAAGCTTCAAATATTCTCCTTCGAATTTCTCGGAGTTCATCATAGCGTTAAGGAAATGGAAAGACTGGTTCTTGATGGCATTCAGTCTAGCCGGAGGCTCATCACTCAGAAACTGGTCTGTCATATGCTGAACAATATGGTCGTACCTATAGCCGAGAGCAGCTTGGGCGCTACCCACCAAGAGTTCTCCAGCAGCATTAACCGGCAGATTTACTAAAGAGAAGACAGAGAAAGGTAAGTTAAACGGATGGATAAAAAGAGCTGATTGGGTGCTTCCAAGCCTGATGCGGCTCAGGAAAACATCCATGCGGCTCCAACTTAATGAAGCCTTATGCGGCTCCAACTTAACAAAGCTTCATGCGGCTCAAGCTCAGAAGAGCACTTATGCGGCTCCGTTCAATAAAAGTCCATGCGGCTTAGCGTCGCTTATGCGGCTTCGTCGACGAAGCGCGTATGCGAACACGGTGGTTTTCTTATGCGGCTCGCAGCTCAGCCGTAGGACAAACATGCGGCTCACAAAGACTCGTGCATAAAGTATGCGACGTAGCCATGGCAGTTAGGGTTCTTTAACTCATACATTGTTCTTACCAGTAATGGGGGGATGAACGTCAGGATGAACATCGGGTACGACGACCGGCGGAGGAACAGCCGCAGTCGAGGCGGAAGTAGAGGCTGCCTTCTTGCCCTTTGCTGCCACGGTCTTCTTGGGAGCCATTAGTTATCGGAGAGGAAAAGGACAATCGAGATAGAGAAGAGTTGAGGAAAAAAAGAAAGTAAAGAAGCCCTTTCTCTATCCAGACTCCTCCTATTTATAGGAAGACGAGAGAAGGAGGACACGTGGACCAGTAACCGCCTCGTAAAAAGCAAAACCGACTCCTCGGAGTTCGTCTCCGAGATTCACCCAGGGCATAAAATCCGAAAGATTTAATTAGCCGACCCTGAAACAAATTGGAGACAATTAAAGACCTACACACGTGGCAAGAAGCTATGCGGCTCCGAGGTCCCTGCGGCTGAAACATCCATACGACCAGGACTTCATATGCGGTCAGAAGAATACAACCATGCTTCTTATTCAAAGTATTTCAATTTTGCAAATTGAAAACTTTGAAGGGGGTCTTGTAGAAGCATGGAAAATAAATAATAAAGAAAGATCCATGCGGCCAGGAAATCCTATGCGGCTCCGAAGCCCATGCGGCTAGGAGAGTCATGCGGCACAAGGGACTATGCGGTTCGAGACATTCCATGTGGCTCAGAAGACATGTGGCTTGACAATCCTATCCTCCGCCCTCCTGTATTAATTACTTTGACGGCTGACAATTCTGAAAAAGTGACTGCCCTGACACAAAAGAGGTAATTATGACTCTGCCGTAATGACAGACCCCTAGGAAAGAGAAAGAGATCTCTGACACAATCCTCCGAGATCCATAAAATGCCACGTGGCCTTGCCACGTGGGCGTTCGTATGCGGCTCGAGCGAAGACTTCCCATGCGGTTCAGAATGAGGCCGCGCTATACGGCTAAGGCCGAAACAGTCTCATACGGCTCGGGCAGATGCATCCCCATACGGCTCGTAAGGATCATTTCCATGCGGTTCACTACCCATCATATGGTTCAAAGGTTCGGGGGCCACTCCCCAAACAGCCCTGACACGTGGCCAGTCATATGCGGCTCCATCCTTATACGGCTCAATCTTCATGCGGCTCAGATCCCCTCAGTGATTATCAGGACACGTGTCATAAAGCCAATCAATTTCTCAGATTTACTACAATCAAGGATTGGGTCAAATCCCAATAATCTGGGACACGTGGCAGGAGAATGAATTAAATTTATTCATTCAGATACAGTAAATCATCATCACGGAGATTTATTCCAATCAGCATTAATTACTGATGGGATTTGGTGTAATCTACATTAAGTGGCCCAGATTCATCACACTCAAGATTAATGGCCCAGATTGATCAATCCACAGGCCGCCGCCATTCTAAGGGGAATCATTGCAAACCCTAATGATTGTATTCCTCTTATTATAAATAGTAAGGTGCCATTCCCTTGCAAACGACCACGACCCACAACTTTCGAGAGATCAGAGAGCACCAGAAGACTTGGAGAGAAAAGCAGAGAGAGAGCAAAGAGAGCATTTCTTCAACGCCAAGCAATCTTCTGGAGACAAGGCTGCATACCGATCGTCCAAGGAGTAAGGCAGGGCTGCCGTCGCCTTCCCGAGCCTCTATCGTTACCCCCCAGAATCTAAAATAAACAATTGTACTTAGATTGCTGTACCTAGGTTTTCGTCCCTAGGCTTTCTTTGTACAAGCGAGTTTATATTGTGAGTCTAAGTTCAGTCCTCCCATAAAACTGTTCTGTACTTTTACAATCAATGGAAAATAGTACATATTAAGGTAAATAGACCCTACTCTAGGAATAGATAATATTAAGACCCTGGGAATAGATAATATTAAGATTTTTGGAGTACCATACATACATATAAGATAGGTGAATATATATATATATATATATATATATATATATATATATAGCCTCCCCCCGCCTCAGCTGCGGACTTCTATATATATATATATATATATATATATATATGGCCTCCACCCACCTCAGCTGCGGACTTTCTCCAGGCGCCCCCCCACTTCCTCCCAGCGCCATCCCCTCCCGTGGTCCATCACGCCGCGCCTCCCCCCGCCTCGGCGGTGGCTTTTTACCCGCCCCCTCTGCGGTAGCACTGGACCCCCTTTACAGCCCCCTCGGTTGCGCCCTACAGGTAGTCTCTAGTCTACGGCGGTTCAGGTCACCCCGCCGCTTCGTCGTGGTGCCCCCGCGGCGGTTCCCCTCTCCCCTTGCCGTAGTTTCTCCCCGTTTTGGGGCAGCGCCAGCGCCGTGGCTCCTCTCCACGGGGAGAGCCCCCCTACCCGGCCCCCCGCGGCTCTTCCGCCCCTCCGCCGGGTCTGGTGACACCCTGGATCGTCCTTGGCTTCCCCTTCGTGGCACGTCCTCCGCTCCCCCCGCGGGGTCGAGCCCTCCCCTCCCCTTCCGGTGCCCCCTCTCCGCGGCCCCTTTCGTCGTGGTGGAGCTCTCCCTCCCCACTTTCGGGCTCCGTGTAATGACCATTGTTCGTATTACGTATCTTGGTATACGTGTACGTATTTAGACCCATATTGCATGCCTCATTTTGGTTCGGCCCGACTTGACTTGGTTCGGCTTGGTCTTGCATGGTTCGGTTTTTGTGTGGACCAAACCACTTCCACCTACCACTTTCATTAAATATCCCACCTACCACCACCCTCTTCATTAAATATTCCACTAACATTTCTCTCTCTTCATTACTTCTTCTTCTCTACCATTACTTCTTCAACCACCAAAAAAAAAAGAGAGGGAGAGCTTAGGCAAGTGCACCTTGCTTCATGAAGGAAGTCCATTTTTATTGTTCCATTGTCTTCCTCACGTGTTTCTAACCCACTTTAGTACTTGGCATTTTTCATTTCCATGGTTAAATTCTTGTAAATCTAGCTTTGTGGTATTTTCGGTTTCCAGTATTTTTGATCTATCAAACTTGCATATTTTGTTAAGTTGATGATCCTATGTTGCAGAGAATTTCGTTTGGTCCAAATTTGACCTATGGAATCTTGCTGTGCCGCATGGACATCTTTAGCACTCAGCCGTATGGCCTATGAATGCATTAGCCAGCATTTATTTTTGTATGCATTATTAATGCAATACTAACAGAGAGCCGCATAGGCATCACTATTAGTAATGCAACTGTTAATGCCTCTCCCAAGGTAGCTGCATAAGGATATTTCCTAATGCATTTGTTAATGCATCAGGACAAGCATTAATAAATGCATTCACAAAGTGTATTAATAAATGTTCACACAAGTGCACTAATGTATGCATTCACGTGCCATGCAACAAAAATGCATTAACACATGGCAAGCCACCATACACATGCATTAACACATGGCCATTCACAAATGCATTAATACATGCATTCACATGTTAAGCTTTGAATACCAAGCTGGCCGCATGGAGACTAGTGTATATGAGCCGCATAAGCATAAGCCAGCTGCATATGGCATGGCAATGCATTACTTTAATGCATTTTATTATTATTATTATTATTAAATTTCTACATTCATTTATGGTACCAGCCGCATAGGCTTCTGAAGGCCTATTACTCCTAATGCATTACTTAATGCTTTATGCATTTAAGACCTTAATATTATATATATTGTATGCTTTTATGCACTTAAGGCCTTAATAGTTATATTAATGCTTTAATAAACTTTCTTGAAAGGCCAGCCGCATATGCTTAATGCATTTGCTTTAATGCATTTGCTTTAAGGCATTTTCCCAAGCACAGCCGCATAGCAATTGCTTTAGTGCATTTCATTTGCTTTAATGCATTTGGCTTAGGAATTCTCTAATACAACCCTTAATGCATTTCTTTAATGCACTTCTCAGTAGCTAGCCGTATATAGCCTAAGGAATCCATCAGCCGCATACCAATAATGAACCGCATGAACGTATTAATGGCTTAACCGTATGAGCAAGTGACTGCGGGCCGTATGAAAATTTTCTGAGCCGCATGAGTCCCCCACAACCCTTGCCCCTTTTAATATTTAATTATTATATGTGTACTTGTGCTTAAATTAATTATTTTTGGACACGATGGTGACCCGTTGTGGTGCACTTTTGACATGACATGATAGTGGCCCGACGTGGCACACTCATGACAGTGAATATGACATGACAAGATTGGATGGCCTGGATACCGTGGGTGATTGTGTTTGTACAATTGAACCGATAATGTTTGCATCATGTCTAGGACAGGGATCCCTGAGTACCACAGTCAGGGGTACCTACTGTAAATGGCTAAGGCTAATAACTAGAATAATTCAGTAGTCATGAGAGATTTCCCCAGTTACAGGTGATCCCGTTATCCCGGCCACCATTGTGGGACTTGCAGCCTGCCGACGAGTAGGGCACAAGTCCAAACTCACTGATATATGGAAAGAACGATGCATTGCTTAAATGAACCCAAGTCGCCTAGATAACCTGGATTAGCTGCAGGGCTTGTGGCTGGAGGAATATCTCACTGCATGTTGTGATAATCCTTGTTAGCTAATGTAGAAAGCCATAGTCATTGATTGGCCGAAAACGATTGTATGGTATAGTTTCAATACTGGATTAATGCAGACTTGATCGCATGATTGTCACTTTTAGCAATAAAGATCAGAGGCTGAGTTCTGTTCAGGCGAAGGATTACAACCCCGGTCCTTGTTTGGTTTAAGGGTTGTAACCTGGCTTCCGGAACAGTTCTTAGTCCTCTCTTCGTTTATTGTCTTAGTGCACCCCACGTCATACTTGTAATATTTTACCTTACCAACAAGATTGGCGACGAAGTTCTATTCAGGTGAAGGGTTATAACCCCGGTCCTTGTTTGGTTTAAGGGTTGTGACCTGGCTACTTGAATGGTTCCCTCGTACTCCATTATGACTGTTGTTATTCTTTTACTTCAAGTTCTTTTAACTGCTTTAATATATATGTATTTTCTGATGTGCTGGTTTTAGTTCTTAAGTGAAGCCTCCTTTGTGGCACTTGCTCTTTCTGGGATCTGACCCAGCTGGTTTTGTGTGGCCAAATTTCGGAGCAGCTTCAGAGGATATACCGACCTTCCAGCCCGTTGGTGACCATCAGGCGTGACTAGGGCAACGAGTGGATTTATTTTTGCTTTCCCACACTATTGTAAAAATTTTATTTTGAGGCATTTAGCCGGCGAGCACCTGTTAGCTCGTTTTGCATACCCTATTATTGTCTGCCTATGGGCTATAGCATGATTGACAGATCCTAGGGTTGATCATGTATGACTAAACTCTTGCTAGTCCCCACATTTTGTAACGACTAGCTTCATGATCAGCTGGATATATAATGTTTGGGATGCCTTACTATTGTATATTTTGTGATCTTACATCTTGTAACTTTACTCGCTTGCTTGAGATTGAGACAATTAGGCTTGTTATTGACCATAGGAGACTGATGGATTGTAGTTAAACCCTCATGTATCTAGACAGCCGTGACCGTATAGTGGGGTGGATTCCATTTCATTATATGTAGCTGGCTATGTATGCCCCCGCTCTCCAGTATTCTGGTTCTGGGCGTTACATGGTTTAAGTGGTAGCCCATGCAGGTCTTGTAAATCAAGATATATGAGGGTTTATCGAATAGATGTCTCAATCAGCGCTCGTCTTTGATCTCTGCCCGTATCTTCTAATCCCTGTGATTCTCGACCTAATCACATGCTTGTATCGTTGAATCTGTCTCGGTCTTTCCTTATTGTACCCTATGTCGTCTTTTTCAGCGGCATTGTTCCTGGACCTGCCGATCAGCAAGGCGAAGCACATCCAGTGGACCAGCAGCAACAAGAAGATCAGGCCCAGTACTCAGGAGCAGTCTCTCGGGCCATGCCTTCCGGAGATCCAGAACCCCCGGTGCAGTCAGCCCAGCCTGCGAGGCAGGACGATGGAGCATTGGTTGGACTTATCAGGGAGTTGCTTGCATCGCAGGATCGTTGAGGAGATGCCTTACATCAGGCAGTGGCAGATGCTCTGGGAAGAGGTGGACATCATGGGAGCAGTGCAGCGAACAGTTTCAAGCGCCTGAACCTTCCATTCTTCGATGGCAGCGAAGATGCTATCGCTGCTGATGCGTGGCTTCAGGACACAGAGGTGATAATGGAAGCAGCTAAGACCCCAGAAGACGAGAAGGTAGCCGTGGTGCGCCAGCAGTTATTAGATCTAGCCCGCAGCTGGTAGGCGGTACAGGCCGTTGGATTGGTGGAACCTATTGCCTGGGCAGTATTCCGTAAGAGGTTCCGGACTAAGTACTTCGATACGGTGGCTCGGTACGATCTTCAGACCAAGTTCACCAATTTGAAGCAGATGGGCAGGACGGTCGATGGGTATGCGGCCGAGTTTTCTAGGCTTAGTCGGTTTGCTCCCACCTTGGTGGCGACCGAGTTCGATAGAGCCCAGCGGTTTCAACAGGGACTCCACCTGGAGATTTTGTTGGCGGTGGAGCAGTTTGAGCATCAAACTTTTGATACGGTATTGAGGACAGCTAGGAGGCATGAGTATACCTCCCAGAGGATTGTGGACAGGACCAGAGGTCGAAAGCGATCTCACGGCCAGATGAATCAGTCGTCAGCACCAGCCCCGGCAGCTAGGGCTTTGACCATTGGAGCTCCGAGGAGGGCAGCTTCAGTTACGTCGGTTCAGCATTCAACCCCGACGCATCCTCAGCAGCATAAGCAGAAGCAGTCTTCCCCCATGGGCTGCTCTTATTGTGGGAAGCGTGGACATGTTATTTCAGAATGTCGTAAGGCTCGAGGATTGTGTTTGCTTTGTGGAGCACCAGACCACAAGGTAGGGTCCTGCCCGTTCAGGACTGACTCATCACCAGCCAGGACCAGTTCATCAGTTAGGGGACCAGCCCCAGTACCAGTCCAGCAGCAGTTTCCATCCACGAGGCCATTGCCTACGCAGACCCAGGCTTTTCATCAGCATAGGCCTCAGCAGTTTGCCCAGGCGTAAGCCCAGAATAGGCAGCGAGGATTCCAGCAGAGAGGGCCGGCACCCAGAGAACATGGTCAAGTGTTGGCTTTGACCATGGAAGAAGAAGGAGTGGCACCAGGTGAGGTAGTGGCAGGTACTATTCTCGTCAACACATTTCTCGCTTCAGTGCTATTTGATTCTGGTACATCGCATTCATTTATGTCTGCACGATTCGCGATACGGATAGGACTGGAGCTCGAGTCGTTATCAGTAAGGCTCAATATACTTACTGGTAATGGTCTTGTGGGAGTAGATAGAGTGTTTTCCTCGTTTCGAATCGTGGTTAGCGGTAGAGAATTTTCCGCTAGGCTAATAGAATTCCCGATGGCCGACTATGATGTGGTCTTAAGGATGGATTGGTTGAGAGACCAGTATGCTAGGATAGACTGCCATATTGGCAGAGTTGTTTTTAGCATTCCAGACGAGCCGGAGTTTTCCTTTTCTCGAGACGAAATTGAATCTTCTCCTCTAGTATTGCGGATGGCCGTAGCAGTATTACAGTTACCCCGGATAGCCAAGGAATTTTCGGATGTTTTCCCGGAAGAGCTTCCAGGAATGCCGCCAGAAAGGGAGATCGAGTTTACTATTGACTTGATTCCCGGGACAGCACCAGTGTCAGAGAGAGTCTACAGGATGGCACCGTCAGAATTAGAGATATTGTACAAGATGATTGAAGAACTCCGGACCAAGGGATTCATTCGTGCAAGTGGATCGCCTTGGGGAGCTCCGATGCTTCTTGTGAAAAAGAAGGATGGTACGTCCAGATTATGTGTTGACTATCGTACCTTAAACTCAGTGACAATCAAGAACAGATATCCTCTCCCCAGGATAGATGACTTGTTTGATCAACTCAGAGGAGCGGCAGTATTCTCGATGATTGATTTGCGGTCAGGGTACCACCAGATCAGAGTCAGAGAGCAGGACATCCCAAAGATAGCCTTCAGATCCAGATATGGGCATTAGAAGTTCCTTATTATGCCCTTTGGAGCGACCAATGCGTCGGCTGTATTCATGGACCTCATGAATCGTATCTTCATGCCTTATTTGGATCAATTCGTGATCGTGTTCATAGACGATATCCTAGTCTACAGCAAGAGTGAAGCAGAGCATGAGCAGCATCTCAGGGTTGTCCTCCAGATTCTCCGAGAGCACCAGTTGTATGCCAAGTTCAGTAAATACGAGTTCTGGCTTGATCGCATTTCATACTTGGGTCATATTATTACCAAGGGTGGAGTGGAAGTGGATCCCCAGAAGATAGTGGCTATTGAAACCTGGCCAGTGCCCCGCACAGTTGCAGAAGTTTGCATTTTTTTGGATTAGTCGGCTATTACCGGAGATTTGTTTCGGACTTTGCTCGGATTTCAGTACCCCTGACACAGTTGACCCGCAAGGATGTGCAGTTTGCTTGGACCGAAGAATGTCAGGAATTTTTTGAGAAGCTGAAGCGAGACTTGATGACGGAACCCGTTCTCACACTTCCAGATGGGACCGAAGGATTTTCAGTGTACTGTGACGCTTCAGACAAGGGTTTAGGATGTGTTTTGATACAGCATGGGAAGGTAATAGCTTATGCGTCACGTCAACTCCGTGATCATGAGAGGAATTACCCAACCCATGACTTAGAGCTGGCAGCTGTAGTGTTTGCACTTAAGTTGTGGAGACACTACCTGTATGGAGATAGGGTGGAGATTTTCACCGACCACAAGAGCCTGAAATATATTTTTACCCAAAAGGACCTTAACATGCATCAGAGAAGATGGCTAGAGCTACTTGTGGATTATGATGTCAACCTGCAGTATCACCCTGGGGAGGCCAACGTTGTGGCAGATGCATTAAGCAAGAGAGCCGGAGTTTACTTTTTGAGAACGCAACCAGAGTTGTTAGCAGATCTTCAGAAGATGGGTATAGAAGTTGTCCTTCCTACCAATGTGGCATTGATGGCCAGTATAGAAGTACAGTCCAGTATAGTTGAGAGGATCAAGATAGCTCAGTCCTCCGATTCTAAGCTTCAGCGACTTAGAGCAGAATGTGAAGCAGGACGACGACCAGAATTATGCATTTATGAAGATGGTATACTTTGACATGGTAAGCGTCTTTGTGTACCCAGTGGAGATATAAGACAGGAGGTCATGGCGGAAGCTCACAGTTCTCAGTATTCGATTCATCCCGGTGGCACGAAGATGTACCGTGATATCCGTCAGCACTTCTGGTGGAATGGCATGAAGAGGGAGATAGCTCGGTTTGTCTCTCAGTGTTTGGTTTGCCAACAAGTCAAGGCTGAACATCAGAGACCAGCTGGACTTCTTCAGCCCTTGTCGATTCCAGAATAAAAGTGGGAGCATGTAACCATGGATTTTGTGACTGGATTACCTAGATCCCCAGCTGGTAGAGATGTTATTTGGGTTATAGTTGACAGGCTCACGAAGGTGGCTCACTTTCTCCCATTCAGAGTGGGTCAGTCGACGGCCCAGCTAGCAGAGATGTATCTTCGGCAGATTGTCAGATTCCACGAAGTACCAGTCAGTATCACCCCGGACCGAGATTCAAGATTCACGTCACACTTTTGGCATAGCTTACAAGAGAGTTTGGAAACTCGCCTCCAGTTCAGTTCAGCATATCACCCACAGACAGATGGTTAGTCGGAAGGCACGATCCAGACTCTTGAGGATATATTGAGATCTTGTACACTCGACTTTCGTGGTTCATGGGAAGATCACCTGTACCTGGTGGAGTTCTCGTACAACAAAATTTTCCAAGCCAGTACCCAGATGGCTCCATTCGAGGCACTGTATGGAAGGAAGTACAGATCCCCACTAGCCTGGGACGATGTGGGAGAGAGGCAGATGCTTGGTCCAGAGATGATCGCTCAGACAGTTGAGGTCGTCAGGAGAGTCAGAGATCATCTTCGCATTGCACAAGATCGTCAGTGCCATTGGGCTGACTCTCATCGGCGTCCCCTTGAATTTTCTGTCGACGACCATGTATTCCTGAAGATCTCGCCTAACCGTGGCGTCATTCGTTTTGACATACGGGGAAAGCTTAGTCCTAGGTATATAGGGCCGTTCGATATTCTGGAGTGAGTGGGAGATGTGTCCTATCGTCTCGCTCTTCCGTCGTCTCTGAGTGAGGTGTATGACGTGTTCCATGTATCCCAACTACGACGGTATATCTCGGACCCGAGCCACATCCTGGATCATTCGGAATTGGTTGTTGGTTCCAACCTTTCGTATGAGGAGAGGCCCGTATCCATATTGGACCAAAGAGAGAAGATACTCAAGAACAAGACTATCAAGTTAGTCCGTGTTGCTTGGGGTCATCACTCTTTGGGAGAGTCAACGTGGGAGCGTGAGGATGATATCCGATCGCGATATCCCGACCTGTTTGACTCGTGAGGTATAATATCTTTCCTATGCCTCATGTCTTCGATTCCTTGATTATACGAATAATTGCTTGATTGCTTGACTAGTATAGCTTGCCTGTGAGTAGTATAGCTTGTCCTTGCATCTCTAGCCACTTGATTAAATTCCGAAGACGGAATTCTTTTAAGGTGGGTAGAGTTGTAATGACCGTTGTTCGTATTACGTATCTTGGTATACGTGTACGTATTTAGACCCGTATTGTATGCCTCATTTTGGTTCAGCCCGACTTGACTTTGTTCGGCTTGGTTTTGCATGGTTCGGTTTTTGTGTGGACCAAACCACTTCCACCTACCACTTTCCTTAAATATCCCACCTACCACCACCCTCTTCATTAAATATCTCACTAACATTTCTCTCTCTTCATTACTTCTTCTTCTCCATCATTACTTCTTCAACCACCAGGAAAGAAAGAGAGAGGGAGAGCTTAGGCAAGTGCACCTTGCTTCATGGAGGAAGTCCATTTTTATTGTTCTATTATCTTCCTCACGTGTTTCTAACCCACTTTAGTACTTGGCATTTTTCATTTCCATGGTTAAATTTTTGTAAATCTAGCTTTGTAGTATTTTCTGTTTCCAGTATTTTTGATCTATCAAACTTGTATATTTTGCTAAGTTGATGATCCTATATTGCAGAGAATTTCGTTTGGTCCAAATTTGACCTATGGAATCTTGCTGAGCCGCATGGACATCTTTAGCACTCAGCCGCATGGCCTATGAATGCATTAGCCAGCATTTATTTTTGTATGCATTATTAATGCAATACTAACAGAGAGCCGCATCGGCATCACTATTAGTAATGCAATTGTTAATGCCTCTCCCAAGGTAGCCGCATAAGGACATTTCCTAATGCATTTGTTAATGCATCAGGACAAGCATTAATAAATGCATTCACAAAGTGTATTAATAAATGTTCACACAAATGTACTAATGCATGCATTCACGTGCCATGCAACAAAAATGCATTAACACATGGCAAGCCACCATACACATGCATTAACACATGGCCATTCACAAATGCATTAATACATGCATTCACATGTTAAGCTTGGAATACCAAGCTGGCCGCATGGAGACTAGTGTATATGAGCTGCATAAGCATAAGCCAGTCGCATATGGCATGGCAATGCATTACTTTAATGCATTTTATTATTATTATTATTATTATTAAATTTCTACATTCATTTACGGTACCAGCCGCATAGGCTTCTGAAGGCCTATTACTCCTAATGCATTACTTAATGCTTTATGCATTTAAGACCTTAATATTATATATATTGTATGCTTTTATGCACTTAAGGCCTTAATAGTTATATTAATGCTTTAATACACTTTCTTGAAAGGCCAGCCGCATATGCTTAATGCATTTGCTTTAATGAATTTACTTTGAGGCATTTTTCCAAGCACAGCTGCATAGCAATTACTTTAGTGCATTTCATTTGCTTTAATACATTTGGCTTAGGAATTCTCTAATACAACCCTTAATGTATTTCTTTAATGCACTTCTCAGTAGCTAGCCGTATATGGCCTAAGGAATCCATCAGCCGCATACCAATAACGAACCGCATGAACGTATTAATGGCTTAACCGCATGAGCAAGTGACTGCAGGCCGCATAGAAATTTTTCGAGCCGCATGAGTCCCACACAGCCCTTGCCCCTTTTAATATTTAATTATTATATGTATACTTGTGCTTAAATTAATTATTTTCGGACACGATGGTGACCCGTTGTGGTGCACTTTTGACATGATATAATAGTGGCCCGACGCGGCCCACTCCTGACAGTGAATATGATATGACAAGATTGGATGGCCTGGACACCATAGGTGATTGTGTTTGTACAATTGAACCGATAATGTTTGTATCATGTCTAGGACAGGGATCCCTGAGTACCACGGTCAGAGGTACCTACTGTAAATGGCTAAGGCTAATAACTAGAATAATTCAGTAGTCATAAGAGATTTCCCCAGTTACAGGCGATCCCGTTATCCCGGCCACCATTGTTGGACTTGCAGCCTACCGACGAGTAGGGCACAAGTCCAAACTCACTGATATATGGAAAGAACGATGCATTGCTTAAATGAACCCAAGTCGCCTAGATAACCTGGATTAGCTGCAGGGCTTGTGGCTGGAGGAATATCTCACTGCATGTTGTGATAATCCTAGTTAGCTAATGTAGAAAGTCGTAGTCATTGATTGGCCGAAAACGATTGTATGGTATAGTTTCAGTGCTCGATTATTGCAGGCTTGATCGCATGATTGTCACTTTTAGCAATAAAGATCAGAGGCTGAGTTCTGTTCAGGCGAAGGGTTACAACCCCGGTCCTTATTTGGTTTAAGGGTTGTAACCTGGCTTCCGGAACAGTTCTAAGTCCTCTCTTCGTTTATTGTCTTAGTGCACCCCACGTCATGCTTGTAATGTTTTACCTTACCAACAAGATTGGAGACGGAGTTCTATTCAGGGGAAGGGTTGCAATCCCGGTCCTTGTTTGGTTTAAGGGTTGTGACCTGGCTACTTGAATGGTTCCCTCGTACTCCATTATGACTGTTGTTATTCTTTTACTTCAAGTTCTTTTAACTGCTTTAATATATATGTATTTTCTGATGTGCTGGTTTTAGTTCTTAAGTAAAGCCTCCTTTGTGGCACTTGCTCTTTCTGGGATCTGACCCAGCTGGTTTTGTGTTGCCTGATTTCGGAGCAGCTTCAGAGGATCTACCGACCTTCCAGCCCGATGGTGACCATCAGGCATGACCAGGGCAACGAGTGGGTTTATTTTTGCTCTCCCACTCTATTGTAAAAATTCTATTTTGAGGCGTTTAGTCGGCGAGCACCTGTTAGCTCGTATTGTATACCCTATTATTGTCTGCCTACGGGCTGTAGCATGATTGACAGATCCTAGGGTTGATCATGTATGACTAAACTCTTGCTAGTCCTCACATTTTGTAACGACTAGCTTCATGATCAACTGGATATGTAATGTTTGGGACGCCTTACTATTGTATATTTGGTGATCTTACATCTTGTAACTTTACTCGCTTGCTTGAGATTGAGATAATTAGGCTTGTTATTGACCATAGGAGACTGATGGATTGTAGTTAAACCCTCATGTATCTAGACAACCGTGAACGTATAGTGGGGTGGATTCTATTTCATTATACGTAGCTGGCTATGTATCCCCCGCTCTCCAGTATTCTGGTTCTGGGGCGTTACACTCCGCTCCTCCCCCAGCCATGGCTCCCCAGTGTCGCCACCCCCTCTCTCGCACAGGCACGCCTCGGGCATTGTGCCCTCCATCGCACGCCTCTGGCTGTGTGTCTCCTCGGGCGACGTACCCCTTTGGCTGCCTCGGGATGCGTCTCCCTCTCCCTCGGGTCCCGCTCTCGGGCGGACCGAGCCCCCCTTCGGGCCGCACGATTGGAGTCCATTTCCCCTCTTTTTTGTTTTTTTGAATTTTTGAATTTTGTTTAAAATTTGATCTTTTGCTGTCTTGCTGTTTCCTGCTTTGCATTCAATAAATTCTAATATTTCAAAAAATATATATATATAGGAATATATATATATATATATATATATATATATATATATATATGAAAGTAGAAAGGAATAAGAAAAAAAACCAACTTGTGTTACTGTTCCCTTGCAGCAACAGTAACACAAGCAACCCGAAGTCTCCCCAAGCCCAAACCGACAACTACATATATATATAATGAGAGAGGGAGGAAGGAAATCGTTGGCAACCCTAAACACTAACCCTAGCAGCAGCACTCCTACCCCGGCGCATGCCCTAGCCACCCGCGCGCTACCTGAGGACCGCCAGACAGCCGCCTGAACAGTGTCGCGCGCGCAGAGCTAGAAACCGAACACAACCGCAATTGCATATACCCCTCTTCGCTGATTGATTCTTTCGTACACGTTTACTATTTTTTGATTCTGTAAGTTGCGGTGTAGAGCCTACCGGACCCTCTAGATGACCACCTCGTAGTTCCTCGAGGTATAGACACAACGAGTCAAAAAATTTACTCGAAAAACCCAAAAAAACTATTTTTTGACAGTTTTAGGACTGTTTCAACTAGCCATGTTTAGCGATCTTTTCCTGTCAACCGTGTTAACTTTTTCCAAAACTAATTGAAGGGTATTTTAGACAATATATAAAAATTTAGAACCTAATTTTTAGTTTTGAATTTTATCACCTGTACACAGAGAAATCACCTTTCAAAGATAAAAAAAAACCTACTAAATCTGTTTAAAAAAGTTAGAAAACTTTCCGATACGGGGTCCGTCCCGTCAAACCGAGCGATGTAATCACAAACCGAAAGCATCGAAAGGTGCGTATCGATTTCGCGGACGTATGGACTTTGACGGAACTTGAATTGGTTGCATGTGTTGCCCCATTGGTCATGGTCAAACCTAATTTTAATAATTGATCAAACTCTGTCTCGATATAAATGCAAGTCAACTCAGATGTTTACCTACGACGTTTTGGACACTGCTCAACAATGGATATCAACAATGTTTAAAACTGAAAGCGTTTGCCATTCAGAATGTACTTCCTGTTAAGCAATATAATTTTTCTTTTTATTGAGTCTAGGAACACATTGTACACCGAGTCGTACTGGCAAATAGGCTATCCGAAAATGTTTTTCAAAACCATCCTATTCCTTTACAAATGACCTACGTTTTTGAAAAACATTCTTTTTATAAAAAGCTTCTGAAGGATTTTTTTTCAAAAAGCAAAAAATTTATTTTCTCAAAAAATGAACTGGCAGAACCCATGGAGAACTCGGCCCGAGTTCGGCCAGAGTTAGGCCATTTGGAACGTTAGTGAACGTTGGATTTTTGAACTTGGTCATCCTTCAGTTACGGTTTGTTACAAAGAGTTCTGTCCGAATTCTGCCCGAATTCTGTCAGAGTTCTGTCTTTGGAAAAACTATAAATAGAGAAGTATTTCGATCATTTCAAATCACCAATTAACTTTCAATCTCTTCTCTTCCTGAGCTTACATTTTCCAAAGAGTTCTTAAAAGCTTTCATTTTCAAATCCCAAGCCAGTTACAATCCTCTAGTCAATTTGCCAGTACGATACGGTTTAGAAGTTTTAGAGCGATTGTAATCAGAGGCTTGATAGAAGATTCAACTCTTCAAAATTGAAGTTGGTCGAGTTCTTCGTATCAAAGCTCGCGTCTGTAGAAGTTGCAAGGACTTTGTATGAAAACTTGCGAGATTTTCCAATAGTGGATTCAACTGGACGCTAGAGTTCTTCTGACTGGACTAGTCCTCACAAGAGGGAAACCATTATAAATCTCGGTGTTTGCGTGTGCCTTCTGATCACTTTTAATTTCTGTCATTTACTTTTATGATTATTATTATATCTGTGATCTAACTGCTAACAAGTTTTTAATTAGCAATATTCCACTGCCTACTCTATTTACCCCCCCTCTAGAGTATTCTGTTTTACAATTTTGTTCCTACAACGTGTGCGCAACAAATTCAATGCGTATCCATCAAAAATTCCCATATCGACCTCTTTGTAAACTAATTAATTACTTTGTACACGTTTGTCAACTCGAGACAAAACTTGTGCTAACAGGACTGTGTCATTTGTTGGGTCCTGTATGCCAAGTTTGGTCCGATTCTGAGAAGATCGACCGAAAAACTATTTTGGCGGGCCTGCGACCAGATCCAACAAGCAAATTTGTGTATGTTCCACTGGAATCGAACTTTGGACATACAGTTGGGTTCGTCTCGTCATACCGGACCCGTAGACATATAGTTTGATGACTTTAGAGACCACAGACTCTGGCACATTTTTTGGTGCAAAGCAGGTCCAATGGCGGACAATGTTTTGACCCAAAATTACCGTTTTGTCCCTGTATCCAGAATTGGACTTATAGGTAGCCTATCCTTACTATTTTGTTTATTCTGGTAATATTGGAAATGTTTGTTTCAGCATCCGGGCACAGTTACAGGAGTTCAGTTTTTGCGGGCATTTGATCAGACAGGTTATTTACGTAATTGATATTCTACACCAGACAAGTACACCTTGCCAAACTTACAGTATTTACATACTTTTCTATAGTTCCATTCTTTCTTGCCTGGTTACATA
Source organism: Iris pallida (assembly GCA_029216955.1). Taxonomy (NCBI): domain Eukaryota; kingdom Viridiplantae; phylum Streptophyta; class Magnoliopsida; order Asparagales; family Iridaceae; genus Iris; species Iris pallida. The sequence continues at coordinate 11,992,948 of JANAVB010041814.1, forward strand.
TTTCTTTTACTTCATGTTATTGTTACTTTCTAGTTTCACGTGCACGTAGATTGTTACTTATTCTTTCCATATTACTTGTTCTATCTTGTTCATGTGTAGTGATAGTATTGTTATGCCTGTGCTATGTTTTCCTGACCTGCTTGACCCGTACTTGACTTGGACATGACTAGATAGACTTGACTTCCTAGTACCTTAGGAGAGAACATTTTATTAGCCGTGGCTATACCTCTTCCCGGGCTACGATAGAGAACCTATTATAGGACTGTTAGTGCCTCCCCGGGCTACAGTTTTTAGCCACGATTAATATATTCTCATGACATGTCACCATCTGTAGAGTTCCTTTATGTGTTATCATTTCTTCTACTTGTTATTCCTATTTTCTTGCATGTTGTTTACTGTACAGTAGGCATGTATATTATGTGTCTTACTAGTCCCTAAGGACATGTTTATCTCTCTAGGTTATAGTTGAGCTGGTAGAGTCGATAGATGGTTATGATTTGCGTCTGTAGGATTCAGGTATCGTTGGTATATGGTTTTATTTTATTGTTCTCTCATGCTGCATATTCTTATCTTGATATATTCTGCTTATTAGCCTAGTTTAATAGACTCGTATTTTCTTTTGAGTCTATTCAGACATGTATGCTAGTGGGCTGCACACCACAAACCATATTGTTCCGTCTTGATATTTATTATTATGTGGATTGAAATATAGACGATTCTAGGACAACCAGACGGCTTATACGTATTCGAGCTGGACTGGAGTCCTCTCGATACGTAGCTGGCATGTATATGTATCCTAGTCCTATATGTATTTTAGGACTAGAGCATTACAAGCATAAAACTTTATAGTAAAATTACAAAGACATAATATCAGAGTGTCTTCTAGCCCATTTTACATGATGTGTCTTCGAACAGCTGGAACTTGAAACCTTTGGTGAACGGATCTATCAAATTTTTCTGGCTTCAAATATCAACTACGACAATGACTCCTATTTTGATAAGATCATTTACCGCCCTGTGCCTTAGACACACAGTCCTCTTCTTTCAATTGAAGAGGTCATTAGATGCCACCGCTGCAGTCGCCTGGTTGTCGCAGTATATCGGTATCATCAGTATCTGTGCACCAACCATTGAAAGATCATACATGAGTTCTTGAAGCCATTCTGCTTCATCCGCTGCACCCGTCAGTACATAGAACTCAAATTCCATAGAAGAGTGTGGGAGCATTGTTTGCTTCTTTGACTTCCATGACATAGAAGCTCCATCCATGGAGAAGATATATGCATCTGTGGACCTTTCACTCTCTACTTTTGAGCACCAGCTTGCATCACTTAAGCCTTTCACTACTGTTGGACCTTCGCAGTAGTGTAGTACATACTTCTCTTGAGGTATCTCATTACCCTCTTCACATCTTTCCAGTACTCCACACCTAGATTGCTTGTGAATCGACTCAGCATTCCCATAAAAAAAGCTATGTTAGGTCTTATGGAAGTAGTTGCATACATCAAACTCCCAATGACGCTTGAATACTCCAGTTGTCTGACGCTTTCCATTGGATTTGGTTTCAGTTTCTTGTCACACCTATATGGTGTATCTATTCTTGAAATATCCTGATACCCATAGCATGTAAACATCTTCTCAATGTAATAAGACTGTGACAATGTCACTCCAGTTTCTGTCCCAATGTTCTTTATCCCTAGGATAACATCAGCTTCTCCTAGGTCTTTCATACTGAACTTAGACGAGAGAAACTTCTTTATCTTAGTGACACGTGTTAGATCTGTACCTAAGATCAGCATGTCGTCCATGTACAGACAAATGACAACTCCTCTTCCGTCAACAAATTTTTTGTACACATATTTGTCCGTATCGTTGAACTTGTAGCCATTTGATCTTATGGCTTTATCAAACTTCTCATGCCACATCTTGAAAGCTTGCTTGAGACCATATAACGATTTCACCAACTTGCATACTTTGTCTTCATGGCCCTTGACAATAAATCCTTTATATTGTTGTATGCAAATCTTTTCGGTTAACTAACCATTCAAGAATGCGGTTTTAACATCCATCTGATAAATAACCAGCTTATGAATTGCACTAAGAGCAATCAACATCCTGATGATCGTCATCCGCGCTACTGGAGCATATATGTCAAAATAATCGATCCCCTACTTCTGAAAAAATTCTTAGCTACCAGCCTAGCCTTGAACTTGTCAACAGTTCCATCAGCCATCATCTTCTCCTTGAAGATCCATTTACATCCGATTGGTTTTGCTCCTTCAGGCAGATCGACCAAAACCTACATGTTATTAGAGGTTATCAAGTCATAATCATCATTAATAGCCTACTTCTAGAGAACGGCGTCTCTGGTCTTCATCACCTCATCATAGGTAAGCGAATCTACTTATGATAGGTGAGAAAATCCTCTCCAAAGTCCTTTTCTCTCCTCACTCGATTAGATACAGGTTCGACGAGTTCTGTTTCAACAGTTATTTCTACAATAACTTCTTCTTGGACTATATCTTGGTAAGGAGCTTCAGCCTCCTGTGTACCCACACTATTCTCTAAAATATATGCGATAACAATATTATTGTGCCTTGTAAATTTATCTTCAAAGAATTCTGTATCGCGAGATTCAATGATATAATTAGATTCAATATCAAGGAACCTCCGAGCATCACTCTAATCGGCATAACCCATGAATATAGTCTTTGTAGTCCTTGTTCACTACCAAAATTTACTGATTTAGCGATGGCAATATCAGTCGCCGATCCGTCGCTAAACCAGTTTAGCGACGGATCACTGACGGATATTGACCAAAAAAAATCTGTCGGCAAACAACTCGTCGCTAAATCTATCCGTCACTAGGTTGTCGCCAGGCGACGATTTAGCGACGGATTTCCGTTAGCCTTATTCGTACAACTAGCGATGACTTGTCGACGATTTTTCGTCAAATCAAGTATTAGAAGTGAGTGATACAGCGTATTACCGACGGATATGTTCATTGATAATCCGTCGGTAAAGCGTATTAGAGAGTATCGGGTCCGTCACTAATCCGTCGACAACTTGTCGGTAAACGCGTATCAGAATTTCTGATATAGAAAGTCCGTCGCTAATCTGTCGCTCTTCGTCGCCACCTCACGATGGATTAGCGACGGAATAACGGCAGTAGATCCGTCGATCCAATTCTAAAAATGTTTGACCTTTCCAGAACCTTGGCGACGGATATTCCATCGCTAATCTGTCAGAAATAGTCCCTAGCGACGGAATATTCGTCGCTATGTGGTCGTTAAATTTTGTTCCAATTTTTTTTCAATATTTTTTGCCAACTTTTGACAACTAAGCGACGGCATAGCGACTGATTCTTTATCCGTCGCTATATCTCCGACGACTTAACGACAGATTGGCGACCTTTGCTCGCGCTTAAAATAAAAAAAATTATCAGCTTTTCGACGGCAATCAGTCGAAACTTTGTCGGTAGTCTGTCGCTAATAGCGACGAACAAAATCCGTCGCTAAATGTCCATTGCCAAATGGCTGTATTTTGGTAGTGGTTCCCAGCTTCTGAATCTTTAAATTCGAAAGCTTCACATACGCCAGACACCCCCACACTCGAATAACATTCAAGTTGGGTCTGACCTTGAACCAGAGTTTATGAGGAGTGAAATCGAAAGTTGCATACGGTACTCTATTCAGAATAAAAGTAGCCGTGAGCACTACTTCACCCCAGAAGCAATTTAGAAGACCCCTAGTCAACAACATTGAGTTCATCATCTCTGTTAACATTCTATTCATTTTTTCTGCAACACCATTTGGTTAAGGGGAGTACGGAGCAAACGTCTCGTTGACAATTCTATGTTCTTTGTAGAATGATACGAATTCATGAGACCTATACTCTCCATCTCGATCACTTCTGAGTCTATTGAGTTATTGTTCGGTTTGACTTTCGACTTCAGGCTTGAAGTCCATAAATTTCTTAAACGCTTCATCTTTAGACTTGAGCATAAAAACGAATGCGTACTTTGAGAAATCGTCAATGAAAGTAATAAAATACTTTATCCTGACCTTTGTGGAGTACTGTTTGAAGTCAAAAATATCTAAGTACAGCAACTCCAGAAGATCTGTACTTCCGTTTACCTGCTTGAACGGTTTTTTAGTAATCTTTGTCGGCACATAGACTTCAGACTTCTCCAACTCCTTACCCCCATATTTGGAGATAAACCGTAGACTAGACATCTTGTTATTTATTTTACAATGAACATGTTCTAGTCTATTATGCCATAATTCAAGAGAATAATCAGAAAAAGTGACTGCATTAATTTTCTCAATTGGAGTTACAAGCTGAAGTTTGAACATCCATTCGGTAAAATAAGTCTTTCTAAAATATGTTTTTTTTATAAGACATAACCACTTGACCAGCGTTAATGTCCATCCTCAAGCCTATGTTGCAGAGCAGACTTCCTGAGACCAGATTCTTGGCTATAGTCGGTATATGCTTCACGTCCTGAAGCGCCAGTGACTTTCTCGACGTCATTTGCAGTACGACCGTTCCGATCCCCTACACTTTAGCTTGGATCAGGTTTTCCCCCATAACCTTCTCAAATATAGGCTTGTAAGTGGTGAACCACTCCTTATAAGAGCAAATATGGCAGGAAGCCCCAGTTTCTATCCACCAGTCCGTGTCAAATCTAGTTGATTCAACCTGCACAATCATAGCAACCATGTTAGCCTTACCTTGATCTTTCTGTTTGGGCTTGGCCTAGTAGTCCTTCTTGAAGTGGCCCTTATTGCCACAGTTGAAGCAAGCTGCATTACCCTTAGGCTTTGGCTTGAACTGAGCTGACTTCACCTTCAGCTGGTGGAAGTCCTTATTTTTGTTGTAAGAAGCCTTTTGCTTCCTCTTGGAGTCTCCAACTTGTACCAGATTGACTTCGGTCATCTGTTTTGACAAGGTATCCAATTTACTTTGAGCCCTCAACTCGTCTTCAACATGAATCCAACATAAGAGGCATTCAAGATCCACCTCCATCTTCTTATGGTACATGTTCGTGATGAAATTTCTCTATCCAGGTAGGAGCTTGGCGACAATACCCCCATCGACGAAGGCATCGACCAAGGGCATGCCATTATCCGTCAGTTTCTGACATAACTTGAGGAATTCCTTGTCTTGAGGCAACATCATGTTTTCGTCCTTAAAAATTGTATCCTCCAGTCCTTTTCTATCACGTGGATCTTGTTCCCATTCTTATCCGCCTTATAGAGATTCTCTATTGACTCCCAAACGTCCTTGGCATGGACCATCTTGCTGTATGACTCTACCAAAGGGTCCTCCATTGAGTTCAAGAAATACAACTTTCATAGGTTGTTATCTCTCCTCCATTTGGATTATAGAGCTATGGCTTTAGCAACCCTTTGAGCACTTTCACCTTCTGGAATTAAAGGCTCAGGATCTGTCAACACGTAGTCTGCGCTCACGATTTGAGGATTAAGGTTGACCTTTCTCTTCCAGACGTTGTAATATTTTTCGTCAAACTTCTCAAGTTTGTTAAAACTTGTGTCGAGAAAGTTTTCACGGTTATTCTCCATCGGATCAACATCTTGCTTTGAGATTGTTAGTCCCGAAACAAATCTAGATGGAAGAATGATCAGAAAATAGAGACTTTCTACTAATAAATTAGCTCTATAATCTGATTATGTTATCCTGGAAAAGATCGAAGCAAAGTAAACTTGCTCTCTGATTTGGTTATGTATTCCAGAGAGAAAAGTTCATAAGCAAATTAAATTTGCTCTCTAATTTCCTTCCAGAGACGATATCAGAAGCAAAATATTTTCTCTCTGATTTCCTTTGGTCCAGAGACAAAGTTCAGAAGCAAAGTAAATTTGCTCTCTGATTTTCTTTAGCCACTCGATGAAGAAGAAGAAGAAGAAGAAGAAACAAGAAAGAGATAAAGGCAACTTTGCTGGGGTGATGACGGTCATCGTTGCTCAAAGCAAGATTCGCCTTTATACGATCCGCTTCCAGGAACCTGCAAGTTCTCAAAATACTTCTGGAACGCTCGTTAGTCAACTTTTTGTGACTCGAATGAGCTTCCTTGTCTCTCATCTTTGGTACATCTTACAAAGGAGGCCATGGGGCTCTATTTATAGAGTGGAGTGAGACTTCATCTTTTCTCCTATCTGATGTGGGACTAAAATACCATTACTAAAAAATAGAGTTTGTCATTTTAGATAATTCCACAATCAACATAGTAGTGTGCTAGTCCACCAGGGCGACCACCCAGGGCCCCCTAGATCATGATGGGCCCAAAAAAATAGCTTAAAGATAAATATGTTAATAATTGTGTATCTCAAAATAGAACGAGTATATACCATGGGCCATTTTAGACACAATATTATTGTGGTGTAGTGGTTAGTACTTTAGACTCCTTATTAAAGGTCCTAAGTTTAATATTTGGTTGTAGCTATTTTTTTTAAAGTTTTGTTTTTAATATTTTTACATTATGTCTGAGAGCCTTATTTTGAAAGTTCGTCCTGGGCCCCTATGACCTCATGGCCGACCCTGCAGTCCACTCCTACCTCCCGAACCCGCCCGTGCATGCACGAGTATCCTGGAGTCCGTGTCCGAGTCTGAGTCCGAACGACAAAAAACAACTTGCTTCCTTGTTGGAATTAATTATTTTTTTCTTTTAAAAAAATACTCCCACATGGCACCCACTTGTGCCCTACCACACATCATGTGCATACCTAAACACAAGCAAAATATTATATTGAGATACTTATCATTTGGTGTAGCTAATGTGGGACTATTTTTTCTAGTCTAAAGACAAAAATACCAACAAAAACAATCGACGAACTTCGGCTGCAAGGATGGGAACTCCCTTATTTGATTAATAAATATTTAAGCCGACTTAACTGTAGTTGATCTTCATGTCTTTCAGATGTCCTGTCGGCAGTTTCTAGTAAAGCGGCTTAACAGTATACGCGCATATGTTTACATACAAAAGTTTATGCTTTTGTATAAGAAAGTTATACTTCTTAGGCTGTGTTTGATTGGGCTTTCTTTCCATAGAAAATATTTCATCACAAATTTTCCATAGTGTTTGATAGTTTATATTTTTTATGGAAATATTTTTCAAAATCCTATCATTTTCCATATTTTCTCCTAAAATGGTGGACAAGTTTAATTTTCATCAAACACCTAATTTAAGTTTTCCATAGAATTTTTTTAAAATTCCATAAATTTTCTCCCTAGAAAAATAATTTCATGGAATTAATTTCTTTTCCACATATTTTCCATCTTGCAACCAAACACACCCTTAGGGTCTGCTTGATAACGGTGTTTTCACCGGTTTTGAGGTGTTTTTGAACCGACCGTTTATGAAAACTCCTGCTTGTTAATTTTTTTGATGCACTGGTTTTGGTCGGCTCAAAAACCTCCCAAAACCGGTGTAATGTATTTTTGGGTGGCTTTATAAACACCCCAAATCGGTGGGTTTTGAGCGGCTCTATTTTTTTATTCCATTTATATCCTCACAAAATATATATAATTATAACTACTGATACCCTTCTCTATTTAATCTATTCGTGTAAAAAAACTTTCAGAACCGCTCGTTAGTGAATTACCAAGCATGGATTGGAATGGTTTAAAAGCCGCTACTTAAAAATCATCCAAAATCGGACACCTCATAACCGCTAATAACCGGTACTCTAAAAATACCTCATAACTACTACCCCTACAATTGCCAAGCAGACCCTTAGAGATTACAAGCAACAGCATATAGAACAAAGTCATCGACCCTTTGATAGGTTCATGTTGCTACCTTTATAAAAATTGAAGGTAGCAATCATCTGCAACTCTGAAAACACATCAAGTAGTAAAGCATGCCTATTCTGTTGAGGGGAAATTTTTTAAGGCAATGATAATATAATATACCGTTATTTAAAGTTCCGAAAGATGATCAAATTACATTGTGGACTAATTCTGTGATGTACTGCAATACTAATTCTGTGATGTACTGCAATACTTATTGATTTATGTTACTTTTATTTATGGATTTTCATGCCATTCAAACTCAAGTAACATACAACATTAATCCAATAGATTAGGTATATGTCCAAAGTGTTGATGTGTGCATCTTAAATACTCGTTCTAGGGGCTTCTTTAATTAGCATCCCCTTCATAATTAGTATCCCCTTTGTTCTAGGGCTCCTTTTCTTCCCAACATACATAAAGTTTAATTCAGCATACACGAAATTATAGTAGGACAAAGGAACCAAACCTCATTTTAAACACTCATCCAGACATGAAATTACATCTAGTATATTCCAGCCCAAGAACCTCGGGCTCCATATGTAACAAACAGCAAAATAGATAATAATTAGGAAGAAAACTACAAATATTAGCATGAGTTAAATATTTTTCTTCCCTGAACCTAGCCCTAACTATGAACAAATAGCTGAAGAAAAATCTAATCTAAGAAGCACGGTCACTCCAAAAACTGGGTGTTGTATCCATGTTTGTGAATTTTAGAAGCAGACCCTAATGGATTTGGAGAAAAATATTAACTATAAATTTTCCTTCCCTAGACCTAGCAAGAAACACCATCAGCAGAGAAACCTAACCCTAGTTAGTGTTATCAAATAGTTGTTCGGAACAAGAACCAAACCTAAGAAGCACGGACACTCCGAAGCCGGATGTCGTATTCGTGTTCGTGAAATGTGATGCCAAACCCTAATAAAGTCGGAGAGTCCTCCTCCTCCTCCTATGTAATTCTTTGCGGACTCCATTGATCAGAGCTCCCAAAATCCAAAACCAGACCCTATCCTCTGCACGTTCAGCGTCGAAGGAGTGGTTGAAATCAGCAAGGAGGACTCGATGCGGATGAGGTGCTCGATGGTAGAACAAAGGATGTGAGTGGCGGCAGAGATGGACTGGCGCTTGAGCGAGTCATCTTCAACAGATAGGAGAGGAGAAGAAAACATAATATGAATGAGATTTCTCGGACTCGAGATGGAACTCGGGAGGGAAATGGGATTTGCAAAACCAACCATCCTAAATAACACTTTCCATATCATGTGCACATGATCCAATTTTTTTTTTTTTTTCTCTTATGTTTCTCTGATTAAATTTTGTAAGTCTGCTTAGCAATTATAGGGGTATGTGTTATGAGGTGCTTTTAGAGTACCGGCTATGTGAAGTTACGAGGGGTCCGATTTTGGGTGGTTTTAAGTAGTGACTTTTAAACTAGTCCAATCCGTGCTTGGTAATTAACTAACGAGCGTTTCTATTTTTTTTTACACGAATAGAATTATATATATGTTTATATATAAACAAAACGGCTCCGAGCGCAGGAACTGTCGCCTAGTCCACGACTCAAATGTAGAAGTCCATATTTGATCAAAATAATAGAAATGACTGGTAGAAAGTAGGAGAGAAAGATTTTAAAAACTTACCCAAAAAATAGCTATATTTTGGAAAAAGTAAGAGAAACACAGATGATAAAGAAAAACAATAGGGTAGAGTATTAGTAATTATAATTATATAATTTTCGGGAGGATACAAATAAAATAATAAACTTTCTCAAAATCCACCGATTTGTGGTGTTTATGAAGCCACAAAAATTGTATTATACCAATTTTGAGGAATTTTTGAGCCGGCCTAAAATAGTGCAAAAATGTTACTTGGCTCCCAAAAAATTTGTGTGATACTATCTCCCATTATGTTGCATATGACATAGCTGATGACATGACAGCTAACATGGCAAAATTAAACATTAATATTAATATTAATAATAATATTAATATCAAATTAACATGAACGTTAATATTAAAATTAACTTTAACATTAATATTAATATTAGCTTTAACATTAACATTAATATTAATATTAGCATTAAATTAAAATTAGCATTAACATTAAAATTAAAATTAAAACTAAAATTAATATTAATATTAATAACAATTAACATAAATATTAATACTAATACAAATATTAATATTTATATTAACATTAACATTAAAATTAAATTAAAATTAAATTAAAATTAGCATTAGCATTAACATTAACAACAAAAATTTGGGTAATTAATTTTTGGGGTCAAAATATGACATATCAGCTGCTATGTCAGTTGTTATGTCAGATGCCACATAATGGGAGATGGCATCACCCAAAAATTTTGGGAACCAAATGACATAATTGAAAATAGTGCCTAAAAAAAATTAACAAGTATGAGTTTTCATAAATGGTCGGTTCAAAGACATCATAAAATTGGTAAAAAAAAAAAATACGGTTAGCAAACAGTCCCTAATGGGTTTAAGTCTTACAAAATAAATATTATGTCACTAATACTAAAATTTATTTTTAATTACTTTTACTAACGATGTCTCTAGTTATTTTCTATCATTGATAACTTGTGAAAGCAAGAAAAAAAGGGTTAGGAATTGAAAAAAATAATATTTGTTTAAAAAATTCATGTTTTGTTACAACGAGAGGTAGCCTATGCGCTTACGTCTCTATTCCTAATAAACTAATCATGTCCTCAGCTAGATTTGAACGATCTAAGGGAATTTTGGGACCCAATCATGTATGCCAATGTCGATTAAATATAATTAGATACCAATCTCACCAATTAGAGTCGTCTATTATTACTCAATTATGGGGAACATAACAATGTTGAGGAAGAGTCAATAAGATTCCAATCCAATGGCTAGTCGACAAAAACATCACAGTGCTGCCGAATCATCCTAATGTCAGCAGCAGCAGTAATAGAAAAAAGGAGTCACTAAAAACCATGCTCCACGAAATCACCATTGGCTCCAAACCCTAAAGAAATCCAAATGAGGTTGCACATGGACATAACATGTTTATTTGCTTGTTTGAGTAATCGATGTGTGCTGCATTTGGTAACATCCCAAATCACACGTCTTTTTCAACTGTATCTGTTAGTCGCGACGCTTGACCAAAGATGAAAAATTGATACAATCGAGATCTAAGATGTCACACAAAATTTTTTACAGTGATTAAACTCAAAATCTACGATGATACAAAAAACCAAATAGCCAGATTACAATATGAATGAGGGAAATAGAGAAGAGAAGATCTCTCGTTTTTCCTTTCAAACGTGTTGCAATTGGGACAGAACGAGTTACAATAATATAGAAAAAGATGAGATGAAGAAAAGTTGCTGGGGTGTCAAAACACCGTTGCTCAAAGCAATATTCGCCCCATACGAATTGCTTCCAGGAACCAGCAAGTTGAAGAACTTGTGGAACGCTAGAATTCACCACTATTTTGACTCCCCGGATGGACTTGTAATGGCGGCAGCAACTCCCTCTCTTTCTCTCTCTTTTCTGACTTATAAAATTTGTAGTAGTACACAAAGGAGGCCAGAAGAGAGTATATATAGAGAGAGAGGGTGGAAACCCTAACCGCCTTTTCAGTTATGGAAAGATTGAATTAAATCCCACAAAGATAGCAATGAAATTAATTCAAATCTTATGGAAAGATTGAATTAAGTCCCACAAAGATGGCAACGAAATTAATTCAAATCTTATGGAAAGATTGAATCAAATCCCACAAAGATGGCAACGAAATTAATTCAAATCCCACAAAGATAGCAACGAAATTAATTCAAATCTTATGGAAAGATTGAATTAAATCCCACAAAGATGGCAACGAAATTAATTCAAATCTTATGGAAAGATTGAATTAAATCCCACAAAAAGTGGATCTGAATTAATCGCATTGAATCAGTCTTTCCATAACTGACTTGTAGTCTGCACAGTCAGCCTGGTGCGAGTCCATGAGCCCATGAGCCCGAGTCCGAGTCCGAGCCCGAGTCCGAGTCCGAGTCGCTAAGCCCCTTTGGGGCTTAGCTCCAAATGAAATTAATCCAAGAGAATGACAAAAGCATTAATGCTTAATCCTTGGAGCCTTATACTTACCTCCTAGTAAAATCACCCACATGGTTCCCTCCTTAGGGTCACCACCTGTAACGCTCCAGTCCCAAAATACATAGGACTAGAACGCAATCATGCCAGCTGTATACATACGAAGTACATAGACCCTCGTATATATACATAAGCTGTAAAATGCAGTAACCAAGGTACTAAATCTCATCCACAAAGATAAATATGATATAAAAGTAACTATGAATTTGTCATGTATAGTTGGGCGGAGACAAAGTCCACTACCAACCAAATTAAATATGGAAAAATATACGAGGAAAGAATTTAGCAAGCGGGAGCAATGGCGAATCCAAGAGCAATCACCACGAAGGAAGGAATGGCCTTAGCTAGAGTACTTGCAAGAAATCACGAAACACACACCTGACGAAATAACCAGGTCCTCAGAGGGACGTAACAAGATACATCAACATGCCACATAACTGAATATATATACTATGTCATAAATCACAAGTAAAGTAAATAGTCACACTCGTAACAAGTTCCAATACCTCATCATCGAAACAGTGGACTACCCCTACAACCAAACAAGGACAAGGGGTAGTACACTATACCGCGATGCGATATTATCCCAAGCTACTAATAGAACGGGGTGATATGACATTGACGAGGGTTACCTAACCATCTAATGTGTTTATGCAGTAAGAACAAACCTTCAACGCATGAGCCCTGGCTGTAAATAGGATCGGCATAGTTCCCATATAGGGCACCAGGGGCCCACGTCCATAACGCTCGGGAAGCGTCAGAGGGCACCATGTGCAAGGGGCTACGTCCATAACGCTCTGGATAATGTCAGAGGGCACTGGAGCCTGCGTCTCCGACGGAGCGCACAGGTAATGAGGGAAGTGCATAGAAGCCCATACGTCAGGTAATGTTCTCCCCACCCAATGTACCTGTTAAGTCGCATCCACGACCATGTACCTCTACTAACTGCTAAGTCTTTTAACACGCCTCTATTAGCAGTTAGCCCTAACGCATGCGCATGGGAGATCATCCCACACACAAGAACCTCTACATGCTACCCATCTCACACATCCTCGTGGCACAACAGTGTCAAAGTTTATGTAATACACTAAACTAGAGGTGGTCCCTTAACTCTAGGTCTATATGCAATCAAAGGATAAATAACAAAGTACAGTAAATATCACTGAGCAGGCAGTAGTCAAGAACTAGAAATAAATAAATAGTGATATGTAATAAAATTACAGACTGAATATAAACAGTATAATGGCAAGGTATCTTGCCTGGTGTTACGTCTGGTGTGCGATAATCTGACAAGTCCAGCTGGGTCCAATAGCCATAGTCATGGTCCAAAATCGCGAGAGAATAGGAACATGTGATTAGTCATGATCAATGACGATAATAACTCACAAGGGAATTTACAAAATAAATATAACTTAGTTTTAGAAAATATTTATAATAATTTAAGACTAGATTTGTTTTTTTTGGAAAATACTAAAATCTCAAATCGTTTTTAGGCATAATTACTATAAGTTGGAAAAATAGATTTTTAAGGAGAATACTAGAATATATTTTAGATACTATCTGAAACTATTTACAATATTATTTTAAAATATTTATATCTAATAAAACTTATTTACAAACCTTTCATGAATTTGTTTAAAATAGAAGAGTCGAAGAGAACATGTACCCTAATAAAAATTCTTTTACTTATATATTGATTAAATAACCATAAAATTTGAATATAATTAAGAATATTAATAATCTTATCAATTAACAATAATAATCAATGATAATAATAATTATACTAATGATAATAATAATAATCATTATACTAATGATAATAATAATAATAATAATAATAATAATATACAATATAAACTAATATACTACTGTTCGTTTGGAGAGAGAGGGCACAGAAGAGGGAAAATCGAGGGTTTACCGGCGGGTTCGACGGGGGCGGCGACCGGAGGCGCGCGCGACTTCGACGGTCGGCTCCTCGGCGGAGACGGGTCGGTAAGGCGCGGTAACCTGGGGCGGCGCGGTTGCTCCCGAGGCCGCACGCTCACCGAGATCTGGAAAACGATGATCTCGCGGCGGCGCGGCGCGTACTGTGGCGTCTACGAGCGGGGGCACGGGGATGGCTCACCGGAGAAGAAGAGGAGGGGTGGCGCGGTTCAGATCTGGCGAGATGCACGGAGGATCGGTGACGGACGCTGGGTCGCGCGCACGCCGGAGGGGTCGTGGGGCGGCGCGCGGCTCACGGTGGATTTGGTGGTGGCCGCAGCAAGGCACGGCGGCGAGTTCTCGTGCGACGGATGGGCGCACTGCGCCGGAGTGGATGGCGCTGGAGGTACTTGCCGGCGGGCGGAAGATCGATGCGGCGTTGGGTAACTCCGGCACGGCGGTTGGATTCGCGGCGGTGAGCTCCGCAGCAGAGGCGCAGGCGCTGGGCCTGGGCGTGGACCCTGGTGGCACGCCGATCCGGCCGACGGCGGCTCCACACACGGAGGGCGGTGCTGGAGGCGACACGGAGAGCTCGGCCAGGTTAGATTTCCTTTCCATCTCCTTTCCATCTGGTGGTGGCCACTCCGGTGGTGTCGAAAGTGGTGGTGGTGTCGACCAGAGTTGGTCGGAGGATGTTGGCGGTGACGACGACGATGATGGTGATGGTGGCGTAGGGTGATGTTGGGGACGGCCAGGCAGGAGTGGAGGTGGTGGCAAGCATGGTGGTTCTGGTGGTTGCGGTGGTGGTGTAGGCTTGGGAGTAGAGTCGGAACGGTGGCGATGCGGAAATTAGGATTAGGTTTTGGCGTGTCGGGTTGTGTCCTGCGTGACACGGGAGAGTGTAGATGTCCGGGGTTGTCGGACACGAGAAGAACCATGTATGTGTACTAGAAGAATATAGTGGATATGATCTGGACACGGACACGATACACAATGGGGTGGAAATTGTAGAATTTGCTGGAGGAGTACCTCTCCTTTTATAGGAGGTGGAAATACCCAGTTAGATAGACATTAGGATTTATTTAAATCCTAATTAGATAATCATCATGTGATTAAATAGATTTAAAGCTAATTCAAATCAAATCCAAATCTAAATTAATTCTATACTTAATTTTTAAAATATTTTAAATACAGTCAATAAAATCTTTTGCTATTTAATTTACCATATTTAATCAAATATTAAATAAAACAAGATCTCAAATATTATTTTCATAGTTAAATAAATAGGGAAGTAATTAATTTCGAAAATCACTATAAATACTTAAATATTAAATCATAAACTAGCTTTTGTAAATAACAAAATTAATAAACAAATTTTACATTTCGCAAAATATTAAACCAAAATTTCCAAATCACCATTTATTTGTAAACGATAAATAAAATAATCTTTTTATACAAAATAAAAATATTGATAAAATTTATAATATTTTTCTAACATATGTACCTCGACACATTCGCACTCGTCGAGCAATTACCAAAAATAAAATTTCGTGCGTGACGTAAATTACGACCACGCGACGTGCAAAAAAAATATTTTTAAATCAGTACCAAAATAAAATAAAATAAAAATCAGTAGAAATTTAGGGGCTTTACATCCTACCCAACTTAAAAGAATTTCGTCCTCGAAATTTAGGAAAAATTAGGGTAGGTAGGGCGAAGAGGATGGAAAGTGTTTATTTGAATAGTTATACGAGTTCACGAGAATGCAAACGTAATATTCGCCGAGGAGGCGAGTGACATTTCAATGGCAACGTTTGATCGACTAGAACAAAATTTTGATGGTTTTAGATTACGATCATGCACATGACACTCGATCAATGACTAAGCTCAATCAACCTTAACATTAACCTAAGAAAGACAATCTCATAGGTAGGTAATAAACTCCTTAATCCTTGATATCGTCAATATTCATGAAATCTCTCTTATCATAAATCGTTCTTTCCAAAAAAAAAATTCCGTTCCACGTCTCGTTACCAAAAACCAATATGAGTATAATTTTATGCTAGCTTCCTCTAGCTCGTCGTGTAATTTTCAAATAGTCTCAAATTTTGAATTCCATAATTTCCATTTATACTAGCTCACTTATATATATCTTTAAAATTTTCCCCTAAAATTAAAAATTTCAACACTTTCAACCAATTGGCCAAGTAGAAGTTAAAATCTCCTTACTGCAAATTCGTATCTTATTGGTCAATATACCATGCATCCATAGATGACAAAATAAAAGTTCGTCTTTAATGTTTGATAATCTTGTAAACTAACAGTATACCTTCATAGCTCAATCTTCCATCATCATATTTGAGAATTTTCTAAAATATTCATTAGTCTCTCTAGAAAATTTGAATTCAACAATCTCCTCTTTTGATGAAAACTCATCTTAACTTCATATTCATAATCATTCTAGAACTTAATCAAAATATAAAAGCTTCCTTCTTCAATCAATTTGTTATCCTTGAAAACTAATATTATCGTAACGTCACATTGTCTCTATCAAAAATTTGCATCCCTAATTTTATATATACATTTGGTTCTTAAACCAACAACACTTTAGACGATTCTTCGCTCGATATTTAGATACCTCAAAACAAATTTGAAATTCGTGAAGTCTATTTATCCTCGAGTGTTTCATCAAAACATAATAAATCATTCCTTACTTCATCGATTCGAATTATCGCAATTTTCTATTCATGTCCAACCTGTACCAACTTCATTATTTATCTATGCTGTGGGGTTCTCCAATTTATCTTCTACTAATCCAAGATTGTCATGATCAAATTTTATTTCACATAAGGGAATCATACAAGGAACAAGGTGGCGTAAACAATGGAGAAATCATAGTGAAGTATGAGAAGCGATTTAATTGGAAGGGAGAAAAGTAAGTGTTGCTAATATTGCATGAAAAGTAAAAGGTGTTATGGGTCTAAGTAAATCAAGATAATACAAGGAAATAAAATGACAAGGGATAAGCAGTCAAGATAAAAACACAAGGTTAAGCATTTGACGGATTCAATGGATCGTGATCGGGCCAAAAATTTGAGTCGAGATTGAGTCCCAATATATAGTCAAAAGTATATCGGTACTATGGTATAGGTTATAGTTGAGTCCTTATGGCCCGAAAGTCGTACCATAAAAATAGAGTACAAGGGAACGTGTTTTATGGGGACATGATATACCTACATGAAGGTGAGCTCGTCTAGGTCTTGCATGTGAAATTTGTTGGAAGGAAAAGTCTAGTGTTGTGCTTCAAATATCAAAGTCATGATAGGGAACGCCGAATGATCAAAAATAGAAAGTGGGTTTTCATAAGATACTAATTAATGCACAAAAATAAAAGGGTAAAGCACGAAGTAAAGATAATTAGAAAATCTCGTCGATCAAGTTAAGATAAGTTAGAGACACAGTTTCTAGAAAGAAAATAGTCTCATAGATAAGGGTATGGTCAAGGGAACGACTCTAACCATTTCTAAGTTTCAAACAATTAGACGGTCACAAATAATGATCTAGATTTGAGGGAAGGTCGAGTAAGTCAAAGATATGTTCATCGGTTTGGTCGATGACTAACTACACTTGTGTATATGCAATATTATAGTCATAGGTGGCATGGCAATCTAAGGTGGAATACTTCTATCTCACTAAGGGACCTTGCTTGTTTCTTGGTCCTTCACCAATATATGATTTAATCGAAGATTTCAAGTTCCTCAAAATTTTCTCAGTAAAATTTTCATGATACTCCGCCAAATTTTTAATTGTCTTAGACTGTCAACTTTAATCAAAATTTTAAATCTCTAGTCAACCCCAAAACAACCATTGGATATCGTAAATCGAATAATAACCGCTCTTTTTTTTTCAAATCTTAACTCAACATTTAATAAGTTTATCAACCGAATTTCATACTACAAAATGGAACATTTAAATAACTCCCGAATTTAATCATATATCCTTCAAGCTTCCAATAAGTCACAACTACTCTACAAAAGTGATATATTTTTTTTTCACCAAAATTTAAATATCCATAATCAAGGCTTTAAACTCAAAATCTAAATAACTTTATATATCATAGATCATGAGCAAAATTTGAAATTCGAATCTTTTCTTCACGTTGATTTCGTATCTTCCAAAATATTTTAAACAAATATTTTTACCTTCATCTCTTCAAACTCAAAATTAAATACTTAAAATTCGTAAATCATAGAATCAATTTAAAACCTCCAGCTTTCTAATAAAGCGTAAATCATAAACCCTTCATATTCTTTACAAAATCATAACTTAAAATTTTTAAAACACTTTAATAAATTCGAGATAAACTTTAACATATTCAATCCCAACTTGAACTAAATCGTAATCATGGGTCACAATTTAAAGATATTACTCAATTCGGTTTCATATCCCAAATAATCATAAACTATTTCACAAAAATCATAAATCATAAATTTGTTTTCACGATCTAGCTGTCCTCTTATGTATACCACCTTGTAATAGCAAAATAAAATTCCAACTATCCTGTGGAGGCGGTAATGCGCTACTACCCAACTTGAAATTAACTAATCCTTAAGAATCATATTTCTAGGAAAATAAATGCCTCTATAACTCAAATAAAATTCCAATGCATATTAATTGTCAATGCAATCCATCTAGCCATGTGTTTAACCTATGGCATATACTAGTGTAGTCATCTTACTAAACACGAAACTAAGAATTTACGGTAGAAGGAGTCAAGCAAGATGCAATTCAAGGAGGTCGAACGAGAGTTCGGAATTGAAAGTCAAGAAAGGAAGTCAAGTAGGTGGATGAGATTTCTAGACTCTAATCCTATATTGCAGGTCCGTTTGGTTCAATCATATAACCGAAATGGCAAACTCGACTTGCATGGGCCACCACAAAAACATGTAACGCCCCAGTCCCAAAATACGTAGGACTAGAACGCAATCATGCCAGCTGTATACATACGAAGTACATAGACCCTCGTATATATACATAAGCTGTAAAATGCAGTAACCAAGGTACTAAATCTCATCCACAAAGATAAATATGATATAAAAGTAACTATGAATTTGTCATGTACACAATAGTTGGGCGGAGACAAAGTCCACTACCAACCAAATTAAATATAGAAAAATATACGAGAAAAGAATTTAGCAAGCGGGAGCAATGGCGAATCCAAGAGCAATCACCACGAAGGAAGGAATGGCCTTAGCTAGAGTACCTGCAAGAAATCACGAAACATACACCTGGCGAGATAACCAGGTCCTCAGAGGGACGTAACAAGATACATCAACATGCCACATAACTGAATTTATATACTATGTCATAAATCACAAGTAAAGTAAATAGTCACACTCGTAACAAGTTCCAATACCTCATCATCGAAACAGTGGACTACCCCTACAAACAAACAAGGACAAAGGGTAGTACACTATACCGCGATGCGATATTGTCCCAAGCTACTAATAGAACGGGGTGATATGACATTGACGAGGGTTACCTAACCATCTAATGTGTTTATGCAGTAAGAACAAACCTTCAACGCATGAGCCCTGGCTGTAAATAGGATCGGCATAGTTCCCATATAGGGCACCAGGGGCCTACGTCCATAACGCTCGGGAAGCATCAGAGGGTACCAGGTGCAAGGGGCTACGTCCATAACGCTCTGGATAACGTCAGAGGGCACCTGGAGCCTGCGTCTCCGGCGGAGCGCACAGGTAATGAGGGAAGTGCATAGAAGCCCATACGTCAGGTAATGTTCTCCCCACCCAATGTACCTGTTAAGTCGCATCCACGACCATGTACCTCTACTAACTGCTAAGTCTTCTAACACGCCTCTATTAGCAGTTAGCCCTAACACATGCGCATGGGGGATCAGCCCACACACAAGAACCTCTACATGCTACTCATCTCACACATCCTCGTGGCACAACAGTGTCAAAGTTTATGTAATGCACTAAACTAGAGGTGGTCCCTTAACTCTAGGTCTATATGCAATCAAAGGATAAATAACAAAGTACAGTAAATATCACTGAGCAGGCAGTAGTCAAGAACTAGAAATAAATGAACAGTGATATGTAATAAAAATACAGACTGAATATAAACAGTATAATGGCAAGGTATCTTGCCTGGTGTTACGTCTGGTGTGCGATAATCTGACAAGTCCAGCTGGGTCCAATAGCCATAGTCATGGTCCAAAATCGCGAGAGAATAGGAACATGTGATTAGTCATGATCAATGACGATAATAACTCACAAGGGAATTTGCAAAATAAATATAACTTAGTTTTAGAAAATATTTATAATAATTTAAGACTAGATTTGTTTTTTTTTGGAAAATACTAAAATCTCAAATCGTTTTTAGGCATAATTACTATAAGTTGGAAAAATAGATTTTTAAGGAGAATACTAGAATATATTTTAGATACTATTTGAAACTATTTACAATATTATTTTAAAATATTTATATCTAATAAAACTTATTTACAAACCTTTCATGAATTTGTTTAAAATAGAAGAGTCGAAGAGAACATGTACCCTAATAAAAATTCTTTTACTTATATATTGATTAAATAACCATAAAATTTGAATATAATTAAGAATATTAATAATCTTATCAATTAACAATAATAATTAATAATAATAATAATTATACTAATGATAATAATAATAATCATTATACTAATGATAATAATAATAATAATAATAATAATAATAATATCAATATAAACTAATATACTACTGTTCGTTTGGAGAGAGGGCACAGAAGAGGGAAAAATCGAGGGTTTACAGGCGGGTTCGACGGGGGCGGCGACCGGAGGCGCGCGCGACTTCGATGGTCGGCTCCTCGGCGGAGACGGGTCGGTGAGGCACGGTCACCTGGGGCAGCACGGTTGCTCCCAAGGCCGCACGCTCACCGAGATCTTGGAAACGATGATCTCGCGGCGGCGCGGTGCGTACTGTGGCGTCCACGAGCGGGGGCACGGGGATGGCTCACCGGAGAAGAAGAGGAGGGGTGGCGCGATTCAGATCTGGCGAGATGCACGGAGGATCGGCGGCAGACGCTGGGTCGTGCGCACGCCGGAGGGGTCGTGGGGCGACGCGCGGCTCACGATGGATTTGGTGGTGGCCGCAGCAAGGCACGGCGGCGAGTTCTCATGCGACGGATGGGCGCACTGCGCTGGAGTGGATGGCGCTGAAGGTACTCGTCGGCGGGCGGAAGATTGATGCGGCGTTGGGTAACTCCGGCACGGCGGTTGGATTCGCGGTGGTGAACTCCGCAGCAGAGACGCAGGCGCTGGGCCTGGGCGTGGACCCTGGTGGCACGCCGATCCGGCCGACGGCGGCTCCACGCACGGAGGGCGATGCCGGAGGCGACACGGAGAGCTCGGCCAGGTTAGATTTCCTCTCCGTCTCCTTTCCATCTGGTGGTGGCCACTCCGGTGGTGTCGAAAGTGGTGGTGGTGTCGACCAGAGTTGGTCGGGGGATGTTGGCGGTGACGACGACGATGATGGTGATGGTGGCGTAGGGTGATGTTGGGGACGGCCAGGCAGGAGTGGAGGTGGTGGCGAGCATGGTGGTTCTGGTGGTTGCGGTGGTGGTGTAGGCTTGGTAGTAGAGTCGGAACGGTGGCGATGCGGAAATTAGGATTAGGTTTTGGCGTGTCAGGTTGTGTCCTGCGTGACACGGGAGAGTGTTGATGTCCGGGGTTGTCGGACACGAGAAGAACCATGTATGTGTACTAAAAGAATATAGTGGATATGATCTGGACACGGACACGATACACAATGGGGTAGAAATTGTGGAATTTGCTGGAGGAGTACCTCTCCTTTTATAGGAGGTGGAAATACCCAGTTAGATTGACATTAGGATTTATTTAAATCCTAATTAGATAATCACCATGTGATTAAATAGAGTTAAAGCTAATTCAAATCAAATCCAAATCCAAATTAATTCTATACTTAATTTTTAAAATATTTTAAATACAGTCAATAAAATCTTTTGCTATTTAATTTACCATATTTAATCAAATATTAAATAAAATAAGATCTCAAATATTATTTTCATAGTTAAATAAATAGGGAAATAATTAATTTCGAAAATCACTATAATACTTAAATATTAAATCATAAACTAGCTTTTGTAAATAACAAAATTAATAAACAAATTTTACATTTCGCAAAATATTAAACCAAAATTTCCAAATCACCATTTATTTGTAAACGATGAATAAAATAATCTTTTTATACAAAATAAAAATATTGATAAAATTTATAATATTTTTCTAACATATGTACCTCGACACATTCGCACTCGTCGAGCAATTACCAAAAATAAAATTTCGTGCGTGACGTAAATTACGACCACACGACGTACAAAAAAATATTTTTAAATCAGTACCAAAATAAAGTAAAATAAAAATCAGTAGAAATTTAGGGGCTTTACACCACCCCATGTGCATCTCCCAACAACACAACCAAGTATATATAGGGGTGAGCATATAACGGTTGAAAACCGAAAACCGAACCAAACCGAACCGAAATATGATAAACGGTTCGGTTTTTCGGTTATTGGTTCGGTTTACGGTTTAAAATTTTAAAAATTTAAAATAACTGTTTTCCATAAATAAATTCCTTTATTTATTATGTATCTGCGAAAATTACAACTGTAGGAATCCGATCTAGAAGACGATCGCTTTATCCCTTGGACTATGCGAAGAAGAAAAGCTCTCAAAATTTTGACAGTAGATAACTATGTATCTGTACAATGAATGAGAAAAAGAACTCTATTTATAGAGTCAAAAATAATAACTGAAAAGATAACTATTTTCACAGCCTGTGCTTAGTTGAAAATCATGCAGGATTTAACATACGCAAGGTTGTGAGCAGTTACTGGACGTGGCCTGTAACTGTTGGACACATGGCGATCAAACATGAGTCGTGTGCAAGTTACAGGACACGCAAGCGAGAGATCAGTGGCATGGCTACCACGTTCTCCAATTTGATGAAATCTACGCAGACTTGTTGAAGACGAAATCCACGCAGACTCGGGGTAGAAAGCTTCAAAATCTACGCAAACTTGGTGCAGGAAGCTTCAGAATCCACGCAGATTTGGTGAAGAAAACTTCAGAATCCATGCAGACTTAAGGAAAAAAACTTCAGAATCTACGCAAACTTGAGATGAAGATCTCACAATACACGCAGACTTGAGATAGGACTGCCAGCTGTCTTGATTTGGCGTGCCTCGACTTACACAAAATCTCTGACAGTGATTGCTTTTGTCAGTCGCATTAAATGACAAAAAACTCTTTTGGTACGCCAACTTGACGAAGGTTGAGTCTTGCTGAAGAAGATTTCGAAAGTCACGTAATAGTCGGCTGTGATCTCTCGAGTTCTGTGCATACGTGGCATACGAAGAGACATTCTTCGACTGTCGTACTGTCAGTCATAATTACACTCTGACAAATGATGAGCTGTCTCCTCAGCGTGATTTGTAAATATTGTCCTGATCAACTGAGCGTGACTTTTAGACTTGTTCTGATCAACTCAGCGTGACTGTCATTTTTGAGGCCTACAAAACCCCCTTCAAAGTTTTCGAAAAATGATAAATTATTTCGAAATACTTTGAAAACGAGATGATAAAATGAAATCAGTCACGCTGAGATGACTTCAAATTTTTCGGAAGTCGAAAAGACTTCGAAGTTCTTTGAAAACATCCAAATAAACTTATTAAATGTCATAATGACTCTTCGTTCTTCGAGACTGATTGCATCCAATTTATGGTGGAATATGAACCGCCAGCGAGCTCTGTTATATAAACAGGAAGAAGATTCATTTTTAATCTTCATCTTACGTCAACATGACACCAAAGGAAGAAGCTGAAGAAGAAGCACGCAAATTGGGTTTTTGTTCCCATGGTGATCCCACTTTTGAGGGTAAGGAACCGGAGCCCCAAGTCTTCGAGTTCAAAGACGATCCCATGCATTTAGCCAAGAATTTCCTGAGCTATTTTGGTCTGGATGGCTCGTCTTCTTCTGACGGACGCAGCCTTGCAGAGCAGCGTGAAATATTGAAGGCTCTGTTACACCGCATGGGGGTTAAGAGTGTAGAAGAACTGGGCACTAAGCTCTGTCGCTCTGCTAAATAGAGCGTGTCTTTTATGCTTTTGTCTTCTTTTGAAAATGTTGTACTTCTTCTTTTGTCTTTTGTAAGGCCATCAGTGCCTGTCTTGAAGAATGTAGTACAACTTTTGTGTTTGAACAACGTGCATTAGTGAAGAATGTTAATTAGCACTCTTTGACTGTTTCCAATGTTGCGCTGTCTTCCAAAGCACGCGTGTCATTCATTCCATGGTTTACGAGCGCTATTTACGCGGATCTTTTCCAAGAATAAGCTTGTACTTTGTCTTATAAATAGATAGCTGAGTTTCAAAGATACTCATCTCCCATTCTTCTTCTTTTTCTCTGAGAATGAAATTTTTGGGTGATTTCATTCTCAAACAGGAAAGCAATGCTTTCTAATGTTCGATTTCTGCACACTGTATCAAACATGAGTTTGCCAATTCTTGGCACCAATCTTGAAGGTAAGTCCAGTATAGTACGTGTACTATTTTGTTGCTGTTGAAAATGGGCTTTTTGTTTCTGACTGAACAATGCACGCTTGACTAGCCAATGCGTACCAAATGACATTTCTGTTGATTAATCTCCTCTTCCTTGATGCTTTCTGCAGGAATTCGGCTGAAAACTTTCTTTAGAACTGGCATTGGTGATGTGGATGCTGTGGAGAATATTCTACTGACACCTACATCAGGGAGCTCATACGCTTTTGACGCGTACATCAGACAACTCAGAACTCTTCGTGGGATAGAAGGGTCTTCCTCAGATGGTAGGAAGAGCCTTTATACACGAGAGTTGGATGGTGGAGTCAACTCTACCCCGAGAAATTGGGTAGTAGAGTTTCTTTCAGGGCAGAACTAGGAATTGTATCCCAATGTGGAATACATTCCTATCTCCTTTGAAAGGTTGCCTCCAATCCACCAATTGTATTGGCAGCACCACGACTTCGGGCTGCCATACTCTGTGGTTCTCCTCTCATCTGAGAGAGAAGACCAGAGTTTGATTCCTGCTGATCTGGTCGTGACTGGGACTCAGACAGTCAGGAACTGCCACCAACAACGAACCTGACGGAGAAGATCCAAAGAAGAAGATAGATCTCTATTAGGTTATTGTTGTGGTGTAGAATGAAAATCCAAGATTGTAATAGATTTCCATTATGATTTGTAAGAAAGTCTAAGAAAATGTAATAGACTTTTTATGGTGAAATGAGAATGGAAATGATAATTCTTCTATGCTCAATAATTTGTATTTGTGGATGAATTGTGGACATGATAGATAACAAAATCTTCTTTTCTGTTTTAGAGTATATGATATTATCAGAGGTATTATGGACGTGATAATATGTATGAACTCAAAAGAAAATAGATTGATTTCTATGCAGAGGTCAAAAATGATAAATGAGTAGGTAGATTCGGAATTGATTCGGAGGTTATGAAAACATGATAAATAACGAATCCCCACTTAATAAATTGATAGAAGATTATGAACGGACGAACCGTTAGGAAATGATGAACAAATGAACTGTCGAGTGAATGTAATAAATGAACGGATGAACCATCAAGTATTAATGAACAGGCGAACCGTCTGATGAATGTGAGAAATGAACGGATGAATCGTCAAGCATTAATGAATATGTGAATCGTCGGATGAATGTGATTAATGAATGGATGAACCGTCGGATGAACGTGACGTTTCATTATTTGTAGAACTTCTGCCTATAAATATAGCAGAAATCTGACAAGAACGAACACTTCTTCTTTCAAACATAAGAATGTCGTCTGAAGAAGCATCCAAGAAAGCTGGAATTGCCATGAAGATTCAGAAAGGCACTAGAGAATGCCCTGCTGATCCAATTCAATTGAAGAAGGCGGTAGCAGGCGAAGGTTCGTCTGTACCCAAGCCACCAAGGGATATTCTGGACTTCCTACTCGAACCAAGAAGGACTGAAAAAGAAGAAGCCATGAGGATGGCTGCTTGTAAGTTCCTCGTGGGTTCCAGCAAAGAGGTTCTCAGTTCTTTTGCTGATCGCGTCTTCGAGAAGGACGGCAGTGGTCCACATCCAAATGTAGAAAAGGATAATAGTGATTTTCCTTAATATCATGTACTATCATTCATGTTTTAAAATAAAATAAATATTTTATTTCTAAACATGAACTTGTCTGATGATTTACAAGCATTTACATTTATGTATAATACTTTTTAAAGAATTTGCTATTAATAGGCATCATAACTTTTCGACCATCCAATCCTGAAAGTTGATAAGCTCTATTTGAGAAAACTCTGCTCACGATATAGGATCCTTCCCATTTTGCATCAAATTTGCCCTTGCTCATATAAGTCATAGTCATAGGACGTCTGACTGTTAGAACAAGTTCTCCTTTTTGATACGCCCGAACTCTGACTTTCTTATTAAAAGCTCTTGAGATCCTAGCTTGATAGAATTCAATATTCTGTTTAGCAGATAATCGCTTTTCATCCAGAGCTTCTAATTCCTGAAGTCGAAGACGATCATTATTTTCAGCAGTGAGTTCATTAGCGATTGCTATCCTTAAAGAAGGAATTTGAATCTCTAATGGAAGAACAGCTTCGCAACCATACACCAGAGAGAAGGGTGTATATTTAGTAGCATTACGAACTGTAGTACGATAAGCCCACAAACATTCACCGAGCTTTTCACTCCAATTACGTTTGTTAGTAGAGACAAACTTCTTTAGGAGTTTGATGATGGTCTTGTTGAAAGCTTCTGCTAATCCGTTAGCTGCCGGATTATATGCGATAGAAGCCACATTGTTGATCCGGTGATCGTCACAGAATCGAGTAAACTTCTGACTAACGAACTGTGGTCCGTTATCATGAATAATGCATCGAGGAACACCAAATCTGTTGATGACATGGTGTTTAATAAAGCTGATGACATTGGACGTCTTAACTTCAGACAAAGGAATAGCTTCGGCCCATTTGGAGAAGTAATCGGTTATTGCGAGAATAAACCGATGACCCTTGGATGACGACGGATTGATCGGGCCGATAATGTCCATGCCCCAAGCTTTGAAGGGCCATGATGCTGCCGTCGGATGTAGAAATTCCGAAGGTTGATGAATAAAATCTGCATGGATTTAACAAGCTTTACACTTCTTTGCATATTCGATGGCATCTGATACCATAGTGGGCCAATAATAACCCATACCTCGAATACGGTCTTAAAGTTTTGGTCCAGGCTGATGTGCTCCACAAATTCCATCATGTGCTTCGCGAATAATTTGTTGAGCCTCGTCACCGACAACACATCGAAGAAGTAAACCATCATAAGCTCGACGATATAAGGTCTTTGTTGTATGATTGTAATAGAATCTGAGTGATCGTCGTCTGATAGATGTTGCCTCACTCGGATCATCTGGAAGAATATCATACAATACGAAATCTAAGAAAGAAAGTCTCCAATCTTTATCCGTATTTTGATTCTCGGCTGAGTTACTGAAGATGAATTCCATGCTGGAATCAGATGAAGATGATAAAGATTTACGACTGAATCCAAATCCTCTTGTTGTATTGACATCATGTGATGTTGATTCTTCAATGTCAACTGGAAGTCCTATAGTCAGATTGTTTTCGAGATGGAATAGCTCTCGATTGCGAACAACAATCATTTGTTATCGTCTAATCGGGATAGCTAACACCGCCGCAAGATTAGCAAGAGCGTCAGCTTCTGTGTTACATGCTCGCCTAACATGTTTAATAAAGAATTCTTCAAACGAAGAAGCCATAGATATAGCTAATTTATGATAAGGAACCAGATCTTGATGGCGAACTTCATAAGTACCCCTTATCTGATTGACAATGAGTTTAGAGTCTCCGTACGCCTCCAAATATCGAATATTCAGATGTTTAGCGAGTTAAAGACCAATGAGTAACGCATTGTACTCAGCTACGTTATTTGAACATGGCTGATCAAGAGAATAAGCTCTTTGGATAGCAAGACCTTCTGGCGATACAAGAACGATTCCAACTCCAGTGACAATATCACCATTAGGACCTATCCTTGAAGCTCCATCAAAGAATAGACGCCAAGTAGGATCTTCTTCAGCAATTTGGTTTGAATCTAGGACTTCATCTGGGATTTCATCATAGAGTTTTGAATCTTCTGGAATTGAATGAGCAGCCAAAAAATTAGCTAAAGCTTGTCCTTTGACTGACTTCTGAGGAATATAATGTATGTCATACTGAGCAAGTAGGATTCCCCAGTTAGCTAATCGAGAATTCAAAACACTGGGTTTCTTCATCATGATCCGTATAGGATTGATCCTGGAGATGACATGAATAGTCTGGCCAATGATATAATGTCGTGTCTTTTGAACAGCGAACATCAAGGCTAGACATTCTTTTTCGATCGGGATAATAGATGGCTTGTTCATGACCATTTTGATTCTTTTGAGCGAGTAATGCACCCAATGAATGACTCATTGCTCGAGTATATAGGAGAAATAGAATTCCTGAGACGAGAGGTACCAATACTGGAGGGCTCATCAGATATTGTTTTATATCATCGAATGCTTTCTGACATTCAACATTCCAGACAAAAGAAACACCTTTCTTCATAAGTTTGTTGAATGGTCTGCAGCGTCCTGATAAATTAGAGATGAATCTCCTGATATAAGCGATCCTTCCTTGAAATCCTCGTAGCTCTTTTAAGGTGCGTGGAGGACGCATCTCTTGGATGGCTTTGATCTTCTCGGGATCCATGTGTATACCTTTAGAGGTAATGATGAAGCCGAGAAATTTACCACTAGAGACGCCTAAGAAGGACTTAGTAGGGTTCATCTTTAATTGATGCTTACGCATTAGATCAAATATAGTCTTCAAATCTTGGATATGATCCTCCTTTTGTCGACTTTTGACTGCAATATCATCAACATAGCATTCGACTATTTTCCACAAATGTTCACGGAATATAGTGCTCACAGTTCGTTGATAAGTTGCTCCTGCATTCTTGAGACCGAATGGCATAACTGTATAACAGTATATACCGATCGGCGTTCTGAAAGAAGTGTGCTTCTCGTCATCTGGAAACATTTTAATCTGATTGTATCCAGAATACCCGTCCATGAATGACATCCGTTCAAATCCACAGGTATTATCGATCATGACATCAGTGATTGGTAGAGGGAATTCGTCTTTAGGACATGCCGTATTGAGATCGCGGAAGTCTATGCATACTCTGATCTTGCCAGTCTTTTTAAGAACAGGAACTATGTTAGCCACCCAATCGGGATGTTGTTCCTCTCTAATAAATCCAGAGGCCATGAGTTTATTAACTTCAGCTTCAATTGCATCCATGATGTCTGGACGAAATCATCGCTGTTGTTGTTTGACCGATTTAGCATTCGGCAAGATATTGAGCTTGTGAGTTGCAATTTGTGGATCGAGTCCTGGCATATCTTCATAACTCCAAGCGAAGACGTCGATGTAGTCACGAATAAGTTTAATCATGTCTTGCTTATTAGTTTCTGAAAGACTTTCACTGATGAATATTGGTTTGGGAGATCCCTCTTCACCAACATCTATTTGAACAAGTTTGTCTTCAGTCGGAGGTTCTTTTTGCTCAAAACGGAACTCCCATTGATTATCTAACCTTTGGGCCCATTGTTCTGATTCAGGTGAGATTTCAAATTCATCTTCGTCTTCATCACTTTCTTCAGAACGGTCAATGGAGACCATGTTGGAAGACAGAATGTTGCAGTAGAAATCACCAATACTCGTATCGGAATCCCAAAAAGTGGTACTGGAAGAATCAGATCTCTTATCTTCGTCAGATTCGGGATCTTCATGAACAATATTGATGAAAGGAGTAGGAGCAGTATAGCCCAATCCGCATTTCGTCCTCCCATATTTCAGAGGAGGGATCCGGACAGGCATTTTTCTTCCTTTTCCACTATTGAAGCCAGTTCTGAAGTCATAGCCCACATTTTTAATGATGTCTTTAGATTGCTGACTATAACGACGTAGTTGTAATCTTCCAGTATCATCATTTTTGTCTTCATCTTTGAAATCAGAAGGATTTTGGGGCCCTTTGTAGAAGAATATTGGGATGTCTCCTGGCTTTCTGCTGGGAACTAGAAAGTATGAAGATTGTACTGGTTCTAGGGATACATCTGTATGAACAGTCTGTGCAACATCACAATAAAAAAAATGAAAGTCAATTGCATTGAAATCTAATCACAATATATTTATATATATAGCGTTAGAGAGGGAAAAGCTAGCGTCATGTAAAGGTTATGTGGTTCGGGTGTGTATGTGAAATATACATGAAAGTGTATATGAGTATTTGGGTTTCAAAACAACGGCTATCAAGTTACACTACTCATGGCATATTGGTTAAACAATCTACAATACACAACCTATTTACTCATAACATGCATGGCTAACCATATACATATATAAAGAGGTAGAGATTTAGTTATGTATCTATATACATTATAACATGTATGCCTAATCTCTATATATATCTATCTATCTAGATATATAATCATAGCATAGAGAGGAAGGGTTAGGTTTACCAGGCAGTGTATACTAAGTTAGGGTGTGTGTGTCCTTGTACAGGGTTATAGTGTGTATTCTTGATAAGGAATTTCCGTCTTCCTTCTTTGTTATAAGTGTCCACTTAATGATTCATCTAGCTGATGAGGCCTTGTCGTGTGGGACAGTTGGATTTCGATGGATGTATCCATTTGAAAGGTACACTCTTAGTGTTTTATTCCATATTTTACTTTTAGAATTAATTTATTGATGACATAACATATGTATATTTTTTAATAACAGATTGATGAAGTGCTACAAAAAATATATCCTTAACAAGCGATACATTGAAGGTTCGATAGCTGAGGCTTACCTTGTAGATGAATCTGTAATATATTGTATGGAGTATATGCCAAACTCGAGTGCTTTTGGTCTCAAGTTTAGTCGAGAAGATTGGCTGGATGAGAGTATTGATTTCACAGATGAGAAGTCCTTGGAAATAGGAGGAGTTGTGGAGCTCAACCATGTTCAATTTGAGCAAGTGCGTAGATGGGTTCTCAATCGACTTGCAGATTTGAGTGAATGGGAAGTGTATGTGTACCCTTTTGCTAAAAGCTAAATATGTTTTTATAATTATAAGGATGTGCATGACATAAATAATAAGTATTATAACGTAATATGGTTATGTGCATGACATAAATGTGGTTATCCATGAAGAAAGTACAACCGTTATTACCAATGCATTTCAACTAAGAATCGGAAATGTGGTTCGACAAGAGAAAATACGACAACTAAGGAATTCATTCCTTGGTTGTGTGATGAGGTAATATTTTTTATTTGTTCATGTGCTTATGTATTTTTGCACAAATTAAGCATTTTTCTATGCAGTTATTGGATGCAGGGCAAACCAATACAATATTATGGAGATTAGCCAATGGTCCACAACATAGAGCTATGCGATTCAAAAAATATCGTGTCAATGGTTTTGTATTTGCACCAAGTTCTTCCGATGAATGCTTGGTAACACAAGATAGTGGGGTATCTATGGAAGCATATTCAAATTTTGTTTCAAGTCGAAAAGACAAGAACCAAAAGGAAGGAAAGATGACCTTTTATAGAATTATTAGAGATATATTGGAGCTGGACTATCTTGATTTCAAAAAAATAGTATTCTATTGTGATTGGGTTAAAGTAGAGGATTCTAAAAATGGTTGTAAGTCTGATCCAATTTGGAATCAAGTGATGGTAAACTTGAAGAAGCTCAGGAATAAGGAAAGAGTTGAGGAGGATCCATTCGTTTTAGCTTAAGAAGCAACATTGGTTTTTTATTCCAAAGATCAAAAGACTGATGGGTGGTATGTGCTTATAAATACTCCAAAAAGGTTAACTAAACAAGTTGACGCAATAGACATTCCAACTGATTACCAATCTTCTTTGAAGGACAACCTCAACTTAAGGAATTTGTTGATGCTCGATGATTTAACTAAGTCCTATTATGGTCTTTTGTACTCTAGACTTCTTTCTTCTTTATGTGCCTTATTCAATGTAAGTTGTGATCAAATTATAATTTTCTTGCTTAAAACAATGTGGTGTACGTACTATGACTTTATTTTATATATGCAACTTTCAAATGACATGACTAATTTACTTGTATATCCTTGAATCAATAAACAGACTTTCTTTTATTGCACAATGTCTTCGAGTGTTGCTGACACATCTAACCAGAGGGAAGAGGATCCCATATCAACGGAAGTCAATCAAAAGCCAACATCTAAGAAGAGCATCGAATTTAATCATCTTGGACAAGCAGTTGGACCCAACGCAACTCACTTCAAGAGTCAAGTTGGTAAATACGTGAAGACATATGTGCCTATCAGGTATACAAGTTGGCTACTGGTACCCAAGACCTACAAGGATTATGTTTGGAATGAGATAGTGGTGAGTATAACCTTTTAGAACTTTTCTGTCAAGTTGGTAACATCATTTTATTACTTTTCTGTCATTATTAGTATAGCCTATTGTTTCAAGGAACATAATCTTTAACTAAAAGTAGCTAAACACCAGTTTCTGTTTGATATATATATATATATATTTTTTTTTTTCTGTTTGATATATATATATATATATATACATATATATATATATATATATATATATATATATATATATATTTCAGTTTGACTGTCAACCAAATTATTTGTGCCGAACAGGGAAGGTAGAGCACTTAGACTGTCAACCAAATTATGTGTGCCGAACATAGGCACTCATGCTGAAGACTGTTGCAGCGTGCTTCACATCTTTACTGCCAATCAAAATCTTTACCTTCAAATTATGGTTTACTAAGCGTATGGAACAAAACATACGAACTAACTTATCTCCTATTTAGTTCAATATTGTTTAACGTACTAGATAAGATCCATGTTGTACTATTAATGTTACAACATTGACACTTAATTTACATGATGTACATTAAAGCCTCCATGATCACGATCACAGACACAGTAGCTGCAAAGCAAAAAAAATCTCAACACCAAGGAAAATATCTACAAAGTATTCTATATATTTGCATCAGTTATAGAAATAACATTAAGAAATTGAAACTAAGTCATGTCCCTGATTATATGAATAACCTGTAGAATGCTAATCCGCTTCCTTCTACAGAATAACGGCATTGCCCATTACGTGAACAATGATTGTGGCAACCCTCAAGTGCAATGGTCATCATAGTCCGATGACTGTAATCACTGACTGGAGGATGTTTCAGTCCAAAGCACCAAATTCCTTCCCTTGCAGATAACAAATAGAAGTCTATGCTTTCCCCAGTTGCGTCATTCAATGCCAAAAATGTTGAATCATTTCTACTGCTTGAACTGTTTATATAATAGTCCCAATTATCAATATCTGCTAGTCCACCATATTTGGAGAATACTTCATAATTCAAATTTGTGTCTGCTAACAACTGTACATGCATATTAGCTCCAGCAGTACCATGAGGAATGTCCACAAGTAGGTAAGTCCACGTTTCATTATCAATGAAAGAGTTGCTCAGGAGGTGCTCCAAAGAGAAATCAGTATGCTCCATAGGCATATTTTCATCAAAAGGCAGAAAATAAGACTCAAAAGGAATACTTGAACCTCTTCTTGGAACTCTCTGCAGGTAGCCATGCATAGGAAGATAAATGAAAATATCCTTACATCAAGAAATATTATGATTCAACAAGAACCTGTAAGAAAAATGTGTGTGTGTGTGTGTGTATACACGAGAAACTGAGGATGGTTTATTTACATGCATGACTTATGTCTGCATGTTTACAGGTTATTCTACCTGAAGCATATGAGCTTCCCACGAACAGTTGAGTCCAGCCTTTCAATTAAGGCATTCGTGCACTTGCCATTCCAAGGAGAAACACATATTGGCCTTAAAATACATTTCTTGTGTCACATTATTTGTATTTATTTTCTTGTGTCACATTATTTGCATTTCTTGTGTCACATTATTTGGCCGTAAAATACATTTCTTGTGTCACATTATTTGTATTTCTTGTGTCACATTATTTGTATTTCCCTGCTTATATCAGAAGAATGATCATGTAAACTAGTAACCGGCATTGCTTCATGGCGAGCATAGCACATCAGAAGGGTTCCATCGAAGGGTGTAGAGCTGTTTCCAGGAGACGTCTGATTTAACTTTAAGTCGGTAACAATAATTTTGAAATGGGAAGCTACACCAACTATATCCAGAAAGTAGAATTTGAACTCCCCATAACTAAGACATGATGATTCAAAAAAATTATTACGTATGATCAAATTGTCTGCTGATACGAACATACTGGAATTTGACACCTTTTGTGTCGCTTCCTTACTATTTGGTTCTGGTAACAAATGATTTTCAGTAGCCACATGAGCTTCAATACAGTTAACTGAAGTGGATGAGAGCAAGGGTGAGTAGAACAGATAGGGGTTTGCTGGGCTCTGGTAAATAGAGAGAGAATGAATGTATATATTATCATTGAGACAAAATGAAGTTTCAGACCCATTCATCACTTCCTTACAATCAGGTAAGGTTTGAACTAACCCTCAGTCTACAGTTTATCCTCCACCTACTAACCATTTCTCCCTAGTTGGGATGTGTGGCCTTTGGCACACAGATAGAGCCTTGCACAGGCATTTGTTTTGGTAATTGGCCTGCACCCATGCACCCATGCACCCATTCAGAGTTTGGACAGGTAAGGAATTTCCAAGCCAATTTCATCATCAATGCCATGTTAACAGGCTAGATATTTGTCAATTTTTAACATGATAGATATTTGAAATGAAGTAACTTGGAAATTTGTAGATCACATGCAACATTCTTACAAAATATTGTTCTCAACCCTGCTACTTGGTCACTCTTAGTAGTCTTTCAATCTTTCATTTTAATATCCATTATTCAGTCTTACTTAAAACTCTTCTAATAAAGTATTTTACATGCAGGTAGAATTTGATATTCCATGTTATCTCAGAAAAGATGTTGAAAGATCAATGCCAGATGTATTCAGGAAGCTAAAGCATACCCTGGGAAAGGGTATTTTGGATAAACATCCAAATTTGGAGGCAAAAATGTTGGCTATTCCAAACGGGATTAGAAAGGAAGATTGGGAGCAATTTTGTATCAATGAGGCGGATGAAAAACAACTAAAAAAAAGAGCTACTGCCATTGAATGCAGAAAGCATAGTGTGTATGGTCATACTGGGGGTCGTAAAAGTAGTGCAATGGTAGAGTATGAGATGATAATTTTTCTCTACATCCAACATCATCATTTCTAATTTTGTTTTCCCAATGTTAAGCTTACACCTTATAAGTAATCGTTGATTTATGCAGAAGGCAAAACGGAAAGATCCTACTATCCCTATTACACGGACTCAAGTTTGGATAGAAACCCATACGAGAAAAGATAAAACTACGTTGGCTAGTGCTGAACCATTTATGGTGAGTTAACATAAAACTTTGTTATCCCCTTGCATTTAATTTATTATTTTTTATAACAAATGATTTACAGAAATTAGTCAAAGAGAAACTTGCTGAATCCACACAAAGTGAAAGCAACAATGGTAGCGTTTACCCTCTATCAATTGATATTGATCCTTTGACTCAAGTGTTCGGCAAGAAAGCAAAAGGGCTGCCAGGTGTTGGGAGCTTTGTTTCCAAGAGAAAGTATGATGCTGCCCTGCATGCTCATATAATGTACACAGAGGAAAGAGGCGAAAGGGAGGGTCTAAAAAATAAGGTTGATGAGATGCAAACAAAGGTTAACTTTATTTTTGATTATTGTAAGGTGAGACAACCAACTTCTTATATGAAAGTCTCTAAGATCTAACTACATGCCTATCAAAATATAAAACTTTAATTTCTTAATTTTTTTCTTGTACCATAGTCACAGATAGAACAGATGGGTGGGCCACCAGTACCCATTCCCCATTCAACTGGTGGGTCATCAGTACCCGCGCCCCACGCAAGTGGACCATCATCACCCATTCCTATATTCCAGGAAGCTGGTGGGTCATCAACACCCATGCTCCAAAAACTGTAAGCAACTGTTGGGCTATCAACCCCCATGCCTCCAATGACGTTGAATAATGCACATGGGCCATCTTTGGGCAAAAGGGATTCAACGACTTCAGCACACACAGAACTTACTCCTACTGCAAGGTTGTGCGAATGATTTGATTGGAACTGGAATTGTGTTGCGATTGCAAAAGAAGTAATTGATCCAATACATCGAGGTAATTGTCATAATTATCAACTGGACTCTCAATATGAAATAAAGGTGAGCATGTGTGTTCGAAAGATTTTTTCTGCAAAGCTCTACAAAGAAACTCCCGATGCAAAAATAATTAAAGAAGTAGCAATTGGTGATTTCATTGTTTGGCCCAAATCACACATCAAATTTATGGAGGCATCGATTTGTGAGTATTTTTCTTATCATTTGTGAGTATCCTTTTCTTTAGGAGATATTTTGTTTACTAATAGAGATATTTTGTCTACTAATAAAGATATTTGTTTCGTAGGACCTGGACTAAATTTTTGATTGCTTTAAGAGAAACTGGTACTTTTACAAAGAAGTCCTGTAAAGTGCCTTACTCCCTATGCTATAATATTGTGTGCTGCAATGTAGATGCGATGGTTCTCTTTCAGTCTACCAAATATTTCAATTAATTAGCCATTATTTGTCCAAAATTACATAGCCAGTATGGTTATCTATTAAGTGGCGCACATCACATTTCCTTTATAGTTATCTATTAAGTGGCGCATATCACACTGTGCAGTCGAGCACCCCTTGTTCTGTTGTTGTTCATTTCACTTGGTTGAGAGGTTGGAGGATTGAAGGGAATATGATACGTTAAGGGAAATTATATTAAGGGTAAGATTCTCTTGGAAGGATTTTATATCTGACATAGTAAAGACTACAGGGTTGTCCTAAACGGGTTCGACATCAAATCAAAGTTTGAGATAATGCGGTAGCTCATCATAAATTGATAACTTATAATGCAAGCAACAAATAATCTACCAAATTAGTGAAATTAACAATTTAAGTACAAAGTAGTGATTTAGGTTTACCCAAACGGTGCACATAGAGGATTTCATGGGAGAAAAGGTACTTTCACAGAAGTGGGGACTCAAAGAACACAGATCCCAAGTATCAAATCAAAAGAAGAACCAAGGTTTGTGGGTTTGTGAATTCAGTCTCTCACCACACAACAATAAAGTCAAAATCTCAATTATTTATGTAATTTTTATAGTCAAAAGTCCAACGTACTATCATTATTTATAGGCAAGCAAGCATACTTGGCCCATATGAAATATATCTTAACAAGATAGGCCCAATTAAATAAATATAATCCTATTAAATATTCATACAAAATAAAATCTAAATGAACCTAATAATTCACCCAGATTAGTCAACTCAAGCCCAGGTTATTAGGATGGTTATTAGGAGAGTTCAGTAGGCAGGTGGTGTGTGGCAGAGTTCAGTAGGCAACTCAAGCCAAGGTTATCTAAATGAACCTAATAAAATCTTACGAGACAACTCTTCCATCAGTATGGTTATTAGATGCTTTAATTTATCGAGAGGGAGACTGCTTACGGTGGAGAGTTCAGTAGGCAGGTGGTGTGTGGCGGTCTCTTAACAAGCAACTTCACTTGTTTATATCTGTATTATCTTCATGGAATGTCGCAACTAAGATTCTCATAAAATATTAGTATGCATGTGATTTTTGGCACAAAGGGTTTGCTTCCTGGATATATTATATTTTTAGGGTACATCTCTGATTTAAAAGCTGATAACGATGTCAACATGGTATGCTGGATAACAAAATTAAATAACTATTAACAATGTGTGTGTAGTACACTACACGGGAGTCAGATTACCAACATAAATTGATACTTGATGACATGACACCATGTAGACGGTCTGTGAACATTAACTCTGATATCTCGTAATTTGATCTGGAAAGTGGACCATATTATGTGGGACGAGGCTTCTTGCATTGGTATTTACTGCTTAAAGGAATAACTGGCAAGACATCTCAGAAGTATATGTTACAGTCATAACTTCAGTGAAAATATTAGCATATGAAAAGCAAGTGTGGGTCAATAATATAGTAATCTTGTCTTGGTTTGGTCCTTCTCTTTCAGACTAATAAATAGTTCATGGTTGTTCATTGTTTTTTTTCTATTGCACTATTTCATGGTTGTTCATTGTTTTTTCTTTTCTTTATGTGCCTCGTTGAAAGACGAAGTTCTTAATTGTGATCAAATTATTTTATTATATTTTAACAATCTTTGAAATGTTTACAGGATGTCACATTTTTGCTTCCTCGGCTATCATAGTTCCAGGGCCTACGCTCACTAACAAGAACATCAAGTGTCAAAGACTCAAATTATTTTCACAGCTCAGATATTATTTTTTTGGTGTGGTAGACAACTTGTATTAAACTTACAATGTTTATGTAAGACATTTGGCTACTTTGTGTATGTAGCTTTAACATTATCCATTCTCTATGCATTTGTACTATGGAAGTTTGTTTACTTTCATTTTATGTTTTTGTGAGTTCTACGTTTATAAATTCTCAAGATGATTACAAATTTGTGTCATTTGTTATTCTTTCTTATAAAATTCAGCGCTACAGGTTTTGTAAGTCATAGTACTTATGCTAGTTATATATTATTTCAAGCTATACGTGTGCAATTTCAAATGATGTGGGTAGTCGTATATATATATATATATATATATATATATATATATATATATATATATATATATAGAAAACTGGAACACTTTTTAGGTGTTCCAGAATTTGGCAAGAAAAGTATTCTGGGATGCTTTCTTAGGAACGCATTTCTAATGTTCCATCATTGGAACTCTTTTTAGCCGTTCCAATAAGTGGAAAAAAAGTAATTTGGAATGTTTTGTTGGAACTCTTTTTTGGAACGCTTTATTGGTGTTCCAATATTGGAACACCAGAAAAGCGTTCCAATAAATGTTTACTGGAACGTCTTTATTCTGTTCCAACAAATCTGGCAGCCCATAAATAGGCATGGAATATAGGTGTGCCTAAAATTATTTGGAATGGAATTTTAGCGTTCCAAAATGACCTTTTTGGTGTAGTGATATAGTCACTTGAGCCGCATGGATCACTGAGCCGCATGAGCTTTCTGAGCCGCATGGAGCACCCTGGCCGCATGGATCTTTCTTTATTCTTTTCCATGCTTCTACATTTGGTTCGAGAATTGATCGTAAGATGAGGGAGAAAACGAACCTTGAAGTCGGAAGAAGACGGATGTTGCCGCTGCTACGCCTCTGTGCTTGCCGTGCACGTGGCGAGCCTCCGGCGGTGTCTAGGTGGTTCGCGCAGACAAGGGTTGGGGTCGTCTGGGTCGCGGTTAGGGTTTGGAGATTTTTTTTGAACGCAACAGTATATATATAGGGGCTCGGCCGCTGTTATCATCCTCGGGTGAACAGTGTACTCCCTCCCCCCCCCGCTAGTACTATTCACTCGTGGGTTATATATATATATATATATATATATATATATATATATATATGTAAATATATATATATATATATATATATATATATATGTAAATATATATATATATATATATATATATATATATATATATATATATATATATATATATATATATATATATATATATATATATATATTTCTAATTCCTTTTCTTTTTCTTCTATAATTAAATAATTATACACATATATCACTATTTACTCTAATATAAATTATTTCAAAAATTCCTAAATATCAAAAATAAAAATACTTTCCAAAGTATTCTAATTGTTATCACTACCTTGATACTATTTAGCAATTATTTGCTACTTTTCCTATAAAAAATTAATTAATAAACAAGGCTTTCTAAATTTATATAAAAATATTTTAAAGTTCAATATAAAAATTTCTAACAAGTAGAGTTAATAAAAAAAAAATCCTAGAATATTTAGTACAAAAGCTATTACAATTTATCTACGCACGTATATAATGTAGCACTTAACATGTTACTAATATTCATAAAAAAATTTCAAATACTAAAATAAAATCCTAAAATTCAAAATACTGTAATAATATGCTAAGTACAATAATAATAAAATTTTAGGGGGGCTTACATCTTACCCAATTTATAAAAATTTTGCCTCAAAATTAAAAACTTAATATAACAAATAAAAAATATAATAAGGCTGAATACGAAGGGAGAGTGAGTGCATCAATCCTAAATTGGTTCTCAAAAATATGGAGGTGGTAGTTATCACATGAATCCAAAGGGTCCTGGTATTCTACAAGAGAGGATATTCTACATTCAATACTCAACCCAACTTATAGAAGTTGGCTATCCGTATAAATCGTTGTTACAATATTTCTGGAAGGGACAGTTTCTAAGCAGCGGCATGAGTATATTGGACACTATTGACCGTAGTCGCGATTTCCAAGTGAGGCTAAATATTGTCATAGTAAAAATCGAAAGGGACGAAAATAGGCATCACTGGTTTGTTCTTAGAAAAATGTATCATACATGTGGTCTAATTGAAATGGAGCACAAGAATGTGTGTTTGCGTGAGATATGTATGTCATGGGTGTAGACTGACTTGTCTATCTCATGTGTGCAAAATTTGTTGGAAGGAAAATGCTCATTTTGTGCAAAAATCAAAGTCATGGTAGGGGGTATCAATTGATACGGATGAAGATGGACGTTATGAACCACTAAAGTTTTAGCCTAAGTGGAGTCGATCTACCTCAATCATCTGCTAATTC
This sequence comes from Iris pallida, assembly GCA_029216955.1. Lineage (NCBI taxonomy): Eukaryota > Viridiplantae > Streptophyta > Magnoliopsida > Asparagales > Iridaceae > Iris > Iris pallida. The sequence continues at coordinate 12,033,793 of JANAVB010041814.1, forward strand.
TAGAACCTTGTGTTCTAGCGAGGCTTGCCTATACACTAAGGAAATTCCTTTCTCGAGTTTGAAAGTAAGATATGATTCAATAATAGAACAAAATTTAAAGAATCAAGGTTTCTGCTTTCATTGTGGTTATCTAATCGTACGAGCAAAGAATATAATGCATGTAAAATCCCTAAATTTCTACTATATTTTTTTATTATTAAATTTTGTACTGATTTAAATTTTTTTATAATCGTACGCCGCGTAGTTGCATTGTACGTCGCGCTCGAAATTTCATTTTCGTAATTGCTCGACGAGTGCGAATATGTGCGAGCGTACATATTTTTAGAAAAATGTTTTCTATTTCAAAATAATATATATAATAATTATTTTGCTATCATTTCTAAGTTTGTTATTTTTACTTCATTTCTAAAAGTTATTAATAATAAATAATATTTTTGTATACTAAAAAAGCATAATTATGTAAAAAAAAATATTTGTGCATATTTCATAATTATTTAATAGTTATTTATAAATAAATAATGTATTTTTGAAATTATTATTATTATTATTTTTGGAAAATATAATTTTGAAATTATTGTGGCAATTTAAATCTTTTATTAGATTTTATGGATTTGATTTTAAATAGTTTAAAAATTAAGGATAGAATTTATATTTAATTTGAGTTTGATTATCTAGATTTAAAATTAATTTAGATTTTGATTGAATTTTTGAATTTATTTAAATTAATAGATTGAATTATCTAATTGGGCTTAAATATTCCTAATCCTTATCCAACTGAGAATTCCCACATCCTATAAATAGGCAGGTACTCCTCCAAATTTCTATCATTCATAATTCCTCCACAATATTTCATCCACAAAACCTGTGCATCGTGTCGGTGTCCAACCTTTTTTCGTGTCTGTCCGTGTCGGCAGGTGTCTTTCCATTAATTAATTCTTTAGAAATACATCGGCCAATCGTGTCCGACACACCGGACACATCCCCTTCAACCTTTCCCAGCCCACCATCTTCTTCGACCACTCCCATCATCCTTATCACCGCCATTGCTTCCCCGCTCCTCTACGACCAACCGCCACCACCACCATGTCATCACCACCACCGGCGTCCAATGCCGATGACCCCCCAAAACCACAGCCACCTGGCCCCGTTCCACCCTCACCACCACCATAGCAACACAACCACGCCACCACGAGCACCCCCATCCGCTCCCAAAGACCACCGACCCCCGACTCCCTCTACGACCACCACGCCCGTCACCAACATCGGAGCGCACCAGCACTCGTCTCCCCCCAGACAACCGATCCCGACCCAGAAATTCTCACCACCGCCATCAACCCGCAACCGACACCTCCCAGCCACCGCATCCACGGCCATCGCCGACCGGACCCCGACCATCACCTCAACGAAAATCAAAAGAGAGAAAAAATTAATAGAACCCTAACCTGACCGCGGCCAGCACCGTCGACAGCACCGTCGCCACCCGCCCGGCCATCAGCGACAGCCGCGACCCCATCCCGATCCGACGTCGCCCATCCGCAGCACTGTGCCTGCCTCCTCCGGCGTCCGCCCGTCACCGGATCAGGCCACTAGCGAGCGCCGCGCAGGCGCCGACTCATCCCTCTCATTTCCTCTCCGATCACCCCTCTCTGCTGCCTCCGCCTCCGCGAGCAGCCTCCGCCGCCGCGTGCTCACCATCGCTTCTCCCCGACAACCCCCAAACGCTGGTGCCCTAGCCGTCGCGCCCGCACGCAGCCTCCAAAACCGGAGAACCCAGCCTCCCTCGTGCGTCACCAGATCCAGACGACCCACGCCGCCTTGCCTAGCACCGCTCGTCGAACCACCACCGCGTGCGGCACAAGCATGCGACTCCTCCCCGATCCTCTGCCTTCGCCTCGAGCCTCCAACCCCTCGACCTTCAGCCTCCGCCGAGCTCTCCGCGCCTCCGGCGCTGCCCAGCGCCGCAGCCTCTCTCTCTCTCTCAGCCTCTCTCCCGATCGGTCACTCTTCTTCCCACTCTCTCTCTCCCTCTCGTCCCTTTATAAAAACCTAAGAAGGAAAAGCCAGCAGCTTTGTGGTTTTAATTTTTGTTTGTTTTGATTTTTAGTGTTTTGATTAGTTTTGGTCATTATTTGTTTCTTTTAATATCTATTATTATTATTATTATTATTATTATATTCTTACTTTATTTTGCAATCATTTAACAGCTGTGCTGTTTATTAGTAATATTTTAATATTAGTATTATTGTTATTTCATTATTATTATTATCATTATTATTATTATTATTATTATTATTATTAATATTATTATTATTATTATTATTTTATTATTATTGTTATTACTATTATTATTAATATTATTATTATTATTACTGTTATTATTATTATTTTGTTGTCTTGCTAAATTTATTAATTGCATTATTAATATCATTTAGAAAATTTTACAAATATTTTCTTGCGAATTTCAAAGTAAAATTTTTACTCTAAATTTTTTTTCGAATTATATGTATATAAATATATTGACGAGTTATAGTTTCGGCCTAAATAACTCATTATTTTCGAAAAAAATACTTAAATTTTTTATATATAAAATATAGTTCTTCTACTTAGAAATAATTGTTTTGCCAAAACTTAGAGTTTTCTCCCTAAAAAGATTTTTGGATTACAAATAATTAATTTAATTATTTTACTAAATAAAGCTATTTTCAAGTATTAAGAAAAGTTTTATAAAAACATATATAACCAATTTCTTTAGATATTTTCCTGTCTATGCCAAATCTTGTTATTCATGTCCCCTTGCCAATTCAAGCCTACCTTATATCGAACCTACCTAATTTGACCCTTCTGGACCCAATGGAACCATCCGTGCCACCATCAGAGGTTACTTTGCATAGTGGTTGCACGAAAGTTGTAGTTCGTGCCACATTAATCATTACAGCACACCAGGCGTACTACCAGGCAAGACACCTTGCCATTTGTTGTTTATTTATTTTAGCTCATATTTCATGCATTATTTATTTTCTTTATGCAAAATAAACTGTGATACATGGCATAACCTGTTAGAACTTACTGTTCAGTTATATTTCCTGCTATGTATTAGTTTTCTTACACATTAAATTTAGATTTAAGGGACCACCTTGTGTGTTGCATTCATTGGCCTTGACACGTTGTACCACGAAGTTGTGTGTCGTATGTAGAACACGGACATGCGTGACTGGCAGGCCAACGGTACGTATAAGCCGTGCGATAGGAATAACAGCTAATAGAGGTTGCATGCTTAGTTTGACTTAGCGGTTAATAGAGGTTTTAAGTTGTGGATACAACATAGTAGGCATTGGGCGGGGAGGAAAATTTTTTAGCGTATGGACTTCGATGAAGTTTTCCTTGTGACCCGGAAGCTCCGTTAGTGATACGGGGTTGATGACCCATGATTACTGACAGCCACTGATGTTCTGCGGAACGATATGCTCTTACTGATTGGGCCTCTGGTTCCCCAAGGGGGGACTACGCCGATCCTATTTAGCCAGGACCCATGCGTAGGAAGGATTGTTCTTAACTACATTTCAATTAGAACGGTTAGGCACCTTTATCCGTTAGGTATGAGTACTTTTGGTTTCGGTACTTATATCTGACCGTGGCTTAGAATAATAACTTGTCGCGGATTAGTTCGTCACATCTTGTCCTTGTTTGGTTGTAGGTGTGACTTACTACTTCGATGAGAAGGTATTGAACCTTGTTGGGGTCCGAATACCATATTGGATTCATAGCATGGAAAGATACGTCACCGTGAATTAGTTTATCATCTCGTGTCCTTGTTTGGTTGGGGGAGTGGTAAGCTAGTTCAATAGGTGTGTATTGGACCATGTTATAATTCAATTGACTTATTTATTTGAGCAATATTTATTTAGTTTATATGGCATGATATTATGTGTCTTGTTACGTCCCTCTGAGGACCTGGTTATCTTGCCAGGTGTGTGCTCTTGTCTTTCGCAGGTGTTCTATCCGTGGCCATGATCGTTACTATTTCTTCGAGGATGATTGCACTTTGATCGTCTTCGCTTCGCTCGCCAAAATCATTCTTTGTATATATTGTATTTCTTTTCATAGTTGGTAGTGGATTTGTCTCCGCCCAACTACATGTACCAAATGACAATTTTATAGTTGATTATGTGATATCTTTTATTCTTCTATTTTGTGTGGATGAGATTAGTTATGGTTCTACTGCATTTTACAGAATACGTATATTTATTATACGGCTGGCATGTCTACGTTCCTAGTCCTACTTATTTTAGGACTGGAGCGTTATATGTTTTTGTGGTGGCCCATACAGGTCAAGATAAATTGTTTGGTTACTTTATCGTGCCAAGCAAGCCTGCGAATAGGATTAGAAGTCTAAGATCTCATCCATATACTTGATCTCTTTCCTCGATTCCATATTCGAACTACCGTTCGACTCATCCATTGCATCTTGCTTGATTCCTTCTATCATAATTCTTATCTTCCCTTCGTACTTGCTACAGGTTAGATAGGTGATCCCTGCTACTTGGACATGTTTCTTTTGTCCCAAAACACCATTAGTTAATTCTTTTAAGTTGGGTACAATGCTTTATGACCTAGCAATCCCTTTGTCCTTGTGACCTATATTAGCAAGTTTACTTAGATTTTAGGATTTAGAGAACCCTAACCCATCTAGTCAACCAAGGACTTGGACAAGAAGACTATAGGACGACTGTATAAAGACCATCACATGACATGACTTATATCTTTTAGAAGTTCGAACCAATTTCTACTTTCTTCCAATCTTAGACTCTCGTGCCTATAATTTTACCATATTGACTAATATTGCTACTACAATCTAGTTTTTGCAAGCTCAATTCTTTATCAAGCATGTTCATGACATATATTATTGGATGCATCCACTAATGTATTGTCTACTAAGAACCGGTGCATGATGGTCTGATCAACCTAGTGCACTTTGGTTCGCTTTTTATATATCGTTCTACGTGGATGGAGGCATAGTTAGACTTGGCCTCTAGAGTCCCATCCGCGACTGCCTTGGTAACTCATTTTGAACTATTCGGTCGCCTTTGAACCACATATTCGTATTCGATAACGCCTCCTTCGAACTCCATATTGCTTTCGCCTTCACCTATTTTGGAAGGGCGAAGGCGTTATACTAGAACTTCCTCCAGCCATCCTATCGACTATGACCATTCTCACTCGATGTTGCTATATCTTCATCCTAAACCACTCATCCTTTTCTTGGCCCTATATTCTCTATCATGAACCTTCCAAATCACTTAATTTATGCATGAACTTAATCGATCTCTTATTCGTGCCTCAACCTACTCTCAAGAACCCATATCTACTAGGTCTCTAACTTATTTTCTCTTGATACCATATCATTCTCTATTGCATGATACTTTTGATTTAAACTTTAAACCCTTAACCTTCTACTCATGCCTCAACTCGCGACCCTCATAACCATACCCGTGTTAAATTCTATGATTTAGATCACGATTTCTTACGACATGATTTTGTGAAAACATTTTCACTGTTTGTTCCCCATCGATACCCCTTGTGTCTTCCTACCCCCTACTAATTCTTAATTTCGAGGACGAAATTCTTTTAATTTGGGCAGGATGTAAAATCCATAAATTTCTACTATATTTTTTTATTATTAAATTAGGTACTGATTTAAATTTTTTTTATAATCGTACGTCGCGTAGTTGTATTGTACGTCGCGCGCAAAATTTCATTTTCGTAATTGCTCGACGAGTGCGAATATGTGCGAGCGTATATATTTTTAGAAAAACGTTTTCTATTTCAAAATAATAGATATAATAATTATTTTGCTATCATTTCTAAGTTTGTTATTTTTACTTCATTTCTAAAAGTTATTAATAATAAATAATATTTTTGTATACTAGAAAAGCATAATTATGTAAAAACAATATTTGTGCATATTTCGTAATTATTTAATAGTTATTTATAAATAAATAATGTATTTTTGAAATTATTATTATTAGTATTTTTGGAAAATATAATTTTGAAATTATTGTGGTAATTTAAATCTTTTATTAGATTTTATGGATTTGATTTTAAATAGTTTAAAAATTAACGATAGAATTTATATTTAATTTGAGTTTGATTATCTAGATTTAAAATTAATTTAGATTTGGATTGAATTTATTGAATTGATTTAAATTAATAGATTGAATTATCTAATTGGGCTTAAATATTCCTAATCCTTATCCAACTGGGAATTCCCATATCCTATCAATAGGCAGGTACTCCTCCAAATTTCTATCATTCATAATTCCTCCACAATATTTCATCCACAAAACCTGTGCATCGTGTCGGTGTCCAACCTTTTTTCGTGTCAGCCCGTGTCGGCAGGTGTCCTTCCATTAATTAATTTATTACAAATACATCGGCCAATCGTGTCCGACACACCGGACACATCCTCTTCAACCATTCCCAGTCCACCATCTCCTTCGACCACTCCCATCGTCCTCATCACCGCCATTGCTCCCCCGCTCCTCCACGACCAACCGCCACCACAACCATGTCATCACCACCACCGGCGCCCAAGGCCGGTGACCCCCCAAAACCACAGCCACCTGGCCCCGTTCCACCCTTACCACCACCATAGCAACACAACCACGCCACCACCAGCACCCCCATCTGCTCCCAATGACCCCCGACCCCCGACTCCCTTTACGACCACCACGCCCGTCGCCAACAACGGAGCGCACCAGCGCTCGTCTGCCTCAGACAACCGATCCCGACCCAGAAATTCTCACCACCTCCATCATGCCGCATCCAATACCTCCCATCCACCGCATCCACGGCCATCGCCGACTAGACCCCGACCATCACCTCAACAAAAATCAAAAGAGAGAAAAAAATTAAAAATACCCTAACCTGACCGCGGCCAGCGCCGCCGACCTCGCCGTCGCCACCCGTCTAGCCATCAGCGCCAGCCAGCGGCGACCCCACCCCGATCCGGCGTCGCCCATCCGTAGCACGATGCCTGCCTCTTCCGGCGTCCGCCAGTCACCGGATTAAGCCACCGGCGAGCGCCGCACAGGTGCCGACTCATCCCCCTCCTTTCCTCTCCGATTACCCCTCTCTGCCGCCTCCGCCTCCGCGAGCAGCCTCCGCCGCCGCGTGCTCACCAGCGCTTCTCCCCGACAACCCCCAAACGTTGGTGCCCTAGCCGCGGCGCCCGCACGCAGCCTGCAAACCTGGAGAACCCAGCCGCCCTCGCGCGTCTCCAGATCCAGACGCCCCACGCCGCCTTACCGAGCGCCGCTCGTCGAACCACCTCCGCGTGCGGCACAAGCATGCGACTCCTCCCCGATCCTCCGCCTTCGCCTCGAGCCTCTGACCCCTCGACCTTCAGCCTCCGTCGAGCTCTCCGCGCCTCAGGTGTCGGCGCCGCCCAGCGCCGCAGCCTCTCTCTCCCTCTCAGCCTCTCTTCCGATCGGTCACTCTCCTTCCCACTCTCTCTCTCCCTCTCATCCCTTTCTAAAAACCCAAGAAGGAAAAGCCAGCAGCTTTGTGGTTTTCATTTTTGTTTGTTTTGATTTTTACTTTTTGATTAGTTTTGTTCATTATTTATTTCTTTTAATATCTACTACTATTATTATTATTATTATTATTATTATTATTATTATTTATTATTATTATTATTATTATTATTATATTCTTACTTTATTCTACAATCTTTTAACAGCTGTGCTGTTTATTAGTAATATTTTAATATTAGTATTATTGTTATTTCATTATTATTATTATTGTTATTATTATTATTGTTATTATTATTATTATTATTATTATTATTATTATTGTTATTACTATTATTATTAATATGTCATTATTACTACTATTATTATTATTATTTTGTTGTCTTGCTAAATTTATTAGTTGCATTATTAATATCATTTAGAAAATTTTACAAATATTTTCTAGCGAATTTCAAAGTAAAATTTTTTACTCTAAAATATTTTTCAAATTATATGTGTATAAATATATTTGACGAGTTATAGTTTTGGCCTAAATAACTCCTTATTATTTTCAAAAAAAATACTTAAATATTTTCATATATAAAATATAGTTCTTCTACTTAGAAATAATTTTTTGTCAAAACTTAGAGTTTTTCACCCTAAAAAGATTTTTGGATTACAAATAATTAATTTAATTATTTTACTAAATAAAACTATTTTCAAGTATTAAGAAAAGTTTTATAAAAACATATATAACCAATTTCTTTAGATATTTTTCTGTCTATGCCAAATCCTATTATTCATGTCCCCCTCGCCAATTCAAGCCTACCTTATGTCGAACCTAACTAATTTGACCCTTCTGGACCCAATGGAACCATCCGTGCCACCATCAAAGGTCACTCTGCATAGTGGTTGCACCAAAGTTTTAGTTCGTGCCACATTGATCATTGCAGCACACCAGGCGTACTACCAGGCAAGACACCTTGCCATTTGTTGTTTATTTATTTTAGCTCATATTTCATGTATTATTTATTTTCTTTATACAAAATAAACTGTGATACATGGCATAACCTGTTAGAACTTACGGTTCAGTTATATTTCCTGCTATGTATTAGTTTTCTTACACATTAAACCTAGATTTAAGGGACCACCTTGTGTGTTGCATTCATTGGCCTTGACACGTTGTACCACGAAGTTGTGTGTCGTATGTAGAACACGGACATGCGTGACTGGCTGGCCACCAGTACGTACACTACAACAAAGAGGACATACAACATCAGTTTATCTATAGCGTTTAAGCCTCCCTACTATAGAATGTCATCATCAATAGCGTTCCTTCCGCAGTGCTATTAAAATAGAATACAATTGCAGTTCATCTATAGCGTTCGAGCTTTCTTGCTATTATAATATAATCATCCATAGCGTTCATATTGAAGTGCTATTAAACATTCATACAATAGCAGTTTATCTATAGCGTTGAAACCTCCCTGCTATTAGAATGTCATTATCAATAGCGTTCATTATGCAGTACTGTTAACAGAACTTTATATAACGTGTTATGAACGCTGTTAAAGGTATAGTTTTTTCTGAACGTTGCTATGCCCGTATGTCTAGGGTGAGCATTATTCGATTTTTGGACCAAAATCCGAACCGAACCTAACTGAATAAGAGATTCGGTTCGGTTTGAAAAAAATTCGGTTCGGTTTTGAAAATACTAAAATTTCTTATTCGGTTTCGGTTTCGGTTTCGATTTTGGGATTCGGTTTCGGTTTAATCCTACTAACCATTCAGAAATTTTATCTAAAATTCCTCTCCCTGGTAAACCGAATAAGAAAATTTAGTAATATATATATGAAATATATCTTTGTATATTTATACTACAAGAAATTGTATTTTTAGCAACATATTTTAGCGACATAGGGTCTTTTATGTCTCCAAAGGCTACTTTTTTTCATGTTTTGGCGACATGAGTTTTATTATGTCGTAAAATCCACTCAGATTTTACTAGAGGGAAACCAAATAGCAATCCCACCAAAAAAAATCTCTACTAATGGCGACATCAGCTTGTCGTAAAATGATACCATACATTTGGCGACATGTGCATGTGTGTCGCAAAATGATACCATATATTTGGCGACATGTGCATACATGTCGCTGAACAATACCATACATTTAACGACATGTGTGTGTCACAAAATAACACCATAATTAATAAATTATATATTTTTGGTATATACCACTACAAGAAATACCTCATAAGGCAACGATTTTTAAGCAACGTGTCTTTTTTCATTACTAATAAATTGTTTCTACAACGCATATTGTTGTCGTTGCTAAACACAAATTACGGCAACGCATATTTTAATCGTTGTTAATTTTCGTTGCCAAAGACTAAAAAAAATAGGCAACGTCAGTTTCGTTGCTAAATCACCTATACTTTCTGCATCCTAAAATTAGTAACGAATTAAATAGTTGCTAAAAATTTTTAATCTTTGGCCATGAATTATAGTGTTGCTAAAATATTTCTAAAGAAGTTTTATTTGGGGCGGTTTTGTTCAGGACTTAATTAGGAGGCAAACCAAAATTTACTCGGAGGCAAACAAAATTTCTTCATAAAAATTAACAAAAAATTAACAAAAAAATTTCGGAGGCAAACGAAATTTCTTCGTCAACAAAATTTTTATTTGGGGCATTGCTTAAATATTTTGTCCTCATCAACAAAATTTAGAAGGCAAACGAAAATTCTACATCAACAAAATTTTCCTCCTTCAACAAACTTTTCCCCAAAAGAAACGACTACCAAAACCATCCGTTCCCTCCGTTCCTATGTTTTCCCCCTCACATTTTTTCCCCAGAGAGACTCGTTCAAAACCCTCCGTTCCCAAAGCTATTTTTTTCCCCAACAGCCGTTCTAATACACTCATCCAAGACCTTCTATGTTCTCCATTGGGACGCCGACTGCTCTCTCCGTTCTCCATTAGGACACCAGCTGCTCTCTGTTCTCCATTGGGACGCCGACTGCTATATGTTCTCCATTGGAGGAAAATCATCTGAGATCAATATTTGGGTTTGTTTTCTATTGCATGGACTTACTTATTAATCTTTCGTAAACCCTAACTTTGATTTTGATTCTAACTTTGTTTTTTCAGTCAACGACCTCCCAGTGAGTCGACGACATCTCCAAGTTGCGGCCTTTCCATCGACACCTCTCTAGACGACGGGATCTGTTTAGTCGACTCCCTCTTCACTTAAGGTTCGACTTCCCCCCATAAATTTAGGGATTTCACCAGTACTCAGATTTGTGTTTTATCGTTCCTACTCATAGTGGACAAAATCTGTTTAATTTTTATATTAGGGCATATGTTTAATTTGAGCTTATTTATTTTGCTTCTCTGGATTATTTTATCTGCAACATGTGGATAATTAGACAAATATGCAATTATACAGAATCAAAAGAATTTTAGGGTTTTTCTCTTCTTTAGTATAGGTAAACTGTGCACAAACACGGATTCGATACGACATATTCATACACTATGATCCCTATATTTTGTGTTTATTTCTATTCCAAGACATCTGGACTGTTTTGTGCGAGAATGGTGTTTGTGTTTCTGTATCTGCAATATCCTCATTTTCTTCCTTGGAAACATCTTTGGTCTAGTTTGGAACTTGGGAATTCCCAATTACATTCAAACTGGCAAGGTTCTTATAAGGAGCATTAGTGTATTCGAGTAGCTTACCGTGCTTGTTCTGAACAATAATAACTTCAAATGGCAACTTACGCTTATCTTGATACCTGGTAAATTGAGATGAGTTATTGTGGACATCATGATAAGCATCTCTTGCCGAAGTGGACCCGAAATAAAAATATAAAATACAAGATCTGAAACTGCAAGCCTCTCTATATATTTGTTCAATGCTCAGGCCCATAAGCCTCTCTATATTTTTTTACCCCTTGTGATATAGAATACACTCGCTTGTTTCAGAAAGTACCCTAAACCCTATGATCTACTCCACCGAATTAACATTCTATGTATATATGCATCATTGTTTGATGGATATTGTTTCTTGAATAAAATATCAACAATAACAGAGGACATGGATGGTAACTCAAATGCCATTCTTGCACCAACTTCTAGGTCTCATGTGCATAGCAGAAACATGAGGTGCTTTCATGTTTCGTTGTGGCTTTTTTTTATTGCTGGGAAAAAAATTAGTGACGATTGGCATAGAAAGGAAACTATCACATGAAAGCTTATAAGAGGATTATCCTTTTCTTTATTCCTCTTTTAGATGGATCTCGACGGCTGGATTTGTTCCAACTTTTAACTTTTATAAGTTTTATTTTTTCAAATGTCCTATTTATTTCTTGTGGCTTTTTTAATATCCATATTATATATATGTTACATCTCATTGTCTTAGGATCCAATAGCGCTGCTAAACGCAAACGTGGCCTCTCGCATGGGCTTGCTTTAGTAAAGGCTATTGAGATTGGAAAAGGGCCTGTGCCGGTTGTTTGGACAGAAGAGGCGGACACACCAGTCGGGGCTGGCTCTAGCTTATGGAGTGGGGGGGTGAGTAAAATCCATCGTCAAGTCGCACCAAAGACTGCAAAAAGTTGGAAAGAAATCAGTGAGGATGATAAGATGCACATGCGATCACTCGTACTGGTAATTTTTTTTTATGTTGATTTTAAATGTCATTTATTTTAATTTACAATCTTGACTTGCAGGCCACAGTGGTTTTTTGAAATAATTTCTCCTCTCGTCATTCTTTTTTAATGAGCTTCAAGCAATGGTTTTCCTAAACATAATAAATAACTCTATAGGGATGAATTATTTTCACCCTTTTGCAGGATAAGTTTAAACTACCAGAAGATGACCCTCGTGTTCTTGATGCGATTGATACATCACTTATGAATTCACACATGCTTTGGAGGCACAAGTATCACCGCGACTTCCTAAAGTACAAAGATCAAGACGTGCTTAATCATCCTCATAAAGATGTTAGTTCAGATGATTGGAAAATTCTTTGTGAAAGGTTTAGTGACCTAAATTGGTAGGTAAAAAATATTAATATCCTTGTAAATTTTGCATATGGAGAATCTTTTTACTTAAACTATTTGGCATACTATGAATTGGTATTTAAATGCAGAAAATTAGTACTGTCAATGCTCAAAACAAGGCTAAGTCATCAGTCAATCACGTCTCAGGTCCCAAGTCATTTGCTTGACGTCCTTATGAGTTGGTATATAATGTTGGTAATTCTAAGCTCTTCAGGTGTATCTTAAAAATGTAAATATTGATATTTTTTTCCATCCTACTTCCTTATTATATTTTTAAATGTAGCGTGACCTTGATACGGAGGAGCTTCCTGGAAGGGTGGACTTTTACAAGGATACTCATTTTCGTGAGAAGACTCAAACTTGGGTTACTCCTCAGTCACAAGAAAATCATGTAAGCAACTCCGTCAACAACTCTTATGATATTTAAATTCCAAATTAGCCTTTGCTAAAATATAATTTGATCGTACAATTTACTATGCCTTTTTTTGCCTATAATTCCTTTTATATCTTCTACATATACCAATCACATTCATAGAATACTATTGATCTTACAGTTGTGGCTTGTACTACTAATGATGCCTCATCATGGCGATAGTTGTATGAAACAGACAAATATGTCATCAGTTTAGCTAGACGAGAAAGGCTGCTAAAGATTAGGCCCAAAAAAGAAAACTAATTACCTTAAGGACAAGCATGCCCTGTACAGCTCTTCCTTTTGGACATTTCCCTTTCCATCAGTATTACCTACACAATATTGGACTTGAACTTGCATACACTGGAAGGTCTCCTAGCTACTCAATGTTTTTTTTTGGGTTTATTACTTTGTTGGGGTTGAGGTAGGGGGTTGATTGTACTGGACTGGACTAGGAAAAGATTTTTTTTTCAGCCAAAGAATCCATGAAGTATATTTGATGAAAGGTGTCCTTGCCTGCCTTCAGTTGTATGACATGATATGATATGATTGTGTCAAACTTTTCTTCCAATTTGCTGTATAGTTATTCTCACTCATGAACATATTGGCAACTTGATCTACATGGCCCCATGAGAATTAGATACAACATATGCTACTTGTTTAAGTTTTCCAGTAGTCCTTTTCCATACATAATTATGTAAAGAATGCATGAATGAAGAGTGTGGGTTTCCTACTGCAACTGTTTTGTGCATTTAATTTGAAGGGTATATTACTATTTGGCTGTAATTGTTAATAAGTATGTTTTGAATGCTTGGCTAATCTAAACTCTTCGTTGAAGGGTTGTGCTATGCAAATTTATGTAACAAAATGATTCTGCAGCTTCATGCACATGATCTTTCAATTTCTAGATGGAAATGCATATGCTTTATATTTGCAATAACTACATGGTACTTATGGGTCACATTGTAGGATAGTACCATAGAAAAATAAAGAATAAAATGAAGATAGATCTCACATTTATTTATAGTCCAGTTTCATATATACTTGTTGGAGTTTGTATGAATTTTTTATATCTTTCGTAGGAGTAATTTTATCTGCATTACCAAATTTAATAGAGAAGCTCTTTCAGAGACTTGAACTTGCATTTTCCATGTTGCAAGCACCATTCTAACTTGCATTTTCTAGGTTACAAGCACCAAAAATGCAAGTTACTCGATTGGACGGAAAATAAGAACGAAGTTGTTGTAATTGGACGATGGATTAGGATGATCCGAATGTGCCGGTTCACGGTTATCCTCTTGGACAAGGTGCATCCCGTGTTTGGGTAGATATAGTGATACAATCCAAAGCTTGTTGTTTAGGCCGTGTTTTGGTAACGACACAGTAGAGAAAATCATTGGAAGTACCACGGCTTGGCCAACATACCACATTATGCCATTTGAAGACTAGGTACGTCTTTAGTGATACTTCTCTCTTAGTCCAGGATGATATAAGTACTGAATATTACAGTAAGATGAAAGTTTACATTCAATATTATGTCTACATATTTTGCTATGTTTCAGGGAAGTTGTCATATGATTTGTAGTACTGGAAGCAACAAACTTAATAATATGACTTCTTTTTGACTACCACTAAAGTCTGTTACGTTATTAGTATAGTAAGGAAAAGAATATAAAGAATATTACTTACAAAAATTGCAATCAAAGTTCAGACATTGGAGTCAATGCCCTCCATTGTCACAAGTTGTGGACTTGCTAAGTATGTATGGATATGAATAGATCACTAATAAATTCAACTGACAATGGATTCCAGTTGTTTGCTTGATTATAACTCATAGAATTTTAGGCAATTTTCTATTGATAGCTAACTCATAAATTCAACTGCTTGTTTATTAACCAGGAACAGTAATGTTTCCCCTATATTTGTATAGGTTGGATGAAGTAAGAGGATTTCTGAGGAGCTTTGGTTGTGGATAGGCTCGAAGGGTTCGAGCTAAATTTTGGATATGCAATATTTTGGATATATGTATGGAAACAATTAAACGCTGACTACGCTGTTAATGTTTAATTTTGGAAAATTATAAAGGATTTTGAATGTTCTTAACAGTGAAATTAATGAATTTACTTATGTTCGAATTCATTCTGTGATTAATTCGTCGAGAAGCATTTAAATTTTTAAATACCCATATTCTGTGTATATATGCAATAGATATCTGCGGCATTCTGTATATCTGCAATGCTATTTTGATGTGCTGCAATACTATTCTGATTTGAATTTTCTTTACACTAATGCATTCTGCAATAGCATTCTGACATGCTATTGGTGCACATATAATAGCAAAGAAACGCTATAAAAATTAATTTGCATCGAAAAGCTATTAACAAACAATAACAGGCATGAACGCAATTAAACATCAACAGCATTCACGAACGCCATAAATAAATTATAGCGTTAACAAACGTTATTAAGAAACTATAGCGTTCGTAAATGCTATGTAAACTCTATAGCATTTGTCACTGCTGTAACAAGTCTATAGCGTTCATGGACGCTATAGTAACTCAATAGCGTTCATGAATGCTATTACTTTCCTATAGTGTATCTGGTATAGCGTTCTTAAATGCTGTAACCTGTCTATAGCGCCATGGAACGCTATAATCCATCAATAGCGTTCATGAACGTTATAACTTTATAGCGTTCTAGTACATGGAGCAATTATAGCGGAGGCATTTATAGCGGACAGAATACGCTATAATAGGCATTCTACAGCGTTCTGGCACGCTATCGTATCCCATATCTGTTGTAGTGGTATAAGCCGTGCGATAGGAATAACCGCTAATAGAGGTTGAATGCTTAATTTGACTTAGCAGTTAATAGAGGTTTTATGTTGTGGATACAACATAGTAGGCATTGGGCGGGGAGGACAATTCCTTAGCGTATGGGCTTCGATGCACTTTCCCTTATGACCCGGAAGCTCCGCTGGAGATACGGGGTTGATGACCCATGATTACTGACGGCCACTGACGTTCTGCGGAACGTTATGCTCATACTAATTGGGCCTCTGGTGCCCCAATGGAGGACTACGCCGATCTATTTAGCTAGGGCCCATGCGTAGGAAGGATTGTTCTTAACTACATTTCACTTAGAACGGTTAGGCACCTTTATCTGTTAGGTATGAGTACTTTTGGTTTGGGTACTTGTATCTGACCGAGGCTTGGAACAATAACATGTCACAAATTAGTTCGTCACATCTTGTCCTTGTTTGGTTGTAGGGTGACTTACTACTTCGATGAGAAGGTATTGAACCTTGTTGGGGTCTTGATACCATATTGGATTCATAGCATGGAAAGATACGTCACCGTGAATTAGTTTACCATCTCCTGTCCTTGTTTGGTTGGGAGGATGGTAAGCTAGTTCAATATGTGTGTATTGGACCATGTTATAATTTAATTGACTTATTTATTTGAGCAATATTTATTCAATTTATATGGCATGATATTATGTGTCTTGTTACGTCCCTCTGAGGACCTGGTTATCTCGCCAGGTGTGTGCTCTTATCTTTCGCAGGTGTTCTATCCGTGGCCATGATCGTCACTATTTCTTCGAGGATGATTGCACTTTGATCGTCTTCGTTCGCTCGCCAAAATTATTCTTTGTATATCTTGTATTTCTTTTCATAGTTGGTAGTGGATTTGTCTTCGCCCAACTACATGTACCAAATGACTATTTCATAGTTGATTATGTGATATCTTTTATTCTTCTTTGTGTGGATGAGATTAGTTATGGTTCTACTGCATTTTACAGCTTACGTATATTTATTATACGGCTGGCATGTCTATGTTCCTAGTCCTACGTATTTTGGGACTGGGACGTTACAATGCAGAATAAAGATCTCATTGTTGCCTTCAACAGATGGTACAACGGTTACAATTGTCATCCTATATCCAAAAGAGTGAGAGTATGCTAAGTTCAAGGTACTACCTAACTTATAAAAATTTGTTAAATATGGAAAGCACGGTAACGGGACTTCTAAGAAGATCACATTTGAAGGAGATGTATGAAGTTATGAAGTACTTATGGACTCTATGGGAAGCCTAGGTATTACTTACCTATCATTGCTCACGTATCAGTCATGGCTTATCAAGGCAGTAGGAGGGTTCTTGGTCAAACATTACTGGAAACAAGTTGATACTACGGTGTTCTATTCTTCGTACAATCATAGTATCTGAAGAGATACAATTATAGGATTTATGGAATGAGAAGTAGTGGCCTATGAGATGGGGACTACATGTCACGTCCCAGAACCAGAATACTAGCAAGTGGGAACGGACAACGCCAGCTACATAATACCAAAGTACACCAGTACTCAAAATTACGTATAAGCTAACAAGACATGGGGGTTACTTCTACAAGCCAACAGTTGATCCTAGGTCAAACAATCCTAGGTATCTCAATCATAGACAATTGCATAAAGAGCAAGAAGTATGATCATCAGACATACAATAGTAAAGCGTCCCAAACCATATATACATGGATGATCAAAAAGCTAGTAATAAAATGGAGAACTAGTAAGAGTAATAGTCATACATGATACGCTCTAGCTATATTCTAGAATACGTACATCATATTTTGGCCCATAGGCTAAATGTTAAGAACCAAAATACGAGCTAAACACGTGCTCGGAGGCTAAATGCCACAAAGAATAATGTACATATCAAGTGGGAGAATGAAACAAGAAATCCACTCAGGTACTCTGGTGCTTCAGATGGTACCGTCGAGTAGATGGTACGAAAGATCCTCTGGGCTCCTCTATCAGATCTAGCCAAACAAAACCAGTAGGGTCAGACCCCCAAATAGCAAGTACCACAAAGGGGGCCAAACTATGGACTAAAACCAGCAATGACTAACATAGCAATAGTTAGAGATATAATTAAGTAAAAGCAGATCGAGACTCGTGCGCTACCAATGCACTCATCTCGAACCTAGAAAGATAATAAGTAAAGCATCTTAGAGCATAAGGTAATTAACATGCGACATAATATAAACTGTGGACTTGTGAATTAAACAGAGAACTTATGACATTGCTAAACCATGTAAGAGAAATGGTACATACGAACATGTACGGTATGTGGAACATGTGAGCATTAGATAACTGAGACTTGAGCATGTTGTGTAACTAGGGCATGATAGCCTGTGATAAATATAGAACGACAATGATAAGATGACTTGGGAACTATTCTAGAAGCCCAGTTACAAGCCGTAAACCAAACAAGGACCGAGGTTGTAACCCTTCTCCTGAATAAAACATTATCTCTAATCAATGTTTAGCATAAGGATCTTGTATAACTTGTGAGTACCGAATATGACAACAAATGATAAGTTGACTTGAGAGCTATTCGGGAAGTCAAGTTACAACCCTTAAACCAAAAAAGGACTGGGGTTGTAACCTTTCTACTGAACAGAACTTAGCTTTCGATCATTTATTGACAAAAGTAAAGCATGAACAATAATGTACTGAAATAAACATACGGACACTGCCTATACAAAACTAGAGGACTGGACTGACTCCATCCATCGAATACGGCCAAGCAATGAGTACGGCTTGATACATTAGCTAACTAGGGTTATCACAAGCCTAGTTACTAACAAAATGCAACGAGATATTCCCACAGTCACAAGCCCTGCAGCTATCCAGTTATCCTTCCACATGTTGAGAGTTTTATTAGATGGATATATCGCTCATGAGACAAATGTATCACATGGTGACTTGGGGGTACAACACATGACAGTATGCTGGAAATGCGCCCTACTCGACGGCAGGCTACAAGTCCAATTAAGGCGTCCAGATAATGGGATCGCCTATGTCTGGGAAATCTTTTATATGAACTACTTGATCAATCTAGTCATTAACCTAGTCAGATCCAGTATGAATCCCTGACCGTGGTATTCAGGAATCCATGTCCTAGACATGATGCAAGACGAGATATGTAGTTTGTACACACATACACAATACATTCAACTACGGTGTCCAAAAGAGTTGTATTAGCAAGAAAAATAGCCGTCGCAACAACATCTTGATTATACATGTCATGTTAGGTTTACTTGTCATAAAGAGTACTTGTCAAGAGTGCCTCGATGGGCCACTATCATGTAAGCAAAGAAGGGACGTTCTAGAGTGCATCACGGCGGGTCACTATCATATAAAGCAAAGAAAGACATATTCAACAGTGTACCACAATGGTCACTATCATGTAAAGCAAAAAAAGCATAAATCATGAGTGCACCATAATGGGTCACTATAAAGAAATTCTAAACATGGAATAAATTATAAAGTACAAAATCCAGAAAAGCATGGAAACACATCATATCACATAAGAAATATTCGAAAGGAAAGACATATCGTGACATTTGAGAAGGGATAAGTAAAAGTAACTAATTAGCATAAAAAATAATTGAATCTGTGTTAGTGTTAGGTGTACAAAGGGTATACAATCATTTTCTAACAGTACAAGATTATCAAATCATGTTAAAAATTTACTGCAGTCAAAGAAACCTCAAAACGTCAAGTAAAAAATATGCCAAAAGATCAAACTATGATTGAAGTTATCAATTGCATATGAACTCCAGTTAAAGTGAAATAAGAAGATTCTTGAATCCAAGACAAAGATCTACAACTTTTATGTTGCGATTTAGGAGAATTTCTGGCCACAAATCAGCCAAATAGGATATTAAACAGCCAACAGCAAAAATAGTCACTATGCGGCACTATGCAAGCCATGCGGCACTATGCAAGCCTGTGGCACTATTTATCCAAGTGGTACTATGCAAGCCTGCGGTACTATTCATGCGACAGTATTCAAGCCTACAGCACTATTCATTCAAGCAGCACTATGCAAGTGTGGCACTAACAAGCCATGCGGCATTATTCATCCATATGGCACTATGCAAGCCTGCAGCACTATTCATCTATGCGGCACTATGCAAGCCTGCGACTATAAGCCTGTGGTACTATTCATCCATACGGTACTATGCAAGCCTGATACTATGCAAGCCATGTGGCACTATTCATCCATGTGGCACTATTATCGTCCATGCCAGAACCAGGATAGATGAACATAGAAGATGTCCAAAACTTGTTTTGGCCATAACTTCTTCAAAACAAGTCAAAATCTAACTTTTAAATGTCAAAATTGTGTAGAATCAAATTCTCTACCATATGGAACAATTAGTTTTTGAAAACTAGTAAGTTTGATAGATCAAAATCCAAGAAAACCGAAAATAAAGTAAACTATATCTACAAGAATTTATCCACCAAAATAAAAAATGGCAAATTCTAAAGATGCTTAGAATCACGTAAGGAAGAGTTTAGAACAAATAAAATAATATTTGTCCAACATTTGACAAGATGTACTTGCCTTAGGTTGGAGGAAGAAGATAAAGAGGAAGAAGATGAAGAGATATGAAATAATGAGGAGAGAGAAAAGTTTGGTTTTATACAAAACCATCTCATCTCAAACCAACTAAACCAAACCAAGCCAAACCATGTTGAACAAAACCAAATTAAACCAAATCAAAATTAAACCAAAGCAAGGCTAAGAAGATAAGTCAAAATACGGGTCACCTGACAAGGGCCAGAATTCTGTATACGTACACTGAAAATACGTATAACAGAAAATGGGAGTGATAGGCATGCCGTCGGTATACAATGGTACACTGGAGATATGTCGATCAAGAAGAAAATCTATAAGTTGGAAAAATTTAAAATGTTCGAAAATAAAAAATATAAAACACCGTACAAAAATACGTATCTGTATATAAATACCGATACAGTGAGACGAGTCTCACAACTCTCCCATCCTTAGAAAAATTCCGTTCTCAAATTTCCTAAAGCTAGTTGAGCAAGATAACAAAACAAAAGCTCAAGAAAATACAACTCTCCATAAAACGAAGCTTGGCATATAAGTAATTGAAGGCAACAGTAATATAAATAAAACGTAAGCAATAGCACAACCACAATACAGAAGGACTGGAGGCATATAAACAAATATGTCTCCCGAGTCAGTTGAGTAGGGACCAACATCCTCGCTGGCCTACGCTGACTCAAAATGGATAAAGGTCAAGTCTCAAAGTAAGTCGGTACCAATAACTTAGTCTAAGACATGACTCCACCCAGGACGTATCGTCGTAGTCGAGATACATGATATTTATCACATGCTTCGACTATGAGGACAGAAGAGTGGACGAGAAACTCGCCTTCACTCACCGAATAAGTCAAATCGACCATTGTATATATATAGATAGAATACAAAGTCGTCGACAAGAATCCAAGATATACTGCCACTACATGGCCTACTACTGAAAGACAGATCCAAGGCCATAACTGAAAGAAAACCATAAGATGGTACCTGATATTCCTAAGGTATTACCCTCATGCAGATACTACAACTGCTCCTGGGACTGCGCATACAACTGTGCTTTGAGCTTCCTATCCTCTGAGCCCATGATGGTGGTGGGTACTGCGCCAATGGTAGAAATCTACTATTGGCCCCAACTGCTCGTCCACTGTTGGAGGTGATGACTGAGGAGACTGAAAGGACTGTAGTGGTACATCTGGTGTAGCTGGTCGTCTTCGAGATGTCGAATATAGGCAATTGCTAATTGAATGGTCCTCTCATCCACAGCAGAAGTAGTACCTATTGGTTGTCGGACAAACTGATCTGAGATGCCCTATCTTACCACAATAGGTACAAGCTACTTGTTCTGCTTGATATGCTAGTTTTGCTACCTCTGAGCTTGTTGCTGCTGAACCGGCGCTGGTGCCTGCTGGTTGGAAGGCTGGAAGGATGACGATCCACCTTGACCTCCGGGACAAATTCTATCATGTGGTCTGGTGATCCGCATGCAAACATAGATGGTTAGCCCTCCGACAAGTAAGATGAGTGTGCCCTTCTCTTCCACAGAAGGAACATACGTTGTAACTCCGGTACTGGTATAGACGTTGGTCTGATGGTACTGGTGATGGACGTTGGGGTTGAAAAGCCTGATACGGGTGAATGGTACCTCTTATGACCCTTAGTTCTAGATTCGGTCCTCCTGGCTATATGCTCCAGCTCTCGTACTGCCTCCACAGTAGGTCGGGCTCGATATACTGACTGGCTGGATGACTGGTACTGCCTAGCTCCAACTTGTACTCCTTCTGGCTATAAGTTCTGGCTCAAAATTCGTCGGGTATTCCTTGCTCACTTCGGTCTATCAACATCTGGATACTTTGCTGGAGAACGAGATCTCATCGTTGTTGCCTCCATCATTTCTTTGATAATCCCTATGAGTGTAGGTACATCGGGCTGATCTGGAGCTACCTCCGTTCGGACTGCTGATTGTACTGGCAAGATTGGATGATCGGATGGACTGACATCTCTGCCCTTGAGTCAACTCTCGACTCTGTACCTGAATGCTGAGATTGATCTCCACAACTGGACTAACAGAAGATTGTTGACTGCCATCGGAAGAACCCAACAAGATAATCGGAAGGATTAGGAACAGTGCCCTTGAAAGTTAAAGGACACAAGGATCAAATCGAGGGAAACAGAAGAGTCAACGATCAAGAAGATATCAGGTCAAAGGAAAAAATAGAGAATAATACGAAGGATATCAATAAAGGATAATTGTGACTGAGATAACTAAATATCAGTAACCCCCATATCTGATAAATCAGACCTGCATGGGCTACCACTAAAACCTGGGTCATGCCCCAGAACCAGAATACTGGCAAGTGGGGATGGACAAGGCCAGCTACGTAATAAAGTACACCAGTACTCTAAAATCACGTATAAGCTAAAGACATGGGGGTTACTTCTACAAGCCAATAGTCGATCCTAGGTCAAACAATCCTAGGTATCTCAATCACAAACAATTACATAAAGACAAGAAGTATGATCATCAGACATACAATAGTAAAGCATCCCAAACCATATACATGGATGATCATGAAGCTAGTAATACAAAATGGAGAATTAGCAAGAGTAATAGTCATATGATAAGCTCTAGCCATAGTCTAGAATACGCACATCATGTTTTAGCCCATAGGCAAAATGTGCAAAACCAAAACATGAGCTAAACACATGCTCGGAGGCTAAACGCCACAAAAGAATAATGTACATATGAAGTAGAAGAAAAACAAGAAACCCACTCAGGTACTCTGGTGCTCCGGATGGTCACCGTCGAGTAGATGGTACGAAAGATCCTCTGGGCTCCTCTACCAGATCTGGCTAAACAAAACCAGTAGGGTCAAACCCCAAATAACAAGTACCACAAAGGGGGCCAAACTATGGACTAAAACCAGCAATGACTAACATAGCAATAGTTAGAGATATAATTAAGTAAAAGGATAGAGACTCGTGCGCTACCAATAAACTTATCCGAACCTAGAATGATAATAAGTAAAGCATCTTGGAGCATAAGGTAATTAACATATGATATAATTAAAATGTGGACTTGTGAATTAAACAGAAACTTGTGACATAGCTAAACCATGTAAGAGAAATGGTACATCGAACTGTACGGTAAGTGGAACATATGGGCATTAGATAACTGAGACTTGTGAGCATGTTGTGTAACTAGGGTATAAGAGCCTGTGATAATTATATAGAACGACAATGATAAGATGACTTGGGAACTATTCTAGAAGCCCAGTTACAACCCGTAAACCAAACAAGGATCGGGGTTGTAACCCTTCTCCTGAACAGAACGTAATCTCTAATCAATGTTTAGCATAAGGATCTTGTATAACTTGTGAGTATCGAATAGGACAACAAATGATAAATGACTTGAGAGCTATTCTAGAAGTCAAGTTACATCCCTTAAACCAAACAAGGACCGGGGTTGTAACCTTCTCCTAAACAGAACTTAGCCTCCGATCATTCATTGACAAAAGTAAAGCATGAATAATAATGATGTACTGAAATAAACATACGGACACTGCCTAGACAAAACTAGACTGGACTTGACTGACACCATCCATAAAGTACGACCAAGCAATGAGTACGCTTGATACATTAGCTAACTAGGTTATCACAAGCCTAGTTACTAACAAGATGCAACGGGATATTCCCACATTCACAAGCCCTGTAGCTATCCAGTTATCCTATCGTAGGTTGAGAGTTGTATTAGGTGGATTGTAAGCCCCTAAATATTGTTGTTTATTTTAAATAAGGAGTTATTATTTTAATGGCATTTATACCCTTAAAATGAATTATTATAATTATTAGAAATTTTTTAGAATTTTAAATGATTTTTAAAGCAAAAAATATTAATTTGCAAATTATTAAATGTTTTTAATTACTTTTTGCAAATATTTAAATTTTAAATGCGTAGTATGTAATATTAAATTTGTCTGTGCAAATTTTATTTGCACAGAGTAGTGCGGGGGGTATTTTGCAAATTTATTTTGCAAACTGTATGGCGGTGGGGGCTTTATGTAAAACTAGATTTAAGGGGGGGTTCTGCTAATTGGCCACCCGATCACTGCCTTCTCCGTCGTCATCTCTGACTAATCCGACCGAAACCCTAACCTTAACCCTAATCTAAACCCTAGTTCCACCCCCTCCCCAACCTATAAAAGCCCCCCGACCTAAACCCTAACCTTAGACACCACCCCGACCACCCTAGCCACCGCCCTAACCTATTTCGCCTCCGACAAGTTCGCCGGAAAATAGATCTAGGAGCGCCACCCCTACAGGCCACATTGAAGCCCCGACCACCACCAATCGATGCGCCTCGACGAGACGACCACCGCGCCATTTTTCCCGACCACCCGGCGTCTCCTCCGCCATGCAATGGCCCCGAAAGCCATGCTCGACGGACACGTAGTGTCATCTCTACCACGTGTCGAGTCGTATCGAGTGTACATGTGTGGACTCGCCCAGTATTGGGGAGTCCAGTGATAGGCATCGACACGACATTCGCGTGTCGTGCTGTCGTGCTAGCTATGGACAGGATTCATAGCCCGTGTCCCAAACTGTTAGGACACAGTTTTAAATAACTTGGGTTAACGGGTTTGGTTCGTGTTAATGGATTTAAACCCGCACAGTAACGGTTTTAGTTTAATGGGTTTACTGGTCATATCGGGTATGGGTTTGGGCCAATGGGTTTGGGCAGGATTCTATTATTATATATATATTTTTATATATATTTTATTATATATATATTATATAATATATATATATATATATATATATATATAATATATATATAATATCTCTGTGTGTGTGTGTGTGTAATATATATATTTATATATATATCTATATATATATATATATATATATATCGATATATATCTAATATATAGATATATATATATATATATATATAGATATATAG
>JANAVB010041814.1:12117940-12120440 GCA_029216955.1 Iris pallida
TGCCGGATCATACCGGCGGTATGCCGGTTCGTGGATGAAAAGTGCCTTGAGCTTTTTCAATGCTTTGGTTATAAATAGCTTGAACCCCATTCAAGGTTGATTTGAGCCTAAAAAAATCCTAAACCACCAAAGCTTATCCACATACAACTCTACAAAGCTTTCATTTGCCATCCATAAATTGTGTTGAGTTATTGAGTTGAAAAGTAAGATCTTCATCTATTGTAAGGAGATCAAAACCTACTGTGAAAGGTTGAAGTTGGGGAGTCTTCGTATCCAACTCTCGGTTGAAGTTGGAGAGTCTTCGTATCCAAACTCTCGGTTGAAGTTGGCGAGTTCTTCGGATCCAAACTCGTGTTGAAGTTGGCGAGTTTCGGATCCAAAACTCGTGTGTAATATTGCTCAAATAGTAGATTAAAGCCGGAGAGAGTTCCGGGACTGGACTGCCTCTTAGGAGGATACCAGGATACATCGGGTGTCGATATTGTGTTGCTTCTTCTCTTGCACTTATATTTTTAAATTGTCAATTAGCTTGTGCTAAGTGCTTGATTAGTTAGCTTGACCCTATTCACCCCCCCTCTAGGGTTCCTACACCCCACGCATTCCTATGTGCCTAGTAGAACGCAGATCAATGCGCCCACTCAAAAGCCCTTCACCCGTCAAGAACATTAAGTGCTGATATATGATACGAAGGAAGCCATGCCTCGATGACAGAGCAGCAACAGCTTTTACGGAAACAAAATGCTGCCGACGTCAGTGTCATCATTACTTTCCTCTGACGGTTACAAGCCACGTGGCCGTCAACACTCGCATGCGCCTCGCAGTCATGTGCCCGAATATTTATGCACTCAAAAGCCATACGCCCAGACTGGTTGTGACTCCTGAAGGTTACGAGCCAAAGTTCTCATTCGCCCAATCCCAGGCACATTCTGTAAGATCACTCCCCACCAAATCTGAGATCTTGAGCTACGAACATGTGCCACGTGTCTTTTGACTCAGTTCAGCCTATAAAGGGGTGCTAACCAGCCAAGATCTCAGCAACCAAAGAATCCTCTCAGCTGCCACGTGCCAGCTCACAAATGCAGAAGGAAGGATTCAACCCACAAGTCATGGCGCATCATCCATGCGCCTCCTCCCCCCCCCCGCAGCTCCAGCCACATGGCGTTCCCGCGTACAGGCGCATCCTATATATGCGCGCATGAGCAGCCCAACCTGCTGCTTATAAATAGCGGGATCATTTCCTCTTCCAGAGATACATACAGACATATACAGAGACGCACCATCAAAGACAGAAGTAACCAGATCATCAGAGTTACAACTCACAGAGATCGAAAGGGACACTCAACGTCTTCTTCTCCTCTGCAAGCTCCGGCATCCAAAGCAAACCAGACCTTCAGAGAACTAAAAACCGTCGTCGAATCGTCAACGGAGTCAACGCATTACCACTCGCGCCATCGATACAGGACCCAGATAAAAACAAAAGTGTACTCCTAGGACTACATCTAAGTCCTACATTGTAACATGTTCTGTTGTAATTAAAATTTCAATCAAAAGATTTAATGGCAAACAAGCTGGCGACTCTGCTGGGGACCTCTTTCTCTTCCGATGAGAAAGTTATGTCGCAATCTGATGACATGAAGGTGGGCTCCTCCTAAGATGCTAGTCATACGCCTAATCAACAGGCGTATGAGGAGTTCATCTCTGAAGGCAGCGCAAGTCCTTCGAAGCGGCTGTCGAAGCTGAAGAAGACTCGCCAAGTATGGGTGCGCAAGGTCGAGGCCCTGTCACCATCACTGAAGGGGATGCGCGATGCAGCCTACCCTTTCCGCTGACTTCCTCAGCAGCCAGGATGCACCTGCAGGTGAAGTACATCTCTCGGGGAAATGTGGGGCTGACCACATTCCCCAACCATTCCTTTTCATTCAAGGAAGATGCGTCTACGGAGCATGGGTGCAGCTAACGCCATGTGCATTAACTATGATGCGCCGCAGAAGGCTTCTGTCTTTGACAGACTCACTCGCTATCGTGGCGAGGATAATTAGACTCTGAGTACTATGTACCCCAGCAGGCTGGTACGAAGAAGTCCAAGGCAGTACGGGCCACGTACCTCGAACGTGCTATGCCGACAGTAAGCCAGAAGCATGCGCTCACAATCATGCGCACTGCCGATGGTAAACTGTATAAAGTTGACTCGGGTGCTTCTGCACGCGAACGAGCCAACCTTCAAAGACCTCGTTCTACTGGGTGCATCCGCTGTGCTTTCAACCAAGTCGTTCGAGGCAAACTCTGTGGTCTTGAACCCCGCTCCTACATTGGTGTGCGTCTGAGGCTGGTTCAAGCCACCATAAATATTGCTCCCCACTACTGATCTGGGCGCATCTTTTGTGGTAGATCAGGGGGTGCAGCATTCAGTTGACCACCCGGCGCTTGGCCTTACCATGCGCTGATGGGGGTGCGAAGGTGGCACCTCCTCTAATGATTTGCGTAATATGATCATCACAAA
>JANAVB010041814.1:12125440-12468543 GCA_029216955.1 Iris pallida
ACTTGCTTGGCGGCTAAACGCCTCAAAATAATAAGTTATAGTAGAGTGGGAGAGGAAAATAAGAAAACCCACTCATTGCCATGGTTACGCCTGGTGTTCATCATCTGGCTGGAAGGTAGGTAGATCATCGGGTGCTACTCTGAAACTGGCCATACAAAACCAGCTGGGTCAGACCCAGAAAGAGCAAGTGCCACAAGGGAGGCTCCACTTAGGAACTAAAACCAACATATAAAGAATAGGAAAACTGATAAAAGAGCATAATTAAATAACATAAAAGACACTTTAAAGAATATACTAGCTTGCATAAAGAAATTAAGAGGTGAAATATAATACCCATGTTAATCATGAGACAATCATTCAGGCACAGCCAATCAAGTCCTACGGCTTGCTATCATTAGCTTACTAGGGTTATCATAGGCCTAGTTACTAACAAGATGCAGTTGAGATATTTCGCAGTCACAAGCCCGCAGACTGTCCAGGTTATCCAAGCGAGATTAAAAGAGTTTATCAAGAATTAAGAGAATTATTAGGTGGCTTAGAGTGCAACACATGACAGTGTGCTGGAAATGCGCCCTCGTCGGTAGGATACAAGTCCAACTGTGGCCAGGATAACGTGTCACGCTCCGCTTCCCAAAATTATGATGAGCCGGGTACGTAACATCCCCAGGCTACGCGACATACGAATACTCTAGTACCCATATTCGCGATTGTCGCCCGTAAGGTTCGTGTATAGGTAAAAGCAGGTCATACTTACATAAATTTAGTCAGCAATAATCTAAACTAAGACATTCTAACTAATTGAACTAGAACATAACTATTTCTACCCAGTACAATTTTGAGCCCAACTATAAATAATACATTTATACCTTAATCAAGTAGAGAAAAAGAATTCTTGTTCTAACTTGAACGTCATCAATGGTATCATCACGTCCTTGATCTCCAGTTGTCCTTCAGTACCTGATAGCGGCTTCACTTGGTACGCTGCTACAAAACCTAGTGAACAATACTAGGTCGTTTAGAAACGATAAGCAAGTCCTCGGCCAAAAACGCTTAAGAAAATTATAATAAGGGGTGAAACATAAAGATTTTCTGTTAGAAGAATAGAAATATGCAATTTTACATTGTTATAGTTTTTATTCATTTAAAGTAGTATAAACGTCCTTTTTACTTTATTTTAAAATGGAAAATTACCTCCTAGAATAAAATAAAATTTGAAGGATATGTTATTGTCGAGGTAGATGTAAAAATTTCGAGCTTCCCTTGAGCTTATCATAAAAATTGCCTCCCTTGGACAAAATTGAAATATGCCTCCCTTGGACAAAATTGAAATATGCCTCCCTTCGGCAAAATTGAAATATGCCTCCCTTGGACAAAATTAAAATATGCCCACCATGGGCAAAATTGAAATATGCCTCCCTTGGCAAAATTGAAATATGCCTTCCTTGGGCTAACCCTAAAATGCAATGCAATTTGGAGAACAATCCCTGAATATTCATCTAAATATTTCCCGTCAACAATCCCGTTAACCCGGGATCAGGCTGTGAATTCTAAGCCTCCCTTGGGCTTAACAATCATATTCGATGTTACTGTCGAAATAGACGTAATAATCTGAGCCTCCTTGGGCTTAGTTTGCCTCCCTTGAGCAAACAAAATAAGAGCCTCCCTTGGGCTTAGTTTGCCTCCTTGAGCAAACAAAATACTGATCAGCTTTTTGTTGTAATTATGTTACGGGACATTTAGGGATATTCAGTTTGTTCTCCCCGCCCAATGCTTCCTAAATGATTCTAAGTATCTTTCCTAAATGACTTTAGATCTTAGGGAGTAACCCGATTTTCCTGAAGGTCGAAAATTTAACTCTCTTGAATTTTCAAAAATTTCGGCAGAGTCTCCTTTGTATAGGCGACTCCGAAAATTCACAAGAGACAATATAAACATAAAAATATAAATCCGGGTTCGTCGACCCCTTCGGTGGAGCAACTCTCAACACCGGAATCACGCAGATAATATATCGGGTTCGCCGACCCCTTCGGTGGAGCAACCCTCAACACCGAAACACGCAGGTAATAATTGGGTTCGCCGACCCCTTCGGTGGAGCAACTCTCAACACCGGATACTCACAAAATAAAATAAAAGTGCAGTTTGAAGTTTCTTACCTTGGCAAACAATTTAAGCAAATAATCAAGTTTCCTGGGTTATCGTAGCTTGCTAAAATATTGCATAAATTCAAAAATAGAATTATTAGTAGCACAAATGAAACCAAAACTTGCTTCCAAGTGCCAAGATCTACAATTAAATTTTTCTATACTCTTTGTAACATTGGTTGAGATATAAAAGATTTTAAAGGAATTAGAATTTGTTAGATGTAAGGTTACCTTGATATATGGGAACTTGTAAAACTTAGTTTATTTAATTAATCATGTCAATGTATGTCATTTGGGTATATTTTATAAAGTGGACAGAATTGATATAATATTAATTTAAATCTAAATTTTCATCTCAACTTATACTTACTAGATATATCGTATTTGAGCTTCTTGGGTATGCAAAGGAAGTTTAAAATTGAAAACCTCCAAGTGTATGGTCAACCTATCATATAAGGACTTAAAAATACTCATTTTGACTATATAATGAAAACCAAATCTATTAAATATGGATATCTTTCACTGTGAACAAAATTAAATTATTGTGACAAAATGACAGTGTCAACCTTACATGTTTGAGATTATCCCAAATTATAAGTGTCATACTAAGGAATGTAAATTCCAAGTATAGAATAAAGAAGAATTGTGTACGTGTAGTGAATACAAGTGGTACTAAGAAATATACTTACCCAAGGCTATTTATTTTTACCTTAGCAAAGGTCTGCTAGCTATTTATGATTTGCAAATGACAAAATCAAAACAGATTAATTAGTCGTTAGTGTACTCATGCACAAGAATGTTGTTAACGTTCTAATTGTAAGTAACAAACCTAATATGTAGAGAGTCAAAATGCTCGAGGGTCTTATATCTAGGTCTATAGTTAAAATTAAACTATCTCGAAACTTAAAAGTTCTTAAGTAACATGTGCGTAAGTGTAAAGTTCACTTATGATGCTGATTTTTATAGAATGTGCACCAAAACATCAAGTGAGGCTTTAGGACCTCTACACATACTAATTTGAACAAAAAAATGAAAACCCATGCGTATTTGGACAATTTCCAAATAAACATGATATGTGAAATATTCGATCTTAAAGTTACCCAAGAGATTTAAAGCCTATGGTAAACCTAAAACTTGATACTAATATCTTATGTATGTCGGTGTCCAAAATATACTAGTAGGGGTAAAATGTCTCCAATATTGATATAAAATAATTTTGGACAGAATTGTACGTATCAACAAAATACATAAAATATCAATATATAGATGACTTTGTTTAAACTAGACCAAGTATTTCAAGTTCATGTATAGGTGATATCAACAACCTTAATTTACATAACGGATTAGGAATTTGATGTGCTAAAATATGTAGACATGCAATTTGATAGAAAGGTTAGTAACATATACAAAATTCAGAATATAAATTTATTAGAATTAGTGATGACAAATATATTTCTATATGAATCAACTACTAGATTCATACCCATAATTCTATGTTCCATGTCAATAATTTTTTTATTTGATAACCAAAATCAGAATATAAATCCCTAATGTCAACAAGAAATCATTGTTGAATCGAACCAAGTATTTGAGAAAGAATGAGGACTTGCCTTAGAAAAATTTGGGTTTGGAATCGGGTCTAGGGCTTGGATCTTCTTCTTCAATTACTTCCTCCTTCATTCCATCTTCGCCTTCTTCCAATCCTTTTTTTTTTTTAGAATAAGGGGTTAGGGTTTGATGATGGGGGGTGGTGATGATGGAGATGGAGAGGAGATGATAGTGTTGGAGGTGGTGATGGAGGATGGCGGTGAAGGTGGAAGTGGTGGTGGTGGTGGCCGGCGACGCGGTGTGCCAACGACGGGCGGCAGCACAGCAGCGGCAGCGCACAGTAGCAGCGGGAGTAAGGGAGGAGAGAGAGAAGGGAAGAGTGAAGGCGAGAGAGAGAGAGATGAGAGAGAGATGAGATGGAGATGAGAGATAGGAAGATATATATAGAGGGAGAGGGAGTCCGAGAGAGAGAGGGAGAGAGATCGAGAGAGAGGGTTCGAGAGAGGGAGGGAGAGTGAGAGATAAAGAGAGAGAGAGAACCGACAGAGAGGGAGAGAGGTTTCGAGAGAGGGAGAGAGGGTGCGGGTGAGGGCTGCCCTCTCTCTCTCTCTATCTATATATATATATATATATTTATTATTTTTTTTTCTTAGGGTTTCAAAATAAAAATCTCAAAAAAATAAGAAATGAAAACATTATTATTATTACATCAATTATTGTTTAAAAAAATTTAGAGCAAAACATTTAATTGGATGGAAATATAATAAAATATTAATACATTAAGTATTGAAAAGCAGCTATGACACTCTACCCACCTTACAAAAATTTCGTCCTCGAAATTTAAATTTAAAGATAACCTTTTCAAAAATGATCACAGAGAAAACAAATATTCTACCCACCTTACAGAGGTGAAGTAGATATTTATTAAACAGTTAAATGAAATATCTTGAAACTTACTTTTCAAAAGCTTTACGAAAATAGAGACAATTCAAAAATACTAAAAATCTTCAAGGTTCTTGAAATTACATATAATCAAATAAAATAGTAGATACAATATTGTTTCAACCCATGACGATATATGATGCAAGAATTAAAAATTATATTCCTTATTCTTATTTTATTTTATTTTTCTGGCGTGATATAGCAATCTTGTGCCTGCCATTGCGCATATGGCTGCAATCAAGATACCGTTTCACTATCAGGATTCATGGCTGCAGCTTTTGCTACCACGCCAATGATATCCATAGAATGAGTAGGAATCATGATTGTGAAGTAGCTTTATAGATCATGATATTCTTAGTAATCCAAAATATATTCAAAAAGCAATACTTAATTTCAAGTTCCTCCAAATATCATCAACGTTATTTTATCTTGGTATCAAACTAATAGATAATATTATAACATAAGATAAACTCATAAATCTATATTATCAAAAGCACTATATGTCATTTTAATTAACATTTTTTTCAAATTCCATATCAAGGTAAAATGAAATCAAAATTCGAATATCAAGTTCAAAAAATTCATTATGAAAAATATGTCTTGATCCCCGAAAATTCATTAAATTCCATAATCATGTTTCGAGAATATGTGCCTCGCCAATTTGGATGGCAGTCCGAATGGCTGCAACAACTTCTCATTTCACGATTCATTAGGAAATTTTAGGCTGTCAAGACACAACAAGTATTCATTCACATAAATATCATTTACACAAAATCCAATCAAAGCATTCACTTCACGGAAAAGAAAAATATCAAAAGAGTAAATTACAACGAATATTAGATAGAGAGCGATTCCTGAAATAGGGATGCCAGGAAAGAATGTAAATGGAAGAAAAGATGAGGATACAATTCTAGATTTTATTTAGTGAATGTTAAGTGAAGCAACAAAATTAAAATTTTTGAAGTAGATTTGGTTTGCGAAATAACCAGACCACAGAAAATTCAACAGATAAAGGAGAATGAGTCGGGACTTGGGCATCGATAGAAGTCTAGAGGGTGTAAGGAATAAGGAATTAGCTTCTTAATATAATATGTATATAATACTCTATACAATAACTATTAGGCAAAACCCTAGACAAGTTATTGCTAGTACTTTTCCTACCAATAATCAGTTCAAATATATTTATATCTATATTTACCCCTTAACCATTCTAACTATGTAATGGTTCAAAAATATATATGAACTCCGGGTTTACTAGAGATACCAAGTCCAAGATCCTTAAGGAGTCTTCTAGATTCTTTTACCAGCTCAGACGAGAATACTTGTCCTATTTTTCCTGACTTAATAGGCCTAGAATGATTATGTCTATCCTTATACTACCCATGACCTAGGTAAGGACACCTGATCATAGATACTCACTATAGAAATTTTATTTAGGTAAAGACATTATGAAATACATGTCTAACATAAACAATCCTATTTGGTATCTCTTGGATATTTCCTAAAACATATCTTAAAGTTTATACCTTAGCCTATAGGGTAATCTCTCCAAAATCTTGACCAACATCTTATCTTATCTTGCATAGGTTTCCCTATAACTTGGCCTATATCCTATCCTTGGGTTGTCAGACCTGTCACCCTATCCTATTTCCTCCTATGCAATGTCTGACCTGCATCTTATCCTAGATTTTCCATTCTTTGCTGACCTGCATGGGCCTACCACTAAAAGACGTGTCACGCCCCGCTTCCCAAAATTATGGCGAGCCGGGTACGTAACATCATCCCCAGGCTACGCGACATACGAATACTCTAGTACCCATATTCGCGATTGTCACCCGTAAGGTTCGTGCATAGGTAAAAGCAGGTCATACTTACATAAATTTATGTCAGCAATAATCTAAACTAAGACATTCTAACTAATTGAAAAAGAATATAACTATTTCTACCCAGTACAATTTTGAGCCCAATTATGAATAATACATTATACCTTAATCAAGTAGAGAAAAAGAATCCTTGTTCTAACTTGAACGTCATCAATGGTATCATCACGTCCTTGATCTCCAGTTGTCCTTCAGTACCTGATAGCGGCTTCACTTGGTACGCTGCTACAAAACCTAGTGAACAATACTAGGTCGTTTAGAAACGACAAGCAAGTCCTCGGCCAAAAACGCTTAAGAAAATTATAATAAGGGGTGAAACATAAAGATTTTCTATTAGAAGAATAGAAATATGCGATTTTACATTCTATAGTTTTCATTCATTTAAAGTAGTATAAACGTCCTTTTTACTTTATTTAAAAACGGGATAATTACCTCCTAGAATAAAATAAAATTTGAAGGATATGTTACTGTCGATGTAGATGTAAAAATTCTGAGCTTCCCTTGAGCTTATCATAAAAATTGCCCCCCTTGGACAAAATTGAAATATGCCCTCCCTTGGATAAAATTAAAATATGCCGCCCTTGGGCAAAATTGAAATATGCCTCCCATGGGCAAAATTGAAATATGCCTCGCTTGGGCAAAATTGAAATATGCCTCCCTTGGGCTAACCCTAAAATGCAATGCAATTTGGAGAACAATCCCTGAATATTCATCTAAATATTTTCCGTCAACAATCCCGTTAACCCGAGATCAGGCTGTGAATTCAGAGCCTCCCTTGGGCTTAATAATCATCTATTCGATGTTACTGTCGAAATAGATGTAATAATCTGAGCCTCCCTTGGGCTTAGTTTGCCTTCCTTGAGCAAACAAAATAAGAGCCTCCCTTGGGCTTAGTTTGCCTCACTTGAGCAAACAAAATACTAATTAGCTTTTTGTTGTAATTATGTTACGGGACATTTAGGGATATTCAGTTTGTTCTCCCCCACCCAATGCTTCCTAAATGATTCTAAGTATCTTTCCTCAATGACTTTAGATCTTAGGGAGTAACCCGATTTTCCTGAAGGTCGAAAATTTAACTCTCTGAATTTTCCAAAAATTTCGGCAAAGTCTCCTTTGTATAGGGCGACTCCGAAAATTCACAAGAGACAATATATAACATAAAAATATAAATTCGGGTTCGCCGACCCCTTCGGTGGAGCAACTCTCAACACCGGAACCACGCAGATAATATATCGGGTTCGCCGACCCCTTCGGTGGAGCAACCCTCAACACCGGAAACACGCAGGTAATAATTCGGGTTCGCCGACCCCTTCGGTGGAGCAACTCTCAACACCGGATACTCACAAAATAAAATAAAAGTGCAGTTTGAAGTTTCTTACCTTGGCAAACAATTTAAGCAAATAATCAAGTTTCCTGGGTTATCGCAGCTTGCTAAAATATTGCATATATTCAAAAATAGAATTATTAGTAGCACAAATGATACCAAAACTTGCTTCCAAGTGCCAAGATCTACAATTAATTTTTTTATACTCTTTGTAACATTGGTTTGAGATATAAAAGAGTTTAAAGGAATTAGAATTTGTTAGATATAAGGTTACCTTGATATATGGGGACTTGTAAAACTTAGTTTATTTAATTAATCATGTCAATGTATGTCATTTGGGTATATTTTATAAAGTGGACAGAATTGATATAATATCAATTTAAATCTAAATTTTCATCCCAACTTATACTTACTAGATATACTTGTATTTGAGCTTCTTGGGTATGCAAAGGAAGTTTAAAATTGAAAACCTCCAAGTGTATGGTCAACCTATCATATAAGGACTTAAAAATACTCATTTTGACTATATAATGAAAACCAAATCTATTAAATATGGATATCATTCACTGTGAACAAAATTAAATTATTGTGACAAAATGACAGTGTCAACCTTACATGTTTGAGATTATCCCAAATTATAAGTGTCATACTAAGGAATGTAAATTCCAAGTATAGAATAAAGAAGAATTGTGTACGTGTAGTGAATACAAGTGGTACTAAGAAATATACTTACCCAAGGCTATTTATTTTTACCTTAGCAATGGTCTGGTAGCTATTTAAGATTTGCAAATGACAAAATCAAAACAGATTAATTAGCCGTTAGTGATACTCATGCACAAGAATGTTGTTAACGTTCTAATTGTAAGTAACATAACCTAATATGTAGAGAGTCAAAATGCCCGAGGGTCTTATACCTAGGTCTATAGTTAAAATTAAACTATCTCGAAACTTAAAAGTTCTTAAGTAACATGTGCGTAAGTGTAAAGTTCACTTATGATGCTGATTTTTATAGAATGTGCACCAAAACATCAAGTGAGGCTTTAGGGACCTCTACACATACTAATTTGACAAAAAAATGAAAACCCATGCGTATTTGGTCAATTTCCAAATAAACATGATATGTGAACATGTATTCGATCTTAACAAAGTTACCCAAGAGGTTTAAAGCCTATGGTAAACCTAAAACTTGATACTAATATCTTATGTATGTCCGGTGTCCAAAATATACTAGTAGGGGTAAAATGTCTCCAATATTGATATAAAATAATTTTGGACAGAATTGTACGTATCAAGAAAGTACATATAAAATATCAATATCTAGATGACTTTGTTTAAACTAGACCAAGTATTTCAAGTTCATGTATAGGTGATATCAACAACCATAATTTACATAACGGATTAGGAATTTGATGTGCTAAAATATGTAGACATACAATTTGATAGAAAGGTTAGTAACATATATAAAATTCAGAATATAAATTTATTAGAATTAGTGATGACAAATATATTTCTATATGAATCAACTACTAGATTCATACCCATATATTCTATGTTCCATGTCAATAAATTTTTTTTTATTTGATAACCAAAATCAGAATATAAATCCCTAATGTCAACAAGAAATCATTGTTGAATCGAACCAAGTATTTGAGAAAGAATGAGGACTTGCCTTAGAAAAATTTTGGTTTGGAATTGGGGCTAGGGCTTGGATCTTCTTCTTCAATTACTTCCTCCTTCATTCCATCTTCATCTTCTTCCAATCCTTCTTCTTCTTTTTTTTTTAGAATAAGGGGGTTAGGATTTGATGATGGTGGTGGCGATGATGGAGATGGAGATGATGGTGTTGGAGGTGGTGATAGATGATGGCGGTGAAGGTGGAAGTGGTGGTGGTGGCCGGCGACGGCGGTGCGCCAGCGGCGGCACGGCAGCAGCACAGCAGCGGCAGCGCTCAGTAGCAGCGAGAGTAAGAGGGAGGAGAGAAGAGAAGGAAAGAGTGAAGGAGAGAGAGAGAGAGAGATGGAGAGAGATAAGGAGATGAGAGTGAGAGAGGAAGATATATATAGAGAGGGAGAGAGTCCGAGAGAGGGAGAGAGAGATCGAGAGAGAGAGGGTTCGAGAGAGGGAGGGAGAGTGAGACATAAAGAGAGAGAGAGAGAGAACCGACAGAGAGGGAGAGAGGTTTCGAGAGAGGTAGAGAGGGTGCGGGTGAGGGCTGCCCCTCTCTCTCTCTTTCTCTAAATATATATATATATATATATATATATATATATATATATATATATATTACATTTATTTATTTTTTCTTAGGGTTTCAAAATAAAAATCTCAAAAAAATAAGAAATAAAAACATTATTATTATTATTATTATATTATTACTTCAATTATTGTTTAAAAAATTTTAGAGCAAAACATTTAATTAGATGGAAATATAATAAAATATTAATACATTAAGTATTGAAAAGCAGCTATGACATAACGGGATCGCCTGTAACTGGGAAATCTCTCTAAATGAACTACTTAATTAATCTAGTCGTTAACCTAGTCAGGTCCATTATGAATCCCTGACCGTGGTAACCAGGGATCGATATCCTAGACATGATGTAAGACGAGACAGGTAGCTTGTACAGGCACAATCAACCACGGAGTCAAGGCAAGAGTTACACTAGCAAGACAGGAATAGTCGTCGCAACAACAATCCAGATTATACGTGTCATGTCAGGTTTATTTGTCATGTCAAGAGTACTTGTCAAGAGTGCGCCTCGACGGGCCACTATCACAAATATCAAGACGGGTTCCTGTTATCATGTCTAAGTCAACTCAAGTTCAATACTAGCAAGTCATAAACATGCTCAAACTTTATCGTGCTCAATATTAACAAGTTACCATGCTGGATAGCCACAAGTTAGGCCAAGTACAAGATGCATGGATGGTCAAGACATTACACTAAGAACTATATGAATAACATGAAGATATGTGACCAGGGGTATCATGGCAAGAATTACGCTGGACAAATGGCACTGGGCCAAATGATGCTGGGTGGCGCTGGGCCAAGAGAGCTAGGTGGCGCACGACAAGTGGCACTGGGCCAAGTGGCGCTTGGCCAAATGATGCTGGGTGGCGCTGGGCCAAGAGAGCTAGGTGGCGTGCGGTAACTGGCGCTGGAACAAATGATGCTGGGTGGCACTAGGCCAAGAGAGCTAGGTGGCACGCGGTCGAAGAGCGTGGTGCTAGGTAGCGTTCCGCCAGAAGCGCGGGATGGCAAGTCGTGCTAGGTCAAGTGGCGCCAGAAATAGTACGGCGCCAGGTGGCGCACGATCGCTAGGATGGCGCGACGCTAAAGGGCACGCGCAGTCGAGATGGCACGGCGGTAAGGTTCGCATGC
The DNA here is from genome assembly GCA_029216955.1 of Iris pallida. NCBI lineage: Eukaryota > Viridiplantae > Streptophyta > Magnoliopsida > Asparagales > Iridaceae > Iris > Iris pallida. The sequence goes on from JANAVB010041814.1 coordinate 12,136,658, forward strand.
AACCGAGATGGTGCGGCGGTAAGGAACGCACGCAACCGAGATGGCGCGATGCTAAAGATCGTGCGCCACCGAGATAGCACGGCGGTAAGGATCGCGCGTAACCGAGATGGCGCGGCGCTAAGGAGCACGCACAACCGAGATGGCGTGGCGCTAAGGAGCGTACGCAACCGAGATGGAGCGGTGCTAAGGAGCGCGCGCTCACACTGCTCATCTTCCCCAACCAGCATAAAAATGCTTGGTTGAACCCATGAACTTCAAAAGTCCATAACTTCCTCAAAATAAGTCGAAATTGAGACTTCCAAGGGCCCAAATTATGTAGAATTAAATTTTCCTCAACATAGAACCATTAAATATCAGAAATAACAAGGTTTAAGAGAGCAAAACCAAGAAAAACTAAAAAAACTATAAACTTAGATCTACTAAAATTCATCCATCAAAACCAAAAATGCCAAATCCTAAAGAAGCTTAGAATCATGCAAGGAAGAGAATGGAACAATAAAATATGAGATCCATCATGAAGCAACTTGCACTTGCCTAGGACTTCTATGTAGGTGGAGAGGAGTAAATGAAAAAAAAAAGAAATAAATGAGAAGTAATGGAGGAGAGAGAGAGGAGTTGACTTATATATGAACCTCTCCATCTCAACCCAAACCAAACCAAAACAAAAAAAGCCAAGCCGAACCAAAATAATCCAAGCCAAAGTTAAGCAAGACAAGTCAAAATACGGATCACCTAACAATGTCAGAAATTCGTATACGTATACTGGAAATACGTATAACGAGAAATAGGAGTGACACTCCTCGAATGGGGACAGAATGACTCAATGTTTCTCTCTTCTGCTCTCTGGAAAATTCGTAAAGAACTTGCGTGAATCAATTATACTGAATGAGAGAGAGGAGAGAAACATTTATATTGTATGTCCAGTAATCGCCCAGTATATGCAACATTTGGGACATGTTAAAAACCATTTTTGTATGTTGCATAACTGTTTAGATCATGAACAGACACGACTACACTAATTGGCGTACATCGTGCGCCATCTGCGCTAATTGCGCCCGTGCGCACTCGGGCACAATGCGCATAGCGTTCACTGTAACGCCCAGTCCCAAAATACTTAGGACTAGGTACGTATCCATGCCAGCTGCATACATACGAAGTATACTCCAATATATAGAACCATCGTATGTATGCATAAGCTGTGAAATACAGTAATCCATGATACTAATCTCATCCACAATAAAAGAATCAATATAAAATAGATATCAATGTAGGATTATAAAAAGTTGGGCGGAGATAAAGTCCACTACCAACTATCTCAAATAAAATGTACAAGAAGGAATAGATGAAATAACAAGACGAGCCAAGTGCAATCATCTTCGAAAGGATGGAGAAGATCACGGCCCGACTAGAACACCTGCAATATCACAGAAGCACACACCTGGAGAGATAACCAGATCCTCAGAGGGACGTAATAAGATACAATAAATATGCCATATAAATACTGAATATAAATATGCCACAAACAAAAGTAAGTGACAAGACAACAATAAGGTACTCTAACCATACTAAAGTGAACATGCAGTTAAGAACAAACCTTTCGTCGTATGAGCCCTGGCTGTAAATGGGATCTGGTATAGTCCCCACTTGGGCACCAGTGACCACAGCGCATGACGTTCAAAAACGACAGTGGCAAACCTGAGAGGCTCAACATACCCTATCTCCAGCGGAGCTTTCGGGTTACAAGAAAAGTACAATCGAAGCCCATACGACAAGGAAATGTTCTTTCCATCCAATGTTCCTCGCATGTCGCATCCACGACCAAGTAACACTACTAACCGTCAAGTCTTCTAATATACAACTATTGACAGTTAGACCTAACGCATGCGCATGGGTGATCAGCCAACACGCAAGGACCTCTACATGCTACTTATCTCACACATCCTCGTGGTACAACTATGTCAAGGTATATGCAATACACTACAATCGGTAGCCTCTTACTCTAAGTCTATATGCAATTAAAGGATAATAGCAAGTACATCTAATATCACTGAGCAGACAATAAATCAAGAACTCTAAGAACTGGAAATAAATGAACAGTGATATGTAATAAAATGCAAACTGAATATAAACAGTATAATGGCAAGGTATCTTGCCTGAGATTATGTGCAAAAGAGAATAATCCAGTAGCTCGAACCGGCAGATAAACAAAACAATAAAAGCCAAATCCCGCAGATGACTCTGGATGCTTAAAGTAGAAAACTGTTGTGGTGTTTGTTATTGTCGCCGTGACGACCTTGAGGCGGGATTGCCATCCCTTCGGTGAGGCTGGGCACACACGCCGAGGAGAGGGGGAGGAGGAAGGAAGAAGGAAAGAAGAGGAAGGAAGAGGAGATTAGGGTTTTTCTTTTGAGAGCCAAATATATATGTATATATGTGTATATATATATATAATGGGTTGGGGGGTTCGACCTCTTCAATGTTGCAGCTGCTTGCTGCTCTCATTATTGGGATGTGGGGGCGCGTAATACATGATGCCGCTGCTGCTATGCTTCCTTTATTTTGTGGTGGGGGTGGTCGGACCCACCACTTTTTTTTTTAATCTTCTCAACATTTTATATATATATTATATATATATCTATATGTATATATGCATATATCTATATATACATATCAAGAATTATCACAAATTTAATAAAACTTAATATTATCTATTCAAATAATTAATGTATTTAAACACATCTATATATATACATATATAAATTTACTTTACAATAAATTTAATAATAATAACATATAAGTAGAGTGAACATATATATATTTATTTAAATAACATTAATGATGATAAAGTAATAAATTTGCTCAATGGTGGTTTTGATGAACCCATACCACACTCCCAAATTCGGGTCCAGAACAATTTATACAATGTTGTAAAATATTATTTAATAACAAAATACCAATATTTTGCACAAATATTTAAACAATTACAAATTGTACATAAAATTTTAAAATAACTTAGGAAATATTTTTACGTACATAAAATATGTCTACATGGCCACCTTGGTCCCATCACATGTCTACATGGACTTAAATTTGGATCGAGCCCAGTTCGTGCTGAATTGGACAAACCGGGGTCATCTAAAAATCAATATATAAAATAATATTTAATTAAAATAATTTAAATAAGTCCATTCACAACTTGGCCTGGTTTTCCTAGTTTGGGCCTCACCATGGCTAGGCTTCCCCTGGCATGGTTAATATACTAGTCAAGGCACACTGCTACAACTTCCGTGCTAAAAGTCATGGTCGCCTAGTGCTCCAAAAATCAACAATGGCAAAGGTCATTTTTAATAATTAATAAAAACCATAAATTTTATAAATTCATTTTTAAGTCTATTAAAATAATAAAAATAATAAATAAAATAATAGGGGTTTTACATCCTACCCAACTTACAAGAATTTGGTCCTCAAAATTTAGGATTAATAGGGTAGATAGGGTTGAGGGATAGGAAGCGTTCGTCAATACCAAAATGTAATTAAATTTTGGAGGAGGCGATAAAACGGCGTTCAACACCACCATGCAATAGAAAATTGTGGAGTCGATATATACAAAAATATATCATGGTTATGGAATTGAATAAGGATTGCTAGTGAAGGTAACAAAATTTTGAATATCAAATTTTTAGAGAACAGTAAGGAATTGAGTAGGCCAAAGAGAATAAATTAGACATTTAGGAGATGTGATTTCTTAAGGGAGAACTGGATACTAATCGTCTTGGTCGAGGGTTTGATTAAGTGATGATTGGAATCACTCTCGTGCGTTCAAGTGGGATTGGAAGGGCACGATAAAAATTCTAGGATTGAGGGGAAGAAGAGTTTAAGGTGAGGGTATAGCCACATGAGTTGGTCGGTGGCTATCTACATTTTTTGTATATATAACTGATAGGGCAACTAAAGGTGATACTTTGAGTCTATCTATCAAGTACAGTGTCTGGTCTTTCTAAAGTATGTAAAGCCCACAACCACTACCAAAATAGAGTAAATTAGCGACGACACTTTAGCGACGGAAAATTTCCGTCGACGTTAGCGACGGATTTGCGGCAAATAACAGACGGCGTACCGACGACAAGATGATACAATTTTTATTTTATTTTAAGGGGGAGAAAATGTCGCTCATCCGTCGCTAGGGCGTCGGAGATATAGCGATGTATAAGGAGTTGTCGCCATGCAGTCGATTATTTGGCAGAAATTGTTCAGGGAAATGGCGAGACAATTCTTCGACTACGTAGCGACGGATATTCCGTCGGCAAGTATCAAAAAGAGCGACGGCCTAGCGACGGATAAAACCCGTCGCTGGTCCGTCGTTAAATAAAGGGCCTAGGCTTAAATTGAAACGACGGGGAGAACTTTTCATTCCCCCCAAATTTGATTCTCTCTCCTCTATCTCTCTCTCCCGCGGCGGTCGGCGACCTCACTCTCCTCTCTCTCTCCCGCGGCGGTGATCGGCGACCTCTCCTCTCTCTCCCAAAGGTAATCTCTCTCTCTCTCTCTCGGTGGTCATGGGTGTCGTGGGCTGCCGGGGGCGTCGTGGGCTGCGGGGTCGTCGAAGACTGCGGCGGTGGCACGTGCGTGGCAGCGCGGGGCTGCGACGGGCGCGCGCAGGGCTGCGGCAGGCAGCGGGGGACAGCGCGCTCCGGGGCAGCGGGGGGCGGCATGGGTGGCGCGCGCGGGGCAGCGCGGGGCTGGAGGGAGGCGGGGGTGGGAGGGGCGGCGGGGGGTGGGAGGGGTGCTGGCGCACGCGGGGCTGCGTGGGAGGCGGGAGGCAGCGGGCAGCGCTGGGTACAAATACAATGAGTAGTATCGGCAATATGACAAACCCTACTTTAAGAAATAGGATATCGGCGATATCGGTAGTATCGGCAGTTTTGGATCGATAACCCAATACCTTATTATGCTTTTACAACCTTATTATGCTTTCAACCTAGGTTCACAATATCGGTAACCCAATACCTTACCTTAATAAGGTAACCCAATACCTTACTCTGATAAGGTAAACCCAATACCTTAGCCTACAATAGTCCCTGCAGGGGGGATGCTGGTGGTTGGGGGGTGAGTGGGGGGTGGCTGGGGGTGTCACTACCCGCACCCACTGTGAGGGCACGAGTACGTAACAACGCCCAGCCTACGCCGCAGTGTCGGCGGCAGAACGCTGTCCTAGGTCACAACATCTAACAGTTTAAGGTAATAATAGTTATACTCCCCGAATGGGGGTGACATAACAGAATATATCTCAATCACATCTAAGGTAGAATACGATAAGATAGAATGATATAAAAGATGCAAGATCCAAATCCACAGGAAATACAAATAGAGAGAAAGCTAAGTGTCTAGATAAACTCCACTAACAACCAGAAATAATACAGATCTAAATATACAACTAAATCTCCAATACTATGAAATAAGATAAAGATATCTATGGAGCAACAGTCTATACAGCTAAGGGATCGGACTGGAAGTCCAGATCGCTAGTGTCCTCTAAGGCTGTCCCATAGAAAGTATCTAAGTAGGCCTCCTCCTCGTCCTCTGTAAAATTTTCAACAGGTCCAATCAGGACGGGAACGAGCACATATCTCTCAAAACAGTTCATAACAGGTTAGGAGTATAAAGCATGCAATAGAGTAAAATACAGAAAATACTGGAAAAGAAGTACGGGAAAACAGGAGATATTTTGTAACTGAAAGTAAATATATGATAAGTAAAGACTGTAAATGGCTAAGTGATTTAGAGTACAATATGGTTATGTAAACGGCTTACGAACATATGAATACAACTAAGAGGCACATGAATACAACTAAGAGGCGTATGAATATCTACTGGGGATAATGATCACATAACCAATTCTACTCACCCCGCCCCAATCAATACACAAGGATCCATTCAAGTTACGTTATTGGCACATGAATACTGCTAAAGATACGTGAACTCATGTAATGAGTAGTACATGAGGCACATGATAGTACATGAAGGCACATGAGAACATGTGAATACATGAACTATTATGTACAAGGAGTACCTGATGCACATGATAAAGTACATAAACATGAAATACCCGATGCACCCGTAAAGGGATAACATCTCAGGAAAGGATCCATATAGTACTAATCCGTAAAGATACGTGTCTGCATCATGTAAAGTAATCTAGAGCAAGAATATAGTCCGGACAGGTATGAAAAGATCAGAGAATGTACTCGCCTGATGTCTGAATGTCCAAAGTAAATATACTGTCCGAGGAGAGGTGTCTGGCTCCTAATCAGAACAGCACAAGTCACAACAAGTCCAAAATGGCAATATGAAGTTCTACTATGCATTCTACATGATTCTAGGTCAATCTAGACCAAAGTCAACTCTTGGTCAACTTGGTCAACCCTGAAAGTCAAACCTAGGTCAACTATGGTCAAACTAGGTCTAACAAGTCTAAATTAGGTCAAACAAGTTATTCTAGGTCTAAACAAACTAAGTATATGCAAATCAAGTATCCAAGATAGCTACTAACTCATAGCCTAAGTCATTTGCTAAATCAAGCACAAAACTAAACCATAAGCTAACGAGGCACACAAACTTAGTCATATAATGTATATATATTATTCACATTCACATATTCATATACATAGATATATATAGGAAAGCTATATATATAGGCACATACATATATATATAGAGAGAGAAAGAGAGGTAAAGAGTAAGTATGTGTGTATTTGGCATGTGTGTGAAAGGATATGTGTTAATGTTCTAAAATTTAGTGATAGGTAGGTGTATGTGACATGGGATACATGATGTCAAAGGGTGTATGAATGCATGTGTGTAAAAGGTTATAGGTTAACTCAGTTTATAGAAATACATACATACATACTTATCTTGTATACATGCATACATACATATCATGTATATTATATTTACATGATACATACATGTATACTTGTATTATATTATACTTACATTCATGCATATTAGATACTTGTATTTATATTAACATATTGCAAACATTCATTTCATTCATGCATCTATGCATTACCTACATGTTTTATACATATGCATACATTGTATATTCATATCATTTCATACATTAACATAGAGACATACAAACATGTATATATCGTATGTTTCATACCTTGCATTACCTTACATATCATGTTATATATTATCATTCATTCCTTTCATATATTACATTATCTTTAAGTTGAATACATCATATATGGATACAATACACTATCTTGCATGCTTGCATTCATATATTACATTCTATATTACCTATATACATGTATTTCCTCCATTCATTCATGCTTGCATTATATACTCTACATTACCATACATGTTATCATTATATATTGCATTACAATATTTATACATTATGCATTCATATCTATCATTACATATATATCTTGCATTCATATCTAGCATTCATTATATACTTTCATGCATACATTGTATATCATTCTTTCATTCATGCATTGCTTATATGCATTATATTAATTACATTCCTACATGCTTGCATTCAACCATATATATACATTAATTTAAAGAGAATATATATCATATATATATCATTTCATTCATCTAACATATCATGCATTACATACTCTATATTCATTTAATATCCATACTACATAGGCTCATAGGTTACACAAAATGCATATATCGTATAGTCACTCTTCTACTTAAAACCAATACTGTACCAATTAGACATTCACTAAATTCTAGGATTAAAGTATGTCGTAGCCCTTTGTGTTAGCTTTCCGAAACTTTAAACGGATAGCATTTTCGTGTCCGGAAGCTCCCAAAATCGTGAAAATACTGAAACACGTTCGTCTTTCGTACAGATGACACTCAAATAATTCTACAGAAAGTTACACAAAGAATTTGGCTCATTAAAATATATATTTAGAAAGCTAACTTCGATACAGTTCTTTTATAAAAAACGGAAGATAAATCGGAATTCTAAGCTAAAAGTTATGACATTCCTAAGTTGTTTTGGTTAATAAAAACGTAGATGAATATTATGACGAATTTGAGTTGTTTTGGACAGAAGGACATATATAGGCCAAGATACTTGGATACAATCATAGGTATCCAAATGAAACTCATTCTAACCATCCTAACTAAGAACAATCCACTCTCTAACCATTCTAAAACTGAATTTAAATATCTATTTAAACTATTATCATACATACATACACATGGGGTGTCCTTATTTGGGATCTATCAAGTAGGACACAGGACACATATCTAAAATCCTCAAGAGAGCACCAAATGGCCACAAATTTGAATCTAAATGGGACACATGCATGAGGATGGATCCTACAGATTCAAAACTAATTTATATGCAAAGTAAATCGATTTAGAGGATGGGTTTTACCTATTGGGAGTGGAATCCCAATGAAATCCTTTAGGACACGGCTCCGATACGAAGATCCCTCAAAGTAGACACTCCTTCTTGCACTCATCTTCAAATCCTTGGTAGCACCCTTCCCTTGGAGAATGGGAATGATTGAGGGAAGGTTTGGTGAAGGAATGATTTGATTTGGAGATCAAATCAATGGGAAGGCTCTCTAAAATTGGGGAAGAACAAAAGGAAAATAAAAGAGGCAAGATTGTAATGAATGAAATGAATCATTCTCCCCTAAAGGTGACTGCCAGAAAGAGTCCATTAGGGATAATGAGAAATGTCCTAATTGCTCCTCTCTAGTCTCATATGGTTAAGTCTAGACTAGGTTCAAGTTTGGGGTCAAAATGATCAAGTTTTGAGTCTCTAACTTAACCATTCTAACATGATAAAAATTAGTTTAATTAACTAACTTAATGTTGGGTCTTGTGAGCCATGCTTAACTTAATATTGGGTCCCATCTAGAGTTCAAGCTACCCGGGTCACAATACAAGTCGGAACGAGACAAAACTCAAACCCGACTAAACAAATCCAATAAAAACAATATTAAAAATATAAAATTTTCCCAAAATATTAAAATATGAAAAATGACCAAAATCATAATACATCAATTTAAATATTATTAAAATAATCTAAAATTCACCAATTAATCAAAATCCTAAATAATTCAAAAGTCACAAAATATCCATAGCCTAAAAAGTTGTAAATAGTCATTCTATTCACATGGTTAGGTCCCCATGGTCATGGTTAGTCTCTAAGCTTAGCAAAACTAGGGATTAAATAGTTAACCATCAAAATCACAATTCAACATTTTAAATAGTTTTAAATTGATTAAAAAAATTATCAAAAATTACAACATGAGTTAAATCTTATTATCGATTAATCAAAATTATAAAAGTTTAAAATTACCCGCATTTTAGAAAAGTGAGTATTACAAGTCTACCCTCCTTAGAAGAATTTCGTCCTCGAAATTAAGATGGTCGTACTTCTTCTAGAGTCTCGTCCCCAACAATCATGGTCTCAGAACTTACCTAAATCATACGATTAAAAAGGATGGCATACAGGGTCATGGCATATGGTGGTAGTGAAAGTCTCATCTAGGTATACTAGTCATGCTAACCAAAAGGGTCATAGGGTATCAAACATACAAGCAATCGGGGGTGTTAAACTGGAAAAGATACAGAAATAACAAATCATCAAAACTGTAAGGCAATCTACCATCCTATATAAAAACTGGTACTTATCAGAAAATAAAATAAGATAACTACCAATTATCTATAAAGGGGTACTATTCAAAGAAAAATCAAAAGTTAAAGAATGAAAGTCAATTGCATTGAAATCCAATCACAATATATATATATATATATATATAGAGAGAGAGAGAGCGTTAGAGAGGGAAATGCTAGCATTATGTAAAGGTTATGTGGTTAGTGTGTGTATGGGTGTATGTGGACATGTTCATAGGGTTAAATAGTAGACGTGTGTGTGTGTGTGTGTGTGAAATATACATGAAAGTGTATAGTAGGATTTGGATTTCAAAACAATAGCTATCAATTTACACTACTCATGGCATATTGGTTAAACAATCTACAATGCACAACCTATTTACTCATAACATGCATGGCTAACCATATATATACATATATCTATATGTATAGAGAGGTAGAGATTTAGATATATATACCTATATAGAGATGAAGGGTTAGGTTTACATGGCAAAAAAAAAATATATACCTATATAGATATATGAACATAACATAGAGATGAAGGATTAGGTTTACATGGCAATTGTGAACATTAGTGTACATTAGTGTAGAGTGTCAAGAGTACAGGGGTTATAACTTAAAATGAAGGATTCAGTCATTCAGTTCAGTTTAACATTACATATTAAATCTGAAATTGAACTAAATATTTAAAATCAATGTGAAAAATGTTAACATGTATTCAGTTTTAGGATTTTGGAGAAATTCTAACATCAAACCAACCCAATGTTTATCACAACCTAACATGTAAAAATATTAAACCTAACATTATATCCCTACATACAATAATGTATATACCTCAAAATATTACATTTAAAAATAGCAATTTGAACTAATATTTAAAATCCAGTATTAAGGGTTAATATGCTCACAGTCTCAGATTTGACAAGTTCAAACACAAAACTCAACCAATTTCTTTAAGAATTGAAACCTTGTGTATAAGATACATGTGCAGTGATGTAAAAAAAACTAATAACATAAAATTTATATTTAAATTACGAATTTAAACTGGAAAAGCAGAGAACCAGTCTCTGATACTGTACTGTATCAGAATATTGGAGTTTTGAGAATTTAAACATCAACAACATATTAATATGCATTTAGATGGGTTGATAATCAAAGTGTAGCATACATACGTGTCAGACAAAGTGTCTGTGTCTGCTATATATATTTTCATGTCCCAATATAAAAATCAAATTCTATATCAAGACCAACATTTAGATTCCTACCAAGATTACAAAGTAGGTGATTGATGTAATCAAGACAGTTTTATTATTATTATTATTTAATACAAGAATAATAGCAAGAAGAAAATAATGATAAAATCTGTTCTGCTTATCTGTTTAAAAGAAGGAACCATTTTGAAACCAGAGCTATAATATCAAATCCAAGATAAGGTCTAGCAAAATTATCGATTCATTATTTTAAGAAGAGATTCATAGTAAGAAGTTACACAAAGGTTTATAATACAGCTAAAGGTACTGAACAAAAGTAGAGAAAACTTGTTCAAGAGCATTTAAGGTACAATCTGATAATCATATGCGTCTATCCAAAATCATGGTGCTCCAAATCCTCGTCATACTAGTAAGCAAGGCTACGATAATCACAGAGTCCTTGACTAAGGTACATACCTCTAGGTTCATGGTATTTAAAATTTCTGTATTGCCGTATGCGACGGCAAAAATCTTAAATTTCCACACCCGAGAAATAGGTCCAAAATCTGACTATGTCCTCACTATGCCAGCTAACATGACTATCGAAGATTCTAGATCCCATAACTGAGGTGACCTAGCCCATATGATTTTTTTTCTCAAAAAAAAAGCAAACATAACACATGAACAACATAACAAATTGATCAGTCAACAAGGAACAGATGGAATCGAATTTCAAGATAGTTATAAGAGACAATTGCGGGAATGGAATAGAGAAGAACGAAACTTGCAGTAAGATCTCTAATGGTCTGTGCATCCTCGACTGTCCTGACGATAGCTCGCCATGCTGGTTTTCTCTGGTCTGATGATGATGCTGCATGAACCGCTGCTGCTGAGAGAAATCGGAAATGACGGGAAAAAGTCTCTGTACAGACAGAGGTGTACCTCAAATGTAGCAGAAACGCCAACCTGAGTCGGCACAACAGGAGCTGCGGTCTCGAGGCCCTGAAGAACAGGACGAGAGGTGGCCAGCCTCTCGATAGTATTCTCCGGACCGGAGCGATGAGATCATGTCTCCATAACCATCATAAAGACAGATCAAAATAAGAAGCAATTACTGGGAATAAAGTAAAAATTCAAAGGATGACAGTTTATATTCAAGGGAAGACAATAAACAACAAATTTAGATAAAATGAATCTGATTAAGAGTTTTCCTAGTGTGATTGAGTACCCTCAAAATATCCTAATCCTAATGCAGGCTGTAGTGATACTCTAGTTCGAATACCACTACATAAACTCGACCTGCATGGGCCACCAATAAAAATGTGTCACGATCCGCACCCACTGTGAGGGCACGAGTACGTAACAACGCCCAGCCTACGCCACAGTGTCGACGGTAGAACGCTGTCCTAGGTCACAACATCTAACAGTTTAAGGTAATAACAGTTATACTCCCCGAATGGGGGTGACATAACAGAATATATCTCAATCACATCTAAGGTAGAATACGATAAGATAGAATAATATAAAAGATGCAACATCTAAATCCACAGGAAATACAAATAGAAAGAAAGCTAAGTGTCTAGATAAACTCCACTAACATCCGGAAATAATACAGATCCAAATATACAACTAAATCTCCAATACTATGAAATAAGATAAAGATATCTATGGAGCAACAATCTCTACAGCTAAGGGATATGACTGGAAGTCCGGATCGCAAGTGTCCTCTAAGGCTGTCCCATAGAAAGTATCTAAGCAGGCCTCCTCTTCGTCCTCTGTAAAATTTTCAACAAGTCCAATCAGGACTGGAACGAGCACATATCTCTCAAAACAGTTCATAACAGGTTAGGAGTATAAAGCATGCAATAGAGTAAAATACCGAAAATGCTGGAAAATAAGTACGAAAAAACAGGAGATATTTTGTAACTGCAAGTAAATACATTATAAGTAAAGACTGTAAGTGGCTAAGTGATTTAGAGTACAATATGGTTATGTAAACGGCTTAGGAGCATATAATTACAACTAAGAGGCACATGAATACAACTAAGAGGCACATGAATATCTACTGGGGATAATAATCACATAACCAATTCTACTTACCCTGCCCCAATCAATACACAAGGATCCATTCAAGTTACGTTATTGGCACATGAATACTGCTAAAGATACGTGAACTCATGTAATGAGTAGTACATGAGGCACATGATAGTACATAAAGGCACATGAGAACATGTGAATACATGAACTAGTACGAGTACAAGGAGTACCTGATACACATGATAAAGTACATGAACATGAAATATCCGATGCACCCGTAGAGGGATATCTCAAAAAAGGATCCATATAGTACTAATCCGTGAAGATACGTATCAGCATCAAGTAAAGTAATTTAGAGCAAGAATATAGTCCAGACAGGTATGAAAAGATCAGAGAATGTACTCGCCTGATGTCTGAATGTCCAAAGTAAATATACTGTCCGAGGAGAGGTATCTGGCTCCTAATCAGAATAGCACAAGTCACAACAAGTCCAAAATGGCAATATGAAGTTCAACTATGCATTCTACATGATTCTAGGTCAATCTAGACCAAAGTCAACTCTTGGTCAACTTGGTCAACCCTGAAAGTCAAACCTAGGTCAACTATGGTCAAACTAGGTCTAACAAGTCTAAATTAGGTCAAACAAGTTATTCTAGGTCTAAACAAACTAAGTATATGCAAATCAAGTATCCAAGATAGCTACTAACTCATAGCCTAAGTCACTTGCTAAACCAAGCACAAAACTAAACCATAATCTAACGAGGCACACAAACTTAATCATCTAATATATATATATATATTATTCACATTCACATATTCATATACATAGATATATATAGGCACATACATATATATAGAGAGAAAGAGAGGTAAAAGAGTAAGTGAGTATGTGTGTGTTTGGCATGTGTGTTGGGTGGGGCAGGGGGGCGTGGGCGGCTGGAAGAGGGATCGGGTTAGGGTTCGGGTTAGGGACATATAGTCCCTGCAGCCATTCTTCAGGTACTATGGTACGTCATGGTGATTGGGACATATAGTTCCTACAGCCATTAGACTGGCGAGACAGAAACTATGGTACGACATGGTGATCAGGACATAGTCCCTGCAGCCATTCGACTTGCGAGGCAGAAACTATGTAACCGTAGATAAAGTTAACTGTCCTCCGACCCTCATCGCTCGGCAATGATGATTGACAACCTATCACTATATCTTATATAGTAGTAGATGATGTCTTAGTATTACATTATGTGAGTTCATCTTGATTCTGTTACATTCTTCAGATACTAGATACTATAAGAACATATACTACACCATATGTACAGAACATAGATGATTCATACTAATGTATGCTAGAATGAATTTTGGATTGTGTTCTGAGCAATCCGTTCTCACACTTAAAATACATAGGAATTAGTAGTATGAGAGCGCCGGAGAGAGTGAGAGCGCCGGAGGGGGAGGAGAGAGAGTGAGAGAGTAAAATGGTATGACATGGTGAAGTAGTACTGTATTTTGGCTCCAGCTCCAGCTCCAGCTCTATTTGCATTAATCTACGGTACGATATGGTGATCACGACATGGTCCCTGCAGCCATTCGACTGGCGAGGCAGAAACTATGTAGCCGTAGATACAGTTGACTGTCCTCCGACCCTCATCCCTCGGCAATAATGATACGACAACCTATCACTATATCTTATATAGTAGTGTCGGCGGTAGAACGCTGTCCTCCGACCCTCATCCCAGTGAAAGGGCACGAGAAGTGAATACGCCCAGCCTACGTCGCAGTGTCGGCGGTAGAACGCTGTCCTGAGTCATAATATATAACACAGTCTAGAATAAGCTCCGAATGGAGAGTAAAATAATAAGTACTCAATCGCGACACTAAAATGGAATAGAAGAATAATCACAAGAGAGTCACACATAGATAGAAGTCTAGGTGTAAACAACCAGAATAAATCTCAAGTACAACTCATAAAGTCTCAAATAAAAAGACAAATAAAGTACTAAGTCTCAGCTAGACTATAGGCAAGTCCTCAGCGACTGCTGGATCCTCCTGAGGGTCTACGTCGCCAGTGTCATCTAAGCCAATGACATAATAGGTAGGACAGTACTCCTCATCAATACCTGTAAAATTTTCAACATGTCGAGTCAGGACGAAACGAGCACATATCTCTCATAACAGTTCATATCAGGAATGGACATATAAAGCAAGCTATAGAAAACTATACATGAATCGCTGTAAAGTAAGTCAACAAGAGAGAGAGACTATAAAATGAGATATAATATGATAAATAGAGAAATGTAACCATCTACGTTATTTAGAGCATGAATTGGTTATGAAAACGGTTTGGGTTGCACATGGATACAGCTATGGAGTGCACATAGATACTTAATGGGAATAATGATCATATAACCAACTACACTCTCCCTGCCCCCAATCAATACACAAGGATCAATGCATGTTATGTTATTGCACATGGATAACAACTACTTTATACATGGGGCTCACATGGTCATAAGTGTACATGAATAACATAAGAGTGCACATGGATAAATATGAATACATGGAGTACATGATGGCCATGATAAAGTACATGAACATGACATACTCGATGTATCCGAGGGAATAACATCACATGAAAATATCCAGAGGGCACTAATCCGTGTGAACATCGTATCAACATCAAGTATACTAGTCTATAACAAGAGAACATATCCAAAGAACTATAAAAAGATCAGAGAATGTACTCGCCTGGCAAATCGAACTGCTGATGATGAGGTGTAGCTAAACCGGGGCAATATAAACCTATTTAAAGTACACACACGTCACAACCAAGTCCATAATATCAAAAAAAAATAGCTACAATGCAAGACTACATGCTTCTAGGTCCATTTTGGTCAAAGTCAACCCTCGGTCAACTCTGGTCAAACCTGGTCAACGCTGGTCAAACCTGGTCAAACCTGGGTCAACTAGTCCGTCTACTAATTTCTAGGTCATACACAAAATTCTAGGTCATTTGGAGTTCGTTTGAGTAGAATTGGATCAAATTTGACTCAAAGTTGACTTTTGTTAATTTGGTCAACTTGTCGGCCAATTCGACTAAACTAGGCTCAAAATGACAAACCAAATCTGTCCTAGGACTCCTATAGTTATATACACAACTATAATCTATTCCAAGAGGGTTTCCAAGCATAAAATCTATATACATATTGGTATATATATACACATGTATATATTCGATACAACCAAACCCTATTTCTAACAATTGGTGGGGTGTGTGTGTGTGTGTGTGTGTGTGTCCTGGAGCTTACAGAAATGGGATAAATCTGAGAATAAAAACAGTAAAATACAACCGTTGTATACCATAATTTAATATACTATATATATATATATATATATATATATATATATATATATTTTTTTTTTTTTTTATTTTTTTATTTTTATTTTTTTATATATTTTTATATATAAAATATATATATATATATATATATATATATATATATATATATATACACAAATGCTCAAAATGGAAAGATACGCAATGATGCGATATAATATAAAGAGTCTAAAATCTGGAATAATATCTCCCTCGACCCATTATCAATATGTATGCATTAGGAATGGATTTCAACGGGATTTTATACATATATAATTAAACATATATATACATAGCTATATAGAAAGCATATATATACTCATAATTGATGTAAAATTATGAAACAAAGCCAAAAGTTGGTTCCCACATATCCGAAACCTCGTATAAGTCCTGAAAACTCAGATTTTAGAAGCTAAGAAGCTGGGAATCAAAATACACTCATCCAATTCACAAAATGACCCAAAATGCAAAATACACGAAACGAACCCGCGAAACTCGGCATACACGTTAGTCTTGACCCATGTGATGCATTCGTATACTCTCGTGTTCAAAATCGTGTCCGTGTCTTGTCCACAGAATGCGTATCGAAATTTCCCGATACCGCGTGATACGCGTGCGTTCTCGCTCGTTTGAGCGCCGCACACGCAACGAAACACCCCGTGCTTGTGCACGTAGCTGGGGGAGTCCTGGGGTAGGTCTAGGACACGGTGACACGACGACACACTGCCCGAAGCAGCGCATACAGCCCCCGTACCCGTGCGGCTTGCTGCGCCCGCGCGCTCGGGCGCCCTCTTGCGCGTGGTTCCGGCCTCGCTGCTCGCTCATCGGGCCACGTCGCGACTCGGGTTTCATCCTACGGGTCATCTAGGTATAGGTCGACATGTTTTGGGTCCTGGAATGGGTCTTTGCTGCGTCGTGTGTGCGCACGAAGTCCGTTTCTGCGACAAAAATGACAGGCTTAATGCACAGTGGCTGAGCGGTGCACGCGCAATTTCTCCGCGCTCGATCAACTAAAAGCCGTGAAATTTTACGAGCATGGGGGCAGAGGTTGCCCCCACGTGCTCACAAATTTTCACACAAAAATATGCTCTGTGCATCGAGAAATCATGCACGGACATCAGGGCACGCACGGCCTCGTGCACTGGATCCGTGCACGTGCATCCGTTGTCTGAAACGCCGCTGATACGATGCCAAAACCAAAACCGTCTTCACGAAAGTTTATCAAAATCATATTATCTAGACATCCATGAAGTCAGAATCGAAAAACAACAACTTTCTATCCTAAGCGGTATTTCGTCGAACACGTGTCGTAAGGGACCGACACGTGTCCGATACCGCCATCAAACGAAGTCGAAAATCAACCAAATTTCGTGGACAAGACTAGGGCACCTATATGGATGCAAAAATGAAAGAAAAACTAGATTTGCAATGGTAGATTAGGGTTTACCTATTGAGTGTCAAAACTCAATGAACGGGGCTCCCCAGTTATCGTGTCGACCGATTTCTCTCCAGCAAAAACCTCCGTCTCCACTCTAGAAATGCTCCACTAGATCCTCCTCTCCTCGATGAGCGCAACGGAGTTCGTTTGGAAAGAAACGGACTCCGGATGAAGGAATTATGAGTTTTGGAGAGGTGGATCTATTAGGGTTTCCTAGTGGAGGCTCAAAACTTCACAAATGAAAGTAAGGGGGAGGGGGTACTGTTGTTTGGGTGGCGAAGGGGGTTCTCTAGGGTTAGGGTTTCATTTGGGCCAACTCTTCTCAAGTAGAAATGGGCCCAAGTCAAAAGGTTAAAAGCTAGCATGCAAAAAGGCTAAATTAAATCAATTAAAGCCTTAAAATAATCTAATGCATAAAAATAAATTCTAAAATTGAAAATAATAATTCTAACGCATGGTTAGTCCCTATACAATGTCCCCTAAGGTTAAACCAGTTGCTAGCACAATCATAAGTCAACATATTCAAAAAATCACATAAAGGCCAAAATGGCTAAAATGACTAAAATCATCTAAACCACTCCAAAAATAGAGATTAAAACTAAATAAATTTTTAAAAACAAAATGTGAATTTTAATTACATTATTAGGCTTCCAGTGAAGGTTGAATAAGTTCAAACTACCAAGTCACCAGTCTGCAACCAATCAAACCACACTGCAAGCAATCTAATTTATAAATAGATAAAAATTCAAATAAAAATCATAAAAATTGAAATAAATAACAATTACTAAAATAACATTGAAATTGAAAAGTGAGTGTGACACAATCTCTGGATTGTATTGGACTACGACATGGTGATCAGGACATAGTCCCTGCAGCCATTCGACTGGCGAGGCAAAAACTATGTAGTCGTAGATGAAGTTGACTGTCCTCCGACCCTCATCCCTCGGCAATGATGATACAACAACCAATTAGAGAGGATACTCTGAGAGATCCATCTGAGTAGGACGTATACTCTGAGAGATCACCTTTACAAGAATGATATCAGTAGTGGGATTGAGTGTTGGAGGATATATTATCAGAATATACGTCATACTCAGATGGGTCTCTCACCGTTACTATTTTTTTCTGACAGCATGGTGGATGTGCTCCGTCAACAGATTCTTGCTCCGAGCCAAAACTTTGCCCCGGAGCTCAAGTCGACATCCTTCTTGTAGAGCTCGAGTGAGAGGTTCCTGACAGCATGGTGGTCTCCTTTGTCAAAGTATCCGTGCTCGTCCCACATTGGTTGTGGGACAAGCACGGATACTTTGACAAAGGAGACCACCATGCTGTCCGAAACCTCTCACTCGAGCTCTATACGAAGGATGTTCACTTGAGCTCCAGGGCAAAGTTTTGGCTCAGAGCAAGAATATGTTGACGGAGCACATCTACCATGTCACGACCCACACCCTAGAGTAAGGGCACGAAACGGGGGTACGTCCAGCCTACGCCGTAGTGTCGGCGGTAGAACGCTGTCCTAGGTCTCACGCATCTAACAGTATAAGGCTAAACAGTTTATACTCCCTGAATGGGGGTGACTTAGCAGAATGTAAACTCAATCACAACTAAGGAAGAAAAAGCACGATATGATATAGAACTCAAATGAATACAGATGATCAGAAGAGTCTAAGTGTCTAAGATAACAACTCAGCAACATCCAGAAATACAAGTCTCAACTACAGAGTATGAAAGAATATATATAATCCAGATCTCAAATGGCAGAAATAGTAAACCTAGATTAAACTAGTCCCAAGACAACATAAGTAAGATAAAGACTAACTAAACTAGTCTAGGTAGTAGGGGTAATGTCATCAGCTAGAGCTGGGTCCTCCTGAGAGTCCAGCTCACAAGTTTCGTCTAGGGCTGTCCCGTAGAAGGTGTCAACACCAGTCTCATCCTCGTCCTCTGTAAACATTCAACGGTGCCCAATCAGGACGGAGCGAGCGCAATACATCTCAACAGTTCATAGCAGGTTAGAAAATATAATCATGCAGTAAAGTAAGATACAGGAAACTGAAGAAAGTACAGAATGTAAACAGAGAGAGAACTGTAATAGAAATATCTACTATAAGTAGAGAACTAACAGTGGCTAGTGAGTCAGAGTACAATATAAACATGTGAATGGCATAGGAGATTCTGATGAGACACTACGGAGGTGATCAGATGAGATACTACTTGGGTATTATTCATATGCCTACTTCTACTACCCCGTACCCCCAATCAATATACATGGATGCAGCCAGGTTATGTTATGATTCATGTAACGGCCCACAAGGGGTGATACATGGTAGGCCCAAAAATGGGTGATTCTAGGAATGCCCATAAATGGGTGATTCAAGAAAGACTCTGTGATCATGAGAGTACATATCATAAGTGATCAATGAACCATGAAGCATAGTGATACACAATGTAAGTGAAACGCACAAAACATGTAGTATCCGATGCTCCCTGAGGGGATAACATCTCAAGAAGGGATCCATATAATACTAATCGGTGTGACCAACGTTACAGTATCAAGTAAAGTAATTTAAAGCAGGAGAATAATTCTAACAGGATATGAAATGATCAGAGAATGTACTCGCCTGCTATCTGAGTGTCTGGATGAAATGTATTGTCCGAGGAGAGGTGTCTGGCTCCTAATCAGAACAGCACAAGTCACAACAAGTCCAAAATGGTAATATGAAGTTCTACTATGCATTCTACATGATTCTAGGTCAATCTAGACCAAAGTCAACTCTTGGTCAACTTTGGTCAACCCTTGAAGTCAAACTAGGTCAACTAGGGCTAACCAAGTCTAAACTAGTCAAATCAAGACTAAACAAGTCTAACTAACTCTATACTAGGCAAACAGACACACCCATAGGCCATGAGCCTTAGGCTAGTCTATCTCATGCCTATAACCAAACCATATCACATATATACATAACAATATATATCTAAAATATAATACACACACATATTATAACATATAGGATACCTATATATACATCTCACATACATATATATATATACATGTGTATATATACACATACATAGAGAATAAGGAAAGGGAATGTATGTTTTCATGTGTGTGTGTGAGAGAATACAAGAGGGCATGTGTGTGTATGAGTGAGAGTGTCAAGAGAGCATGTGTGTGTGTTAGTAACAAGAGAGGGTGTATGTGTGAGTGCCACATAGAGTTGTGTCAAGAGTGTCACATGAGGGTGTCAATGTGTGGGTGTTTAGTGATATACACTTGTGTGTGTGTGAGTCATGAGGGTGTGTAGGTAAACCTGTGTACAGTGTGAGGCAAATGGAAAATAGTGGCATGGCATAAACCTGTGTGTAGTGTTCCTGGAATCAGTTCATTTTCAAAACTGTGTACATGCTAACAGGAAAATAGGGAGTGATAGGAATGTGGGTGTTCAAGGGTTCACATGATTGTGTAACCTAGGAAACAGGGAGCTGTACATTGCAAAGCAGTGTGTACACTGGAAATTAGGGAAAAATAGTGTAGGACAGCTCCTGGAAATTAGTTAGTGAAATCCTGGAAATAGTGAGCTGACACAACCATTGAATCAATTTGAATAGGAGTACATTCAATGTTAAGGAAAGGAAATCAAATCAGGATATTGGAAACAATGTATCAGTCAAATACAATAATAAAAACCCAATAAAATGCCCAAATCCAATTACCATATAAAAAGTCTAATCTAATAAGTAATTATGAATTAAACATGAACTACAATATGTGGGGATCATTGACAGATGAATACATAAGATTAAAATGGGATTTAAATGTTTAGGAATTCAAAAATACCAATGTATCAGTAAACGGTATCAGCCGAATGTAATTTCGAATTCAAAACCCCATTCCATATCAAACAACCCAATCCCAAATGTAAATCCAATCTAACATATATTATTAATCATGTTTAGGATCTAATTAGCAATTAAAATCACAATTTAAACATTAAAAACTGGAATTAAAATAATGAAACAATCTAATAGACTGTACACGCACAGGCACGCCCCGTACACAGCCAACTGCATGTCCGACATGACACGAGAGACCCTGAAACTTGACACACACGATGTCAGTCAATGCCCCTTCGTGTGTGTCCAATATCTCGTGTCCAAATGTCGTGTCCACTGTGCATTCATACCTGAGTAGCAGGACAGATCTGTGCAGCAAAAATATGTGTGTTCACGTGTCCAAATCGACACGACACAACACGAAAACCAACTCAGTCAACCAAATTCTAACAAGCAACACTAAACCCTAGAATCCTATTCAAAATTTTCCTAGAAATTAGGTCGAAATCCCCTTTGGGGCATTTCATCAAAGACTAGGTTATAGGGACTGATATGTGTCCAAATAGGACACGAATTGGACACAATATCCTACAGAAATCTAGGGTTAGCTAGGGGACACCTAGATCTAGGCTAATATGCAATAATAACAGCAATTTTAATAAGTTTTGAAGGAATTACCTATAGGTGTCAATTTTCCCAAAAAGCTCCAAAGAGGGGGTGTTCTTCTTGATGGCCAAACTTCACCAAATTATCCACACTCTGAAATTTCTCAACACAAACAATAAGTAGAAGGAATTTAGAACCTATTGCAATTGGTTTGGATGGAAAAGGAATTAAATTGGATTTTTTAGGAATTATTGAAGTTGGAAATTTACCTCTTTTTCCAACTTGTGATCTTTCTTAAAAGAGGCTTGCCCTAAATGGAAGAGAGTATAAATAGGGGTAGGGTTCCCAATGTGGCCGGCCAAGCTAGGATTAAGGTTAGGTTTTAGGTTAGCAAATGGGCTTGGGCCAAATTCACAAGCTATGGGCTAAGTTGCTAATTATTGTTTCCAAAACCATAAGTCATGGCATATGTGTCACGACCCGCACCCTAGAGTAAGGGCACGAGAAGTGGGTACGTCCAGCCTACACCGCAGTGTCGGCGGTAGAATGCTGTCCTAGGTCACAACATCTAACAATGTAATGCTAAACAGTTTATACTCCCCGAATGGGGGTGACATAGCAGAATGTAAACTCAATCACAACTAAGAAGAAGTACGATATGATATAAAACTCAAATGAATACAGAAGATCATAAGAGTCTAAGTGTCTAAGATAACATCTCAACAAACATCCAGAAATACAAGTCTCAACTACTGAATATGAAAGAATATATACAATCCAGATCCCAAATGACAGTAATAGTAAAACCTAGACTAGGGAGCCTCAGTCTCTATAGCTAATGGATCCGACTAGAAATCCGCATCACTGGTGTCATCTAGAGCTGCCCCGTAGTAGGTATCCACACAGGCCTCCTCCTCGTCCTCTGTAATATTTTCAACAGGTCCAGTCAGGACAGAAGCGAGCATAAAACATCTCAACAGATCATAGCAGGTTAGAAAATATAATCATGCAGTAAAGTAAGATACAGGAACTGAAGAAAGTACAGAATGTAAACCGAGAGAGAACTGTAATAGAAATATCTACTATAAGTAGAGAACTAACAGTGGCTAGTGAGTCAGAGTACAATATAAACATGTGAATGGCATAGGAGATTATGGGAACTATACTATAGAGTGATTCTGGGAACTACACTACTTGGATATTATTCATATGTCTACTTCTACTCCTCCGTACCCCCAATCAATACACAAGGATCCAGCCAGGTTATGTTATGATCCATGTAATGGCCCACTAGGGGTGATACATGGTGGGCCCATAAATGGGTGATTCTGGGAATGTCCATAAATGGGTGATTCTGGAAATGTCCATAAATGGGTGATTCAAGGAAGACTCTGTGATCATGAGAGTACATGTCACAAGTGATCAATGAACCGTGAAGCATAGTGATACACTATATAAGTACAACGCACAATACATGTAGTATCCGATGCTCCCTGTGGGGATAACATCTCAAGAAGGGATCCATATAGTACTAATCCGTGTGACCAACGTGACAGTATCAAGTAATATAATTTAAAGCAAGAAAATAATTCTAAACAGGATATGAAATGATCAAAGAATGTACTCGCCTGGTATCTGAGTGTCCAAGATGAAAGTACTGTCCGAGGAGTGGTGTCTGGCTCCTATTTAGAACAGCACAAGTCATAACATGTCCAGAATGGTAATAAGGTGCACTACAATGCATTCTAAATGAATCTAGGTCAATCTAGGCCAAAGTCAACTCTTGGTCAACTTTGGTCAACTCTAAAAGTCAAACTAGGTCAACTATGGTCAAACTAGGTCTAACAAGTTAATCTAGGCTCATCAAGTCTAAACTAGTCTATCTAGTCCAATCTAGACTCAACCAAGTCTAGCCTTGCTAGCACACACATCTCAAGAGCAACAAATCAAAAACAAGTCTAGTTAGCTAGTACACATAGGACCATAGGCTAAAAGCTATCCACACACATCACATCACTATATACACATAGATAGTCTATTTATATACACATACATCATATATATTATCCATATATTCATATATGCATATTTGCATCTATATATACATAAGCTCATACATAAATATATATATACATAGATACATAGAGAGGTAGTAAGATAGGAACTAGGTGTCAAGTGTGTGGTACATAGTGTATAGGTGTCACAGTATACATGGCAAGTGAGGGTGCAAGTGTGTGTATAAGTGAACCTGGAAATCAACATGTGTGTGTGTATGAGTGTATGAGTGTATGGTGAGGAAAAATAGTGTGAGAGGAATTATGTGAACTTGTGTTCAGTGTTCAGGTCAAATTCAGTGTTAGAGAGAAGCTGATGTGAGTTTTTGTGTGTGTGTGTGTCATTCACATGGGTGTGTGTGTATAAGAGGAGGGTGAGAGTTTGTTAGGGACAAAAGTGTGTGTGTGTGTATGGCCTGTGTTCAGTAAAATAGGGAACCAAATATTGCAGGAACCATTTGTAATATCAGTGTTGCACAACAGTCCCAGGTTTTACACATTTCGGGTTTTCTTCTAACAGGATATCAATAAGCATAGGAAATGAGTCATGTGTCAATCTCATATAAACACAACTAGAAAAACTGTAAATAAGGGACTGATTTCAGTCCTAAAATCAATAACTCAAACTGGAAATGAAGGCAGGGAAGAAAACTGGAAAAATAAGGAAGTTCAGAACACAAGTCCAGAGCTTGGTTAAACACGACCAAACCAATCAAAACTACATAAAATTCAACCAACCCATTAGCTAGCATATGCCATACATTAATAGCAACTATTTAACATCCTATCATGCATTTAGCAAAGTAATACACGAATTGAATACAAGAGAAAACTGAGAACTCTGATACAAGAACAGGTATTCAGGAAAAATTGGAATTCTTGAATTGGAATCAACAAAACATGTTAATATCTACTTAGATTGGTTGGTAAACAAGGAGTGGGGTATGAACATGTTATTCAGTGTCAATGTGTCCTACTACGAGGATACAGACGTGTCCAAATGAAGAAAACTCAAAAACAGCACAACACAGACACATACTAAACAACACAGTGTCGTGCACGTGTTCCAGAGAGTCTAGGACACGACACGACATGAATCAAACCTCGTTCTCGTGTCAGTGGGTTCTCCTAGTGTCCACCTAGGTTCATGTCACACTGATTTGGGTCCTAGTGTGTCGTGTCTAAAGTTCTAGGGCCGTATTAGTGGCCCGAAACGAACTGTACGCGTGCAGTGCAAAACCAATGCACGAGCTCGTGCTCGCTCGACACGACACGAGAGATCGTGCCACTTGGAGAGTGTCGTGTCAGACACTACCCCAATGTGTCCTCAAAGAATCACGTGTCCTACACAGGGAGAACTTGACCCCGAGTAGCAGAACAGTGTTCACGGGCTGAATCGTGCGTGTTCACGTGTCCAAACCGAAACGACACGACACTAATTTAATCTCAGACCAACAGAAATCCATAAGCCACACAAAAACAATAATTCCTATTCAAATACTTTCCTAAAAATAGATCAAAATCCCCTTTGGGGTATTTCATCAAACACTAGGTATATTGGACTGATACGTGTCCATTTAGGACACGAAATGGACACGAAATGCCACGAATTTCTAGGGTTAGATAGGGGACACCTAGATCTAGGTTAATATGCAATAATAACAACAATTTCAATAAGATTTGAAAGAATTACCTATAGGTGTCAAAAACCAAAGAAAGCTCCAAAGAGGGGGTATCTCCTTGCTCCCCAAACTTCACCAAATTGCTAAAAAATGAAAATAAAGTATACACACAGCAAGAATAACTAAATTAGAACCTATTGTAATTTGTTTGAGGAAAAAATGAATTAAATTAGATTTTCTACGAATTTCTAAAGATTGAGCATACCTCTCTTTCCAAAAGTGAACTTTCTAAAGGAGGCTAACCTAATGGAAGAGACTATTTATAGAGTGGGATTCCCAATGTAGGTTGGCCGGCCATGCTAGGGTTTGGGTTAGGTTCACATGGTGTTGGGCTATGGGCTTCTATGGGCTAAGTTGCTAATTAATGGTTTCAAAACCATAAGTCATGGCTTATGACTAAAAGCCTCTCTATTCTAACTTAAGTTTTAAATGACCTATTAGGAATTAACTTAATGTTAGGTTAGGGTCACATGACCTAATCAAGTCACCACCACTAGGGTTAGCATCTAGGTTAGGCTCCAAAGTCAACACTAGTCAAAGTCTAGAATATCACTCAATTAAATTATACTAAAAATCACATAAATTCTAATAAATCCTAATAATTCACAATAATTCCAAATAAATCCCAAAAATTCAAAAATGACCAAAATACCCTCAAACTAGAAATGTGGTAGTGACAAATCTACCCTCCATAAAAGAATTTCGTCCTCAAAATTGAAAGACGAAATACAACTGATAGGAAGGATAGAAAGTATACCTCATGGTCCAAAAAGATATGGGTATCGCTCGCGTATCTCATCCTCCCGCTCCCAGGTAGACTCTCCTGGAGAATGATGCCTCCATGCGACACGTACCAAAGGTATCACCTAGTTCCTCAGTACCTTCTCCCGTCGATCCAGAATCTCCACTGGCTGCTCTAGATAGCTGAGAGAAGGCCCAACCTCAATCTCCGAATGATCAAGCACATGGCTAGGGTCAGCCACGTACCGTCTCAACTATGATACGTGGAATACGTTGTGGACACCCACTAGTGCAGGTGGCAAGTCTAGCCTGTATGCTACGTCACCGACTCTCCCGCTGATAACGAAAGGGTCGATGAAGCGCGGGCTAAGCTTCCCGCCTCCACCAAAACGTATCATACCACGAGTCGGAGATATCCTCAAGAAAACCTGGTCTCCAACCTAATCACAAGCAAGGTCTCGATTTAATTATGATAAACAAACATGATCAATAAAACACAACAATCAACCCTAAATCTAATCCTACTCTAATCTGTACCTCAAACTCCAAGGGCCTCCGGTGGCTATCGGCCCAGTGCCGATGTCTGTCCTGTGCCACGCGAAGTCTGTCCCTGATGAGCTTCACCTTCTCGGCTGCGTCAACAACCATCTCTGGCCCCAGTAAAGCTCGCTCACCAACATCATCCCAAGATAAGGGTGTACGACACCTACGTCCATACAGAGCCTCGAAAGGTAACATCTCAATGCTGGCCTGGAAACTGTTGTTGTAAGCAAACTCCACCAAATGTAGATGATCCTCCTAAGAACCTCCAAAGTCCAAGACGTACGTCCGCAGCATATCCTCGAACGTCTGAATAGTCCTCTCTGACTGTCCGTCCGTCTGGGGTGGTATGCAGTACTAAACTTGAGCTGAGTGCCAAAACTAGTCTGCAGACTCATCCAAAAATGGGAAGTAAAGCGACTATCCCGATCCGAGACGATGCCGACCGGAACTCCGTGAATCCTGACTATTTGTCGCATATACATCTCTGCAAGCCTCTCCGTAGACGTATCCACCTTGAATGGCAAGAAGTGGGCTGATTTGGTCAACCTGTCAACGATGACCCAAATTGCGTCTTTCCTTCCTGGTGTATGCGGTAATCCAGATACGAAATCCATAGTGACATGCTCCCACTTCTACTCGAGAATGGGTAGCGGCTGTAATAATCTACCGGGCCTCTGTCTCTCTGCTTTGACCTGCTGACAGGCCAACACCTAGCTACGAAGCGAGCCACCTCCCGCTTCATCCCGTACCACCAAATATGCTCTCTCAGATCTCGGTACATCTTATTGGCACCCGGGTGTATAGAGTACTGAGATCTGTGGGCCTCCTGTAACACCTACTCCCTGAGCTCTCCGCTGGGCACACATAACCTGGAACCGTGCCTCAAGGCACCATCCTCTGTAAGAGAAAACTCATCATCCACTAATCCTACACGAACCTGCTCTCAGAGACACCGTAGAGCAACGTCCTCAAACTGTGCCGACTTGATCCTCTCCACCAAGTCCGACTGAATCTGCAGGCCCCATAACTGCATCTGAACTCCGGGCACGATCACCTCAATCCCAAGGCTCTCTAAATCAGCAAGCAAGTGACGGTCCATGGTCAAACACATGGCTGTCGGATACCTACTCAAGGCATCGGCAACCACGTTGGCCTTCCCTAGGTGATACTGAAGTGATATGTCGAAGTCCTTCATAAACTCTAGCCATCTGTGCTACCTCATGTTGAGCTTCTTCTGAGTGAACACATACTTTAAGCTCTTGTGATCTGTAAAAATTTTCACCCTCTCTCCATACAGGTAGTGCTTCCACAACTTCAGAGCAAATATCACTACTGCCAGCTCCAGGTCATGGGTAGGGTAGTTCTTCTCATAGGGACGTAATTGCCTGGAAGCATAGGCGATCACCTTCCCATGATGCTATAAGACACAACCCAGCCCCTTCCCTAAAGCGTCACTATAAATAGTGAATCCTCCTGATCCTGAAGGCAATGTCAGAATCGGAGCTGTCGTAAGCCGCTTCTTTAACTCATCAAAAGCTGCCTGACACTCCTCTGACCAAACATACTCAGTATCCTTCCGGGTCAACCGAGTCAACGGCTCTGCAACCCGGGAGAAATCCTGCACAAATCTCCTATAATATTCTGCCAGCCCCAGGAAACTCCTGATCTCTGCAACTGAAGTCGGCGCTGCCCATGCCTCAACTGTTATGATCTTCTTGGGGTCAACTGAGATACCATCTCCAGTCCCCACATGCCCCAAAAAGTCAAACCGATCCAAAAAGAACTCACTTGGAGAGTTTCCCATAAAGCTGCTCCTTCCTGAAAATCTCCAGCACTATCCTCAGATGCTCCTCGTGCTCCTCCTCAGCCTTAGAATATACCAAGATGTCGTCAATGAACACCACCACGAACTGATCCAGGTACTGGTGGAACACCTTGTTCATTAGGTTCATAAACACTGCTGGTACATTGGTTAGCCCAAACGGTATAACCAAAAACTCAAACTGCCCGTACCGCGTCTTGAAAGCGGTCTTAGGAATATCCTCCCTTTTCACCTTCACCTGGTGATAACCTGACCTCAAATCAATCTTGGAGAACACCCGAGCTCCGCTCAACTGATCAAAGAGATCATCGATCCGCGACAGTGGGTATCTGTTCTTGATCGTCAGGTTGTTGAGTGCCCTATAGTCAATACACATCCGTACTGACCCATCCTTCTTCGGCACAAATAATACTGGTACACCCCATGGCGACGAACTCGAACGGATGAAGCCCTTGTCCTGCAGCTCATCCACCTGCTTCTTCAGCTCCACCAACTCACTGTTGTTCACCCGATAGACATGATGAGAGATGGGCTCCGCTCCTGGAACTAAGTCTATCGAGAACTCAATGTCTCTGTCTGGTGGCAATCCAGGCAACTCCTCTGGAAAAACATCCATATACTCTGCTATTAAGGGGTGTGGAATCGTCTGCTCCTCAACCGAGACTCCGTAGAAAACTCTGCTGCTCTGCATCGCCTGACGTCTGGATTACTCGAACTCTGGCTCCCCCGGCACTCTGAAGAGAACTCTACCCCCTCTGCAATCAATACTGGCGTGGTACCTGCTCAACCAATCCATACCGAGTACTATATCGTAGTTCGGCAATGGCATTACGAGCACGCTCACCTCCAACTCACGGCCTCCCAAAACAATACTTCGACCCTTACAAACATCACTCACGAGGATAATGCTACCCTCCGGTCGTGATCTTGTAAGTCCTAGGCAATGATTTAGCTATGATACCGTGTCTAATCGCAAATTATACTGATATAAAACTATGCGAAGCAACGGAATCGAATAATGTAAAAGCTGGTCTGGAGTTGAGAAGAACCGAACCTGCGATCAGCTCTCCTATCACCTCTGCATCCTCAGCCGCCATGGCGAAAGCTCGCCCCTGCTGGCCTCCCCTGGCCTGCTGCTGATGCTGAACAAATCTCTGCTGCTGTGTTGGCAGGGCTGGTCCCCTCTGCTGGCCTGCTGGATCTCTGACTGCTGCTCCCTGAGCTGCTCGTCCCGTGGTCAAGGTACACTCCCTCATTTGATTGTCTGCTGAACCACATACTAGGCAC
Organism: Iris pallida; assembly: GCA_029216955.1. Lineage (NCBI taxonomy): Eukaryota > Viridiplantae > Streptophyta > Magnoliopsida > Asparagales > Iridaceae > Iris > Iris pallida. The sequence continues at coordinate 12,166,928 of JANAVB010041814.1, forward strand.
TTGCCCAGTCTCTTCCTACACTCGCTCCACCCGTGCCCTGGCTTCTTGCAATAAGCACAGGTGGTGGCCTGCTGCCTCGGTGCCTGCTGCTGCACCCTCTGCTGCTGATGCTGTACTGGCTGATGCCTCGACTGCTGAAACTGCTGCGGCTGGAACCTCTGCTGCTGCTGGTACTGCTGGTGCTGCGGCTGAAAGTGCGGCCTCTTGGCCGGTCCTCCGCTACTGCTACCTCCCTGGAAGTCTTGCCCCCTCTTGAGCCTAAGCTCAAGATCATCCTCTGCAGCTAACGCATCCACTAGGATCTCCTCAAAGGTAGTGCTGTGGGCATTCTTGGTGTAGGACTTGACCTCCTTTACCAAGCATTTCCGGAACCTCCGGGACTTCGTCGCCTCCGACAAGCCCTCTATAAATCTCTTCAGGCGGCAGAACTCTCCTACGTACTCCTCCACAGACTGGCTCCCCTTGACTAGGGCCTCGAACTGAGTCTCGAGGGCTCCCAGCGCTGCATCCGGGAAGAACTTCTCCTTGAACAGCTTCTTGAATACTGTCCAAGTCTGTCCTGCAGTACCAACTCTCGGGTCGGTCTGGTACCACGTACGGGCCAGATCCCGTATCATGCTGGCAGCTGCCTCAATCTAGAGCCTCGTCGGGATCTCAGCCAACCTGAATATCTCCACCATGTGCTCAATCCACTCGTCGGCATACAAGATTCCTTCTGTCCCTCAGAAGTCCCTCGGTGCATCTTCTAAAAATCTTGGATGCCCTTCTCCCGTGGCTGGTGCGGCTGCGGGGCTGCCGCTGGCTGAGCTACAACTCTCTCTACCGTAGTCACGGTCAGATCAATGCCTCGTGTGAGCTCTGCTGTGTGCCTCTGTTGCTGGGTCTGCTGACCCTCTATGTACTGCCGAAAGAAGGCTAACAGCTGAACGACGTCAACTGTCCCCGAAGGTGGCTGCTGCTGCTGAAGCACATCCGGAATCACCAGACTCGGCTCATGCCTCACAGGTGGAGAGGCTCCTCCGAAAGCAGCTGAAACGCCTACCCCAGCTGGCATGACTGGGCTGCGGTACCAGGGGCTGGCTGCTGAGTATGAGAGGTGGCAGACCTCTCATCGGCGTCCCCCCGGCCCTGGCGATGTGATCTCGTCTCAACCATCCTGGAGACACAGATCAAAAAGAAACAATTGCTGAGAATGAGTCGAAATATCAAAGGAGGATAGTTTAAATTCAAAGGAAGACAATAAGCAGCGAAATTTAGATTTACGGAATCTGATAAAGAGTTTTTCCTAATGTGATTGAGTACCTTCAAAAAATTCCTAATTCTACTGCAGGCTGTAGTGATATTCTAGTTCGAATACCACTATATTTCAAATCTAGACCTGCATGGGCCACCACTAAAAATGTGTCACGACCCGCACCCTAGAGTAAGGGCATGAGAAGTGGGTACGTCCAGCCTATGCCACAGTGTCGGCGGTAGAACGTTGTCCTAGGTCACAACATCTAACAATGTAATGCTAAACAGTTTATACTCCCCGAATGGGGGTGATATAGCAGAATGTAAACTCAATCCAACTAAGAAAGAAGAAGTACGATATGATATAAAACTCAAATAAATACAGAAGATCAGAAGAGTCTAAGTGTCTAAGATAACATCTCAGCAAACATCCAGAAATATAAGTATCAACTACTAAATATGAAAGAATATATACAATCCAGATGCCAAATAATAGTAATAGTAAAACCTAGACTAGGGAGCCTCAGTCTCTATAGCTAATGGATCCGGCTGGAAATCCGGATCACTGGTGTCATCTAGAGCTATCCCGTAGTAGGTATCCACACAGGCCTCCTCCTCGTCCTTTGTAATATTTTTAACAGGTCCAGTCAGGACAGGAGCGAGCACGAAACATCTCAAAAGATCATAGCAGGTTAGAAAATATAATCATACAGTAAAGTAAGATACAGGAACTGAAGAAAGTACAGAATGTAAATCGAGAGAGAACTGTAATAGAAATATCTACTATAAGTAGAGAACTAACAGTGGCTAGTGAGTCAGAGTACAATATAAACATGTGAATGACATAGGAGATTCTGGAAACTATACTATGGAGTGATTTTGGAAACTATACTACTTAGACTTCTACTCCCCCGTACCCCCAATTAATACACAAGGATCCAGCCAGGTTATGTTATGATCCATGTAATAGCCCACTAGGGGTGATACATGGTAGGCCCATAAATGAGTGATTCTAGAAATGCCCATAAATGGGTGATTCAAGGAAGACTCTGTGATCATGATAGTACATGTCACAAGTGATCAATGAACCGTGAAGCATAGTGATACACCATGTAAGTGAAACGCACAGAACATGTAGTATCCGATGCTCCCTATGGAGATAACATCTCAAGAAGGGATCCATATAGTACTAATCCTTGTGACCAACGTGATAGTATCAAGTAAAGTAATTTAAAGCAAGAAAATAATTCCAAACAGTATATAAAATGATCAGAGAATGTACTCGCCTGGTATCTGAGTGTCCAAGATGAAAGTACTGTCCGAAGAGTGGTGTCTGGCTCCTATTTAGAACAGCACAAGTCATAACATGTCCAGAATGGTAATAAGATGCACTACAATGCATTCTAAATGAATCTAGGTCAATCTAGGCCAAAGTCTACTCTTGGTCAACTCTAAAAGTCAAACTAGGTCAACTATGGTCAAACTAGGTCTAACAAGTTAATCTAGGCTCATCAAGTCTAAACTAGTCCAATCTAGACTCAGCCAAGTCTAGCCTTGCTAGCACACACATCTCAAGAGCAACAAGTCAAAAACAAGTCTAGTTAGCGAGTGCACATAGGACTATAGGCTAAAAGCTATCCACACACATCACATCACTATATACACATAGATAGTCTATTTATATACACATACATCATATATATTATCCATATATTCATATATGCATATTTGCATCTATATATACGTAAGCTCATACATAAATACATATATATATAGATACATAGAGAGGTAGTGAGATAGGAACTAGGTGTCAAGTGTGTGGTACATAGTGTATAGGTGTCACAGTGTACGTGGCAAGTGAGGGTGCAAGTGTGTGTATAAGTGAACCTGGAAATCAGCATGTGTGTGTATGGGGGTATGGTAAGGAAAAACAGTGTGACAGGAATTATGTGAACTTGTGTTCAGTGTTCAGGTCAAATTCAGTGTTAGAGAGGAGCTGATGTGAGTTTGTATGTGTGTGTCATTCACAAGGGTGTGTGTGTATAAGAGGAGTGTAATAGTTTGTTAGGGACAAAACTGTGTGTGTGTGTGTGTGTGTGTGTATGGCATGTGTTCAGTAAAATAGGGAACCAAATGTTGCAGGAACCATTTGTAATATCAGTGTTGCACAACAGTCTCAGGTTTTACATATTTCAGGTTTTCTTCTAACAGGATATCAATAAGCATAGAAAATGAGTCATGTGTCAATCTCATATAAACCCAACTAGGAAAACTGTAAATAAGGGACTGATTTCAGTCCTAAAATCAATAACTCAAATTGGAAATGAAGGCAGGAAAGAAAACTGGAAAAATAAGGAAGTTCAGAACACAAGTCCAGAGCTTGGTTTGTAGGAACGAAATAGTAAAGCACAATACTCTAGAGGGAGGTGAATAGAGTTGGTAGCGGAATAATGCTAATTAAAAAATGTTAGCAGCAAGATCACAGAATAATAATCACAACTAAATAATGTAAAGGCAGAGATAAGAAAGCAAACGCAAAGACAGCGATGTATACTGGTTTTTCTCTGTTGAGGACTAGTCCAGTCGGTAGAACTCTTACTACCAGTTGAATCCACTATTGGCAAAACCGCAAGTTTTCTTACGAAGTCCTTGCAACTTCTACAACGCGAGCTTTGATATGAAGAACTCGTCCAACTTCAATTGTGAAGAGGTATTCTTCAATCAAGCCTTCTGATTACAATCACTCAGAAACTTCTAGACCGTACCGCACTGGCAAATCGACTAGAGGATTGTAATTGGCTTGGGATCTGAAATTTAAAGCTCAAGAAAAACTCTTTGGAAGACTGAAAGCTTTAGATAGAGAGAAGATTGAAAGTGAATGAGTGAGTTAAAATGATCGACATCCTTCTCTATTTATAGGAGTTCCAAAGACATAATTCTGGCAGAATTCGGGCAGAATTCGGGCAGAACTCTATGAGAAAATCTCGGTCAAATCCGCAACTGCAGGAGGACCAAGTTCAGAAGAATTCAAAAATCAAAACGGCCACTAACCGAACTCTGGCCGAACTCTGGCCGAGTTCTGTCAGGGTTAGGTTAGGTATTTAAAAATTGTTTTTGAGGATTTTTGAAAACCTTTTTGAAGCTTTTGTTAATATGAATGTTTTTTAAAACTAAGGACATTTTAAAAACATTTTGAAATCATTTTGGAATAGTCTATTTGCCAGTACGACTCGGTGTACAACGTATTCCTAGACTCAATAAAATAAAAAATTTATTGCTCAAAGAAATACAGATTCGAACAGGCAAACATCGCTTCGGTCTTGAACTGTGTAGATAGTTGTTCTTGATCATGTCCAAGAGTCCGATACATCCTGACTAGCTTCATATATCGAGACAGAGTTTGATCAATTATTAAAATCAGTTTGACCATATGACCAATGGGCCAACAATCTCCCCCATTTTGATAATTGACAAACTATGAATGATATAACATTTAAGCTTGAAATAAAATCAAAAATTGTTCATGGCCTGCATTTTCTCAAAAGAATGTTAGATCTTTATTTTTCTCCCCCGTTGTCACTTAGCAAAATAATTGCAAAAGAGAAAAACTCCCCCGCAATCAATGCATAAATAACAAACAGTGAAGAAACACAAGAAAATAATCATAATAAATGGTGGAAATAGTAAAGAAATTAGAATGACATCACAGGCATGTATTTGTTTATAACAGAGAATGATTTCATAGGCAGTTCATAATAGAGAAGCAAATAAAGATGCTATAAATAAGTAAATAAACTGATGTGAACCATAAACTACGCATCTCATAAAAATAAAAATATATTCAGAAGACATCAATAAAATAAATCCAGTACAAGTCCTCAAAAGAAATACTGATAATAAAGTCTAGAAAGATAGAAAAACTTGGAATGTTGGAGCATTTCCAAGTATACAGTAGATAATATCTAAGTCTCAAAAATCAACTAACATATCACAACTCCTCATCATCATCATCATCATCAGCATGACCAGCATGTCCAGAAGGACCAGCTGCAGAGGTACCCGCGCCAGAAGGGTGAGGTGGAGCGCCAGTGTAAAACTCACCGACATAGTCTCGAGGAGGAGCACGGTCAGAACGGTACCAATCATATGCGTTACCGGGCTGAAAGTAGGCATGAACAGCCTCATCCTCACAGCGGTAACCAGAGAAAGCTGGATCTCTAGGAATGGAACCGGCAGAATGTCCAGTCTGGGCAAATCGAAGATCAGCTAAGAATTTGCAATCGTCTGATAACAGATGACGTCGCGGAACTCACGTTCGTGGGCCATATCCGTTATCGAGACGTGCAAATCTGAAAGGTGCTGGTGTATGCCCTCAAATGTCATGGCATACTGCTGAGGAGGTGGAGCAGTAGCAGAAGCAGTAGAAGGAGCAGCAGCAGTCATACTGCGACAAGATAACTTGAGAAACTTGGGCTTAGAGTCTTGAGTATAAGTAGATAAATCAATATCGAAACGCTGGAAGATGCGTGGGAAAATCATCGCATAAGAGAGATTTCTATCTCTTGCACGACAACGTCCCATCATTTGAATAATGGTCTTAGGGGCAGAAAATAGAATCCCCTTAAGAATACGATACATAGCAGATAATTCAAGAGACGTGACATCATCCTTTGAAGTAGACTTTTAAAGGAGAGTGGAGTAAATGATACGGTGCAATTCATAATTAAACAAGTTCAAGTTATTTGCCTTGAACTTTCCAGAGCGAACTCGATCAGGTGCACAGAGTTTAGCTTTGAAACTAGTAAGTGTCGTACCGTCGAGGAAACCAAATTCAGTGATATCAACAAGCGGTTCACCTTCGTTAGGAATACCAAGGATTTTTGCTTAGATAACATCATTAAAATTGATATCTAATCCTCCAACACGAGTACTTACGTCAAACGTATTTAATATGATATTGCAGTAGAACAGTCTAATGGCATTAGTTGCTACGGGGAAACAAAGTTTAACAAAATATTGTAATCCTAATGCCTCAAAGAAAGGGTAGTGTTCTGGAAATATAGTCCACTTGATGGGAGCGCCTGTGCATATGGATCTCATGGAAAAATCTCCATACCACAGTAGGGCTTGATCTAGGGTTTGAAAGTAAAACCCGTCGAACGCGCCATCGCTAGATTGGACTGGCAAAAAGAGGGAATCCGTGGGTGGATTCGAAGATGAACCTTCCTCACTGGGATTGGTTGTCTTCTTCCTCTTGAAGGGGTTAAATCCCTTAGGTGCCATTTGTGCAATAAAAGTAAATAGCACAAAAATAAACGGAGGGAAAATACGGAGTTATACCTCCCAAAATTTGAGTATGTTGTAGAGAACGATGAACTCCGCACGAATCCAAAGTTTGGATTGATTTCACCACGTAGATTGGGAGAGAAGGAGTGGTGAAGAACTAGGGTTAGGGGGCTCTCTCGCGCGGCTGCTGTTGCTGTTTGATGAAGTTTAGAAGCAATGAAGAAGAAAGGCTCTCGGGTTCTGGTTATATAACCTGATACCTTCAACCAAACTCGGGCCGAATTCGGTGCGAATTCTGGCCGAATTCGCCTGGGGTTGGTTTAGAACACTTTCTTTTTCATTGGCTCATTTCAAATATTTAATTCAAAGATTAGTAATTTCAACCTTCAATTAACATAATTAATATTATTTTATAGATTAAATATTATTACACAGCGACTGTCTCAGATTAGCTGTAGGAGTACTGTCCCAGTTGGCGGAGGTTCACCGGAGAACTCTTAAGTTCCGCTTCGCTTCAACCGTAGTTGTGGTGACAGACAGATTCTTTATTGGCTTATCTCTAACACAGTTTTTGCGTATTAAAATATAATCATAAAACAAAATTAATTAATATTATTGACGTCCAAAATTTCTAATTCTCGACGTAAATAATTGAAACGATCTTCTGCTAGAGGTTTTGTGAAAATATAGGCTAATTGATTCTCAGTATCTATGTATACAAGGTCAATATCTCCATTTTGATGATGATCTCTAAGAAAATGATGTCGAATCTCGATATGTTGAGTACGAGAATGACATACAGGATTCTTAGTCAAATTAATAGTGCTCGTGTTATCACAGAAAATGGGAATATGTGTGTAAAATAAATCATAGTCTTCTAAGGTTTGTTTCATCCACAAAATCTGAGCACAACAACGTCCTGCGGCGATATACTCAGCCTCTGTTATTGATAGGACTACAGAATTTTGCTTTTTACTAAACCATGAGACTAAAGCCTTGCCTAAGAAATGACATGTGCCACTGGTACTTTTTCTATCAACTTTGCATCCGGTAAAATCTGCATCCGAATAACCAATAAGGTCAAAGGACTTAGTTTTAGGATACCATAAGCCAACAGAAGAAGTGCCCTTAAGGTATCGAAAGATACGCTTAACTGCGCACAGATGTGATTCCTTTGGATTAGCTTGAAAACGTGCACACAGGCAAACACTAAACATAATATCTGGACGACTAGCAGTTAAATAAAGTAAACTACCGATTATACCTCGATACTTACGTGTGTCGACCGGCTTGCCTTGTTCATCAATATCAAGCTTTGTTGAAGTTGCCATCGGAGTGCCAATAGGTTTGACATTGTCCAGATCAAACTTCTTTAGCAAATTTTTTGTGTACTTGGCTTGATTTATGAACGTCCCATTGTTAGTTTGTTTGATTTGTAGTCCGAGAAAGAATTTTAGCTCTCCTACCATGCTCATCTCAAACTCATTCTGCATACACCTAGAAAATTCTTGACACAGAGATTCATCAGTAGATCCAAATATAATATCATCAACATAGACTTGTATTAAAAGAAGCTAACCATTAAAGGACTTAATAAAAAGTGTAGTGTCAACCTTGCCTTTTGAAAAACCGTTGTCAAGTAGAAAAGAGCTTAGACGATCATACCAAGCACGAGTGGCTTGTTTCAAACCGTATAAAGCTTTCTTCAACTTGAAAACATGATCAGGATTTTTAAAATCTGTGAAACCTGGAGGTTGTGCTACAAAAACTACTTCTTTAATAAAACTATTTAAAAATGCACTCTTGACATCCATTTGAAATAATTTGAAATTATGAAAACATGCAAATGCACATAACATGCGAATGGATTCTAATCTCGCAACTGGGACATAAGTCTCATCGTAGTCGATACCTTCTTCCTGATTGTATCCTTGAGCTACGAGTCGAGCCTTATTACGAGTCACTAAATCATTCTCATTAAGTTTATTTCGGAATACCCAACGGGTGCCAATGACCGGATGATCAATAGGCTTGGGAACAAGTTCCCAAACTTGATTCCGTTCAAATTGGTTTAATTCCTCTTGCATAGTATCTATCCAAAAATTATCACTACATGCTTCATCAATAGTTTTGGGTTCTAGCTGTGAAATGAATACAACACTAGAAACAATATCTCTACTGGATGTACGAGTACTTACACCTTTGGTAATGTCACCAATTACCAAATCCATTGGATGATCAGCCGTAAATTTTAATCTTTTCGGCAGACTCTGAAGGTAGCTGGTTCCTGGATCTTCTCTAGGAGGATCAGCTAGTGCTGAGCTTGGTTGAGAATCAGCTGGTATTGAGCTTGGTACAGATAGATCTTCGTCATTGTCATCGATAGTCATTTGATTCAATTCATCAAAGGTGACATTGATTGATTCTTCGATGATCATGGTTCGTTTGTTGAAGACTCTGTATCCTTTGCTCTTGGCCGCATAACCTAAAAATATACTTTCATCGGCCTTTTCGTCAAACTTTCCCAAATTGTCTTTTGTATTAAGAATAAAGCATTTACAATCAAATATTCTAAAATATTAAACTGATGGAATTCTATCAAACCATAACTCAAATGGAGTCTTCTTCGATTTGGGTCGAATTAGAACTCTATTGAGAACAAAACAAGTTGTATTGACAGCTTCAGCCCAGAAATATTTGGGTAGACTAAACTGGTTTAACATTACTCTGGCTATTTCGGTTAGAGTTCTGTTCTTACGTTCCGTAACTCCATTTTGTTGTGGAGTCCTAGAGCAGGAGAACTCGTGTACAAAACCGTGTGTGTCACAAAATTGCTCAAACTCTGCATTCTCGAATTCGCCTCCATGATCGCTTCTAATATGAGTGATCATGTAACCTTTTTCATTCTGTACTATCTTGTAAAAGGCGACAAATTCGGATAATGCATCATTCTTGCGTGTCAAGAAGTATACCCACGTGTATCTAGAGAAATCATCTACAATTACAAAAGTATATAGCTTACCTCCAAGGCTAGCAACTCTGCTAGGACCAAATAAGTCCATGTGTAGCAATTGTAGAGGTCTAGTAGTTCATACTGCGTTTACTGACTTGAATGTGGATCTGGTAGCTTTGTTCTTTTCACATTGGCTGCATACCGAATCCTTCTTGAATGTGATGTCCGATAAACCACGTACTATCTTCTTTGTGGATAATCTTGAGATTGTGTCCATATTTGCGTGACCGAGTCTCATATGCCAGAGATGACTCTCATCACTTTTAGCCATTAAGTATCTACCTGAAATGTTAGTTTCTTCCAACAAATAGAAAACATATATGTTGTCTTCCCTGATACCTTCAAAGATAGTACTACCAGTTGAGTTATCAACTATAGTACATTTGTCTTTGCCAAAGTTGATGCCATAACCATGATCAGCTAAATGACTTATGCTGAGTAGATTATGTTTCAACTCGGTAACCAGACAGACATCCTTAATCACAGGATAGGGAGACTTACCAACATCACCGATACCAATGATATACCCTTTCAAGTTATTACCGAAGGAAACATAACCTTCCTTCTTCTTCTTCGACAGTGTTGCAAATAATGTAGCGTCATCAGTCATATGCCGTGAACAACCGCTATCGAGGATCCATTTGCTTTTAGCATGTGAAGGGTGTTCCACCTACAAAATAATTTGCAGATGAAACTTTTGGTACCCATTTCTTGTAGGGTCCTGAACTGTTAGCCTTTGCTATCCAAGCATAAATATTTAAATCAACAAGCTTTCTGATTCTACGTGCAAGTAAAATATGACCAATGAGGCCACAATAATGACATTGTGCATGTTGAGTGTTGAAAGCTGAGTGGTGTGCATGGTTGGTAGGTTTAGGTTTTCTAGTATAGAAGAAAGCATACCTATAATCCTGTTTGGGCTTAACCTTTTGGGGTAAAGGTTTGATATGGTTAGGTCTGACAGTGTTTGGCTTGGGAATGTTCCGATTTTTCGGTAAGTGACACGTGTTAGGGTAGAAAGCAGCAGTCTCAGGCTGTTTTCCTAACCTAATTTCCAATCTTTTGAAAGTGTCGTACAACTTAGTATAATCAGAAGTGAGTGTTTCCATTCTGATTTGTGCACATTGAAGACTTTTCTTCTCTTTAGAAAGTTCTTCTTTCAGTTGGTCAATAACTTTGTCTTTCTCTTCAGATGACTTGGTAGTCTCGTGTAATAAGAGCTTGATAGAGGAAAGCTCACCAGACTCACTAACATTATTTCTAACCTCAGCTAGTAGGTCGGTAAGTCTTCCTATTTCTCTTTTGTACTCTTTGAATACCTTCTTAGAGGTCTGATATTTGCTACGCAGTTTCCTGTAATCACTTATCAGTTCACTGAAGGCATCTCCTAGTTGCTCAAAGGTAAAGTCATCATATGTATCAACTACAGGTTCAGTAGGTACCTGATCGGATGCCATAAAGTATATATTTACAGCGTCTTCTGATTGTTCGTCTTCTGAGTCGCTGGCTTCACTTTCATGCCATATGCTGGTATTGGCATACTTCCGTGATGTTGATCTCTTCAGGTTCCCTTTCTCATACCTATTGCTCTTCTTGCTTGATGATGAGTTTGTAGGACAATCCTTCTTCATGTGTCCCTTCTTCTTGCAGCTATAGCAGACAGCATCATCTTGATACCAGTTGTTGCTGCTGTTGTTTTCTTTGGCTCTCTTCTCATATCTCATGAATCTCTTGAATTTCCTTGCTAGGAGTGCTTGATCTTCAGCATCAGATTCACTGATGTCTGAGTCACCTTCAGCAGCTTTTCTGTGCTGAGCCTTGAAAGCGATCGTCTTCTCCTTTGGTGCAGGCTCTTCAAAATCTTGTAGCTCCAGTTCATGAGTGAGTAGCTTGCCCATGAGTACTTCGAGGGACATAGTTGTGAGGTCGTTCCCTTCAATGATTGTAGTAGCCTTTGGAATCCAGTTCTTGGTAAGTGCTCGCAGGAGTTTGCGAATCTTTTTATGGTTACTGTACTCTTTGCCTAGAGAGGACAAAGGATTTACAATATCCAAGAATCTTTCGAACATCTGAGTAACTGTTTCGTTAGGCTTCATCTTGAACACCTCATACTCTTGAGTAAGTCTGCTGACCTTTGATTCTTTGACTTGAGTCGTGCCTTCATGTGTGACTTCAAGAAGCTTCCACACTTTATTAGCCTTTGTGCAGATAGACACCCTGTTAAATTCAGTTCTGTCTAAAGCACAAAATAGAGCGTTAATAGCACGTGCGTCAAGATTGGCCTTTTTTTTTCTTCCTCTGTATATCTGTTATGGGATTTTTCAACTAGAACTCCATCAACACTTATACGAGGTGGCTTTTGATAGCCATCAATAACAATAGACCATAAATCAAAGTCAAGTGATTTCAAGAAGAAACTTATCCGTGTTTTCCAATAGGTATAGTTCGTACCATCAAACAGTGGAGGTCTGTTTGTGGCCTGGCCTTCACTTGTGAATTTCATAATTGTCATGTGCTGTGCTGTGATATATATAACAATTATGTAAATGAATAAATAATTGCAATGTTACCTTGCTTTACCGGTAACACCCGCTCTGATACCAATTGTAGAAACGAAATAGTAAAGCACAATACTCTAGAGGAGGGGTGAATAGAGTTGGCAGCGGAATAATGCTAATTAAAAAATGTTAGCAGCAAGATCACAGAATAATAATCACAACTAAATAATGTAAAGGCAGAGATAAGAAAGCAAACGCAAAGACAGCGATGTATACTGGTTTTCCTCTGTTGAGGACTAGTCTAGTCGGTAGAACTCTTGCTACCAGTTGAATCCACTATTAGCAAAACCGCAAGTTTTCTTATGAAGTCCTTGCAACTTCTACAATGCAAGCTTTGATACGAAGAACTCATCCAACTTCAATTGTGAAGAGGTATTCTTCAATCAAGCCTTCTGATTACAATCACTCAGAAACTTCTAGACCGTACCACACTGGCAAATCGACTAGAGGATTGTAATTGGCTTGGGATCTGAAATTTAAAGCTCAAGAAAAACTCTTTGGAAGACTGAAAGCTTTAGATAGAGAGAAGATTGAAAGTGAATGAGTGAGTTAAAATGATCGAAATCCTTCTCTATTCATAGGAGTTCCAAAGACAAAATTTTGGCAGAGTTCGGGCAGAACTCTATGAGAAAATCTCGGTCAAATCCGCAACTGCAGGAGGACCAAGTTCAGAAGAATTCAAAAATCTAAACGGCCACTAACCGAACTCTGGCCGAACTCTGGCCAAGTTCTGTCAGAGTTAGGTTAGGTATTTAAAAATAGTTTTTGGGGATTTTTGAAAACCTTTTTGAAGCTTTTGTTAATACAAATGTTTTTCAAAACTAAGGACATTTTAAAAACATTTTGAAATCATTTTGGATTAGCCTATTTGCAGTAAGACTCGGTGTACAACGTATTCCTAGACTCAATAAAATGAAAAATACATTGCTCAAAGAAATACAGACTCGAACAGGCAAACATCGCTTCTGTCTTGAACTGTGTAGATAGCTGTTCTTGATCATGTCCAAGAGTCCGATACATCCTGACTAGCTTCATATATCGAGACAGAGTTTGATCAATTATTAAAATCAGTTTGACCATATGACCAATGGGCCAACAGGTTAAACTCGACCAAACCAATCAAAACCACATAAAATTCAGCCAACACATTAGCTAGCATATGCCATACATTAATAGCAACTATTTAACAACCTAACATGCATTTAACATAGTAATATACGAATTGAATACAAGAGAAACTGAGAACTCTGATACAAGAACAGGTATTCAGGAAAAATAGGAATTCTTGAATTCGAATCAACAAAACATGTTAATATCCACTTAGATTGGTTGGTAAACAAGGAGTGGGGTATGAACATGTCATTCAGTGTCAATGTATCCCACTACGAGGACACAGACGTATCCAAATGAAGAAAACCCAAAAACAGCACAACACAGACACATACTAAACAACACAGTGTCGTGCACGTGTTCCAGAGAGTCTAGGATACGACACGACACGAATCAAACCTCGTGTTCGTGTCAGTGGGTTCGCCTAGTGTCCACCTAGGTTCGTGTCACCCTGATTTGGGTTCTAGTGTGTCGTGTCCAAAGTTCTAGGGCCGTATCAGTGGCCCGCAACGAACTGTGCGCGTGCAGTGCAAAACCAATGCACGAGCTAGTACTCGCTCGACACGACACGAGAGGTCGTGCCACTTGGGGAGTGTCGTATCAGACGGTGCCCCAATGTGTCCTCAAAGAATCACGTGTCCACGTGTCCTACACAGGGAGAACTTGACCCCGAGTAGCAGAACAGTATTCACGGGCTGAATCGTGCGTGTTCACGTGTCCAAATCAACACGACACGACACTAATTTAATCTCAGTCTAACAGAAATCCATAAGCCACACAAAAACAATAATTCCTATTCAAATACTTTCCTAAAAATAGATCGAAATCCCCTGTGGGGCATTTCATCAAACACTAGGTATATTGGACTGATACGTGTCCATTTAGGACACGAAATGGACGCAAAATGCCATAAATTTCTAGGGTTAGCTAGGGGACACCTAGATCTAGGTTAATATGCAATAATAACAGCAATTTCAATGAGATTTGAGAGAATTACCTATAGGTGTCAAAAACCAAAGAAAGCTCCAAAGAAGGGGTGTCTCCTTGCTCCCCAAATTTCACCAAATTGCTAACAAATAGAAAATAAAATATACATACAGCAAGAATACCTAAATTAGAACCTATTGCAATTTGTTTGACGAAAAAAGGAATAAAATTGTATTTTTTATGAATTTCTAAAGATTGAGCATACCTCTCTTTCCAAAAGTGAACTTTCTAAAGGAGGCTAACCTAATGGAAGAGACTATTTATAGAGTGGGATTCCCAATGTAGGTTGGCCGGTCATGCTAGGGTTAGGGTTAGGTTCACATGGTGTTGGGCTATGGGCTTCTATGGGCTAAGTTGCTAATTAATGGTTTCAAAACCATAAGTCATGGCTTATGACTAAAAGCCTCTCTATTCTAACTTAAGTTTTAAATGACCTATTAGGAATTAACTTAATGTTAGGTTAGGGTCACATGACCTAATCAAGTCACCACCACTAGGGTTAGCATCTAGGTTAGGCTCCAAAGTCAACACCAGTCGAAGTCTAGAATATCACTCAATTAAATTATACTAAAAATCACATAAATTATAATAAATCCCAATAATTCACAATAATTCCAAATAAATCCCAAAAATTTAAAAATGACCAAAATACCCTCAAACTAGAAATGTGGTAGTGACATTATGACTTCAAGCTTTCTAATGCCAACTTAAATTCTAAATGACCTATTAGGAATTAACTTAATGTTAGGTTAGTGTCACATGACCTAATCAAGTCACCACCACTAGGGTTAGCATCTAGGTTAGGCTCCAAAGTCAATACTAGTAAAAGTCTAGAATAACCCCTAATCAATTATACCAAAAATCATATAAATTCTAATAAATCTCAATAATTTACAATAATTCCAAATAAATCCTAAAAATTCAAAATGACCAAAATACCCCCATACTAGAAATGTGGTAGTAACAAATCTACCCTCCTTAGAAGAATTTCGTCCTCGAAATTGAAAGGCAAAATACAACTGATGAGAAGGATAGAAAGTATACCTCACGGTCCAAAAAGATATGGGTATCGCTCGCGTATCTCATCCTCCCGCTCCCAGGTAGACTCTCCTGGAGAATGATGCCTCCATGCGACACGAACCAAAGGTATCACCTTGTTCCTCAGTACCCTCTCCCGTCGATCCAGAATCTCCACTTGCTGCTCTGGATAGCTGAGAGAAGGCCCAACCTCAACCTTCGAATGGTCGAGCACATGGCTAGGATCTGCCACATACCGTCTTAACTGTGATACATAGAATACGTTGTGGACCCCCACTAGTGCAGGTGGTAAGTCTAGCCTGTATGCCACATCACCGACTCTCCCGCTGATAACGAAAGGGCCGATAAAGCGCGGGCTAAGCTTCCCACCTCCACCAAAATGTATCGTACCATGAGTCGGAGATATCCTCAAGAAAACCTGGTCTCCAACCTAATCACAAGCAAGGTCTCCAATTAACTATGATAAACAAACATGATTAATAAAACACAAACAAACAAACCTAAATCTAATCCTACTCTAATCTTTACCTCACACTCCAACGACCTCCAGTGGCTATCGGCCTAGTGCCGATGTATGTCCTGTGCCACATAAAGTTTGTCCCTGATGAGCTTCACCTTCTCGGCTGCGTCAACAACCATCTCTGGTACCAGTAAAGCTCGCTCACCAACATCATCCCAAGATAAGGGTGTACGACACCTATGCCCGTACAGAACCTGGAAAGGTGACATCTCAATGCTGGCCTAAAAACTGTTATTGTAAGCAAACTCCACCAAATATAGATGATCCTTCCAGGAACCTCCAAAGTCCAGAACGCACATCCGCAGCATATCCTAAAGTATCTGAATAGTCCTTTCTGACTGTCCGTTCGTCTGGGGGTTGTATGCAATACTAAACTTGAGCTGAGTGCCCAAACCAGTCTGTAGACTCCTCCAAAAATAGGAAGTAAAGCGACTATCCCGATCCGAGACGATGCTGGCCGGAACCCAGTGAATCCTGACTATCTGCCGCATGTACATCTCCGCAAGCCTCTCTGTAGACGTACACACCTTGAATAGCAAGAAGTGGGCCGATTTGGTCAACCTGTCAACAATGACCCAAATCGCGTCTTTCCCTCCTAGTGTACGCGGCAACCCAGATACAAAATCTATGGTGATATACTCCGACTTCCACTCTGGAATGGGCAACGACTGCAATAATCCTCCGGGCCTCTTCCTCTCTGTCTTGACCTACTGACAGACCAAGCACCTAGCTACAAAGCGAGCTACCTCACGCTTCATCCCATACCACCAAACATGCTCCCTCAAATCTCGGTACATCTTGTTAGCACTAGGGTGTATAGAGTATGAGATCTGTGGGCCTCCTGTAAAACCTGCTCCCTGAGATCTCTGCTGGGCATACATAACCTGGAACTGTGCCGCAAGGCACCATCCTTTGCAAGAGAAAACTCGCCATCCACCAATCCTGCTCGAACCTGCTCTCGGAGACACCGCAGAGCAACGTCCTCAAACTGGGTTTCCTTGATCCTCTCCATCAAGTCTGACTGTATCTGAAGGCCCCATAACTACATCTGCACTCCGGGCACGATCACCTCAATCCCAAGGCTCTCCAAGTCTGCAAGCAAGTGCCGATCCAAAGTCAGACACATGGCTGTCGGATACCTACACAAGGCATCGGCAACCACGTTGGCCTTCCCTGGGTGATACTGAAGTAGGATGTCAAAGTCCTTCATCAACTCTAGCCATCTGTGCTGCCTCATGTTGAGCTCTTTCTGTGTAAACACATACTTTAAGCTCTTGTGATCTGTAAAAATCTCCACCCTCTCTCCATACAGATAGTGCTTCGATAACTTCAAAGCAAAAATCACTGCTGCCAGCTCCAGGTCGTGGGTAGGGTAGTTCTTCTCATGGGGACGTAATTGCCTGGAAGCATAGGCAATCACCTTCCCATGCTGCTGCAAGACACAATCCAGCCCCTTCCCTGAAGCGTCACTATAAATAGTGAATCCTCCTGATCCTGAAGGTAATGTCAAAATCAGAGCTGTCGTAAGCCGCTTCTTCAACTCATCAAAAGCTGCCTGACACTCCTCTGACCAAATATACTCAGCATCCTTCCGGGTCAACCGAGTCAACGGCTCTGCAACCCGGGAGAAATCCTGCATAAATCTTCTATAATATCCTGCCTGCCCCTAGAAGCTCCTGATCTCTGCCACTGAAGTTGGCGCTGCCCATGCCTCAACTGCTATGATCTTCTTGGGGTCAACTAAGATCCTATCTCCAGTCACCACAAGCCCCAAAAAGTCAACCCGGTCCAAGAAGAACTCACACTTGGAGAGCTTTCCATAAAGCTGCTCCTTCCTGAGAGTCTCCAGCACTATCCTCAGATGCTCCTCGTGCTCCTCCTCGGTCTTCAAAAATACCAAGATGTCGTCAATGAATACCACCACAAACATGTCCAAGTACTGATGGAACACCTTGTTCATTAGGTTCATAAATACTCCTGGTGCATTGGTTAGCCCAAACGGCATAACCAAAAACTCAAACTGTCCGTACCGCATCCTGAAAGCGGTCTTGGGAATATCCTCCCCCTTCACCATCACCTGGTGATAACCTGACCTCAAATCAATCTTGGAGAACACCCGAGCTCCGCTCAACTGATCAAAGAGATCATCGATCTACGGCAGTGGGTATCTGTTCTTGATCGTCAGGTTGTTAAGTGTCCTGTAGTTAATACACATCCATACTGACACATCCTTCTTCGGCACAAACAATACTGGTGCACCCCATGGCGACGAACTCGATCGGATGAAGCCCTTGTCCTGCAGCTCATCCACCTGCTTCTTCAGCTCCACCAACTCACTGTTGTTCGCTCGATAGACGTACTGAGAGATGGGTTCCGCTCCTGGAACCAAGTCTATCGAGAACTCAATGTCTCTGTCTGGTGGCAATCCAGGAAACTCTTCTAGAAAAACATCTATATACTCTGCTATCAAGGGGTGTGGAATCGTCTGCTCCTCAACCGAGACTTTTCCTTAAGAAGAACTACCCTACCCACGACTTGGAGCCGGCAGCAGTGATATTTGCTCTGAAGTTGTGGAAGCATTATCTGTATGGAGAGAGGGTAGAGATTTTTACAGATCACAAGAGCTTAAAGTATGTGTTCACTCAGAAGGAGCTGAACATGAGACAGCGCAGATGGCTAGATTTGATGAAAGACTTTGACATCCTACTTCAGTATCACTCAGGGAAGGCCAACGTGGTTGCCGATGCCTTGAGTAGGTATCCGACAGCCATGTGTTTGACCATGGACCGTCACTTGCTTGCTGACTTAGAAAGCCTTGGGATTGAGGTAATCGTGTCCGGAGTGCAGATGCAGATGTGGGGCATGCAGATTCAGTCAGTCTTGGTGGAGAGGATCAAGTCGGCACAGTTTGAGGACGTTGCTCTGCGGTGTCTCCGAGAGCAGGTTCGAGCAGGATTGCTGGATGGCAAGTTTTTTCTTGCAGAGGATGATGCCTTGAGGCACGGTTCTAGATTATGTGTGTCCAACGGAGAGCTCAGGGACCAGGTTTTGCAGGAGGCCCACAGATCTCAGTACTCTATACACCCTGGTGCCAACAAGATGTACCGAGATCTGAGGGAGCATATTTGGTGGTCCGGGATGAAGCAGGAGGTGGCTCGCTTCGTAGCTAGGTGTTTGGTCTGTTAGCAGGTCAAGGCAAAGAGGCAGAGGCCCGGTAGATTATTGCAGCCGCTACCCATTCCCGAGTGGAAATGGGAGCATATTATGATAGATTTTATATCTGGATTGCCGCGTACACCAGGAAGGAAAGACACGATTTGGGTCATCGTTGACAGTTTGACCAAATCGGCCCACTTCTTGCCATTCAAGGTGGGTACGTCTACAGAGAGGCTGGCGGAGATGTATATACGGCAGATAGTCAGGATTTACGGGGTTTCGGTCAGCATCATCTCAGATCGGGATAGTCACTTTACTTTCCATTTCTGGAGGAGTCTACAGATTAGCTTGGGCACTCAGCTCAAGTTTAGTACTGCATACCACCCCCAGACGGACGGACAGTCAGAGAGGACTATTCAGACACTTGAGGATATGCTACGGACGTGCGTCCTGGACTTTGGAGGTTCCTGGGAGGATCATCTACATTTGGTGGAGTTTACTTACAACAACAGTTTCCAAGCCAGCATTGAGATGTCACCTTTCGAGGCTCTGTACGGACGTAGGTGTCGTACACCCTTATCTTGGGATGATGTTGGTGAGCGAGCTTTACTGGTGCCAGAGATGGTTGTTGACGCAGCCGAGAAGATGAAGCTTATCAGGGACAGACTTTACGTGGCGCAGGACAGACATCGGTACTGGGTCGATAGCCACCGGAGGCCCTTGGAGTTTGAGGTACAGATTAGAGTAGGATTAGATTTAGGTTTGGTTGTTTGTGATTTTGATCATGTTTGATTACTTATTAATTGAGACCTTGCTTGTGATTAGGTTGGAGACCAGGTTTTCTTGAGGATATCTCCGACTCGTGGTACGATACGTTTTGGTGGAGGTGGAAAGCTTAGCCCGCGTTTCATCGGCCCTTTCGTTATCAGCGGGAGAGTCGGTGACGTGGCATACAGGCTAGACTTGCCACCTGCACTAGTGGGGGTCCACAACGTATTCCATGTATCATAGTTGAGACGGTACGTGGCTGATCCTAGCCATGTGTTCGATCATTCGGAGATTGAGGTTGGACCTTCTCTCAGCTATCCAGAGCAGCCAGTGGAGATTCTGGATCGACGGAAGAAGGCAATGAGGAACCAGGTGATACCTTTGGTACGCGTCGCATGGAGGCATCATTCACCAAGAGAGTCTACCTGGGAGCGGGAGGATGAGATGCGCTAGCGGTACCCATATCTTTCTGGATCGTAAGGTATACTTTCTATCCTTCTCATCAGTTGCATTTCGCCTTTCAATTTGGAGGACGAAATTTTTTTAAGAAGGGTAGATTTGTCACTACCACATTTCTAGTTTGAGGGTATTTTTGTCATTTTTGGGGTTATTTGAATTTATTAGAATTTATTTGAATTTATGGGAATTTTTAGGATTTATTTTGGATTTATTTGAATGAAGGTTGACTAGGTTGACTTTGACTAGCTTTGACTTGGTAAGCTAACCCTAGTTGAGTTTGGACTTGGTTAGATTATGAGACCCTAGGTTAATTTAAGTTAACCATATTCTAGTTATTAGAATCAATTAGAAAATAGAGATTAGAATAGAAAGCTTTTGGTCACAAGTCATGACTTGTGATCTTCAACCATTGTTTTAACTAAGCCAACCCATTAGCCATGAGCCAAACCCTAACCCTAATCCATGTGGCCGGCCACTTAACCTAGGGAATCTCCCCTATAAATAATTTCCTCCATTTAGGGCTAGCCTCTTTAGGAAAGAACAAGTTTTAGAAAGAGGTGAGACTCCATCTTCACAAATTCCTAGAAAATCCAAATTAACTCCTTTTTCCCTCAAACAAATTGTAATAGGTTTTAAATTAAGTTTTCTTGCTGTTGGTATATTTATTTCTCAGTTTCATAGCAATTTGGTGGAGTTTGGGGAGCAAGGAGACACCCCTCTTTGAAGCTTTTTTAGGACTTGTGACACCATTAGGTAAATCACTAAAACTCTTTGTTATATGCTGTTTTTATTGCATAATAACCTAGATCTAAGGGTCCCCTAGCTAACCCTAGATTTTTGTAGGATTTCGTGTCCTTTTCGTGTCCTAAAAGGACACGTATCAGCCATTGGTTTAAGTGGTTGATGAAATGCCCCAAAGGGCATTTCGATCTGTTTTTGTGAAAGTGTTTAAATAGGAATTTGTGTTTTTGTCTCGCTTATGGATTTCTTTTGGACTGGAATCATTTTCGTGTTGTGTAGTGTCAGAAATTGGACACGAACACGCGGGAACCACACTGCACATGCTTTCCTACTATTCGGGGGCTGTACCGGACACGACACGCGACCACTAGACACAAAACTCGACACACATCATGGGGCAGTGTCTGACACGCCACATGTCAAGTTTTAGATGACCACGTGGCATGTCGAGAGAGAAATCCTGATCGCACTGTTTGTGAACTGTTAGTTCAGTCGGGTTTTTCGGGCTCTGATGTATTATTTTAACTTGGACACGGGGACACTTTGACACCGTGCAGGCACCTAGACACGAAGACCTACCCTAGGCATATCCCTGTACACGAGCACGAGGGTTGGTTTGTACTGTGTCGAGTGCACGACACGCGTGTACTTGTGCACGAGAAAATGCACTGATGTGCAGTGTCCTGTGCACTGTTTTGGTTTTTATTGGGTTGGACACGTCTGTGTCGTGTGTGGTGGACACGAATTGGACCCTAAGACACGTACACTATTAGTTTTTACATTACCAACCTTTAAATTCGTGTCTTAGTTTATTTTTATGTATCAATTGCAATTACCCTAAATTTCTGGAAACACACCATTTTTTGTATTTTCCAGATTTTTGAATCAAACTTTGGCAATTAAATTGACCTATTTAAATACTGTTAAATATTGGTTTTAAACCCTAATATAGTTCTTCTACTTATAATCTAACCATGGGTTGATTTTTGGTTGACTTGGTTGTATATTGAGTTTGGAATGGGGTTTGAATCAAGTAGGCTGAAATCTGAACTGTTGTGAATGATAATTGATTTATTTCCTTTCCTTTTCTGTCCAGAAATGGACTGCTCTCAGATCACCCTATGTACACACACTCATCTTTATCTTGACACACACTTTTGTTCATCAACACGCACAAGCACTCACTGTTTTCCTATCACTTTCTACACACTCACATGTACCACTCCTTCCCTCACACTGTTCACTCCTCACATTACTAACACATAACTGAAACACTCTCACACCCTTTCACTCTCTTCCTATCCCTCACTCCCACACCACAGTACACTCTAACACACACATTGTCTCTCACTCTCTACACACACACATGCCTCCCCTCTCTCTATATACATATGTGTCACGACCCGCACCCTAGAGTAAGGGCACGAGACGTGGGTACATCCAGCCTACGCCACAGTGTCGGCGGTAGAACGCTGTCCTAGGTCACAACATCTAGCAGTAATATACTAAACAGTTTATACTCCCCGAATGGGGGTGACATAGCAGTAAATAAACTCAATCACAACTAAGAAAGAGATAGCACGATATGATATAGAACTCAAGGAAATACAAATGATAAAGTAGTCTAAGATAATATCCCAGCAAATATCCAGAGTACAAATCCCAGCTACTGAATACGAAAGTATATATACAACTCAGAATCTCTGAACAGAAGTAAAGTCTAGCTAAACAGTCTCAAGACAACATAAAATAAGATAAGCCTAACTAAACTAGCCTAGGCAGTGGGGGTGATGTCCTCAGCTAGAGTTGGGTCCTCCTGAGAGTCCAGCTCGCAAGTGTCGTCTAGGGCTGCCCCGCTACCCCCACCCTGGGGTCCGACTGATACCAGGTGCGAGCAAGATCTCGCATCCGGCTAGCTGCGGCCTCAATCTAAAGATCTGCTGGTATCCGGGCTAGACGAAAGATCTCCTCTATATGCTCGATCCACTCATCAGCATATAGAATCCCCTCTGTCCCCAGAAAGTCTCTGGGGCTCATCTTCTGGAACTGCTCTATCTCCGATGTCCTCGGCTGCTGAACCACTGGTCGAGCTGCAACTGTCGTAAGGGCCAACTCCATGCCCCTGTCCTGTCGAGCCTGCTGCCGGTCCATGAACTGCTGGAAGTATATGAACATCTGCGCTGCATCCACGTATCCTGTAGGCGGCGGCTGCTGGAAGGGCTCCTCTGCGATGACTGGGTCCTGCCTCCGAGCCGGTGGAAGCATACCCCCTGCTGCTGCTGCCGAGGTCTCAATACGAGCAGAGGTGGCAGGAGCTGCAGTCCCCTGGCCCTGCTGTACTGGCTGAGAGGTAGCAGTCCCCTCTATAGCATCCCCATGAATGGTACGCTGCGATCGAGTCTGTACCATCCTGAAGATAGACAAATAAGAGTATCAATTTCTGAGAAAGAAGCGATATAACAAAGGCGGACAATTAAAATTCAAAGGATCAGCTGACAATAAGGATTTAGATGGCAATAAAAGAATTTTTTTCCTAAAGTGATTGAGTACCTTAAAAATTAATGTCCTATATCCTACTGCAGGCTGTAGTGATACTCTAATTCGAGTACCACTACACTTCTAGTCTAGACCTGTATGGGCCACCACTAAAAACGTATCGTACCACGAGTCGGAGATATCCTCAAGAAAACTTGGTCTCCGACCTAATCACAAGCAAGGTCTCAATTAATTATGATAAACTAACATGATCAAAAATCACAAACAAACAAACCTAAATCTAATCCTACTCTAATCTGTACCTCAAACTCCAACGGCCTTCGGTGGCTATCGGCCGAGTGCCGATGTCTGTCCTGCGCCACGCAAAGTCTGTACCTGATGAGCTTCACCTTCTCGGCTGCGTCAACAACCATCTCTGGCCCCAGTAAAGCTCGCTCACCAACATCATCCCAAGATAAGGGTGTACGACACCTATGCCCGTACAGAGCCTCGAAAGGTGACATCTCGATACTGGCCTAGAAACTATTATTGTAAGCAAACTCCACCAAATGAAGATGATCCTCCCAGGAACCTCCAAAGTCCAGGACGCACGTCCGCAGCATATCCTCAAGTGTCTGAATAGTCCGCTCTGACTGTCCGTCCGTCTGGGGTGGTATGCAGTACTAAACTTGAGCTGAGTGCCCAAGCTGGTCTGCAGACTCCTCCAGAAATGGAAAGTAAAGCGACTATCCCGATCTGAGATGATGCTGACCGAAACCCCATGAATTCTGACTATCTGTCACATATACATCTCCGCCAGCCTCTCTGTAGACATACCCACCTTGAATGGCAAGAAGTGGGCCAATTTGGTCAACCTGTCAACGATGACCCAAATCGCGTCCTTTCCTCCTGGTGTACGCGGCAATCCTGATACGAAGTCCATAGTGATATGCTCCCATTTCCACTCGGGAATGGGCAGCGGTTGCAACAATCCACCGGGCCTCTGTCTCTCTGCCTTGACCTGCTGACAGACTAAGCACCTAGCCACGAAGCGAGCCACCTCCCGCTTTATTCCTGACCACCAAACATGCTCCCTCAGATCTCGGTACATCTTGTTGGCACCCGGGTGTATGGAGTACTGAGATCTGTGGGCCTCCTGCATAACCTGCTCCTTGAGATCTCCGCTGGGCACACATAACCTGGAACCGTGCCTCAAGGCACCATCCTCTGCAAGAGAAAACTCGCCCTCCCGACATCCTGCTCGAACCTGCTCTCGGAGACACCGTAGAGCAACGTCCTCAAACTGTGTCGACTTGATCTGCTCCACCAAGTCTGACTGAATCTGCATGTCCCACATCTGCATCTGCACTCCGGGCTCGATCACCTCAATCCCAAGGCTCTCCAAGTCTGCAAGCAAATGTCGATCCATGGTCAAACACATGGCTGTCGGATACCCACTCAAGGCATCGGCAACCACGTTGGCCTTCCCTGGGTGATACTGAAGTAGGATGTCAAAGTCCTTCATCAACTCTAGCCATCTGCGCTGCCTCATGTTCAACTCCTTCTGAGTGAACACATACTTTAAGCTCTTGTGATCTGTGAAGATCTCCACCCTCTCACCATACAGATAATGCTTCCACAACTTCAGAGCAAATATTACTGCTGCCAGCTCCAGGTCGTGGGTAGGGTAGTTCTTCTCATGGGGACATAACTGCCTGGAAGCATAGGCAATCACCTTCCCATGCTGCTGCAAAACACAACCCAGCCCATTCCCTGAAGCATCATTATAAATAGTGAAACCACCTGATCCTGAAGGCAATGTCAGAATCGGAGCTGTCGTAAGCAGCTTCTTCAACTCATCAAAAGTTGTCTGATACTCCTCTGACCAAGCATACTCAGCATCCTTCCGGGTCAACCGAGTCAACGGCTCTGCAACCTGGGAGAAATCCTGCACAAATCTCCGATAATATCCTGTCAGCCCCAGGAAACTCCTGATCTCTGCAACTGAAGTCGGCGTTGTCCATGCCTCAACTGCTACAATCTTCTTGGGGTCAACTGAGATACCATCTCCAGTCACCACATGCCCCAAAAAGTCTACCCGGTCTAAGAAGAACTCACACTTGGAGAGCTTCCCGTAAAGCAGCTCCTTCTTGAGAGTCTCCAGCACGATCCTCAAACTGATCCAGATACTGGTGGAACACCTTGTTCATAAGGTTCATAAACACTGCTGGTGCATTGGTTAGCCCAAACGGCATAACCAAAAACTCAAACTGCCTGTACTGTATCCTGAAGGCGGTCTTGGGAATATCCTTCCTCTTCACCTTCACCTGGTGATATCCCGACCTCAGATCAATCGTGGAAAATACCCGAGCTCCGCTCAACTGGTCAAAAAGATCGTCGATCCGCGGCAGTGGGTATTTGTTCTTGATCGTGAGGTTGTTGTGTGCCCTATAGTCAATACACATCCGTACTGACCCGTCCTTCTTCGGTACAAACAATACTGGTGTACCCCATGGCGACGAACTCGAGCGGATGAAGCCCTTGTCCTGTAGCTCATCCACCTGCTTTTTCAGCTCCACCAGCTCACTGTTGTTCACCCGATAGACATGATGAGAGATAGGTTTCGCTCCTGGAACCAAGTCTATCGAGAACTCTATGTCTCTGTCTGGTGGCAATCCCGGCAACTCGTCTGGGAAAACATCCATATACTCTGCTATCAAGGGGTGTAGAATTGCCTGCTCCTCAACAAAGACTTTGCTGCTCTGCTCTGCCTGACGTCTGGAGTACTCGAACTCTGGCTCCCCCGGTGCTCTGAAGAGAACTCTATTCCCTCTGCAATAAATGCTGGCATGGTGCCTACTCAACCAATCCATGCCTAGTACTATATCGTAGTTCGGCAATGGCATTACGAGCAGGCTCACCTCTAACTCACAGCCTCCCAAAACTACACTCCGACCCTTACAAACATCATTCACGAGGATATTGCCACCCCCGATCGTAATTTTGTAAGTCCTAGGCAACGATTCATCTATGATACCGTGTCTAATCGCAAAAGATACTGATATGAAGCTATGTGAAGCACCGGAATCAAATAATGCAAAAGCTGGGCTGGAGTCGAGAAGGATCGAACCTGCAATCAGCTCTCCTATCGCCTCTGCATCTCCAGCTGCCATGGAGAAAGCTCGCCCCTACTGGCCTCTCCTGGCCTGCTGCTGGTGCTGGACGAACCTCTACTGCTGTGTCGGCAGGGCTGGTCCCCTCTGCTGGCCTGCTGGAGCTCTGACTGCTGCCCCCTGAGCTGCTCGTCCCATGCGGCACTCCCTCATCTGGTGGTCTGCTGAGCCACACACCAGATACTGGCCCAGCCTCTTCCGGCACTCATTGAAGACATGCCCAGGCTTCTTGCAGTAGACACAAGTAACACCCTGTCTCTGACCCTGCTGGTGCTGTCTCGGCTGCTGCTGCTGGTGAACTGGCCTCTGCTGGATCGGCTGCGGCTGGAACTGCCTCAGCTGCTGGTGCTGAAAGTGGGGCCTCTTGGCCTGGCCTCCACTGCTGCTGTCCCAACTGGGTCTCGCCCCCTCTTGAGCCTAAGCTCAAGATCATCCTCTGCCAACAAGGCTCACGTCAAGATCTCCTCGAATGTGGCATCCATGTTGCCCTTGGTCAGGGACTTGACCTCCTTGACTAGACCCTTCCGGAACCTCTGGGCCTTCGCTGTCTCGCTCAAGCCCTCTACGAACCTGCCGAGGCGGCCGAACTCCCCTGCGTACTCCTCCACTAAAAGGCTCCCATGGACTAGGATCTCGAACTGCGACTCCAAGGCTCTGAGTGCTGAATCTGGGAAGAACTTCTTCTTGAAGAAGCCCTTGAACTCCTCCCATGTCTGCCAAATTTCATATATTCAAAACTGAAAAAAACTGGAAATGAAGAACTGCTATTAGTGTTTCAGAAATTAGGGGTAATGAGAATTGATAAATCAAATCAAGCTAAAATGCAAAAACAGAGGTTGGTAATGAACATACACATAATACACGTGTCAAACAATATGTTCGTGTCCACCAAAGTAGACACAAACGTGTCCAGATGATTCAATACACTAAACAGTGCACACAGGTACTGTTTTAGTGCACTGCATCGTGCACGTGTGCACACATGTCGTGCACACGACACAGTCCAACCCAGGACTCGTGCACACCTACCTATGTAGACCACCTATAGGGCTACCCAATAGGCTAGCTAACACGTGTCCAAGTCGTGTCAGTGAGTGATACGAAGCCCGTATCAGGGTCAAGAAATCCCGACTGGAACTGATAGCCCCGACCAGTGCAAGGAGGATTACTCCCTCGACGCGCCACGTGGGCCCCTAAAACTTGACACGTGGCGTGTCAGTGAGTGCCTCTAGGGGTGTGTCAAAACTCGTGTCCAGAGGACTCGTATTGTGTCCAGTGGAGCCCCCGCAAAGCAGGACACGCGTACAGCCCCGCGCGCGCGCGCGCGCACCCGCGTGTGCACGTGTCAAATCCGACACGATACGACACAGGGACACCCCCAGACCAAAAGAAACGTGTAAGCGACAACAAAAACTAATTTCCTATTCAAATAGTTTTCGAAAATAACACAAAAAGTTTCTTTGTGGCATTTTCACAAACACCTACACTATAGGACTGATACGTGTCCATATAGGACACGAAATGGACTCAAATTCTAGGGTTTCCTATTTCTACAGTTAGGTTAGGCCAAGGGCTCCCTAGATATGCAATAAAACCAGAATTTCATGGTGTAAATAGAAAGTTACCTCTATGTATCAAAATCCCCAAAAAGCTCTAAAGAGAGATGTTCCTCTTGAGAGTCAAACTTCTCCAAATGATTTGAATCTGAGAATAAAATATCACAACAGCAAGAACACTCAAATTAAAACCTATTGCAATTTGTTTGAGGGATAATGGAGCTAAAATGGAATTTCTAGGGATTTTAGAAGTTGAGAAAATACCTCTTTCTAAAGCTTGTTCTTCCTTAGAGGCTAGTCCTAATTTCTAAGAGAATATTTATAGATTGGGAATCCCAAGGATGGGTTAAGTGGCTGGACAATTAATGTTAGGGTTAGGGTTGGGCACTTAGCTAATGGGCTTTGGGCTTAGTCATAAAACAATGTCTCAAAAATCACAAGTCATGACTTGTGGTCAAAATCTTTCTATTCTAATCTCAATATTCCTAATTGATTTCACTAACTAGAGTATGGTTAACTTAACTTAACCTAGGGTCTCATATCTAGTCAAGTCTAACTCAACTAGGGTTATGTCACAAAGTCAAAGCTAGTCAAAGTTAACCTAGTCAACCCTCATTCAAACAATTCCAAAATAATTTCTAAAAATTCTCATAAATTCTAATAAATTCAAATTACCCCAAAAATGTCAAAAATACCCTCAAACTAGAAATATGGTAGTGACAAATCTACCCTCCGTAAAAGAATTTCGTCTTCGAAATTGAAAGGCGAAATACAATTGATGAGAGGGATAGAAAGTATAGCTCACGGTCCAAAAAGATATGGGTAACGCTCGCGCATCTCATCCTCCCGCTCCCAGGTAGACTCTCCTGGAGAATGATACCTCCATGCGACACGTACCAAGGGTATCACCTGGTTCCTCAGAACCTTCTTCCGTCGATCCAGAATCTCCACTGGCTGCTCTGGATAGCTGAGAGAAGGCCCAACCTCAATCTCTGAATGATCGAGCACATGGCTAGGGTCAGCCACGTACCGTCTCAACTGTGATACATTGAATACGTTGTGGACCCCCACTAGTACAGGCGGCAAGTCTAGCCTATATGCCACGTCACCGACTCTCCCGCTGATAACGAAAGGGCCGATGAAGCGCGGGCTAAGCTTTCCATCTCCACCAAAACGCCCCTGCTTGCCTCCTCTGGCCTACTGCTGGTGCTGGATAAACCTCTGCTGCTGTGTCGGCTGGGCTGGTCCCCTCTGCTGGCCTGCTGGATCTCTGACTGCTATCCCCTGAGCTACTCGTCCCATACGGCACTCCTTCATCTCGTGGTCTGCTGAGCTACACACCAGACACTGGCCCAGCCTCTTCAAGCACTCATTGAAGACATGCCCAGGCTTCTTGTAGTAGACACAAGTAACACCCTATCTCTGATGCTGCTGGTGTTGTCTCGGCTGCTGCTGCTGGTGAACTGGCCTCTGCTGGATCGGCTGCGGCTGGAACTGCCTCAGCTACTGGTGTTAAAAATGGGGCCCCTTGGCTTGGCCTTCGCTGCTGCTGCCCCCAACTGGGTCTCGCCCCCTCTTGAGCCTAAGCTCAAGATCATCCTCTGCCAACAAGGCTCCCGTCAAGATCTCCTCGAATGTGGCATCCATGTTGCCCTTGGTCAGGGACTTGACCTCCTTGACTAGACCCTTCCGGAACCTCTGGGCCTTCGCCGTCTCGCTCAAGCCCTCTACGAACCTGCCGAGGCGGCCGAACTCCCCTGCGTACTCCTCCACTGAAAGGCTCCCCTGGACTAGGCTCTTGAACTGCGACTCCAAGGCTCTGAGTGCTGAATCTGGGAAGAACTTCTTCTTGAAAAAGCCCTTGAACTCCTCCAAAGTCTGCCAAATTTTATATATTCAAAACTGAAAAAAAAAAACTGGAAATAAAAAACTGCTATTAGTGTTTCAGAAATTAGGGGTAATGAGAATTGATAAATCAAATCAAGCTAAAATGCAAAAAAAGAGGTTGGTAATGAACATACACATAATACACGTGTCAAGCAATATATTTGTGTCCACCAAAGTGGACACAAACACATCAAATGATTCAATACACGAAATAGTGCACACAGGCACTGTTTCAGTATACTGCATCGTACACGTGTGCACGCGTGTCGTACACACGACACAGTCCAAACCAGGACTCGTGCACACCTACCTAGGTAGACCACCTATAGGGCTACCCAATAGGCTAGCTAACATGTGTCCAAGTCATGTCAGTGAGTGATAGGAAGCCCGTATCAGTGTCAAGAAATCCCGACTGGAACTGACAGCCTCGACCAGTGTAAGGATGATTAGTCCCTCGACACGCCATGTGGGCCCCTAAAACTTGACACGTGGCGTGTCAGTGAGTGCCCCAAGGGGTGTGTCAAAACTTGTGTCCAGAGGACTCGTATTGTGTCCAGTGGAGCCCCCGCGCAGCAGGACACGCGCACAGCCCCGCGCGCGCGCGCAACCGCGTGTGCACGTATCGAATCCGACACGATATGACACAGGGACACCCCCAGACCAAAAGAATCGTGTAAGCGACAACAAAAACTAATTTCCTATTCAAATAGTTTTCGAAAATAACGCAAAAAGTTTCTTTGTGGAATTTTCACAATTACCTACACTATAGGACTGATACATGTCCATATAGGACACAAAATGGACTCAAATTCTAGGGTTTCCTATTCCTACAGTTAGGTTAGGCCTAGGGCTCCCTAGATATACAATAAAACCAGAATTTATGGTGTAAATAGAAAGTTACCTCTATGTATCAAAATCTCCAAAAAGCTCTAAAGAGAGATGTTCCTCTTGAGAGTCGAACTTCTCTAAAATGATTTGAATCTGAGAATAAAATATCACAACAGCAAGAACACTCAAATTAAAACCTATTGCAATTTGTTTGAGGGAAAATGGAGCTAAAATGAAATTTCTAGGGATTTTAGAAGTTGAGAAAATACCTCTTTCTAAAGCTTGTTCTTCCTTACAGGCTAGCCCTAATTTCTAAGAGAATATTTATAGAGTGGGAATCCCAAGGATGGGTTAAGTGGCTGGACAATTAATGTTAGGGTTAGGGTTGGGCACTTGGCTAATGGGCTTTGGGCTTAGTCATAAAACAATGTCTCAAAAATCACAAGTCATGACTTGTGGTCAAAATCTTTCTATTCTAATCTCAATATTCCTAATTGATTTCACTAACTAGAGTACGGTTAACTTAACTTAACCTAGGGTCTCATATCTAGTCACAACTCAACTAGGGTTAGGTCACAAAGTCAAAGCTAGTCAAAGTCAACCTAGTCAACCCTCATTCAAACAATTCCAAAATAATTTTTAAAAATTCCCATAAATTCAAATAAATTCTAATAAATTCAAATTACCCCAAAAATGTCAAAAATACCCTCAAACTAGAAATGTGGTAGTGACAATATGTATCTATATATGATATATGAATATCTATATATGTATGTAATATATGTATGTGTGTGTAATGTATATGTATGTATATCTAATTATGTATATAATGTATTATGTATATATGTGGATACATATATGTAGAGTGTACCATTATATATTATATATATATATATATAAAATATATATATATATATATATATATATATATATATATATATGTGTGTGTGTGGTATACATATGGGTAACCATATGTATATATATATTTACTATGTGATTCCATGTGTAGGCCTAGATGCAAACTAGGTTGTGTGATGTTTGGTTTTGACTTGTGTTGTATAGACTTGATATACTAGCATAGGCTAGTTTAGCCTTATTTAGACTAGTATGGACTAGTTAGACCTAGAATGACTTGTTTGACCTAGTTTAGACTTGTTAGACCTAGTTTGACCATAGTTGACCTACTTTGACTTCTAGGGTTGACCAGAGTTGACCAAGAGTTGACTTTGGCCTAGATTGACCTAGATTCATTTAGAATGCATTGAATTGCATCTTGTAATTATTTTAGACTTGTTGTGACTTATGCTATTCTGATTAGGAGCCAGACACCTCTCCTCAGACAGTAAATTTCATCCGGACACTCAGATACCAGGCGAGTACATTCTCTGATCATTTCATATCCTGCTTAGAATTATTTTCCTGCTTTAAATTACTTTACTTGATACTGTCATGTTGGTCACACGGATTAGTACTATATGGATCCCTTCTTGAGATGTTATCCCTTCACAGAGCATCGGAAACTTCATGTTCTGTGTATTTTACATACATGGCGTATCACTATGCTCCATGGTTCATTGATCACTTGTGACATGTACTCTCATGATCACAGAGTCTTCCTTGAATCCTTATCCCATTTATTGGGTTTCCTAGAATCCCTATTTATGGGACTTCCATGTACCACCCTTCGGGGGCCTTTGCATGGAATTATAACATAACCTGGTTGGATCCTTGTGTATTGATTGGGGGTACGGGGGAGTAGAAGTAGACATGTGAATAATATCCAAGTAGTATAGCATCAGAATCATTCCATAGTATAGCATTAGATTCATCCTATGCCATTTACATGTCTATATTGTACTCTGACTCACTAGCCACATGATAGTTCTCTATTTATAGTAGATATTTCTATTACAGTTCTCTCTCTGTTTATATACTGCATTTCTTTCAGTACCTGTATCTTACTTTACTGCATGATTATATTTTCTGACCTGCTATTAACTGTTGAGATGTATTGTGCTCGCTCCTGTCCTGACTGGACCTGTTGAAAATATTACAGAGGACGAGGAGGAAGCCTGTGTGGATACCTTCTACGGGGCAGCCCTAGGCGACACTTGTGAGATGGACTCTCAGGAGGACCCAGCTCTAGCTGAGGACATTACCCCCATTGCCTAGACTAGTTTAGTTAGGCCTTATCTTACTTATGTTGTCTTGAGACTGTTTTAGCTAGGCTTTATTTCTGTCTTGAGATTCTGAGTTGTATATATTCTTTCATATTCAGTAGCTGAGACTTGTACTATGGATATTTGCTGAGATGTTATCTTAGACTTTTTGATCATATGTATTTCTTTGAGTTCTATATCATATCATGCTTCTTCTTCCTTAGTTGTGATTGAGTTTACATTCTGCTATGTTATCCCCATTCGGGGAGTATAAATTGTTTAGAATTATATTGTTAGATGTTGTGACCTAGGATAGCGTTCTACCGCCGACACTGCGGCGTAGGCTGGACGTACCCACGTCTCGTGCCCTTACTCTAGGGTACGGGTCGTAACATATATACATGTGTATATATATACATACATAGAGAGTAAGGAAAGGGAATGTATGTGTTCATGTGTGTGTGTGTGAGAATACAAGAGGGCATGTGTGTGTATGAGTGAGAGTGTCAAGAGAGCATGTGTCTGTGTTAGTGACAAGAGAAGGTGTATGTGTGAGTGCCACATAGAGTTGTGTCAAGAGTGTCACATGAGGGTGTCAATGTGTGGGTGTTTAGTGATATACACTTGTGTGTGTGAGAGAGGCATGAGGGTGTGTAGGTAAACCTATGTACAGTGTGAGGCAAATGGAAAACAGTTCTATGGCATAAACCTGTGTGTAGTGTTCCTGGAATCAGTTCATTTTCAAAACAGTGTACATGCTAATAGGAAAACAGGGAGTGATAGGAATATGGGTGTTCAATGGTTCACATGATTGTGTAACCTAGTAAACAGGGAGCTGTACATTGCAAAGCAATGTGTACACTGGAAATTAGGGAAAAATAGTGTAGGACAGCTCCTGGAAATCAGTTAGTGAAATCCTGGAAATAGTGAGCTGACACAACCATTGAATCAATTTGAATCGGAGTACATTCAATGTTAAGGAAAGGAAATCAATTCAGGATATTGGAAACAATGTATCAGTCAAATACAATATTGAAAACCCAATGAAATGCCCAAATCTAATTACCATATCAAAAGTCTAATCTAATAAGTAATTATGAATTAAACATGAACTATAATATGTGGGGATCATTGACAGATGAATACATAAGATTAAAATGGGATTTAAATGTTCAGGAATTCAGAAATACCAATGTATCAGTAAACGGTATCAGCCGAATGCAATTTCGAATTCAAAACCACATTCCACATCAAACAACCCAATCCCAAATGTAAATCTAATCTAACATATATTATTAATCATGTTTAGGATCTAATTAGCAATTAAAATCACAATTTAAACATTAAAAACTGGAATTAAAACAATGAAACAATCTAATAGACTGTATGTAAAACCCCTAAATTTTTACTATTTTTTTATTTTTTATTTGGTACTGATTTAAAATTTTGTATTGTACGTCGCGTAGTCGTATTGTAGTCGCGCACGAAATTTTATTTTTCGTAATTGTTCGACGAGTGCGAATATGTACGAGCGTACATAATTTAGAAAAACATTTTGTTCTATTTTTTTATATAGTTTCAAATAATAGATATAATAATTAGTTTTGCTATAATTTCTAAGCTTGTTATTTTTACGTCATTTCTAAAAGTTATTAATAATAAATAATATTTTGTATACTAGAAAAGCATAATTATGTAAAGAATATTTGTGCTTGGATATATAATTCATAAATGTTTTATTAAGTTTATTTTTAAATAATAATATATTTTTAAAATTATTATAACAGTATTTTTGGAAAACATATTTTGAAAATATTGTGGCAATTTAAATCTTGATTTAATTTTTGGATTTATTTAAATAGGTTAAATTAATATCTATATTTGGAATTTGAATTATCTCATTTGGTTTTAAACTAAAAGATGTAAATTTAATTAGATTTAAATTTGATTTTGATTTGGATTTCAATTTGATTGATTTTAAATTAAATATCAAATTATCTATTTTTGGGTTTAAATATTCCTAATCCTATCCAAACGAGAATTTCCACATCCTATAAATAGGCAGGTACTCATCCATAAACTTCATAACTCCATAATTTTTTTCACCTACAAATGTGTTTGTGCATCGTGTCCGTGCACATCAAGCCATATCCATTCACTTCTTCTATTTTTTTGTCCAAATTGATTCATGTTCTCATTAAAGAAATTCTCTTTTTTCTTCCATCTATTTTCTCTTATCACAAACTCTTACTATCCTTTTACCAATCAACCAAGTCCGTCTATCCTAATAGTCCTTAAATTTCGAGTACGAAAATTTTCAAAGGTGGGTAGATTTGTAACTCTTCTTCCCGAAATTATTATTTTTAAAATTATATCTATATATTTTAATTTCGTGTTTAAAAGTAATTTTCGTAGAAATTTTGTAAAAGATATTTTGTGATTACTTTTGTTACAAAAAAAAAACTAGTTTTAAAATAATGGTTTGAAATAATATTTCTAAAAAAAAGTTCTCGAATTTTTTTATTTGAAATATAAAATATGTTTTTATTATTTTTGGCCTTCCAAAAATTGGTTTTTTGAAAAAAAAATTGAGCGATAAAAGTTTTTTTCTATTTATTTTTAAATAAATATTTGGATTTATAAAAGTATGTTTTATAATATTTGATGACATCGAGTATTATTTTGATATGTTAATCAGTTATTTGATTATATTTGAATTTATTTAAATTATCTTGATGGTTATCAACTATACTTTAAATTATGTTGATAATTTAAATATTGTTTAAAATACTTACGATGACTAATTGGAGCATTACGATTTGTCTAATCTAGATATAAAATATTATTTTATTAAATAATTTATTTATTATTTGATTTAAAATTATTTGATAATTATTAGATATTATTTTAAAGTTATTATGTTGAGTTTGATTTGGATTTGGATTCATATGATTTGAATTATTTGATAATATAGAATAATACTTAAAGTTATTATGGTGATCATTTAAAGGATTGCAATCAAATTTATTTGTTTTTTTTTAATAATTTATTTGATTTAAATTTATGGGAAGATTTATCCATTAGAAATTCGTATCCTATTGGAATCATATCTAGCATTAATTAGATAGTTTCTTATTTAAACCAATCCTATTCCTATCCAAATTAGTTGGTAATCATAATCATCCTTATTTAGTTCTAATCCTATCATAATTTGCTAATTGCTAGCCATTATATATATCTATCGAATCTGTGAATAAAATTATCTTTCAAACCATCATTGTCAAAATTTATCTCTTTTTTCGTCATAAATTCAGCCTCAATTTTTAAAGGTTGTAGCAACTTCGAATGACCATAACTCCCAACTCCGGACTCCGTTTGACCTCCAGTTTTTTTTGTTGGAATCATATTGAGGTATATTTTCTGAATAAAAGTTTTATTTTCATAAATTCGGAACTTAATTTTCTGGAAAATTTGTGGAGTGTCAGCGGTCCGAAATCTGACATGTTTTAGTA
Organism: Iris pallida; assembly: GCA_029216955.1. NCBI lineage: Eukaryota > Viridiplantae > Streptophyta > Magnoliopsida > Asparagales > Iridaceae > Iris > Iris pallida. The sequence goes on from JANAVB010041814.1 coordinate 12,203,387, forward strand.
TTTTGAGATTCTGGGAGAACCAGGAATCAGAATCACGAACCGTTTGATGTTTCGGAATGCTGACGAAAAAATATACATCATATATTTTTTCTAAAAATTTTCCAAAATATTATATTTTGGTTTTTATTTTAGAAGTTTGTCACATCGTTTGAGTTATCTTGTGTAGTCCTGTGACTATTCTGTACCCAATGGGATTGTCGGTTTCACCAGCGAGGACCTCAGGAAAGACACCTTGCCATTTGCTATTTATTTATTTTAGCTCATATTCCATGCATTATTTATTTTCTTTATGCAAAATAAACTGTGATACATGGCATAACCTGTTAGAATTTACTGTTCATTTATATTTCCTGCTGTGTATTATTTTTTTCTTACAAATTAAATCTAGAATTAAGGGACCACCTTGTGTGTTGCATTCATTGGCCTTGACATGTTATACCACGAAGTTGTGTGTCGCATGTAGAACATGGAAGTGCGTGATTGGCTGGCCACCAGTACGTACAAGCCGTGCGATAGGAATAACCGCTAATAGAGGTTGCATGCTAGTTTGACTTAGCGGTTATAGAGGTTATTATTGTGGATACAATATAGTAGGCATTGGGCGGGGAGGACAATTCCTTATCGTATGGGCTTCGATGCACTTTCCCTTGTGACCCAAACTCTCCGCTGGAGATACGGGGTTGATGACCTATAATTACTGACGGCCACTGGCGTTATGCGGAATGTTATGCTCTTACTGATGGGGCCTCCGGTGCCCCAAGGGGGGACCACGCCGATCCTATTCAGCCAGGGCCCATGCGTAGGAAGGATTATTCTTAACTACATTTCACTTAGAACGGTTAGGCACCTTTATCCATTAGGTACAAGTACTTTTGGTTTGGGTACTTCTATCTGACCGTGGCTTAGAACAATAACTTGTCGCGAATTAGTTTGTCACAACTTGTCCTTGTTTGGTTGTAGGTGTGACTTACTACTTTGATGAGAAGGTATTGAACCTTGTTGGGGTCCGGATACCATATTGGATTCATGACATGGAAAGATACGTCATCGTAAATTAGTTTACCATCTCCTGTCCTTGTTTGGTTAGGGGGATGGTACGCTCGTTCAATAGGTGCGTATTGGACTATGTTATAATCCAATTGACTTATTTATTTGAGCAATATTTATTCAGTTTATATGGCATGATATTATGTGTCTTGTTACGTCCCTCTGAGGACCTGGTTATCTCTCCAGGTGTGTGCTATTGTCTTTTGCAGGTGTTCTAGCTCTAGCCGTGATCATCGTTATTCTTTCGAAGATGATTACACTTGGATCGCCTTCGTTTCGCTCGCCAAAACTTACTCTTTTGTATATCTTGTATTTCTTCTCATAGTTGGTAGTAGATTTGTCTCCGCCCAACTACATGTACCAAAGACAAATTCATTCTCATTATATGATATCTTTTATTCATTTATTCTGTGTGGATGAGATTAGTTATGATTCTACTGCATTCTACAGCTTACGTATATTTATTATACGGCTGGCATGTCTACGTTCCTAGTCCTACGTATTTTGGGACTGGGACATTACATATTTTTGTGGTGGTCTATGAAGGTCAAGATAAATTGTTTGGTTACTTTACCGTACCAAGCAAGCCTGTGAATAGGATTAGAAGTCTAGGATCTCATCCACATACTTTATCTCTTTCCTCGATTCCATATTCGAACTATCGTTCGACTCATCGATTGCATCTTGCTTGATTCCTTCTATCATTATCCTTATCTTCCTTTTGTGCTTGCTAGAGATTGACCCTACTAGTTAAATGTCCCAAACACCCTTAGCTTAATTCTTTAAGTTGGGTAGAATACCCCCGACTTGACACACCCTTGACCATTAAGGGAATACAATTAGTATTATCTAGACCGTAGTGACTAGAGAAATTTGACCCATTTGGTCAACCAAGCCTTGGTCAATAAAATCGTAGAATGATGGTATAGGAATAATCACGACTTTGATCCTTATGACTCTTAGACTATTCATAATGGTTCTTTATTTCAATCTTAATCTCACGTGCCTATATTTTTACAATCTAGACTAATGATGCTAATATAGCCTAGTTTTTGCAAGCTTATTCCTTTATCGAGCTTGTTCAAGACATATGTTATTTGGGTCGACCCACTTAACATATTGTCTAATCAGAACCGGTGCATGATGGTCTGATCAACCGAGTGCACTTTGGTTCGCCTTTTCAATCTACGTGGATGTGATATAGTTAAACTTACCCCTCCCATCCACGACTGCCTTGACGATTCTTTTGAAATCTATGCGACCGCCTTTGAACCACGTATTCGTTATTGATAATGTCGTCATTGAACTCCTTAAATCGCTTTCGCCTTCACCGATTTTGGAAGGACGAAGGCACTTGTACTTGAAATTCCTCTAGCTGTCCTATCAATTATGACCATTACCATTCGACATTGCTATGTCTTCATCATAACTCCTCGACCTTTCCCTCGACCCTAATTCTACAATTTTGACTTTCTAATCACTTGAATTTAAGAATGATTACAATCGTCTCTTAATCATATCCTCAACCTAGACTACGACCATATAAACTTCTTTAAGGAACCCTTCTATCTACCCCCTTATGTCTTCTCACCCCTACTAATTTTTAATTTCGAGGACGAAATTCTTTTAAGTTGGATAGGATGTAAAACCCCTAAATTTCTACTATTTTTTATTTTTTATTTGGTACTGATTTTAAATTTTGTATTGTACGTCGCGTAGTCGTATTGTACGTCGTGCACAAAATTTTATTTTTCGTAATTGCTCGACGAGTGCAAATATGTGCGAGCGTACATAATTTAGAAAAATATTTTGTTCTATTTTTTTATATAGTTTCAAATAATAGATATAATAATTAGTTTTGCTATAATTTCTAAGTTTGTTATTTTTACGTCATTTCTAAAAGTTATTAATAATAAATAATATTTTGTATACTAGAAAAGCATAATTATGTAAAGAATATTTGTGCTTGGATATATAATTCATAAATATTTTATTAAGTTTATTTTAAATAATAATGTATTTTTGAAATTATTATAATAGTATTTTTGGAAAACATATTTTGAAAATATTGTGGCAATTTAAATCTTGATTTAATTTTGGATTTATTTAAATAGATTAAATTAATATCTATATTTGGAATTTGAATTATCTCATTTGGTTTTAAACTAAAGGATGTAAATTTAATTAGATTTAAATTTGATTTTGATTTGGATTTGAATTTGATTGATTTTAAATTAAATATCAAATTATCTATTTTCGGGTTTAAATATTCCTAATCATATCCAAACGGAAATTTCCACATCCTATAAATAGGCAGGTACTCATCCATAAACTTCACAACTCCACAATTGTTTCCACCTATAAATGTGTTTGTGCATCGTGTCCGTGCACATCAAGCCATATCCATTCACTTCTTCTATTTTTTCGTCCAAATTGATTAATGTTCTCATTAAAGAAATTCTCTTTTTCCTTCTATCTATTTTCTCTTATCACAAACTCTTACTTTCCTTTTACCGATCAACCAAGTCCGTCTATCCTAATAGTCCTTAAATTTCGAGTACGAAAATTTACAAAGGTGGGTGATTTGTAACTCATCTTCCCGAAATTATTATTTTTAAAATTATATCTATATATTTTAATTTCGTGTTTAAAAGTAATTTTCGTAGAAATTTTGTAAAAGATATTTTGTGATTACTTTTGTTACAAAAAAAAACTAGTTTTAAATTAATGGTTTGAAATAATGTTTTAAAAAAAATATTGTCGAATTTTTTTATTTGAAATATAAAATATGTTTTTATTATTTTTGCCCTTCTAAAAATTGGTTTTTTAAAAAAAATTGAGCGATAAAAGTTTTTTTGTCTATTTATCTTTAAATAAAGATTTGGATTTATAAAAGAAAGTTTTATAATATTTGATAACATCGAGTATTATTTTGATATGTTAATCAGTTATTTGATTATATTTAAATTTATTTAAATTATCTTGATGGTTATCAACTATACTTTAAATTATGTTGATAATTTAAATATTGTTTAAAATACTTACGATGACTAATTGGAGCATTACGATTTGTCTAATCTAGATATAAAATATTATTTCATTAAATAATTTATTTATTATTTGATTTAAAATTATTTGATAAATATTAGATATTATTTTAAAGTTATTATGTTGAGTTTGGTTTGGATTTGGATTCATATGATTTGAATTATTTGATAATATAGAATAATACTTAAAGTTATTATGGTGATCATTTAAAGGATTGCAATCAAATTGATTTATTTTTTTAAATAATTTATTTGATTTAAATTTATGGGAAGATTTATCCATTAGAAATTCGTATCCTATTGGAATCATATCTAGCATTAATTAGATAGTTTCTTATTTAAACCAATCTTATTCCTATCCAAATTAGTTGGTAATCATAATCATCCTTATTTAGTTCTAATCCTATCATAATTTGCTAATTGCTAGCCATTATATATATCTATCGAATCTGTGAATAAAATCATCTTTCAAACCATCATTGTCAAAATTTATCTCTTTTTCGTCATAAATTCAGCCTCAATTTTCAAAGGTTGTAGCAACTTCGAATGACCAAAACTCCCAACTCCGGACTCCGTTTTACCTCCAGTTTTTTTTTGTTGGAATCGTATTGAGGTATATTTTCTGAATATAAGTTTTATTTTCATAAATTCGGAACTTAATTTTCTGGAAAATTTGTGGAGTGTCAGTGGTCCGAAATCTGACACGTTTTAGTGTTTTTGAGATTCTGGGAGAACCAGGAATCAGAATCACGAACCGTTTGATGTTTCGGAATGCTGACAAAAAAATACACATCATACATTTTTCCCAAAAATTTCCTGAATATTTTATTTTTGGTTTTTATTTTAGAAGTTTGTCACATTATTTGAGTTATCTTGTGTAGTCCTGTGACTATTATGTACCCAACGGGATTGTCGGTTTCACCAGCAAGGACCTCAGGAAAGACACCTTGCCATTTGTTGTTTATTTATTTTAGCTCATATTCTATGCATTATTTATTTTCTTTATGCAAAATAAACTGTGATACATGGCATAACCTATTAGAACTTACTGTTCATTTATATTTCCTGCTGTGTATTATTTTTTTCTTACAAATTTAACCTAGAATTAAGGGACCACCTTGTGTGTTGCATTCATTGGCCTTGACACGTTATACCACGAAGTTGTGTATCGCATGTAGAACACGAAAGTGCGTGGTTGGCTGGCCACCAGTACGTACAAGCCGTGCGATAGGAATAACCGCTAATAGAGGTTGCATGCTAGTTTGACTTAGCGGTTATAGAAGTTATTGTTGTGGATACAACATAGTAGGCATTGGGCGGAAAGGACAATTCCTTAGCGTATGGGCTTCGATGCACTTTTCCTTGTGACCCGAACTCTCCGCTGGAGATACGGGATTGATGACCTATGATTACTGACGGCCACTGACATTCTACGGAATGTTATGCTCTTACTGATGGGGCCTCTGGTGCCCCAAGGGGGGACCATGCCGATCCTATTCAGCCAGGGCCCATACGTAGGAAGGATTGTTCTTAACTACATTTCACTTAGAACGGTTAGGCACCTTTATCCGTTAGGTACGAGTACTTTTGGTTTGGATACTTGTATCTGAACGTGGCTTGGAATAATAACTTGTCGCAAATTAGTTTGTCACATCTTGTCCTTGTTTGGTTGTAGGTGTGACTTACTACTTCGATGAGAAGGTATTGAACCCTGTTGGGGTCCGGATACCATATTGGATTCATAACATGGAAAGTTACGTCACCGTGAATTAGTTTACCATCTTCTGTCCTTATTTGGTTAGGGGGATGGTACGCTCGTTCAATAGGTGCATATTGGACTATGTTATAATCCAATTGACTTATTTATTTGAGCAATATTTATTCAGTTTATATATCATGATATTATGTGTCTTGTTACGTCCCTCTGAGGACCTGGTTATCTCTTCAGGTGTGTGCTATTGTCTTTCGCAGGTGTTCTAGCTCTAGCCGTGATCATCGTTATTCCTTCGAAGATGATTGCACTTGGACTGCCTTCGTTTCGCTCGCCAAAATTTACTCTTTTGTATATCTTGTATTTCTTCTCATAGTTGGTAGTGGATTTGTCTCCGCCCAACTACATGTACCAAAGACAAATTCATTCTCATTATATGATATCTTTTATTCATTTATTCTGTGTGGATGAGATTAGTTATGATTCTACTGCATTCTACAGCTTACGTATATTTATTATACGGCTGGCATGTCTACGTTCCTAGTCCTACGTATTTTAGGACTGGGGCGTTACACTGTACTCGCACAGGCACGCCCCGTGTACAGCCAACTGCGTGTTCGACACGAAACGAGATATCCTGAAACATGACACACGTGGTGTCAGTCAATGCCCCTTTGTGTGTGTCCAATATCTCGTGTCCAAGTGTCGTGTCCAGTGTGCATTTACACCCGAGTAGCAGGACAGATCTGTGCAGCGGAAATGTGTCTGTTCACGTGACCAAACCAACACGACACAACACAAAAACCAACTCAGTCAACCAAATTCTAACAAGCAACACTAAACCCTAGAATCCTATTCAAAAGTTTCATAGAAATTAGGTCGAAATCCCCTTTGGGGCATTTTATCAAACACTAGGTTATAGGGACTGATATGTGTCCAAATAGGACACGAATTGGACACAATATCCTACAAAATCTAGGGCTAGCTAGGGGACACCTAGATCTAGGCTAATATGCAATAATAACAGCAATTTTAATAAGATTTGAAGGAATTACCTATAGGTGTCAATTTCCCCAAAAAGCTCCAAAGAGGGGGTGTTCTTCTTGATGGCCAAACTTCACCAAATTGTCCACACTCTGAAATTTCTTAACACAAACAACAAGTAGAAGGAATTTAGAACCTATTGCAATTGGTTTGGATGGAAAAGAAATTAAATTAGATTTTCTAGAAATTATTGAAGTTGGAGATTTACCTCTTTTTCCAACTTGTGATCTTTTCTAAAAGAGGCTAGCCCTAAATGGATGAGAGTATAAATAGGGGTGGGGTTCCCAATGTGGCCAGCCAAGCTAGGGTTAGGGTTAGGTTTTAGGTTAGCTAATGGGCTTGGGCCAAATTTACAAGCTATGGGCTAAGTTGCTAATTAATTGTTTCCAAAACCATAAGTCATGGCTTATGACTTAAAGCCTTCTAATGCCAACTTAAATTCTAAATGACCTATTAGGAATTAACATAATGATAGGTTAGGGTCACATGACCTAATCAAGTCACCACCACTAGGGTTAGCATCTAGGTTAGGCTCCAAAGTCAACACTAGTCAAAGTCTAGAATAACCCCTAATCAATTATACCAAAAATCATATAAATTCTAATAAATATCAATAATTTACAATAATTCCAAATAAATCCCAAAAATTCAAAATGACCAAAATACCCCCATACTAGAAATGTGGTAGTGACACACCATACTGTCAGGAAAAAATAGTAACGGTGAGAGACCCATCTGAGTAGGACGTATACTCTGATAATATCTCCTCCAATACTCAATCCCACTACTGATATCATTCTTGTAAAGGTGATCTCTTAGAGTATCTTCTTCGGTTGGGTTGTGTTCTGAGCCATCCGTTCTCACACTTAAAACACATATGAATTAGAACTGTGTTTTGTATTTTCGGCAAACCCAGGGATTGGATTCTATATTTTGTATTTTAGTTTCTGTATTTTGGCTCCAGCTCCATTTGCATTAATCTACGATACGACATGGTGATCAGGACATAATCCCTGCAGCCATTCGACTGCGAGGCAGAAACTATGTAGCCGTAGATAAAGTTGACTGTCCTCCGACCCTCATCCCTCGGCAATGATGATACGACAACCTATCACTATATCTTATATATTAGTAGATGATGTTTTAGTATTACATTATGTGAGTTCATCTTGATTCTGTTATATCCTTCAGATACTAGATACGATAAGAACATATACTACACCATATGTACAGAACATAGATGATTCACACTAATGTATGATAGAATGAATTTTGGGTTGTGTTCTGAGCCATCCGTTCTCACACTTGGAGATAAATCAAATTTTTGCTATTTATTTTACGCACAAATACCGCTCGAGTGAGCCAAAGGCATGCAGCCACTTCCCTCCCTCCACCGTCGTACCTAGCGGAGGAGTATATTCGTCGATCGCAGCAGGGATTATACCACCGGGTAATCGAACTCCTCCTCCTCCTTAAAGTATTGTAATTAAGAAAATTTAGAATATTTATGGGAATTTTAGAATATTTGTGCTATGATCGGATTATAACGATGGATATTAGGTTACTCTTCAGGATAATTGATGTCTATTTTATATTAATTTGGTTTGGTCTATATGATTCTTGGATAATTGGTGTGCATTAAATTCGTATGTGCATATTTGGTCTATGTGATTCTTGGATAATTGGTGTGCATTATATATTTGGTCAATGTGATTGTTGGATAATTGGTATGCATTATATATTGGTTTGGTTTATGCATATTTTTGTGAACAGGAAAAGTGCTACAATTTTTTTCAAAAAAATCTCAGTTAGCGACGGACTAGTGACCGGTTAGCGACGAATATTTCCAGCTCTATTTGCATTAATCTACGGTACGACATGGTGATCAGGACATAGTCCCTGCAGCCATTCGACTGGCGAGGCAGAAACTATGCAGCCGTAGATAAAGTTGACTGTCCTCCGACCCTCATCTCTCGGCAATGATGATACGACAATCTATCACTATATCTTATATAGTAGTAGATGATGTTTTAGTATTATATTATGTGAGTTCATCTTGATTCTGTTATATCCTTCAGATACTAGATACGATAAGAACATATACTAAACCATATGTACAGAACATAGATGATTCACACTAATGAATGCTAGAATGAATTTTAGGTTGTGTTCTGAGCCATCTATTCTCACACTTGGAGATAAATCGAATTTTTGCTATTTATCTGACGTACAAATACCGCTCGAGTGAGCCAAAGGCATGCATCTACTTCCCTTCCTCCATTCTCCATCTCCGTCTCTCATGCTATCAACGTCACAACTTTTTCAGTGCTGCTCCCTCTAATGATGATGAACGCAAAAATCAAAGACCCCCCTCTCCTTCCTCACTCTTCACAGTTCTCACAACAGGAAGGTTCAGTGCTTTCTAGTTCTCTTCCATCCATCAATTCCTCCGTTCTGATCAAGCATCTTCCTTCTACTTTCCTCCACCATGGCTCTGGACCCATCTGCTCCTCCTTACTTCCCTTCTTCTTATTTGACTCTCTCAGCCACATATGATATCCACCTCAAGTGTAGAGTCGGAGGAGAAGAAGTGGACAGGAAGAGAAGGAGGAAGCAGCACAGCCGGCGGCATGACCCGGAGGAAGTACAGAGGTTTTCTTCAACATCCGTAGGAGAACTATAAGGATATATCTTTTCACAACATGTCACCTTGTCAAAGTCCCTTAATGTGAATATCATGTTACCGCGGTGTCGGAAGACTAACATGTCATAATTTTTTAAGCTGTGTATTTTGACATAATCATCCCAACTCTTTCCTCTATATAGTAATCTTGAATTACTATATAGGAGGAAGTAATCTTGAATTACTACATAGGAGGAAAGAGTTGGGAGGATTATGTCAAAATACATGTCTTAGAAAATTATGACATGTTAGTTTTCCGATACTACGGTAACATGATTGTCACATTAAGGGTCTTTGACAAGGTGACATGTTGTGAAAAGATATATCCTTATAGTTCTCCTACGGATGTTGAAGAAAACCTCTGTACTTCCTCTGGGTCATGCCGTCGGCTGTGTTGCTTCCCTTTCCTCTTCCTGTCCACTTCTTCTCCCCCGACTCTACACTTGAGGTGGATATCATATGTGGCTGAGAGAGTCAAATAAGAAGAAGGAAAGTAGGAAGGAGCAGATGGGTCCAGAGCCATGGTGGAGGAGAGGAGAAGGAAGATGCTTGATCAGAACGGAGGAATTGATGGATGGAAGAGAACTAGAAAGCACTGATCCTTCCTGTTGTGAGAACTATGAAAAGTGAGAAAGGAGAGGGGGGACTTTGATTTTTGCGTTCATCATCATTAGAGGGAGCAGCACTGGAAAAGTTGTGACGTTGATAGCATGAGAGAGGGAGAGGGTGAATGGAGGGAGGGAAGTGGCTGCATGCCTTTGGCTCACTCGAGCGATATTTGTGCGTCATCTGGTGGCGCTCCACCAGCTCCGTGTCCAGCTCCAGGAGATCAGTAGTTTCCTTTTTGCATTTTTGGACTGTACTATATTTTTGACTTTGTACGTATTTTGGGATATTCAATTTTTTCGTTGAGGATACTGAGTTTGTACGTATTTGGGGATATTGATTTGGTTTGTTGAGGATATTATATATTGACATTGTTCGTTGCGGATATTATATTCTGGAATGTATTGTGCGTGCCGGTGTTGAGTGTTCCACCGAGGGGGTCGGCGAGCCCAGGGATTGAATTCTGTATTTTGTATTTTGGATTATGTATTTTTGGCTGCAGCTCTAGCTCCATTTGCATTAATCTATGGTACGACATGGTGATCAGGACATAGTCCCTGCAGCTATTCGACTGGCGAGGCAGAAACAATGTAGCCGTAGATAAAGTTGACTGTCCTCCGACCATCATCCCTCGACAATGATCATAGACAACCTATCACTATATCTTATATAGTAGTAGATGATGTTTTAGTATTACATTATGTGAGTTCATCTTGATTCTGTTATATCGTTCAGATACTAGATACGATAAGAACATATACTACACCATAGGTACAGAACATAGATGATTCACACTAATGTATGCTAGAATGAATTTTGGGTTGTGTTCTGAGCCATCCGTTCTCTCACTTAAAACACAAAGGAATTAGTAGTGTGAGAGCGCCGGAGGGGGAAGGAGAGAGAGTGATAGAGTAAAATGGTACGACATGGTGAATTAGTATTGTATTTTGGCTCCAGCTCCAGCTCTATTTGTATTAATCTACGGTACGATATGGTGATCAGGATATAGTCCCTGCAGCCATTCGACTGGCGAGGAAGAAACTATGTAGCCGTAGGTAAAGTTGACTGTCCTTCGACCCTCATCCCTCGGCAATGATGATACGACAACCTATCACTATATCTTATATAGTAGTAGATGATGTTTTAGTATTACATTATGTGAGTTCATCTTGATTCTGTTATATCCTTCAGATACTAGATACGATAAGAACATATACTACACCATATGTACAGAACATAGATGATTCACACTAATGTATGCTAGAATGAATTTTGGGTTGTGTTCTGAGCCATCCGTTCTCACACTTGGAGATAAATCAAATTTTTGCTATTTTATCTGATGCATAAATACCGCTCGAGTGAGCCAAAGGCATGCAGCCACTTCCCTCCCTCCACCGTCGTACCTAGTGGAGGAGTATATTCGTCGTTCGCAGCAGGGATTACCACCACCGGGCAATCGAACTCCTCCTCCTCCTTAAAGTATTGTAATTAAGAAAATTTGGAATATTTGTGAGAATTTTGGAATATTTGTGCTATGATTGGATTATAACGACGGATATTAGGTTACTCTTCAGGATAATTGATGTCTATTTTATATTAATTTGGTTTGGTCTATATGATTCTTGGATAATTGGTGTGCATTAAATTCATATGTACATATTTGGTCGATGTGATTCTTGGATAATTGGTGTGCATTATATATTTGGTCTATGTGATTGTTGGATAATTGGTGGGCATTATATATTGGTTTAGTTTATGCATATTTTTGTAAACAGAGAACATGCTGCAATTGTTTCCAAAAATATCCTAGTTAGCAACGGACTAGTGACCGGTTAGCGACGGATATTTCCAGTGTACGACTACTTTTCGACGAAATTTACGTCGCTAACTGGAGATTTGAAACTGTTTCCAGTTAGCGACGGGTGGTCGACGGAATATCCGTCTGCAACGTTCTGGTGGTATATAGTTCGACGGAATAGCGACGAAAAATCCGTCCACAAGGCGACAGATAATCAGCCACTAATCAGTCGCTCTCTCGACGGCGTAGCGACGAAAAATCCGTCGACAAGGTTCTGGAAATGCTTGACATTTCCAGAACCATGGCGGCGGATAATCAGCCACTAATCAGTCGCTCTGTCGATGATGTAGCGACGGAGTAGCGAAGATTTATCCATCGCCAAGGTTCTGGAAATGTCAAGCATTTCCAGAACATGGTCGACGGATAATCCGTTAGTATTCCGTCGCTAATCCGTCCTTTGTTAGCGACAGCGATCGACGGACTAGCGACGGAACGATACCCTCTGATACACTGTTACGACGGTTTACCGACGGACTATCCGTCGCTAGCGTCTACACAGTTAAGTATTTAATACTTGAAATGGACGAAAGCCCATCGGAAAGTCGTCGCTAATGCATCGTATTGTGAATACGAAAAGCTGTCGCTATTCGACTACTTAGCGACGGATTATTATTAGCGATGAGCTGATTGCTGATGGATTATTTTGGCCAAGATCCGTCAGTGATCGGTCGCTAATACTGATTGCCGACGGATGGACGATGGATGTGGCCGTCGCTAAATGGACATATTTTGGTTGTGAACAAAAGAGTTCAAAGACGATGCTATTTAGTACGAAATACGAGGTTCATATGCGACGAAAATAATTCAAATAAGAGTTGTCAATGTTGTCGGGATGAGACTCTAAGGCATGTTTAACTATGTCTCCATCCACGTAGAATAATTCATGAAAAGGGAACCAAAGTGCAATAGGTTGATCAGAACACCATGCATCGGTTCTGATTATACAATATGTTAGTGGGTGCACCCAATAAAATATGTCATGATCAAGCTTGATAACGAAATAAGCTTGCAAAACTGAAGCTACATTAGCAGCATGAGATAGTCAAAATATGAGCTAGGGAGGTACTGATGAAGGAAATTTTTAAATAGTCCAAGATCTTTTAAAATCAAGTCTTGCCCGAAGTGTGGGCCTTTACAGTTGTCCTGGTTTTTTTTACTTACGGTTTGGTTGTCTAGATAAGTTAAGGTCCTCTGAATTTCTAGTCTAAGTGAGCTCATCAACACGATTCATAAGGACAAAGGATTTGTTAGGTGGTGAGGTATTATACCCAACTTACAAGAATTAAACTAATAGTGTGATGGGACAACGGGTCAAGCAATCAGGATAAAGCACAAATTTAAGCATTTACTGAATTAAGTAGAACAAAATCACATATCGGTCGAAAGAATTGAGTCGAGATGGAATCCCTATCCGTGGTAAAAATATATCGGTATCATGGTAAAGGTTATAGTTGAGCCATTTTGATGGTCATGTCATGAAAATAGTGTACAAGGAGACGTGTTCTAGTGGGACATGATATATCTACATGAAGGTGGGCTTATCTAGGTCTACATATGAAATTTGTTGGAAGGAAAAGTTTAGTATTGTACTCCAAATATACAAGTCACGGTAGGGGAAGCCAGAAGATCAAAAATAGAAAGTGGGAGTTCACGAGGTGATAATTAATGCACAAAAATAAATAAGATCAAGTTAAAGCATGAAATAAATTTAATTAAAGAATCCAGTAAAAATAATTTAGGAACACAATTCCGGAGAGAAGATAGTCTCCTAGATGAATACAGTTAAGGAACCATTAAATCATTATTCAAATTGCAAATGGGTTAGAAGGTCGCAATTAAAAGATCTAGATTGAAGGAAGGTCGAGTAAGTCAAGGTGGAAATACAGTCACATAGCTTGGTAGATGACTAACAACACTTGTGTACACACTACTATCATGGTCATGAGTGATATGGCAATTAGTGTGGAGTACATCTATCATATTAGAGCTATCTTGATGGCCTACCATTAAAATTTTAACTCAAGTTTTCTCCAAAAGCTTCAAAAATAAACCACCAAAATTTGTATTCACTCCAAGCCGTTCAAATTCATCATAATTTTTTTTAAATCACTTTCATAAATCTCAAAGCAAATTTTTATCATGTTACTACTGATTTTTTTAAAATTTTACATATTCAACTTTTAAACTCAAGAGTTCATAAATCATGAATCTATATATAAAATATCCGTAATCAATCATAACTTTAAAACTCTACAGAAATTAATAGCTCCTCCGATAAAAATTTCTAGCACATACAAAGCAATCTCAAAATTTTAGCTCAATATTTTAATACACTCATCAATTATAACTTCTATTCATACTAAGTCATTCCAGCATAATCACAACTTTTAAATTGTAACTTTATTTGATCAATCAAAACAACCTTATCAAACCATTAATATATTTTTATTTTATTCAAAATTTATGATATTAGCAATCCAACATTAAACTAAATTTTCAAATAATCTTATCAGTCATAAAATTATTTTTTTAACGAAATTTGATATCCAAATTCATAATTTTTTTTAAAAAAAAACCAAAATCTAAATAGATTTATAAATCCTCAATCATAGGACACAATTTAAAATAAAAATTCTCAAAAATGATTTTCATAACCTTCAAATATTTTAAACCAAAATTTCACCGTCATTACTTCCACTTAAAATTCAAAATTTACTAAACACGAAAATCGCAAGTTGTACAACTCAAATTTAAATAATTCCTACGGCCATTTTTAAAAGGTAAGATCATTTTCAAACCAAATTTATAACTGTTCAAAGGTGTATAACTATAATCCAATAAATCATGAACATAAAAATTCGAAAATCAAATAAATTTTATATTTGTTCAAAGATGTATAGCTATAACCCAATAAATCATAAATATCAAATCTCAAAAAGCTAATCAATTTCTTAAATCAAGGGTATAAAGATTCTAGCTATATATATATATATATATATATATATATATATATATATATAAAAAAAATATATATATATATATATTCTTCCTGCAGTATCAATCCTATGGTGTTTACTATTTAGAAATCTCAATATTAAAACTTTCCTTGGTAATATCCAACTTTACAAATTACTAACCATTAAATCGCACTTTTTAAAAAAAGCCTTTTTAGCTCAATTAGAGTTTTAAATGTATTCCAATTGCCAATATAACCATTCTAGCCATGTATTTGACCTATGAGCATATACTAGTGTAGTCATCTTCCTAGTTGACTCTAAGCATGAAAATAGGAATCAATGGTAGAAAGGAATCAAGCAAGATGCAATTCAAGGAAGTCGAACGAGAGTTCGGAATTTAAAGCCAAGAGGAGAGGTTAAGCTGTATGGATGAGATTTCTAGATTCTAATCCTATGTTGCAGGCTCACATCGGTACAGCAACGTAGCCGAAGTGACAAACTCGACCTGCATGGGCCACCACAAAAACATGTAACGCCCCAGTCCCAAAATACTTAGGACTAGGTACGTATCCATGCCAGCTGCATACATACGAAGTATACTCCAATATATGGAACCATCGTATGTATGCATAAGCTGTGAAATGCAGTAATCCATGATACTAATCTCATCCACAATAAAAGAATCAATATAAAATAGATATCAATGCTGGATTGTAAAAAGTTGGGCGGAGACAAAGTCCACTACCAACTATCTCAAATAAAATGTACAAGAAGGAATAGATGAAATAACAAGACGAGCCAAGTCACTACAAAAAAATAGGCTTTTAGCAGCAAAAATTTTCGTTGCTAAAAGTACCACAATCGTTGCTAAAAGATTTAGCAACAAAAAATTTTCGTTGCTGGACTCGTTGTTTAAAGTGCGTCACCTAAAGTATTAGTAACGAAATGATGAATTCGTTGCTGAATTCTTACTTTTTAGCAACATGACTTCTGTTTCGTTGCTATTTTGGTGGACACACGTTTCGTTGCTAAAGGTAGAAGTCTTTAGCAACGAATGCTTGTCGTTGTTATATAATATATTTAGCAACGACAATATAGCATTGCCAAATGCACAATTGTTTGGCAACGCACATTTCGTTGCTACAGTGCGGTAATTAGCAATGAGCATTAATCCATTGCCGAAAAAATTAAAATTCATCACATTATTTAGTAACGATTCATTGTCGTTGCTAAACCAAACTATATTTATTTATTTATTTATTTATTTATGCACATAATAGTTTTGAATAAATTAACACAATAAAAAAGATAACTTTTCATAATAGAACTTCAATTGTTTTACATCCACATTCATCACCAAATTACATTTAAAAGTTTAAAAAACGTCTACATAAAAAATCTAAAATATCTCTATAAACACGTTCCTCCAAAAAAATTACTCAGATGAGGTATTGTCTCTATGAGTGCCACCTTGCTCCATAAACATCATAAACATCTTCTCTAGACGGCTTGAAGCAGCTAGAGACTCCTCTAATTTCTTATTCATCTCTACTCGTTCTGCATCAAATTTCTTATTCATCTCTACTCGGTCTGCATCAAATTTCTTATTCATCTCTAATATCTCAGCTCTTAGCATAGCCTCTGTCTCGGAGGTTCTGGATGTTGCAGTTGAACGAGAGGAAGTTATTGGCTTAGTATATGCACCAAGACCCTGGACATAGCCCGATCGATGCTTTAAGACTTTGTCGACAACTTCATCTTGTGTCAATGTTAAGCCTTGTGTTTCTGCCTCGACTTGAATTGCCACCATATTTTCCTGAAATTACAAACATCTCTATCATAATGATGCACAAGACTCACAAAACATCTATAACAAATTTAGAAAAATAACATAGATTTTAGTGCACAATGTCAGTGAATAATATATTAAGGTTGTTCCGTACATGATTTTCTTGTGCCTGAGAAGTAACCCAGGTTTGAGTGTTCTCACGAAAATGAGTGGCCTTGTAAAAGTCCAGCCTTCCTGGAAGCTCCTCTATCTCAGAGTCACGCTACATTTAAAAAAATATTTTTAGGAGTAAGATAAAAAAAACTATATCAATATTTCCATTTATAAGATAAACATAAAGATGTTAAAGTTACAAACACTATATACCAACTCAAAGCGACGTCGAGCAAATGATTTAGGACCTGAGACATGATTGACTGCAGATTTAGCCTTGTTTTGAGTATTGATATTACTAATTTTCTGCATTTAAAGATCAATTCATAATATACCAAATTGTTAAGTAAATTATTTTTCTATATGCATGATTTACAAGAATATTAATATTCATCACCTGCCAATTTGGACCACTAAACCTCTCACAAAGAATTTTCCAGTCATCTGAACTCACATCCTCATGAAGATGATTAAGCACGTCACGGTCTTTATACTTAAGGTAGTGGCGATTATACTTGTGCCTCCAAAGCCTATGTGAATTCATAAGTGCTATATCAATCGCATGAATAACACGAGGGTCCTCTTCTGGTAGTTTAAACTTATCCTACAAAAACATAATTTATTCTAAGAACCTCTTCAACCAAGAATCAATAATATGAGACAAAAACATAGTATCAAACAAATATTTTACCAATACGAGTGAGCGCATGTGCATCTTATCGTCCTCATTTCTCTCCAACTTGCTGCAGTCTTAGGCGCAACCTGACGCTGGATTTTACTCACTCCCCCACTCCATAAGCTAGAGCCAGGCCCAACAGGTATGTTTGCCTCTTCTGTCCAAACGACCGGCACAAGCCCCTTCCCAATCTCAATCGCCTTCGCTAAAGCAAGTCCACGCGAGGGGCCACGTTTGCGTTTAGGAGCGCTTGTGGATCCTAAGGCAATGAAAAGCAAATTATCTTCTTGTAATTTCAGGATTCGGAATGAAAATCAATAAAAAAATCTAGTAGAAAAAACAGCATGTGCTGAAATATAAACAAGCAAGAGCACAATATTCAACTTGAATTCATAAGACATGAGTTATATGCAAGTTTTTGAAGTTAAAGTTTCCACTGCAATTTTTGAGAGAAGTATACTATCTCATGCAGTTTTGTATTCTCTACTCCGCGTCATCCAGTGTTCCAAAAATATTGCAGTTGTTTGAAAATGATTCTTTCCTCCTCTTTCAGGCTACTGCAAAATATGCCTTCAGATACTTCTCACAATCTGCAGCAAAATGTCTAAGGAGAATGGCATGAAAAATAGACAACATCACACTTTATAGTGATATATAGTAGGCATGACAGAAGAAAGTAAATTAGTAGGAATTGAGTTGTTTCTAGAAAAAATAAAGAAAGGAGAAGAGGCACATCAGCAACTTGTTCCATCCTGTTATCAGAGGCTTGCATATTGGGACCTAAAATGTGGATGAGCTTAATTTGTTAGAAGCATCAAGTTTTGGAACTAAAATCTACATACTTGCTGCTAGTTGTTTGTTGTTATGTTCTATCCTGTTATCAAGGCATGCATATTGGGACCTAAAATGTGGACAGTACCAACATTTGTTTGTTGTAATGTTCCATCCTGTTATCAAGTTTTGTAACTAAAATATACACAAGCTTAACCAATCCTTGCAAAAGGAATAACTTCAGTACATTGCATTTCACTATGAAAAAGGGAGACATTGGCAAAAGGAATAACTTCAGTACATTTCACTATGGAATAACTTCAGTACATCCTGTTATCAAGGCATGCATTTCACTATGAAAAAGGGCTACATCCTTGTATGAGTTTTTCAAACAAGAAAGTCGACAAGTCAATCATTGTATAGATTGAAGCCATCATTTTGTACTTGCTTCAGGAAGTTTGACGAAGTATGTTGTTCGCTCAGTTCTTCACTAGTACTGGCTCGGATATCACTCCCAATGTTGTTTGATGAGAAAGTGATTGCTGGAGGAACTTACCAAAAGTGACTAAAGGCTTGTTTATAAAAAGTGCGAATAAAAGAAAAGAACTTGTGCGAAACTCGAAAATTAGTGAGGGAGCAAGCAACTCGAGATAGCAGGACTCTTGAGTAACAGGGAAGGGGGAAATGGGAGCGGCAAGATAATAAGTACAATACAAAACTGGAATGGTCATGAGCAAGTTTATGTGAAATGATTTGTTTTCACAAAAATGAAGGTGTCACTTGATTGAAACTTCTTTTTTGCTGAAATTTATTATAACAGTTGTTGAAATTCATACTGATTCATATATTTCTCTACATGCCACCTTGAAGAACTATTTATGTAGCTATAACTATTGTTGGTTGGTACAGTTACCAATAAGCGGTTTTTTATGTTTCTTTGAATTCTCACAAGGGATGATTATGACATATTAAATTAGTAGAGGCTATAGGACAATATCAGAAATCTTATTAAACTTTTATGCTCCTTCGGAATATTCCTGTCATTTTTGTTCTTTGTGATCTATAACCTGTCATTTTTGTTCTTTTGTGATCTCATAGATGGTATTATGCTTAATTACTTATTTTACCACTGTTTACCAAACAGTGTCTCATCACTCTGATAATTTGTCATTTTGTTTTATTCTATTTTCTTTCATTTCAGACACTATCCAAAGCTCTCACGGAGGATGAGCTATTGTATCTCAGGCCTCAATTCAAGTTATTAGAACCTAATAAAGAGGGTCGCATCTCGCTTCAGAACTTTCGGATGGTCAGTTTCTTAATAATTTTTAAATCTGGCTAGCTGAAATACCACCAACAGTAAGCTTAACTTCACCAATCCTTGCAAAAAGCAACTAAAAACTATGTCTTCTTCTATTTAATTAAACTAAAATAATATGTTTCGTAGTTTTAGCTCTGCTTTTACTTGGCAGAGTCACCTTTGAGATGGTCTCTGTCTAAGTGACTCAACATGTGCTTCCTGACTGCTCCAGGTAAATTAAGAAAACATAGGAACTGTAGGATATGTGTAGGTAAATTAGTGTGCAACAAGTTCTACAATAGACTAGTATTATGTAGGGTTATGGATGGGCAGCACACGTATGTATCCTGGGCAACAAGTTCCATAGATACATGGGTCATACAGGGTTCAGATTTCCTATGTATCATGGAAATTGGTGCATGTGTAGGGGAAGAGTACTAGTTTGTATCTGAGCGTTAAGAAATTCAGATTTCCTATGTATCATGGAAATCACCACCTGTTAGTATTAGTTAGTACGTGGGTCATGCATGTGTAGGGGAAGAGTACCAGTTAGTACATGGGTCGTGCATGTTCAGATTTCCTATTTATCCTAGAAATCACCACCTACAGATTCATAACCTGTTGATACACAGAAATTCCTCTGATAAGAGCAAAATCTTGTGGGTTCTATGTATCATGCACATGAAATCCAAAGAAACCCAGCTAAAGAATGACTGACCATTAGAGTGACAGATATGAACATGACTTCTCTGCCAATTTCAGGTGCAACAGAGTTTTAGAAAATAATTGGAGGCATGCTTTATTCTTACTGACATGCCAATGCATGTATACACTCATCATTCACCAGGTTTGCTAAGCAAAAGTAGACGAAGTTCTCCCTCGAATCGAAACTACAGTCCTATAGTTAACTGCCTACAACAAAGTTTAAAGAGTCAAACAGCAGTGTGCTGCCTATGACATTTTTACCTGTCCTCACTCTTTGTTATTCTCACCTGTCCTCACCCTCTGTTATCAAGTTCAAGATGTTGGAATCACATTCATAAGTGCTGACGTTTTCCTGACTGCTCCAGGTAAATTAAGAAAACATAGGAACTGTAGGATATGTGAGGGTGTAGGGGAAGAGTACCAGTTAATATCAGATTCACACAATAGCTTCCTCGATCGTTTCATGTGAGGGTGTAGGGGAAGAGTACTAGTTAGTATCAGAAAACATAGGAACTGATGGAATCACATAGGAACTGATGGAATCACATATCAGAAAACATAGGAACTGAGGGTGTAAGGAAAGAGTACCAGTTAGGAACTGTAGGATATGTGAGGGTGTAGGGGAAGAGTACCAGTTAGTATCAGAAAACATAGGAACTGATGGAATCACATTCACACAATAGCTTCCTCGATCGTTTCATGCCGTCCCACTTGGGTCGTGCATGTTCAGATTTTCTATTTATCCTAGAAATCACTACCTACAGATTCAGATTTCCTATGTATCATGCATGTGTAGGGAAAGAGTACCAGTTAGTATCAGTTAGTACATGGGTCGTACATGAGTCGTGTATGTATAGGGAAAGAGTACCAGTTAGTATCAGTTAGTACATGGGTCGTACATGGGTCGTTAAGAAATTCAGATCTCCTATGTATCATGGAAATCACCACCTGTTAGTATTAGTTAGTACATGGGTCAAGCAAAAGTAGACGAAGTTCTCCCTCGAATCGAAACTACAGCCCTATAGTTAACTGCCTACAACAAAGTTTAAAGAGTCAAACAGCAGTGTGCTGCCCATGACGTTTTCACCTGTCCTCACTCTCTGTTATTCTCACCTGTCCTCTGAATGTGATTCCAACATTCACCCTTTGTTACGGCCACATCCTCTAGATTTTACTGGGCATTTCTTAGTTTGTTATAAAATGTATGGTATCAAATCAACGGATACTTAACGAAATGAGTTTGAACGGAAAGAGGATAAATAGGTGGACTGAGAATGAGTTTGAAAGGGCTCAGAGATAATTAGTGGCCAATGTAAGAAAAAGAAGTTAAATATATGGCAATGAATTCAAAGTCATTTATTGTTCTAATTGATTAAATAAAGTTAAATATCTGTCGAATATATGGCCAATGTAAGAAAAAGAAGTTAAATATCTGTCGAATACCAATCAAGTGCAATGAATTCAAAGTCAAATAATTGCTGGACATCCCAGAATAAGAAATGCATGCAACGACAACAGCAAACCCTGCATATTATTTATTGTTCTAATTGATTAAATGAAGGAAAATAAAATTCACAAAGATAAGAAGGGATCGAGAGGACCTGAATTGAAGCACCAGGCAATCCAAACGAATAGCACTAGCCATATGATAGGAATCTGAAGAAAGCTAGCAAGACTACAGAATATATATAGACAACCCAAGCAAAAAGCGATATGTGCATATTTTGACAGTAGGGGGTATACTGATATGTGTATATTTTGACAGTAGTGATATGTGTATATGTGCATATTTTGAGGAGGAGGGGGTATAGTGATATGTGCATATTTTGACAGAAGTTGTAGCAGGAGTCCCCTGTAGTGTCATCGCTGCTACATTCGGACCCCTGTCCAAGAAAATCAACAAGGAGAATAAATCTTCTAAGTGTATAATATAAAAACTGAAACAAAGTCCTACCAGCACTAGATTCTTTAGGAGTATGAGGCTCTAGCACATCCACATCGTCTGGTGTTGGTGATGGTGATGGAGTTGGTGTTGGTATCTGTGTTTGTGTCTGCAATGCTCGCAACCGACGAGTTCCTGGTGCCATACTCGTTTAAAATCTGCAAACTCCTTTTGTAACCATCAGACAAGAAATGTGCATATAAATAACATAGAAATTTGCATGTAAAAATAAAGTAAAAAGTATATTTATATTCATAAAATTAAAATATATAAGCAATTGACTCATGCTAAGTGCATTCAAACAGTTTAAACTACATAATTTTTTGTTTTAATCGAACATTGAATCATCTTCATCATTTTCATTGCTTATCAAAGGCTCCTGCTTATTTACACTACATTCGAGTACTTCAACATCTTCCTCACTATCAACATCGTTGTCATTAATAAATGCGCTATCTTCAACGGACTGATTCTGGTTCTTGAGGTTTTCCATGACAATTGGATCAACTTCTACTTCAGTTGCAACTACATCCTCTCTATGAAGTGGGCCGAACACTTGATTGAGATTGCATTCGACTTGGGTATAAGATTCTCCTAACTCATTTAGTTGATACGCCGAATTAGTGTTCATTATTTGGTCTCCATCTTTATCTTCTCTGTTGTCTTTTTCTTCACGCTCAATAACGTCATACAAGTTCCTCGGTTGCAACCTTTGCACCACTTTCCAAGAACCACCCAATTTTGTGTCATTTAGATAGAAAACTTGTTCAGCATGAGAAGGTAGCACAAAGGGATCATTCTCATACCACACACAAGAAGTGTTGACACTAGTGAAATATTTAGTTTTTCGGGCTCCAATCCTTCTACTGCAAAGATCCCACCATTTACACTTAAATAAAAATACTTGTCTGCGTCCCAAGTAGCTCAATGCAAGTACATCAACCAAGACACCGTAGAAGTCAATTTTGCTTCCTTGATGCTCCCCTTTGACGACAATACCACTATTTTGCGTTCTGTGATGCTTCTCCCGCTCTATGGTATGGAATCTAATTCCATTGGCAATGCATCCACTGTAACGTCTTACCTCAGATTGAGGACCATATGCTATGGAATACAACTCATTAGTGACTTCTGTTGAGTTGTGGCAACGCAATTGTTTTATCTATAAAATAAAAAATATAGATTAATACAATCAATGTTTGTAAGAATACAAATTTTCTACATAACTTACTACATCAACAAAGCATAATACTTACATGGTTGGAAAACCACGTAGGAAATTCTTTTTCATGTCTCTGTTGCCAATTAGTTATGCTTTGTCCTTGAATAATTTGTATATGCTTTCTACATATATTCATATTTGAACATATATGAGAATTAGCTAGGATTAAAACCTCAAAGTGGAAGATCAAAGCTAATACTTACTCTAAGTATACTTCCAATTCTGAAGAATTATTAAGCACAAACCAATGAGCCTTTGCCAAATCTGATTTCGACAAGGTCCCAATCGTGGCAGCTCCTAACGGACGAACATTCTGTCCGAAAATAGACATCTCATCACTTTCTTGTCTTTCACCTCCATCATAATTCCTCTCCTCACGATTATATCGTGTCTCAACCCCATCTAGATACATGGAGCAAAAAGTCAAGCATTCATGGTCAATATATGCTTCGGCAATTGAACCTTCAGGGCGTGCTTTATTTCGAACATAGCCTTTCAAGGTATACAAAAACCTACAAAGCATGCAATGTGTTGTAAGTACCTAACTTAGCATACAAACTTAAAAAAAAATGGTATAGTCCGAAAATGATATATTCTCAAGATGATATTTAGTTTACCTCTCTATAGGATACATCCACCGATATTGCACTGGCCCGGCAAGTATAGCTTCATAGGGAAGGTGTATTGCTAAGTGAACCATAACATCAAAAAAGGCCGGTGGAAAAATGCTTTCAAATTTGCATAGTATGATTGCTATATCCATTTCAAGTCGTTCTAAGACTTCAAGTTTTAAAGTCTTACAACACAACTCCTGAAAGAAGCAACTCAAATCAGCTAAGGCGGCGAATACATCATCACGCAAGTACCCATGTAATGCAGCTGGAAGAAGTCGCTGGAGAAAGACATGATAGTCGTGGCTTTTCATTCCAATTATCTTACCATCTGCGACGTTTACACAATTTTTAATATTTGAAGCATAACCATCCGAAAACTTTACCGACTTCAAGAATTCACACAAGCCTCTTCTCTCATCCTTAGACAAAGTGAAGCATGCGGGTGGCATTAGCCACTTTCCATCCTGTAAAGTCAAATGTAAGTCCTCCCTGATCCCCAATTTCATTAAATCTAGACGAGTATTAACGGTTGTCCTTATTCTTTGAATCTTGGCCCATCAAAGTACCCAGAACACTTTCACAAATGTTCTTCTCAGTGTGCATCACGTCTATATTGTGCCTCAATTTATTCGTTTTCCAATAGGGGAGTTCAAAGAATATGCTTTTCTTCGTCCAATTCAACTCCTCAGTTGTACGCTTCCTCTTTCTCTGGCTTCGCAGCTTCCCGAATGATGTATCTATTTGACTGAGTTGTTCCAGTATATCATCTCCAGACAACATTCTAGGTTTCATCCCAAGCTCTCGCTTCCCATCAAACATTGTCGTTCTTATCCGCCAAGGATGGTTCGGCGGTAAAAAACGACGATGTCCCATGTAGCAAGTCTTACTTCCATTCGTCAAATACATGGAATGAGTGTTCTTATTACATGTAGGACATGCTAATTTTCCTTTTGTGCTCCATCCAGAAAGGTTTGCATATGCAGGAAAATCATTAATGGTCCATAATAATGCAGCATGTAGTTGAAAAGTCTGCTCCTTACATGCATCATAAGTCGAGACACCTACTTCCCATAATTCTTTAAACTCATCTATCAATGGTTGTAGATACACATCTATATCATTTCCAGGAGATTTGGGCCCAGGTATAAGCAGGGACATCATGAAAAATGGCTCCTTCATGCATTTCCAAGGAGGCAAGTTATAGGGCATAAGCACTACTGGCCACATGCTATATGTGCCACTACCAAAGGGATTAAAGCCGTCAGATGCTAGCCCAAGGCGAACGTTTCTAGGATCATTGGCAAACCACTCATGTCTCTTGTCAAAATCCTTCCAAACCTCTGAATCGGCAGGGTGTCGAAGAATTCTCTCCTCCTCAACACGTTTTTCTTTGTGCCAACTCATATCCGGAGCCGTCTTCTTTGACATAAACAACCTTTGCAGTCTCGGCTTTAATGAAAAGTGTCGCAAGATCTTCTGAGGAATCTTCTTTTTATTGGTATTATCATTATACACCCATCTGGACTCGCCGCACTTGGGACACTCCTGTTTGTCAGCATAATCCTTCCAATAAAGGATGCAATCATTTTTACAAGCATGAATGCAATTATAACCAAGACCAAGATCTCGCATGATGGTTTTAGCCTCATAGTGATTTTTTGGAATTGTGTTTCATTCTGGAAGTATGTCCTTCACAAAGTCAAGTAACATGTCAAAAGACTTGTTTGTCCAATTATTAATGTTCTTTAAATGGAGCATCTTAACAAGGCATGACAATTTAGAATACTTCTCACACCCAGAGTAAAGTGGACTATGTGTATCCCTCAATAATCTAACAAATTTATCTCCATCATCGGCTTCATGATTTGTCTCATGACTCGTTGAAAATCCTTCTCCCGCAAAAGCATCTTAGAATGTGGCCTTGTACATTTCTCCTAAAATTTCTTGCATGCCGTCAAATGATTCATGCACTTCTTCTGTAACATTATCTACATCTTGATCCACTTCAACTTCTACATCTGATACTTGTTCATAAGGCTCACCATGGTGTTCCCATGTGGTATATGTCGGATTAATACCATTCATATGCAAGTGTGTTTTCACAATCCTAACTGGGATGTACCGACCATTATTGCAATCACGACATGGACACCGTATTCTACCTGCGCTATCAACAGATGGCGCAGCAAATTGAAGAAAATCAGCCACACCTTTTATATATGCGGGACAAAATTTGTCAATAAGTTGCATCCAACTCTTATCCATATTATAGTCTCCTATATCAAACACTAGATGTATATGTTAACTTCAAGTTTCGCAAATAACCAATTAAAAAACATGTACTGATTTCACAAACAACGAAATAAAAAGAAAACATATGGAATAAAAATCAAGCTCTACTAACAAGTAGACCATCGAAGATATGTTTGGTACATCAAATTATCCTTCCGTCACACTTTACTATATTTTATATTTGCCTCTACTGGATATCGCACATTATAGCCAAATCTTTTTTTTTCCATTATCTCCAGTTCAGCAAAAAAATACTTGGCAATCTAAAGGTTGAAAGTTTTACACAAGGTACTATGAGTATCTTTCTGAAATCATTTAGTAGTAATCTACAAAACAATTAGAATGGTGAAATAGTTTACGAAATAGCCTACTAAATTGTATCATATTACAACAGAGCATCTCAATTCCAATATACATTATCAACATTTCTCTCAATTTGCCTTCGATCTTTCTAGATCTAAAGAACTGATCAATTAGCTGAAATGACATCACTTTTCCCTAGTGTTTGACTTCAGGATTGCAGTGCAATGTTTACACCTATAATGTAAATCTATGACATGGGAAATAAACAAGTTTCAAGTGGCGACATACCCAAATCATCAATTAAGCTGTGTGCCATGCCTTATCATTGTAGCTAATAGATACATTAACTACTAAGAAGGATAAACCTGAGTTCAGCTAAGAAAGCATAAAAGTTGAGCAAATTGCGAATTAGCGGGGACTCTACTAAATCTAAAAAACTTATTACGATACTTCACAGTACAATACAAACTAGATCTTTATAGAGGAGATGTCTCCAAATAAGTCATGCCATGCAAATAAGGTGTTTTTGTTCTTTCCCAAATTATCTTACAGATATGATTGGTTTCAATAAGATGCCAAGGGCAATCAATCGTATATTTACACACACCATACAAACAGAGAAGCTAATCCACAGGCCCCAAGTATCTTCCGCGTCGCGATACAGATTGTTTGGCATGGGATAGATGTGTAACAGACATACCATGGCTTAAACGTCGAATACTATTTGGCATGCAGAATATTGGTGAAGTAGACAATGCTGATAATACTTCGAAAAATGGGTAGGTTACCATCAACCGAAGACGAAGATAACATGATTCTTATTCCTGGAAATGATCTTTGTGAAAGAGCTTATACTTTCTACAAAGATGTACATGATAACAAGACATTAAAAGTAGGTGAAGGTCTAGGAAATGACGGTTATACCTATAAGGGATACCCAAAAACTACTTCTAAGGTTTCCAGAGTTGGATTCATGCTTTAAATTTTAGAGGAACATGGGAGTGCAGTTACAACTAGCAAGATAAGCAATGGCTTCAATATATTATGCTAATTAAAAATAATTTTGCATTCATACTATTCTTTAGTAAAAAATTATAACAAAATATAGT
The DNA here is from genome assembly GCA_029216955.1 of Iris pallida. NCBI lineage: Eukaryota > Viridiplantae > Streptophyta > Magnoliopsida > Asparagales > Iridaceae > Iris > Iris pallida. Next base: position 12,231,216 of record JANAVB010041814.1, read on the forward strand.
CGTGTTTATGCTTAGAAAAAATATTACACCATATTGTAAATTAAAATACTTCACCAGCCTTTATAATATTCTCTTTTTTTCTTACAAACTTGTATATTTTTTTTCAGGACTATTGTCAGAGTGTTTAATTCAGGAGGAAACAGATGCAAATTGGGGCTTATTGTAAATTTTGAATTAGGGTTTATTGTCTGGATGTTCTCGTGCTCACGCTCAGAACAATATTGTCAATTGGGGCTTATTGAAATATTTAATTCAGGAGGAAACAAATGTAAATTGTGAATACACAGTACAAATTGGGAGAAAATAGATGTCCTCGACTAAAAATTAACAGATATCTACAACAATGCATTCAACACTTTCAAAAAATTAACATTAAACTCAGAAGAAAAATAAATCAGAAGAAAATCAAAAAGGGGTTGGTGACAAAACAAACTCAAGAGAAAACCCTAGATTTTTTAGGGAAAGACGAACCTGAGGAGGTCATCGACTGGAGAGGCGTTGATGGAAGGGGCGACTGTAAGAAGAGGCGACTGATCGGAGAGGCCTCCGACGGAGACCGTAGATCCAAAACCGTCGATATGCGTAGGGTCTTCTTCGTTCTTTTGGAAAGGCTTCTTCTTCTTCGTTCTTTTGGAGAGGAGAAATTTTTTTTACGAGGGTTTTCTATTGAGAACGTAGGGTTTAATATGTACTGTAGAAGAATATTTTGTTAAGAGGGAAAATTTTCGTTTGCCTCCCAAAGGAAACCGCCAAAAATTGCTCTAAATAATTTCCTTTGACATATTTAGCAACGATGGATTCCATTGCCTTAAATACAAATATTTCAGCAACCAATTAATTCATTGCTAATTTTAGCATGAAAAAAATATAGAGAATGTAGCAACGAAGTTGACGTTGCCTATTTACTTTCTAGTCTTTGGCAACGAAAATTAGTAACGACTAAAAATTTTGTTGCCAAACTTGATGTTTAGCAACGACAACGATATGCGTTGTAGAAATGATTTTTTCGTAACGAAAACGACCATGTTGCTAGAAAATTCGTTGCCTTATGGAGTATTTCTTGTAGTGAGTGCAATCATCTTCGAAAGGATGGAGAAGATCACGGCCCGACTAGAACACCTACAATATCACAGAAGCAAACACCTGGAGAGATAACCAGTTCCTCAGAGGGACGTAACAAGATACAATAAACATGCCATATAAATACTGAATATAAATATGCCATAAACAAAAGTAAGTGACAAGACAACAATAAGGTACTCTAACCATACTAAAGTGAACATGCAGTTAAGAACAAACCTTTCGTCGCATGAGCCCTGACTGTAAATGGGATCTGGTATAGTCCCCACTTGGGCACCAGTGACCACAGCGCATGACGTTCAAAAATGACAGTGGCAAACCTGAGAGGCTCAACATACCCGTATCTCCAGCGGAGCTTCCGGGTTACAAGGGAAGTGCAATCGAAGCCCATACGACAAAGAAATTTTCTCTCCACCCAATGTACCTATCATGTCACATCCACGGCCAAGTAACACTACTAACCGTCAAGTCTTCTAATATACAACTATTGACAGTTAGACCTAACGCATGCGCACGGGTGATCAGCCAACGCGCAAGGACCTCTACATGCTACTCATCTCACACATCCTCGTGGTACAACTGTGTCAAGGTATATGCAATACACTACAATCGGTTGGCTCTTACTCTAAGTCCATATGCAATCAAAGGATAATAGCAAGTACATCTAATATTACTGAGCAGGCAATAAATCAAGAACTGTAAGAACTGGAAATAAATGAACAGTGATATGTAATAAAATGCAAACTGAATATAAACAATATAATGGCAAGATATCTTGCCTGAGGTTATGTGCAAAAGAGAATAATCCAGTAGCTCGAACCGGCAGAAAAACAAAGCAAGAAAAGACAAATCTCGCAGATGACTCCGGATGCTTAAAGTGGAAAACTGTTGTGGTGTTTGTTGTTGTCACCGTGACGACCGTGACGCGGGACTGCCATCCCTCCGGCGAGGCTGGACACGCACGCCGAGGAGAGGGGGAGGAGGAAGAAAGGAGGAAAGAGGAGGAAGGAGGAGAAAATTAGGATTTTTCTTTTGAGAGCCAAATATATATATATATATATATATAATATATATATATATATATATATATATATATATATAATGGGTTGGAGGGTTCGGCCTATTCAATGTTGCAGCTGCTTGCTTCTCTCATTGCTGGGATGTGGGGGCGCGCAATACATGATGCCGCTGCTGCTATACTTCCTTTATTTTGTGGTGGGGGTGGTCGGCCCCACCACTTTTTTTTTTTAAAATCTTCTCAACATCTTATATATATATTAATATATATCTATATGTATATATATATATATATATATATATATATATATATATATATATATATATATATATATATATATATATATATATATTTATATATATATTTTTATATGCATATATATCTATATGTATATCTATATATACATATATATATATATATATATATATATATATATATATATATATATATATATATATATATATATATATATATATATATATATATATATCAAGAATCATCACAAATTTAATATAACTTAATATTATCTATTCAAATAATTAATGTATTTAAACATATCTATATATATACATATATAAATTTACTTTGCAATAAATTTGATAATAATAACATATAAGTAGAGTGATCATATATATTTATTTAAAATAACTTTAATGATAATAAAATAATAAATTTTCTCAATGGTGATTTTGATGATCCCATACCACACTCCCAAATTCGGGTCCAGAACAATTTGTACAATGTTGCAAAATATTATTTAATAACAAAATACCAATATTTTGCACAAATACTTAAATAATTACAAATTGTACATAAAATTTTAAAATAACTTATGAAATATTTTTATGTACATAAAATATGTCTACATGGCCACCTTGGTCCTATCACATGCTTACATGGGCTTAAATTTGGATCGGGCCCAGTTTGGACTGAATTGGACAAACCGGGTCATCTAAAAATCAATATATAAAATAATATTTAATTAAAATAATTTAAATAAGTCCATTCACAACTTGGCCTGGTTTTTCTAGTTTGGACTTCACCATGGCTAGGCTTCCCCTGGCATGGTTAATATACTAGTCAAGGCACACTGCTACAACTTTCGTGCTAAAAGTCATGGTCGTTTAGTTCTCCAAAACTCAACAATGGCAATGGTCATTTTTAATAATTAATAAAAACCATAAATTTTATAACTTCATTTTTAAGTTTAATAAAATAATAAAAATAATAAATAAAAAATAGGGATTTTACATTCACCAACCGTGCACACGACGCGAAACGTGCACAGCGCGTGCTGCACGTACTGCGTGCCAACTGGCGCACAAATTACAGCGCAGAGGCTCGCGCAACGAGCACACTATGCGCCTAGCGAGGATGCTAAATGCAAAGTGTGCCATCGAAATGCCACATTACGTCTCATGAGCCCGAGTCCAAGTCGCTAAGTCCCTACAGGGCTTACCTCCAATGGAATAAATTTCAAGAGCATGACAAAAAGCATTAATGCTTCATTGTTGAGTTAGCCTTCTTTTAACTAGAAAAACACCTCCAGATGGCACCCATGTGCCACTTCACACCACATGTGCATCTCAAAACACAAGCAAGCTTATATATAGGGGAGCAGGGCGACGCCATGCGGGAGCGGGGGCACGGGGGAGGGGGTGGCGCCATGGGGGTACGCGGGGGGGGGGGGGGGGGGGGGGCCGTGGACGGGGGGTGGTGGTGAAGGTGGTGGTGGTAAAGGTGGTAGTGATGATGGTGGTGATGTTGGTGGTGGTGATGGCAGAGGACTGAGCGAGGCAGGGGAGGGGGGCGAGCACGGAGGGAGAGGCAAGGGACTGCTATGAAGAAGAAGAGGGTAATTTTGTCTTAAAATTTTGATCAAATGCGTTGACCGTCGGTCTAGGAAGGAATCCGTAATATATGTGGGGTAACTTACATTAAGGTAAATCAGTGGGGTGCACCTTGAAATATGATCATTAAAGTTGGATGCGATTCAAATTTTATCTATTTTTAAAAAAAGGGTTGTAAATAAATATTTTGGTAAAAACTCGTGTCCAAAAGAGTTGAACTTGGGTCGATAATTAGATTAAGCAGTTGAACCAAATGGTTGAACCGATTTGTCCTGATCCAGTGTTTTGTGTACACTGGGTGGAACTGGTTTATGCTCTACGGGTCGGTAACCGCTTCCAACATAAATAAACGTAACAGGTAACAACCACCAGCGAACTAAGGCAAGCACCTGGACCTATGGATGCATTGTTGGTTGGTCCACAACAAATCATCTCATGATAAACTGATCACGAACCAAGTACTCCAGACTGATATATTCAATCAATTCTTCTCAAACACATAGTTGAGCATGATTCTGTAGGAAAATTTTGTGAAGAAGAACTGGGTGTTATTATGCTCAGTTCAACACAATTATGGGAAGGAGACGAACACAAGAGGCCAAATAGAGAGCGAAAATCCAAAAGTAAGCTCTGGGTTGCACCTTTATGCGGTCCTTTTGTTTATGAAGGACAAAACCTGCTTTTTCTTCTTTCCCAGCTGCTAAAATGCCACTTCCTTAAAAATACTTCATCGCCGTTGGCTTTCTCGACAAGCCCCCGCCGTGGGGCCCGCACATGGTGCCAACTCCGTAAATCTAGTTAACTTTGCTAAAACTCCTATCAGTATAAGCTACGGGTAACTACTCGCTGAAGGGATTTTTTTTTTTTTTTTCTACGTAACAAAGTCATTAGTGTTTTTTTTAAGGGATATTTAGTTTTAGAGTCTTGGATATATATGTGTTTTTTTAGGATTATTTAGTTTTACGATCTTCGATATATATGGATATTAGAATTTTGATCTTAAAATTGATCGATGTTAAAATTTGGATCTCGAAATTACTTTTACGTAGGCTAATGAATAGTAATTTTGAGATCAAAATTCTAACATCGATCAATTTTGAGACCCAAATTTTTATATTCATATATATGTGAGACCCTAAAACTAAATAATTTTTTTTTATTTTATGTTTGGTTGGAAAAAATATTAATTATGGAAGAAACATATTTAGTATGGTGAAACAGAGCTTGGGTAGGAAAATGAGAATTGCCAAAAGAACACGTTCTCCATTGTTTCAATTCGTATCTTATACACAGTGAAGAAACATCAAGCTGGATCATTGCCAAAAATGTTGCTCTCCTATGGACCCTAACACACAAGACCCGCAGAATCCAACAACTACTTAATCCCCGAATCCGATTTGTACATGCTTCGGCTGGTGCGAATGGTGTTGCAAAAGCTTTGGCGGAACTGGCCTATGAATCCAGACGGGATCAGATCTTCTCCCACACCTCCGACCTCACGACGACGACTGGCAGCGCCCTTCGTAAGGACCTCATTGGTTCTTAGAAGGGTCCACTCTTCATTCATTTTGTTCCCATATTTTGTTTACTCCCGGCTCTTTCCGGGGTGGATAGTTTCCTTTTGTTTTTCGTCTGGGCTTTGATCAGACGCGTATACTTTTGTAGGTCGCCAGGCTATCTCTCGGTGCCGCCTTTGGACTTTTTTTTATTTTTCAATAAAATCCGCTATTTTCTGTAAAAAAAAAATGAAAAAAAACTGGTGTCAAGTGGGCACGGATTCGAAATAGGACATGGCCCACTTCATTTATATGGACTCCATTAACCAAACAAGAGAAGTAATGAAAACTCTTCAATTTCTTCCAACCTTTCGATTGCATTTGCACGGACATGAGTCCATATAACCAAGCAAACCCTAAAATGCTAAAAATTCTTTCTTCATTGCCCGGACACTGTTTTGGGACACCCGGACACATACCCTATATATTTTGAGGATCGGAGTTTACTCATCCAAACCCGTGGTTCCATGTCCACTAATCTTTATGCATCAAGGTTCAGGCCACGGTCAATACTTCATAAGTTTTCGGTAAAGTATCTATAGTAAGAGATCGAGACCATATACATTATACACAACTCCTTAACCAAAAAACTCCAACCATTTGTAGTTAATGTATGGATATTTTACTGTAACAAGTAGAAAACCACACTAGTTCCACAAGATTACTATTTGAGAATGAAGAATATTGCCTACTTTGAAAATCCGGTCTATTTTTTTGGCAGTAGACCTAATAAGGGACGTTTGGTCACAACAAGTGAAATTAGCGACGCCTAAAAATGTCTCTAATTTGCTATAAAACGTTGCTAAATAAAATTAGTGACGTAATTGGCAACGTCTCAGCCTAATCGGATATTCCATAGTCGCTAAAGACGAATACATCGCTAATCGTCGCTTCTGCGACGCATATAGCGACGAAAAGACGTCGCTACTATTTTTCTTAGTAGCGACGTATAGCGTCACGACATCGCTAATTTAGCAACATATATATGTGTGTTGCTACACGTCGCCAATGTAGCAACAAACTTAGCTAGTTTTTGCAACAACAGTACTGACATGACAATATTTTCATGTCAGCAAATTCAGCGACAAATCAACGATGTTTTCGATACTGTTAGCGATGTCCGGATACACCTTAACGACATTATCCTCTCGTCGATGTTCGTCGCTTGACATAGCACTACCTGTAACGTCCAGTCCCAAAATACGTAGGATTAGGAACGTAGACATGCCAGCCGTATAATAAATATACGTAAGCTGTAAAATGCAGTAGAACCATGACTAATCTCATCCACACAAAATAAATGAATAAAAGATATCATATAATGATAATGAATTGTCTTGATACAATATGTTGGGCGGAGACAAATCCACTACCAACAAGTAAAAGAAAAATACATGAGAAAAGAAATAATTTTGGCGAGTGGGACGAAGACGATCCAAGCGCAATCATCCTTGAAGAAATGGAGATGGTCACGGCTAGAGCTAGAGCACCTGCGAAAGACAAGAGCACACACCTAGCGAGATAAGTAGGTCCTCAGAGGGACGTAACAAGACACATATTATCATGCCATATAAACTGAATAAATATTGCTCAAATAAATAAGTCAATTGAATTATAACATGGTCCAATACACACCTATTGAACTAGCTTACCATCCCCCCAACCAAACAAGGACAGGAGATGGTAAACTAATTCACGGTGACGTATCTTTCCATGCTAGAATCCAATATGGTATCCGAACCCCAACAAGGTTCAATACTGTAGCACCCAGTTTCCCAAATGAGGGTAATTTTAAAATTTTGCATTTATAATTATTTTAATAATGATATTTAATTCATGATATGATTTTTGGTGATTTTAAATCATTTTAAAATTATTTAAATCAATGACTTGTGGTTTTGACGTTTTGCTAGTGAAACCCTAGAGACTGTTTGACCTAGAGCCTAACCATGTGATTATGATATTTTAATATCATTTTTGGCCTAAGGATATTTTTTGCATTTGACCACTTTGAATTATTTTGATATTATTTTATTATTTATGATATTGTTTTGGGGTTATTTGAGTCGGGTTCGAATTTCAACTCAATCCGACTTGAAACAGTGACCCGGGGGTAGTTTGACTCTAGTGGGACCCACACACTAGTTAGGCATGGCCCACATGATATTAATTTTAGTCCACATGATAGAAATATTTTAGTTAGAGGTTAGACTAATTATTATGGATAAGGTTAGTGTGATTAGAGACTTTAGAATGACTAATTTAGCCCCAACCAATTAGCCCTTTCCTAATACTCATAGAATAGGTTAGTGGAGTCATTTTGGACCTTACCATAATAGGACAAATAGCTCCATATGGCCAACCACTTTGGGAGAGGATAGGTTCAAGTTCATTTCATTATTCTCATCCACACTCTCTCTCTCTTGTTCTTCCCTAAATTCCTAGAGAGCAATCCCTAGCAATTTTTCCACCAAATCCTTCCATTTCACCACCAAATCTTCTTCTTTCCTTCTCCATTCTAGCCAAGGAGGAAGCTACCCAAGTTTGGGAGGATTCGGAGCTCGTTCGTGTCCTTTTAGAATCTCTACGTGTCGGTGTCGCTTCGGGAAGGCTTTTCTTCGATTCGATCTATCGGGAGGTATAAATTTCTTCTCCTTTTCATTTCCTCATACTTATAGGTCTATTTTGAACCCATAGGAATGACCCCCATGGTTGTATCTCCATTTGTGTCCATTTCGTGTCCATTTGGAGGTCATAGGAGTGTCCTTTGTGTTGTGGTTGTGTCCATGTGGGAAAATCCCAAATTTGGACACACTATGTGTTGTTGTTTTGTATGAATGAATTATTCATGTTTAATCTCATATTTTTGTATTGGAGATGTGTTCTATAGTGTCTCATATATATATATATATTAGTGTAGAGAGTGAGTTCTTGATATATTATGTTATATACTTGTGTTCTTTTGTCTCAAACTACCTAAATCCGTCATAATTTTTATCCACGTTTTTAATTTCAGCCCTAACTTAGAAATGTCATAACTTCTAGCTCAAAGCTCGGTTTAATCTTCCATTTTTTTAAAAAGAAGCGTATTGAAGTTATCTTTCCAAAAACATGTATTAATAGGCCTAATTCTTTCTGTAACTTTCTGGAAAATTATTTGAGTGTCAGCTGTACGAAAGACAAACGCGTTCTCGGTGTTTTTGCGATTCCGGGAGTTTCCGGAAACGAAAACGTGATCCGTTTGAAGTTTAGGAAAGTTAACACATAGATCTATAACATACTTTAATCCTAGATTTTAATTCATGCTGAGATGGTACAATATTGATTATTAGTAGGAGTTACTATTCGGTATATGCATTTTGTGCACCCTTGTGTGTAATACAATGTTCTATTTGATTTTAACCCATGTTAATGTATATACATTATGTAATTAAATAGAGAATGCAAGCATGAGTAAATGGTTAAATAAATGATGTATGAGGTGTAAGTATCCTATCTAATATAAGCATGTATAAGTATGGCTTGTAATGAATATGTAGGTTCCATAGTATGTAATGTATGGTGCATAAAGTAGTGCAAGAGAATAAATGAATGATGAATGAATGCAAGCATGAATGTAATGTAATAATAGATGTAATGTATGCAATATACAAGTTAATGAGATGTAATGTTCTATGTTAACACAAATCCTATATTACCTCATATACCCCTTACACTATGTTGACACTATCACACTTGACACTTTGTTCACTTACACTTTGACACTCTTTGATATGTATACACTATGTATGCCCATTTAACCCTTACTTGTCCCTTTTCCATGTTCACATACACACACATAGCCTCTTAAATAAGTATTTATGAATATAGTTAACTTAGCTATGTATGTATATTATATATATGTTAGCATATTGTGTTGTAATTTATAAGTCTATATAACCATTTGAAATGCCATGATTATAGACCTAATGTTGAATACCAATATATGCATGTGTATATATGTGTAGACATATATAGCTTAAAGTAATAGATTACCTAGTGTATATCCAATGTGAATTCTTGCCTATTTGAGTATTGAATAATTGTATGCTATATAGAGTTGGGTGTATGTTGGCTTGTATAGCCTTGTATTGATGTGTGCTTGCTAGGATAGTCTTGGTTAGGCCTAGTAAGACTTACTGGGTTAGGACATGACCTAATTTGACCTAGTTTGACTAGTGCAGTTGACCACAGTTGACCAAGGGTTGACTTTGGCCTAGTTTGACCTAGATTCATGTAGAATGCATTGTAGTGCTTTATATTACCCTTTTGGACATGTTGTGACTTGTGCTGTTCTAATTAGGAGCTAGACACCTCTCCTCGGATAGTATCTTTACCTTGGACATATCAGGCGAGTACATTCTCTGATCATTTCATATCCTGTTTAGAATTATTTTCCTGCTTTAAATTACTTTACTTGATACTGTCACGTTGGTCACACGGATTGGTACTAGATGGATCTTTTCATGAGATGTTATCCTCCTCGGGAGCATCGGATACTGCATATTTTGTGCGTTTCACGAATCATCACGTATCTCTATGCTTCTTCTGATTCACGAATCGCTTGTGACACATGTACTCTCATGTTCACAGAGCCATCATGAATCACCTTCACGTATCACTCATTTTATGAGCCATGTGAAGTTTCACGATTCTTAACATAACTTGAACAGATCCTTGTGTATTGATTGGGGGTGGGAGAGTAGAAATAGACATGTGAATATTATCCAAGTAGCTGTAGTCATGAATCACTCTCTTAGCTGTAGTCATGAATCTCCTATGCCATTCACATGTTTATATTTTACTCTGACTCACTAGTCACTGTTAGTTCTCTATGTATAGTAGATATTTCTATTACAGTTCTCTTTCTCTGTTTACATACTGTATTTCCTTTAGATCCTGTATCTTACTTTACTGCATGATTATATTTTCTAACCTGCTATGATCTGTTGAGATGTACTGTGCTCGCTCCAATCCTGACTGGACCCGTTGATAAATTTTACAGATAGCCTGGAGGTTGCCTGCTAGCCTAGAGGAGACAGTAGAGGTTGCATAGATAGCTAGGGTTTTTGCTTATAGTTTATTTTCAGTCATCTTGAGTTGTATTTATGGATTACTGTATTTGAGTTTTGAGATGTATTCTAAGTTTGTATCTTAGACACTTAGACTTCTATCTGTTGTATCTCTTTTCGATTTCATGTTTTATCTATCTTCCTTTATGCTCTACCTTAGATGTGATTAAGTTTACATTCTGCTATGTCACCTCCATTCGGGGAGTATAAACTGTTTAGTCTTATACTGTTAGATGCATTGAGACCTAGGATATCGTTCTACCGCCGACACTGCGGCGTAGGCTGGGCGTTGTTACGTTCTCGTACCCTAACTCTAGGGTGCGGGTCGTGACACGTTTTTAGTGGTGGCCCATGCAGGTCAAGATTCGCATTAGTGCGATTTCGTAGTAGCACAACGACTTAGTTGTACTACTACGAGCCTGCTATAGGATATATAAATTAAGATGTTAGGATGAGAGGATACTCAATCACTGTTAGGATTCCTTGAGAGATTCCTGGGATGACCCTTGAGAATCTCATTTTGAATTCCGATTTAAACTCCTTTTCCTTGTTTTGATTCACCTTTTTCCTTGATTTGAATTTGATTTTGTGGATTCATTGTAGAACTTTGAATCCTGGTATTAGTTGATGATTTTGATAAAATTTTGTAGTTGTTGATTTAATTTTGTATTTAGATTAATATTTTTAAATCTAAGGTACTCAATCACACTTAGGATTCTTTGAGAGATTTCTGGGACGACCCCTGAGAAACTCATTTTGAACTTCAATTGGAATTCCTTTTCCTCTTGTTTGGATTCACCCTCATTCCTTGCTATTGAATTTAAGCTTGATGGGTTCCTCTCGTTTGAACCGATGAGAAGGAACATATCTTCATTATTCTTTCTCGTCATTATTCCCTTGTATTCTTATTTACCTCTTATCTTAAACTCTGTCTCATTATATTAATTACCCATATCTTGTCGTCCCTACCAGATGCACTTCGAAACCCTTGAATCTTCGTATCTTTTGCATGGGGAAGGCTAAGAAAGTGACGTAAATTATGTAGCTCAGAGAAGACGTAACTGGTTATCAGATGACTAACTCGATCTTCATTATTTTTGTGCATTAATTACCACCTCTTGAACTCCCACTTTCTAATTGAGATCCTTGACGTTCCTTATCGTGACTTTGATATTCGGAATGTAATACTAGCTGTTACCCTCCAACAAATCTTATATGCAAGACCTAGACGAGCTCACCTTCATGTAGGTATATCATGTCCCACTAAAACCCGTCTTCTTGTACTCTATTTTCTTGATATGATTTTCTGGTCAACTGGCTAAACTATAACCTCTACCATTATACTAAATTTCTTCTTATTTCAATTAGAAATCCAGCCTTGACTCAATTCTTTCGACCCGACATGTGATGGTGTTCTGCTTGTTTCCTTCGATGCTTAACCTTGTACCTCATCTGATTACTTGACCCGTTGGTTAAGAAACTTGGACTATGTAGTTCCTTTCATCATTACCACCCTTATATCTTGTGCTGCTAAATTAGCCTTAGTTTTGCAAGCTTATCTATTTTCGAGCTTGGTTATGACATATTTTATTGGGTGGCCATCCACTAACATATTGTCTAATCAGAACCGGTACATGATGGTCTGATCAACCTATTGTACTTTGGTTCACTTTTTTATGTATCAATCTACGAGAATGGAGACATAGTTAAACTTGACCCTAGAGTCTCATTCGCGACAGCCTTGACAATTCTCCTTGAAATCTTTTCATCGCCTATGAACCTCGTATTCGTACTCAGTCGAATTAAATTTAATCATGACCTGAACCTCCATCATTGGATGCTCGTGCTCATACTTTGATTTCATTGATGTTCCTTCTTGCCCATGTCTCGTTTTATCCCGAAATTGATCAACTTAGATCGTGTCAAGACAAAAATCTATTTGTGATTTGTTGTGCCTAAATTTTCAATTTTTGCCATTTTATGGAATAGTAATCTTTTAATAATTTCTTAGTTGCTTGTTAATGACCAATTTTTATATAGGATGGTAGACAACCCTACAACCTTGATGATTGTTGTTCCCTTACCTTCCCAATTAGGACACCCTAGATTATTTGTGTGTTGATACCATAGTACTGTTTTGACCTAGAATGATTAGTGTACCTAGGTGAGACTTTCAACTGCTACGGTATGCCCTGACCTTGTATACTATTCCTTCAAATTGCATAATTTAGATAAATTTATTTTAGACCTTAATTGTTGGAAAATAGGAACGTCACTCCATTAGTATCAGTTGTAGATATATATGGGTTAGTCCTTGATGTGGGAATGTGTGTCTATAAACATGTAGCTTAGGAGATTAAGGAGAGATTATAGTATCAGCCTTGATAGGATGTACTAGTCTTTTGGTGAGTATAAATGTGTTATGAGAGATAGGGGCCTATATGTCTTAGTAATGCATCGTTCCTATGGTAATAGAATGTATTAATAGATGGTTAATAGGAAGATAATAGTTTGAGCATACCTATAGCCTATGATCAGTTCCTTTTCATCCTTAGTTAAGACCACTTTAAAATAGGTCCAGTCCCTTGGATATAGGTTCCAGTCCATATTCTATTGAAGTTCCATTACCGCCGTACAGCAGAGTAGTATTGGAGGTATTTCTAGATTGACACTTTTTAGATGTCCGTTTATTATTCCAGTGTTAGAAAGTGTTACCTTAGATATTGGGTAGGTTAGAGGCTCTAGAAGGAGTACTATCGATCTTAAATTTCGAGGACAAAATTTTTCTAAGGTGGGTAGAGTTGTAGCACCCAGTTTCCCAAATAAGGGTAATTTTGAAATTTCGTGTTTATAATTATTTTAATAATGATATTTAATTCATGATATAATTTTTGGTGATTTTAAATCATTTTTAAATTATTTAAATCAATGACTTGTGGTTTTGACGTTTTGCTAGTGAAACCCTAGAGACTGTTTGACCTAGAGCCTAACCATGTGATTATGATATTTTAATGTCATTTTTCGTCTAAGGATATTTTTTGCATTTGACCTCTTTGAATTATTTTGATATTATTTTATTATTTATGATATTGTTTTGGGGTTAATTGAGTCGGGTTCGAATTTCAACTCAATTCGACTTGAAACAGGGACCCGGGGGTAGTTTGACTCTAGTGGGACCCACATACTAGTTAGGCATGGTTCACATGATATTAATTTTAGTCCACATAATAGAAATATTTTAGTTAGAGGTTAGACTAATTATTATGGATAAGGTTAGTGTGATTAGAGACTTTAGAATGACTAATTTAGTCCCAACCAATTAGCCCTTTCCTAATACTCATAGAATAGGTTAGTGGGGATATTTTGGACCTAACCATAATAGGACAAATAGCCCCATATGGCCAACCACTTTGGGAGAGGATAGGCTCAAGTTCATTTCATTATTCTCATCCATACTCTCTCTCTTGTTCTTCCCCAAATTCCTAAAGAGCAATCCCTAGCAATTTCTCTACCAAATCCTTCCATTTTACCACCAAATCTTCTTCTTTCCTTCTCCATTCTAGCCAAGGAGGAAGCTACCCAAGTTTGGGAGGATTCGGAGCTCGTTCGTGTCCTTTTGGAATCTCTTCGTGTCGGTGTCGCTCCGGGAAGGCTTTTCTTCGATTCGATCTACCGGGAGGTATAAATTCCTTCTCCTTTTCATTTCCTCATGCATATAGGTCTATTTTGAACCCATAGGAATGACCCCCATGGTTGTATCTCCATTTGTGTCCATTTCGTGTCCATTTGGAGGTCATAGGAGTGTCCTTTGTGTTGTGGTTGTGTCCATGTGGAAAAATCCCAAATTTGGACACACTATGTGTTGTTGTTATGTATGAATGAATTATTCATGTTTAATCTCATATTTTTGTATTGGAGATGTGTTCTATAGTGTCTCATATATATATATATTAGTGTAGAGAGTGAGTTCTTGATATATTATGTTATATACTTGTGTTCTTTTGTCTCAAACTACCTAAATCCGTCATGATTTTTATCCACGTTTTTAATTTCAGCCCTAACTTAGAAATGTCATAACTTCTAGCTGAAAGCTCGGTTTAATCTTCCGTTTTTTTTAAAAGAAGCGTATGGAAGTTATCTTTCCAAAAACATGTATTAATAGGCCTAATTGTTTCTGTAACTTTCTGGAGAATTATTTGAGTGTCAGCTGTAAGAAAGACAAACGCGTTCTCGGTGTTTTCGCGATTCCGGGAGTTTTCGGAAACGAAAACGTGATCCGTTTGAAGTTTCGGAAAGTTAACACATAGATCTATAACATACTTTAATCCTAGATTTTAATTCATGCTGAGATGGTACAGTATTGATTATTAGTAGGAGTTACTATTCGGCATATGCATTTTGTGCACCCTTGTGTGTAATATAATGTTCTATTTAATTTTAACCCATATTAATGTATATACATTATGTAATTAAATAGAGAATGCAAGCATGAGTAAATGGTTAAATAAATGATGTATGAGGTGTAAGTATCCTATCTAATGTAAGCATGTATAAGTATGGCTTGTAATGAATATGTAGGTTCCATAGTATGTAATGTATGGTGCATATAGTAGTGCAAGAGAATAAATGAATGATGAATGAATGCAAGCATGAATGTAATGTAATAATAGATGTAATGTATGCAATATACAAGTTAATGAGATGTAATATTCTATGTTAACACAAATCCTATATTACCTCATGTACCCCTTACACTATGTTGACACTATCACACTTGACACTTTGTTCACTTATACTTTGACACTCTTTGATATGTATACACTATGTATGCCCATTTAACCCTCATTTGCCCCTTTTCCATGTTTACATACACACACATGGCCTCTTAAATAAGTATTTATGAATATAGTTAACTTAGCTATGTATGTATATTATATATATGTTAGCATATTGTGTTGTAATATATAAGTTTATATAACCATTTGAAATGCCATGATTATAGACCTAATGTTGAATACCAATATATGCATGTGTATATATGTGTAGACATATATAGCTTAAAGTAATAGATTACCTAGTGTATATCCAATGTGAATTCTTGCCTATTTGAGTATTGAATAATTGCATGCTATATAGAGTTGGGTGTATGTTGGCTTGTATAGCCTTGTATTGATGTGTGCTTGCTAGGATAGTCTTGGTTAGGCCTAGTAAGACTTACTGGGTTAGGACATGACCTAGTTTGACTAGTGCAGTTGACCAGAGTTGACCAAGGGTTGACTTTGGCCTAGTTTGACCTAGATTCATGTAGAATACATTGTAGTGCTTTATATTACCCTTCTGGACATGTTGTGACTTGTGCTGTTCTAATTAGGAGCCAGACACCTCTTCTCGGACAGTATCTTTATCTTGGACATTCAGATATCAGGCGAGTACATTCTATGATCATTTCATATCCTGTTTAGAATTATTTTCCTGCTTTAAATTACTTTACTTGATACTGTCACGTTGGTCACACGAATTGGTACTATATGGATCTTTTTATGAGATGTTATCCCGCTCGAGAGCATCGGATACTGTATGTTTTGTGCGTTTCACGAATCATCACGTATGTCTATGCTTTCTCTGATTCACGAATCGCTTGTGACACATGTACTCTCATGTTCACAGAGCCATCATGAAACACCTTCACGTATCACTCATTTTATGAGCCATGTGAAGTTTCACGAATCTTAACATAACTTGAACAGATCCTTGTGTATTGATTGGGGATGGGAGAGTAAAAATAGACATGTGAATATTATCCAAGTAGCTGTAGTCATGAATCACTCTCTTAGCTGTAGTCATGAATCTCCTATGCCATTCATATGTTTATATTTTACTCTGACTCACTAGTCACTGTTAGTTCTCTATGTATAGTAGATATTTCTATTACAGTTCTCTTTTTCTGTTTACATACTGTATTTCCTTCAGATCCTGTATCTTACTTTACTGCATGATTATATTTTCTAACCTGCTATGATCTGTTGAGATGTACTGTGCTCGCTCCAGTCCTGACTGGACCCGTTGATAAATTTTACAGATAACCTGGAGGTTGCCTGCTAGCCTAGAGAAGACAGTAGAGGTTGCATAGATAGCTAGGGTTTTTGCTTATAGTTTATTTTCAGTCATCTTGAGTTGTATTTATGGATTTCTGTATTTGAGTTTTGAGATGTATTCTAAGTTTGTATCTTAGACACTTAGACTTCTATCTGTTGCATCTCTTTTTGATTTCATGTTTTATCTATCTTCCTTTATGCTCTACCTTAGATGTGATTGAGTTTACATTCTGCTATGTTACCCCCATTCGGGGAGTATAAACTGTTTAGTCTTATACTGTTAGATGCATTGAGACCTAGGACATCGTTCTACCGCCGACACTGCGGCGTAGACTGGGCGTTGTTACGTTCTCGTGCCCTAACTCTAGGGTGCGGGTCGTGACAAATACTTTTTATCGAAGTAGTAAGTCACACCTACAACCAAACAAGGACAAGATGTGACGAACTAATCCGCGACAAGTTATTGTTCCAAGCCGGTCAGATACAAGTACCCAAACCAAAAATACTCATACCTAACGAATAAGGTAGCCTAACCGTTCTAAGTGAAATGTAGTTAAGAACAATCCTTCTTACGCATGGGCCCTGGCTAAATAGGATCGGCATAGTCCCCCCTTGGGGTACCAGAGGCCCAATCAGTAAGAACATAACATTCCGCAGAACGTCAGTGGCTGTCAGTAATCTTGGGTCATCAACCCCGTATCTCCAACGGAGCTTCCGGATCACAAGAAAAAGTGCATCGAAGCCCATACGTTAAGGAATTGTCCTCCCCGTCCAATGCCTACTCTGTTGTATCCACAACACAAAACCTCTATTAACCGCTAAGTCAAACTAAGCATGCAACCTCTATTAGCGGTTATTCCTATCGCACGGCTTATACGCACCGGTGGCCAGCCAGTCACGCATGTCCATGTTCTACATGCGACACAACTTCGTGGTACAATGTGTCAAGGCCAAATGAATGCAACACACAAGATGGTCCCTTAAATCTAGGTTTAATGTGTAAGAAAACTAATACATAGTAGGAAATATAAATGAACAATAAGTTCTAACAGGTTATGCCATGTATCACAGTTTATTTTGCATAAAAAAATAATAAATAATGCATAAAATATGAGCTAAAATAAATAAACAGCAAATGGCAAGGTGTCTTGCCTGGTAGGATGCCTGATGTACTGCAATGGTCAATGTGGCATGGACTGCGACTTCGATGCAACAACTATACAAGGTGACCACGGCTGGTGGCACAGACACGAGGGGCTGATGGTGGTTGATGCAGTCAGTGGTGGTGAGGTGATCGTCCATGGCTGGAATGGCGTATTAGCTAGGATCTGGCAGCGATGAGGAGTTTAGGATTTAAGCTTTGGGTCTGATGTGTGGCGTCCTGCAATGGTGTCCTGGTTTCTTTGGACACGGAAGGTTGGCTCAGCTTCTGTTGGTGGTCGTGGTGATGTTGATGTCAGGGGCTGGTTGTAGGCAGAGGGACGAAGATGGTTTGTCTCGATAGAAGCGGGAAGGCCGATTGGATGCGTCAAGGAATAGACTAGAATTTGTCCTATTTTGGTTGTACTTGTCGGAGTTGTCGACACGGAGGAGGATACAATATAGTTGTAAACTATGGAATAAGATATGGACGGGAGGGGACATGGACACGATGCACTCACGATAAAATCTATGGATGACAATTAGTTAGTGTTGGAAATCTGTGGAAGAATAGTTGTGGAGAATAATGGAAAAAGAGGGCAAGTACCTCTCCTTTTATAGGAGGTGGAAATCCCATTAGGATAAGGATTAGGATTTATTTAAACCCAAGTAGATAATTCAATCCTTAAATTACATCCATTCAAAAATTTCTAATCCAAATCTAAATCAATTTAAATATAATTACGTTCTATCTTTTAGTTTAAAATCAATAAGATAAATCAAATTCCAAATATAGATATTAATTTACTATTTACATCAATCCATAAAATTAAATCAAGATTTAAATTGCCACAAAAATTTTAAAATATATTTTCCAAAAATACTATAATAATAATTTTAAAAATACATTATTATTTAAAAATAAACTTAATAAAATATTTATAAAATATATATGTATGCATGAAGAATATTATTTATTATTAATAACTGTTTTTATGAAAGACTTTTTATAAATAAAATAAATAAAATAACGGACTTGGAAAAGTTGGTATGATAGCTAAAATAATTATTACATATATTATTTTGAAACTATAAAAATAGAAAAAATATTTTTCTAAAAATATGTACGCTCGCACATATTCGCACTCGTCGAGCAATTTCGAAAAATAAAATTTTGCGCGCGACGTACAATGCAACTACGCGACGTATAAATACAAAATAAAAATTACTTCCAAATTTATAGAAAGAAAAAAATAGTAAAAATTTAGGGGTTTTACATCCTACCCAACTTAAAAAAATTTCGTCCTCGAAATTAAGAATTAGTAGGGGGTGAGAAGACACAAGGGGTATCGATGAGGAAAAATCAATTCACAAGTTCAACACAAGATGCAATAGGAAATCGTGATTTCAATAATGGCGAAAGTAATCATGGGTTAGCGCAAGAAGAAAAATAAGTAAAGGTTAAAGTTAAAACAAGATAACAGACAATAAAGGATATTATGGTAAGAGAAAATAAATTAGAGACCTTAAAGTTATGGTCTCTTGAGAGTAGGTTGAGGGCACGATTAAGAGATCGAATTAGATTTACTCATAAATTAAGCGATTAGAAGGTCATGATAGTAAATATAGGGCTGAGAAGAAGGACGAGTAGTTTAGGATAAAGATATAGCAACATCGAGTGATAATGGTCACAATCGATAGAAGGCTAGAGGAAGTTCTAGTACAACGCCTTCGTCCTTCTCAAATAGGTGAAGGCAAAAGCAACATAGAGTTCGAAGGAGGCGTTATCAAATACAAATACGTGGTTCAAAGGTGATCGAATAATTCAAAAAGAGTTGCTAAGGCAGTCGCGGATGGGACTCTAGAGGGCAAGCTTAGCTATGTCCCCATCCACGTAGAACGATAGATAAAAGCGAACCAAAGTTCACTAGGTTGATCAGACCATCATGCACCGGTTCTGAGTAGACAATACGTTAGTGGAGGCCTCCAATAACATATGTCATGAACAAGCTTGATAAATAATTGAGCTTTCAAAAACTAGGCTACAATAGCATCATTAGTCTAGATAGTAAAAATATAGGCACGTGAGATTTAAGATTGAAATAAAGTAGAATTGGTTTAAGCGATTCTAAGTCATATCCTGTGTTGGTCTCTATACAGTCGTCCTATAGTCTTCTTGTCCAAGTCCTTGGTTGGCTAGATGGGTTAGGATCCTCTAAATTCTAGAACCTAAGTAAACTTGCTAATATAGGTCACAAGGACAAAGGGATTGCTAGGTCATAAGGCATTCTATCCAACTTAAAAAATTAAACTAATGGTGTTTTGGGACAAAAGAAACATGTCTAACTAGTAGGGGTCACCTGTCTAACCTCTAGCAAACACGAAGGGAAGATAAGAATTATGATAGAAGAAATCAAGCAAGATGCAATCAATGAGTCGAACGGTAGATAAAATCTAGGAAAGAGGTCAAGTATGTGGATGAGATCCTATGCTCTAATCCTATACGCAGGCTTGCTTGGTACGGTAAATTAACCAAACAATTTATCTTGACCTGCATGGGCCACCACAAAAACATCTAACGCCCCAATCCCAAAATACGTAGGACTAGGAACGTAGACATGCCAGCCGTATAATAAATATACGTAAGCTGTAAAATGCAGTAGAACCATGACTAATCTCATCCACACAAAATAAATGAATAAAAGATATCATATAATGATAATAAATTATCTTGATACAATATGTTGGGCGGAGACAAATCCACTACCAACAAGTAAAAAAAAAATACATGAGAAAAGAAATGATTTTGGCGAGTGGGGCGAAGACGATCCAAGCGCAATCATCCTCGAAGAAATGGAGATGGTCACGGCTAGAGCTATAGCACATGCGAAAGACAAGAGCACACACCTGACGAGATAACCAGGTCCTCAGAGGGATGTAACAAGACACATAATATTATGATATATAAACTGAATAAATATTGCTCAAATAAATAAGTCAATTAAATTATAACATGGTCCAATACACACCTATTGAACTAGCTTACCATCCCCCCAACCAAACAAGGACCAGAGATGGTAAACTAATTCACGGTGACGTATCTTTCCATGCTATGAATCCAATATGGTATCCGGACCCCAACAAGGTTCAATACCTTCTCATCGAAGTAGTAAGTCACACCTACAACCAAACAAGGACAAGATGTGACGAACTAATCCGCGACAAGTTATTGTTCCAAGCCACGGTAAGATACAAGTATCAAAACCAAAAGTACTCATACCTAAAGGATAAGGTAGCCTAACCGTTCTAAGTGAAATGTAGTTAAGAACAATCCTTCTTACGCATGGGCCCTGGCTAAATAGGATCGGCATAGTCCCCTCCTTGGGGCACCAGAGGCCCAATCAGTAAGAGTATAACGTTCTACAGAACGTTAGTGGCCATCAGTAATCATGGGTCATCAACCCCGTATCTTCAGCGGAGCTTCCGGGTCACAAGGAAAAGTGCATCGAAGCCCATACGCTAAGGAATTGTCCTCCCCGTCCAATGCCTACTATGTTGTATCCAAAACACAAAACCTCTATTAACCGCTAAGTCAAACTAAGCATGCAACCTCTATTAACGGTTATTTCTATCGCACGTCTTATATGCACCGGTGGCCAGCCAGTCACGTATGTCCGTGTTCTATATACGACACACAACTTCATGGTACAACGTGTCAAGGCCAAATGAATGTAACACACAAGGTGGTCCCTTAAATCTAGGTTTAATGTGTAAGAAAACTAATTCATAGCAGAAAATATAAATGAACAATAAGTTCTAACAGGTTATGCCATGTATCACAGTTTATTTTGCATAAAGAAAATAATGAATAATGCATGAAATATGAGCTAAAATAAATAAACAACAAATGGCAAGGTGTCTTGCCTGGTAGTACGCCTGGTGTACTGCAATGGTCAATGTGGCATGGATTGCGACTTCGGTGCAACAACTATACAAGGTGACCTCGGGTGGTGGCACGGATACGAGGGGCTGATGGTTGTTGATGCAGTCAGTGGTGGTGAGGTGATCGTCCTTGGCTGGAATGGCGTGTTGGCTGGGATCTGGCGACGATGAGGAGTTTAGGATTTAAGCTTTGGGTCTGATGTGTGGCGTCCTGCAATGGTGTCCTGGTTTCTTTGGACACGGAAGGCTGGGTCGGCTTCTTGGGTGGTCGTGGTGATGTTGATGTCAGGGGCTGGTTGTAGGCGGAGGGACGAAAATGGTTTGTCTCGATAGAAGAGGGAAGGTCGATTGGATGTGTCAAGGAATAGACTAGGATTTGTCCTATTTTGGTGGTACTTATCGGAGTTGTCGACACGGAGGAGGATGCAATATAGTTGTAAACTATGGAATAAGATATGGACGGAAGGGGACATGGACACGATGCACTCACGATAAAATCTATGGATGACAATTAGTTAGGGTTGGAAATCTGTGGAAGAATAGTTGTGGAGAATAATGGAAAAAGAGGGCAAGTACCTCTCCTTTTATATGAGGTGGGAATCCTATTAGGATAAGGATTTATTTAAACCCAAGTAGATAATTCAATCCTTAAATTAAATCCATTCAAAAATTTCAAATCCAAATCTAAATCAATTTAAATATAATTACGTTCTATCTTTTAGTTTAAAATCAATAAGATAAATTAAATTCCAAATATAGATATTAATTTACTATTTAAATCAATCCATAAAATTAAATCAAGATTTAAATTGCCACAAAAATTTTAAAATCAACGAATTCAGCGACAAATCAACGATGTTTTCGATACTGTTAGCGATGTCCGGATACACCATAGCGACATTATCCTCTCGTCGATGTTCGTCGCTTGACATAGCACTATCCCCTGTATGAATTCATCTCGCACACGGTACATGTCATCAGGATGATGGTTGTACATCTATGAACGATGCCATAAGTAGTAATTTATATCCATTTTTAGATACTTCTGCAAAGATGTATACACATTGTTCAAGTATATTGTTCAAATAGATGGATACCTAAAGTAATATCTTACTCAATTTCGATCATTAAGTCCTAAATACTTTATGCCCATGTAATGGATGGCTCAGTATAACAACTAAATTTCATTCATTTCTTGGTTATACCTAGGATTATCTAAGTTTTTCTCATATGTAGTATCATATGTTCTTGTTGTTGTTTTGGCCTTAAGCACTAGAAACATAGTCGCACATTGCCAAGGCCAAATAATTTGTATCTCTATATATACGCTTGCTTGTGTTTAGAGATGCACATGTGGTGTGGAGTGGCATATGGGTGCCATGTGGGGGTGTTTTTGTAGTGAGAAAAAGGCTAACTCAATAAATAAAACATTAATGCTTTTTATGATGCTCATCGAATTTATTCCATTGGAGCTAAGCCCCATAGGGACTTAGCGACTCGAGCTCATGGGCTCATGGGGCATTTTGTTGCTGCACTTTGTACTTAGCACATTAGCATCGTCATAAGGCGCATAGTATGCTTAAGTTGCGCTCTTTGCGCGAGCCTCTGTGCACCCGTTTGCGCGAACCGTTCGTGCTATCGATCGCAAGAATTGTTCGAGCTGTCGTTCGTGCACCAATTCGTGCTGCAGTTCGTACGCCAGTTTGTACGATCGTTCGCACGCCAATTGGAACAGTGTGTACAGCATGCGCTATGCACATTTTGTGCGGTGTACGCATTTGGTGCGTTTGGCACGGTGTGTGTTTGGTGCGTTTGGCGCGGTGTACGCATTTGGCACAATTGGTATGGTGTGCACGGTTAGCGAAGTTGGCGCTGTCGTGTCCGTGCACGATCTGAATGATTACGAGTCGTTCGGAAACAGTTCCTTCTATGTCCCGAACGTTTCGTATATTGGGCAGTTACTGTGCGCCTATATAAGCTTCTTTTCTCTCTCTCTCACATTTACTAAGTTCATTCATAGAAATATCTGATGAATTTCAGAGTAAAGAGAGGAGAAAAATAGAGCGAAGCAAGCGCCATTCAGTCTATCCAAGGAGTTAGTATAGCATTCGACAGAGTGTTACAAAAGTTCGACTCTGAACTTGTTGGTTCCTGGTAGCTATTCGTATGGGGCCAATCTAGTTTGAGCGTTGGTGATCAATCACTATAGCCGGCTTTCTTTCCTTTCCGTAGGTTTTTTGATGCTGCTAAAATGGAAATCATTTGTACCTTCTTCAAAGTGTTACATTTGATTTCATCTCTAAGAATCCTTCGGGATCTCTTTTGTGCACCTTCCTCGAAGTGTTGCACAAAAATTAGTTTTTCATCTTAAAATCACGTCCCGGGACTAACAATTTCAAAGCTAGATATCAACAAGATGGAAAACTCTCGTGCTGCACTTATCGATCCTAACTTTAATAAGTTAGAGAAATTTGATGGAAAGCACAACCAAGTCTGGAAGAGGAAGGTTAGACTCAATCTCCAACTCGTGTACCTCGACTACGTGCTAACTGAGGAAGAACCAAAGGTTCCAGAAACCAGAACTGCAGCCGCAATTGTTGCTGCTAATGCTAAACTGACCAAATAAAAGAAGGAGAATAGCCTCTGTAGGCTTCTGATTCTAAATGCTATGGAGGACTCCCTGGCAGAATATTATACTAAGAAGACCATTACCAGAGAAATATGGAAATCTTTGGAGAAACTCAATGAAGATGACAATAACAGGAGCAAGATACTTATCATAGAGAAATATCATAAATGGCTCTTTGAAGTCGAGAAGACGATGCTGTTGCAGGTGAATGAATTCCTGAAGCTGTATCAAAAATTGGAAGATGAGGGCATGCCCATCAACGACAAGTTCAGTGTTGGAAGGATTGTCTCTAACCTCCTCGCTGGTTGGAGCAAATCCTATACAAATATACATAGGAAGAAACTTGAGATCAATCTGGAAGATCTTCTATAAGAATTTTATTTTGAGGACTAGATGAGAGCTCAACTGAAGGTGGACGCTCTGTCCAAACAGATAGCTAATGACAACTTGGTCCACACGAAAGAATTCAAAGAAAAGCAGACGACTTCCCACCACAAGAAGAATGATCTCAATAATCTAAAAGTGAAAGGGACTTCTTTCAAGCAACAAAAGCCAAAGTCTAAAGTGACTTACTTCAATTGTGGCAAGAATGACCACTACAAGAGTGAATGCAAATCCAAACCCAAGCAATCAGTGCAAGGTGAGCCTAGTAAGGTTTCCATGGATAATGATATAATTTCTATGATTGCACAGGTCACTGCAGTGGGGGCTGACTCTGACTGGTGGGTAGAATCTGGTGCCACCTGCCATGTCTGTTCAAGCAAAGAATGGTTCACTGTATACATACCAACTTCTGAAAGTATTATGGTGGAGAACCAGGCACAAGCTGAAGTGCAAGGGATCGAAACGGTGGTGTTGAAGCTGACTTCAGGAAAGTCTTTGATGCTTTAAGATGTGAAGCATGTACCTGCTATCGCAAAGAACCTGATCTCTGGAGGCCTACTCTGTAATACAGGCCTAAGGATGGGCATCAATGCTGGCTAGATGTTGATGTCCATAAATGGAACATACTTCGGGAAAGCATTTTATACCGAAAGAATGTTTAAACTTCACCTTGTAAATTCGTTTAATGTAATTATTGCAGTCGCTCGTTCTAATTATACTCTTGAGTTGTGGCATAATTGACTATGATATGTTCATTGTAAAAGAATAAACATAATGTCTAGTCTAGGACTTATCTCTAAATATTGTGTAAGGTAGAGAAATGTGAATATATGCTCAAACGAAGATCACAAGGAAACCCTTTCATCGAGTTAATCGAAGCACAGATCTCTTGGAGTTGGTATACTCCGATATTTGTGACTTCAACCAATTTTCTACAAAGGTCGGGATGAAGTATTTCATAACCTTCATCGATGACTTCTCAAAATTTGCGTTCATATACTTGCTGAAGTCTAAAGACGAAGCGTTCGAGAACTTCAAAGAGTTCAGGGCCAAGGCTGAACGGCTAACTAGACAGCAACTCAAGAGAATAAGAAGTGATCGAGGCAAAGAGTATCGGTATCATGAATTCGCATTATTCTTCAAGGAACATGGAATCATCAACAGACTATAGCTCTGTATTCTCCTTAATCTAATGGAGTAGCAGAAAAAAAGAACATAACGTTGACATAAATGATAAACTCAATATTATTGACTGCGGGTCTTCTAAAATGCTACTGGGGAGAAGCTGCATCACTCCTCATAAACACTAGTTCAAAGTCAGACCTAACTTGAATATCATTCAAGTGTGGGGGTGTCTGGCATATATGATGCTCCAAGGTCTGAAGATTCAGAAGCTCGTGACAAGGGCTACAAAGATGATCTTCTTGGGATATGCCAAGAAAAGTGGTGCTCGGAGATTTTTTGATATAGAATCAAATCATATCATTGAATCTCAAGGCACAAAATATTTTGAAGATAAATTTGTAAGACACAAAAACATTGTTCTTGCGGACATTCTGGAGAATAATAAGGGTGCACAGAAAATAAAATTTCCAATAGGAACATAGTCTAAGAAGAAGTTGTGGAGAAGACAATACTTGAACCAGAACTCGCTGAGCCGTTAACTAAGCGAGTGAGAAGACCGAAGGACTTTGGAGATGACTTTGTCACCTATCATGTGGAAGTGGATCCGCTTACCTATGATGAGGCGATGAAGACCAAAGACGCTATTTTTGGAAAGAGGCGATAGACAATAAAATTGATTCAATCATCTCTAATAACACTTGGGTGTTGGTTGATCTTCCTGAAGAAGCAAAACCCATCCAATGCAAATGGATCTTCAAGAAGAAGATGAAAGCAGATGAAACTATTAACAAGTTCAAGTCTAGGCTAGTAGCCAAGGGGTTTTCTCAGAAGCAGGAGATTGACTACTTTGACACCTATGCTCCATTAGCCCGGATGACCACCATCAAAATGTTAATTGCTCTCGCAGTAATACATAAGTTGGTGATACATCAGATGGATATAAAGACAGCTTTCCTGAATGACGAGCTGACCGAAGAGATTTACATGCAACAGCTAGAGAAATTGTCATCAAGGGTCTTGAAGACAAAATTTGCAAGTTGGTGAAATCTTTGTACGGTCTTAAACAGGCTCCAAAATATGGCATAAGAAGTTTAACAAAGTCATAAGTGTAGAAGCATGGAAAAGAACAAGAAAAAGCTCATGCGGCTCAGACAGAAAGAGCCTCATGCGGCTCAGGAATCCATTAGAAATTCATGCAGTTCAAAAGTCCTTTAGAGCCTCATGCGGCTCGGATAGCTCCATGCGGCTCAGGAAGGAGCCACGTGGCCCAAAGCAGTTCGCCTCTACAGTTGGCCATAAAGTAAACTGCCTCATTAAATGCCCTGACGGCAGCTGTGACAGAGAGGCGAAGTGACAACTTTGACATAAAGCTGAAATGATAGCTCTGACATGATGACGTACTCCTAGGGAAAAGAAGAAAATCTTTTATAGCTGGCATGATCCGCCAAGTCCCAAAGCTCCTTATGCGGCTGCCACCCCTATGCGGCTGCCACCCCTATGCGGTTGTCATCTTCATGCGGCCACCCCTATGCGTTTGCCATCTTCATGCGGCTGCCCTCTTCATGCGGCTGCCTCCTTCATGCGGCTGCCACCTTCATGCGGCTGCCTCCGTCATGCGGCTGCCACCTTCATGCGGCTGCTTCCTTCATTCGACTGCCCTCTTTATGCGGCCGCCGCCTTCATGCGGCTACCTCCTTCATGCGGCTGCCTCCTTCACGAGGCTGCCACCCTCATGCGGCTGCTACCTTCATGCGGCTAGGATCGTAGGGAGTCACCCGTATGCGGTTCACTTAGAGACCGCACTCATGCGACTATGTCAGGACGTCCCACTCATGACAGTTGAGACACGTGGCGGTCCTCATGACAGTTGAGACACGTGGCGGTCTTATCCCCTCAAAATTATGGCTGCTAGCAAATCATAACAACCCATATTTCTTACAATCAGCATAATTACCCAGATCAAATCAGATTTATTATAATTAAGCAGATTGAACACGTGGCGGGAGATCCGAGCTTGTCATGACAAACCATGAAGATTCGTGGCAATCAGCATTAATTGCCCATATGGATTTGGCGTAATCAAAATTAACTGCCCAGATTTGATGCAATCAAGATTAATGGTCCAGATTATTGGCTGCCGACTTTTCAAGGGCCAATCATTGCAAACCCTAATGATCACACCCCCACTTCTATAAATAGCAAGGTGCCATTCCCTTGCAAAAGAGGAGAGAAAAAGAACAGGGGGAGAATTCCAGAGAGAGAGAGAGACCCCCGTCTGGGCACACAGAGAGACAAAGGCACACATAGAAGAGTCTCCCCACACATTCTGAGAGCATTTCTTCACCAGAGCCAAGGCTACGTCCGATCGTCCAAAGAGTAAGGCAGAGCTGTCGTCGCTTTTCCGAGCCTCTACCGTCACCACCCAGAATCAAAAATAAACAATCGTACTTAGATTGCTGTACTTAGGTTTTCATTCCTAGGCTTTCTTTGTGTGAGCGAGTTTGTATTGTGAGTCTAAGTTCAGTCCTCCTAAAAAATTGTTCTGCACTTTTACACTCAATGGCAAACACGATGGCGACTCTGCTGGGGACTAACTTCTCCACGGCTGAGGAGTCGGTGACACAATCGGACGCAGCCGAACTTGGCCCCACTCAACAAATGCTGGTCGCCCGGTTCGACCAACAGGCGTTTGAAGAAATGCTCTCTGACGGGAGCGCTGGCCCGGTCCAGCGGCGATCCCGCACAAAGAAGGCCCTCAGGGAGTGGAGGCCCAAATCATTCGCTCATCTCCAAGCTCTCGAAGAAGTACTCTCTGTTGCTCAAGATGGCGGGGAAGACTCTCATGCGGCCCCACTTCAGGCCATAGAGGACTCTGCTATCCCCAAGTCCAGCAGAAGAAAACACTATGATGGTGGACTTGCAGGGGCAAAGAGGAACTCTATA
Organism: Iris pallida; assembly: GCA_029216955.1. Classification (NCBI taxonomy): domain Eukaryota; kingdom Viridiplantae; phylum Streptophyta; class Magnoliopsida; order Asparagales; family Iridaceae; genus Iris; species Iris pallida. The sequence continues at coordinate 12,260,089 of JANAVB010041814.1, forward strand.
CGGTCTAAGCCGCATAAGGGTGCCAGCCGCATGGAGAAGGCTCATACGGCCGCAACCGCCAGCCGCATGGAGAAGACTCATGCGGCCAAGAAAGTCAGCCGCATGCAGAAAGCCCATGCGGCCAAAACTGCCAGCCGTATGCAGGCAGCCTGCACGGTCACGACTTTCAGCCTCATCCCGAAGGTTCATGCGGCCACCGCTCCTAGCCGCATACAGAAGGGTCATGCGGCCACACATACCAGTCGCATACAGACAGCCTACACGGCCACCAAACCCAGCCGTATACCATATGCTCCATGCGGCTCACGGTCAGTCTTCGACCGCCTATCAAGCGATCCTGACCCCAGATGCTTTCATGTGCCAATCTCCGTGGACTCTTCCTACTATGCGCTCTCAGGTGCTAGAAGGAAAAAGTCTCGGGCAGCACGGGCTCGTCAAGCTCAGATAGCTGTCCCAACTTCTGACTATCAAGGCGTCCTGCTGACTATTACGCGGGCCCCCGATGGAAAGTTGTATAAAACTATCCGTGTCCAGCCCCGACGGCCAACGAACGAGATAGTTATCAAGAATCTCTCAACAATGATCAGGGGCAAGTACTCGTACTACCTCCCCACATCAGGGAGCAGACAGGATGCCAACACACTCATGTGCTCAGAACTTCCGGGCCAGCAAAATGGGTGACTTGCGCAACGTAATTCTTCACAAACGCAAGGAAAGAGATGAAGACTTGGTGTACAGAGAGTCCTGTCAGGGACATCAATGCACCCAAGTCATTGTCACTGCTGCTACAACAAGGCGGCAGTACAAGAGGACCGGTGGTCCGCCTTCCAACGGCTGCAACACCCAAGCTCAGAAGACGAGGCGCTTCTCGTCGCCTCCTGTAATTCTGCTCTAAAGATTCCTAGCAGCGGTAGAGGAAAGAAAACAAATGTCTCCTGTCCAAAAATCTCGAACGACGTAACCAAGAAACTCTCTTCTAAGCGGTTGTCTACCACCGTTATAGGAGGAGTTTACCAAGGTACCCGCTCAAAGAAAAAATCTGCCACACTTGGATATTAGTCGTCCACATCTCTAGGAGGCACTGGAGTCGGGGGTAGCACTCCCCCAAATATCCACGACAACCCGGTGTTCCAAGAAGACAATCCAGGGGAACGGTTCACCCAACAGATGCAGCAGATTTCGACGTCCCCGAGGACGTCCACAACTCTTAAGATGAGGCGAGCTCTGAAGCTGGGGGTACCACTCCTTCTGAGTCCGAACCAGAGGAGAACATTCCCACATACCCTGACGATTTATCTGTACAAGGGTATGATCAGAAGACACATCCTCCACCATTCCTTCCATCTCTTCTCATGTGAGGACGGTGTTCATGACGGACAGCAACCAAGACGGTCCCAGTGATCGCCAACGCATCGACACCCTGGAGGCCATACTTCATGCCTTGGTCAAGTCCGTGGACGAGATCAAAGCGGCCCTTCCAACGCTACAAGGAAGGACGCCTGGCCAAACAAGCTTAGGTCCCGCGGTCAATGTGGACTCGAACTCAGCTGCACCAAACCCGGATGATAATCCTCCTGAAATATCGGTCCCCACCGCTGCAGACGAGGCCAGGGAAGCAAGAAGAGAGGTCCAGGAGCTCCGGGCCATGTTCCACGCCCGAGAAAACTGCCAAGACCTCAGGATACGACAACCGTATCCTGCTACGTGGAGAGATGTCCCCTTCCCACCAAGATATAAACCATTCAACATCAACCCGTATGATGGGAAGACATCTGTAAGCAGGTACATCACCTACTTCGAAGTCACAACCGACCATCTGCCTCATGACGACGCCATCCTTATACGGTTGTTCATCGGGGCACTGGAGGGGGTCGCCTTCGACTGGTACCGTAACTTGCCGTACAACTGCATCCATTCCTTCGCCAGCTTCAAACGTATGTTCCTGGGGAGGTTCTACGAAGTAGGATAAGACATGACAATGTCCACCCTCATGGACGTTGTCCAGGGAGAAAAGGAGCTGACAAGAAACTACATCGAACGGTTTCGCCAGACCGCGATGAAATTGCCTTCCGGTAACCCGGATTCCTCCTTAATTGAAATTTGCCAAAAGAGGCTGCTTCCCACGATCAGCCTCTGGATGGGCAAAAGTCAGTTTAAGGATTGGAAGACGTTCATCATCAGTGCCACTAGTGCAGAAGACAAATTGAAGAAAGCTCGCCAATTGGGATTGCACGTCTCAGAAGGAGAGGACAAGGGCAAACGCCCTAGCACCAACAGCAACAATGGTGGTAACCCCTCCAACAATCAAGACAACAAGGGCAAACAATCTATGGTGACCAACACAGCTCCAAAGCCTGAACCGAAGCCGGCAGAGAAGCAGTGGCCTCAGATGACCTATTCCTTCGAGGACGGCCATGTCAAGCCCATCTTGGACATGCTCATACAAGGAGGTCAAATTCAGCTCCCTCCTCCAAGGCTTGAACCTCGTCCTACAGAAATGGAGAGCCCCAAGTACTGCCACTACCACCGCTATGTCCACCATGCTACGCAAGATTGCTAGCAACTGAAGCGATACATCCAACATCTCATCGATTCTAAGGCCTTGGCCATCGATTTCGAAGAGGTGACCATAGCAGCCAACATGGTGTCGGTAAAATTCGGCAGCTTCCCTCCGACAAAGACTCAAGATGGAGTAGTTCCCGTCCCCAGAGCAAGGATGGAGGTCGCTAACCTTCCACCTCCCCGAGACCAGACTGTTGGTCTAGTACCCCTTACCACATCACGAGGGGAGCTCATATGGGTCCATCCGGACCTGGAACCTGAAGTAACTCAGTCCGCACCTCCCTCCACCAGCAAAAAGAAGAGTGGGAAAGTCAAATCATGCCGCACAATCTCGAAAGAGGTCGAAGAAGCTACTGCTGTTGTTACCCGCTCCGGCACACAAACCCAACCTCCATCGGGTAACTCGGCTGAAGATCATCAGCCGAAAGTTGCTGATGCTCCAGGACCCTTGCAGCCTTCGACGACCGATAAGCCTTGGCCAAAAGAGACTCGCTTCGACAAACCGCTCCAAAAAGAGACGCCTCATGGGCTGGAGAGGCCCTATAACTTTAACATCTTGGCATAATTGGCCAACACACCAGCCAAATTATCGCTATACGAGCTCCTGAGACTCTCCAAAGATGTTCATGTCGCACTGAGTGAGGCACTCCAGACCGCCGACGCATATCAGGCTCAGTCCAATCTCACTGGGAGAGCTCGCCTGCAGATCTCCAAGACAGCGCTTGCACAGGCGTAATGCCTAATATCGTCTTCACTCCGCAGGATATGCTTATCAAGACCAACCTGCATGATCGTCCTCTGTATTATACTGGGTACATTGGCGATATCAAGGTGGATCAGATGCATATTGACCCCGGTTCCTCCATAAGCATCATCCCAAAGAGCTTACTACATCATCTGCGCATCCTAATGCATCGCCTGACACCGACAAACACCGCCATCAGCAGTTTCAATTCAGGCAGAAGCTATCCAATCAGAAAGATTCGCTTGAAGTGCCAAATCGACGACCTTCAGTCAGAAGTGACCTGTTATGTCATAGATGCGGATACTTCCTACAATATTCTCCTGGGGCGTCCTTAGATACACGATTACATGATCGTGCCCTCCACACTGTACCAGTACTTCAAGTACATCGACAAGCACGGCTTCGTGAGGACAGAATTTGTCGACATCGATCCTTTTAAAGGGGTCGAATCCAATTACTCAGATTCATGCTTGTACGAGAAGTCAAAAAAGCACCTTACCGAAGGAGATACTCAAGCTCAAATTGAGACGGCAACTGGATCGGAAGATCCTCTGACGATCCACCTTCAAGCCCGCAAACCTGGTAGAACTGCACCACTTACAGCCACTCTGCGTAAGGACACAATCAGCCTCTCTGTACAGCACGAACAGACGATAATCCAACTGCCAAGGTCTGGCCAAATGCCAAGACCCATGACAGTACCACTGACAATCAGGCTGCCTAGAGCTAGTCGACAACGAATAGAGGAGCTCAATCCCTCTGTCAAGCCGATGACGATTCGTCTTCCCAGAATGAATCGACAGCCGAGCGCTAAGCCGGGGATTGCTAGCCAGCCAACAACTCCCCGTCCAGCACCGAGCACCAAACTGGGGTTGGCTAGTACTCCAACGACTCCACGTTCTGCTCCACCCATGGAGCCCCTGATGATTAAGCTGCCTAAGTCATCCTCTCAGTCTTCATTTACACAGGGGGTAGCTGAAGAAAAGTCATAACTGGCCAAGTATGTGGCTGCTCACAACGATGTTCCATCCGTAGATAATGTAATCCTACTGGAAAAGATACCTTACTTTATCAATAAATGGCTAACTTTGAATTATCTCGAGCTTAATAAGCTTTGTACAATATATGCTATGGAACACGGTATAGGCACCCACCTGTACTCACAGGTAACAAATGTCTACACCGCAAACCAACTTACTCCAGTGGAAGACGCTTACCGCATAATCGAGAGAGAGGATCATCCAATCATCTTCGGTCGAAAGAATGATCCACAACCTTTTAGGGTAGAAGAAGTTGATCTCGAACTCGACACCGGAAGACTGCCACTTTATCTGTATAGTTCCCAATCCAAGTACCTTATGCAAAAACAAGGGTATGATCTGAAAACTACACCAGGCTTAAACTATGGCACTGGACGGCGGTTACCTTTACAATTGTCGGTCCCGGCTGGGAAACCACGAGACTATTACAACAAAACCAGATGTGGACTAGGTTATGTCACACCTGCAAGGACCCCTGAAAGCTCAGATGAGGAATGTGACTGGCATTCACACTCAACAGATCACCCACTTCCGATTCAGATGTCAGCATCGGGGACATATTCAGGCAAGTCTGGTCCGTCAATATGGCGTTTGCCGACGCCTACGAAGAAGATGAAGACATTCCTGAACTTCTTGAGTTAGAGCCGTGGGCACAACAGCTAGATGCGCAATAGAAGAAGCGGTTCGAGCAAAGAGAGCCTCCCACCGAAGATGAGGTTGTGCAAATTTACCTCGGTGATGAGTCCTCTCCAAAGCCCATCTTCGTCAGCAAGAATCTGACAGACAAAGAGCGAGAATCACTACTGCAACTCGTTAGAGAATATGTAGCTCCCCGTCCCAGAATTTTAAAATATTTTATTATTATTTATTTTATTGGAATGGTGATTTTATCATTATTATTATTATTTTCAATGTTATTGTGGTTACTATTATATAATATTATCTTCGGTTACGTTATCCTCGTCAAAATGTTATTATAGATATATATTCATAATTATCAAAATAGGTCCTAATCTAAGAATAGGTATTATTGGTATTTTTATTGATTTAAAATATTTTAGGCTTTGTGAGTTTACGGATATATATATATATATACAATATATGGGGTATAAATATATAAATAGATGAATATATATATATATAGAGAAATGTATATATAAATATATATATTATACATGTATATGTGTATATATATGTAAGTAATGTGTGTGTATATATAAATATGGATATGTAATTGTGTGTGTGTATAAATATATATATATGGATATATACTAGGCTAATAAATAAAAAGAAAAGATATAAAGGACAGCCCAACCCAAACCAAGCTGGGCCCAGCCAACAGTGGCCCAACCCGAGCTCCCCCATGTAGCAGCAGGGCTAAGAACAGCAGTAATTCCCAAACTTCTCAGACCCGAACTCTCATACTGCATATATATGCATACGCGCGACAGAGACCGATCGAGCGAGATTTTACGAAACCCTAAAACTCAAACAACGCCGCCACCCTCCTCTCCATCACTGGGCGACCTCCCTTGGCCCCACGTGCCGCCGTGTGAGTCCTTGGACGGCGGAGAATCGTGCGCGCAGGGCAGCAAACCGAACAGCATCAGCAGTCACCGCAGCGAACCACCCAACTTCGCAACGGTCGTTCGTCGTGCACGCTCGTCATTTTGATGAACGGACTTCTCTGGTATGTAGTCAACCTATACGAGTTTACATTCCTTCAAATAGTTTTTAGTCGGAAGTCCTAGGTTACCCGATAATTCGACACGAAGTCGAGAGAAAACTGTCGAAACAGGACAGATTTCCTAATCCAGGGACCCAAGTTGGGAGGCTGTTCTCGGCAAATCCAGTGAGTAGTTTAGGAATCTACTTGAACAAGTTTTTAGACAAACTAACCGAGATGGAAACCTAATTTTTAGTTTTATTTCTAGTTCATTAAACAGAAAAATAAATCAGTTTGAATATCAGGAAAAACCCGTTTTTAGAATATTAGAAAATCTAAAAACGCTCCGATACCACGTCCGTCCCGCCATTCCGGGCAACGTGGTCGTGCACCGAAGGCATCGAAAGCTGCGTAATGGCTTCGTGGTCGTTTGGGCTTGGACGGAATTCGAATCGGTCGCGTGTGCGCGACGAATTTGATGCGTATCCGTCAAAATTTCCCGTATCATGTACGTTACAAATTCAACAATTACTTTGTGCACGTTCATCTGATCGAGACGAAACTTGCACCAACAGAACCGTATCATTTTTTTGGTCATGTATGCCAATTTTGGTTCGATTCTGAGACAGTTGAATCGGACGTCGTTTGGCGGGCCCCACGGTCCCACTCAACGGGCGATTTTGTGCACGGCCCGCCGGAATCCAACTATGGACATACGGTTGGGTTCGTATCGGAAAACTGGATCTGTAGACATGTAGTTTGACGACTTTAGACACCGTTGACTCTGGCACGTTTTTCGGTGCAAAGCGGGTCCAACGACGGACATCGTTTTAGCCCGAAATTATCGTTTTGCTCCTGTGTCCAGAATTGGACTTAAGGATAGGCAATCCTAGCTAATTTGACTATTCTGAGATCATTGGTATTGTCTATTTCAGCTTCCGGGGACTGTTGTACGGGTTTTGACTATTGTGGTATATTGAGTGATTTGGATCGTCGGTTTCACCAGCACAGGACCACAGGCGAGTACAGTTTATTGTCTGCATTTCGATATTGATCTTTACTATATTTCATTGATTAGTCATTGGTTATGTGATTTTTATAATCTATTATAAATTGTTGAGTCGGGAATGAGAAGTACCAAGGATGTGTGATCAGACCGTAGATATTGTAGATATTGTAGACATTGTAGATATTGTAGACATTGTAGATATCGTAGACATTGTAGATATTGTAGACATTGTAGATATTGTAGACATTGTAGATATTGTAGACATTGTAGATATCGTAGACATTGTAGATATTGTAGACATTGTAGATATTGTAGACATTGTAGATATTGTAGACATTGTAGATATTGTAGACATTGTAGATACCGTAGACATTGTAGATATTATAGACGTTGTAGATATCGTAGACATTGTAGATATTGTAGACATTGTAGATCTCGTAGACATTGTTTAAATTCTGTAAGTAGATATCGTAGACCGTGCGATGTAGCACCCCAGACCGATCACATGTCAAAGGTACTTCTAACGGTGGAAAGTATATTGGTCTATTTATTACTATTGATTTTTCTTACGGCTTTACTGTTATTTTCAAAACTCATGATTGATGTCTAACCTTTGTTTTATAGTCATTTTCTTTATTGAAATTGCATTCAGTGAATTGTGCTCGTTCCATTCCTGACTGGAAACCAACATTTTCAGGTTAGCCGTGGATTTATTAGCATGGAAGATACGGGGATACTTGCAGCCAGAAGCCTAGAGACTAGCTAGATAGTTGAGTTGTAGTCATTTCATATTTGTACAAGTTTATATTTTTCTACAAATGTAAAACTTGTGATCCTTGTAAATTAAATTAATTGTGAATGAGTATTATTTGCGATTTGATCTTCATGGCCGTGACAGCGTTCTACCGCCGACACTGCGGCGTAGGCTGGCTTGGACACGTCTTGTATCCGTTTAAAGAAAAAAAAATGGGTGCGGGTCGTGACAAGTTTTTGTGGTGGCCCATGCAGGTCGGTCTTCGCAATCATGCGAACTCGTGATAGTACTTAAGTTAGTGTACTATTGCGAGCCTGCGACTAGAAATGCTCATTCACGAATTAGAAATTAATTTAATTTACGAGAATGACTAGGACTAGGAGTCCCTTATACAAATTTACCGATGGGTAGTCTAGGTCATGCAATGTAGATAGGAAGTTATAAATTTTGATAGTTTATCAGATCCCCATAGGTACATTATTACCTCTTGATATGACGATGTAATCTAATTTGGATAGATTATTCCCTTGGTAAGGCAGGGCTTCGTAGAATTAATGATCTAGCCTTGATAGATTATTCAATTCATTCTCTTGTCTCTTAGATATCATCCTCATATCTTAATTGAACTGCCTATTTAGTTTCTATTTGTCCTAGGAATTAATATTTTGTATAAATTCTGATTATTATTATCCCCATGCGGACCTCGAGTTAGTTTCGGTCAAAGTTTTTCCTCAATGATTGAATACACATGGAATAGACATTGGAATGTTTGTGTATCTTTTTTTTTAATTATTTTCTCCCCGCTCAATCTTTTATTTTAAGGGTTGATAGGGCAGATATTTATGCCTTATTTCATAGTCAACTTGTTTGAATCTCTAGAAGCTCAGGGATTTATTTACAGATATAGTTACGAGAATGTTAGTTAACTTATACTGGCCGGGCAGCAGCGCACTGTCACCATTTATTTAAACTTTGGAGACTAGGGATTCACGGCAGCCAGCAGCGCACTGGCGAGACATGACCCCTGGAGTGGAAAGGAGATTAGAAAAATATCGGTTATGGAATTTGCTAGAGATATGACTAGTGGTCCACTCTCGATCGTAGATGCCCTTGAGCCAATATTGGATAGAGTTAAGAAGTGTTCGATTTTGTATCATGTTGAGTTACGAAACCAAGGGTTTACCACAGCCAGAGTATACGGGCGAGGCGTAACTCTCGGTGAAATGACTTCAAATGTGATTACAAGTTAAAGATACTATAGAGGATAGGACAGTGCCCTGTGTGTCCCATAAGTTACAAAGCCAATAGTAGTGGAAGTCGGTAAGTTTGGTAGCATGTCTCTCGACCTAGCACTCCGTATGATCCTCGTGATCCATTGATGAGGAAATTGACTGACACTAATAGGTTACCTAGAATATAGAATTCAGAAGTCCATAAACCATTAGTCGACCAAGGCCTTAAGGGTAAGATGATAGTGGGATGTCTATAGAAGCAAGAACACCAGGTAAGTTTTGATTCTCTCTAAACTCGAACTACTTGTGCCGTCTTCCAAAAATCTCGCATAATTGTATTCAACTATCTTAACAAACGCTGCTGTTACAGCTTAGTTTTGCAAGCTCACTCTGTTCTCGAGCTTGATTCAAGACATATGTTTAGTGGGGACGCCTGCTAACTTATTGTCAAATCAGAATCAGTGTATTATGGTATGATCAACCATGATGCATTTGGTTCGCTCTTCGTTTAATTACACTACGTGGATGGAGATATATAGGTATCAAGGATCTCATCCGCGACTGCATTGACAATTTCTCTTGAATTATAAGTTCGCCCTTGAATCACGAAATTGTATTCAGTAACATCTCCATTGAATTCTTTATTATTTTTGTCTTTCACCGATTTGGAAGGACGAAAGCTCGTAATTGATAGATAGATACAGAGCATATCCCCATGGCTATGGTAGTTGTATACACAAGTGCAGCTACCATCGGACTGTCATGTGATTGAGTTACTCATTCTTCCATCGACCCTCAACTATTATTGAGACTTTTGAGCTATCTGAATTTGAGAATGATTAGGGTTTTACCTTTCATCAGAACGCCAACCTAGGAGACTATCTATTCTCGAGAAACCAAATGTTGTGAGTCTCTAATAATTTTGTTGGAAGCTTGCCTTAACAGCAACCCTTAAGCCTTGAACCAACCCTTCCTCGACCGAAGCCCACAGTTAGACATGAGATGCGTGGACAATAGGGTAATCATTTACCGTGACACTCATTCCGAGATTGGTTTCCAACAAGTATTACTCTAGTTACGTAAATTTTGATATTAAGACCTAACTAGGGTTGGAACACCACAGTCACTAGCTTAGCCAATACCATAGCTTAAAATACCATGTCATATTATGATCTACCAGTTGTCAACAGTAATACCTGATCACTACAACCCATTTGACCATAGTCTGGCAGGTTTGACACAAATAGAATTTTTTAAAATCTTTTCATATGATGTGCCTTGGGGTTAGCTACCCCGTCGATAACTCTTGTATACTGTGGACGAGTAGGTCATTCTATTTTTTCGACCATGTGACATTGTACACACTCATTTCCATTTATTGAGGAGCGATCCTTGACTTGACTTATACTTACCGTATTTCGTTACGCCGTGCCTTGTTCTTTATTGACCAGAGTCGAGGTACAATATCCGGACTTTGGAATTTTTCTAACCTCATCATTCTTAAAACCCTGTCCCAGCTTCTAAGGTGGATAGACTGTGAGCCTTCTAAAATTGTAGGATAAACCAGGATTACCGCGTGATTAGAATAACTTCCATTAGGATGATGAGTAGTGCCCTTGGACTCCCACTTTCCCTTTAGATCATTTTGTGTTTTCGATCGTGTCATTAATATTCGGAGCACGAGACCAACTGTTACCTTCCGACAAATTTCATGTGCAAGATCTAGACGAGTCCACCTTCATCTAGGTATATCATGTCCCACTCAAATACGTCCCCTTGTACTCTACTTTTATGGTACGACTTTCAGGTAGAAAGGACTAACTATAACCCTTACCATGGTACCGGTAAACTTTTCGATTATGATTAGGGACTCAACTTCGACTCGAAACCTTCAACCCAATATATGGTTGTGATCGACTCGAGCCCACTGTGCACATGTCACTAGTGTGCCACTCAATGGTGTCTTCTCGTGCCACTTAAACACAGAAGTCACTGAAGGCGCACCTTCAGGGCTTAGAGAACCTATTTAACCAACCCGACTGTCCAACTAGCTCAACCACTTGGGTTGAAACCTATTCTAGAATACCCTAATCTAGTAGGAAGAGTTTCATCATTGGGATCTAGTCCAATCCTTATAGATCGAAATCCAATGTTCATCCAACCAGCGATTGATGTCCAATCAGGAAACCCATTAAGACCCAGTAAAACCCATCCATACGTACAACTATTTTTGGACTGTAAACCGAACTTTCTGAAATAGGTCCCTATGCCACTATGTTGTCTCCCCTCTTAGAATGTGATGTCCTTTGTAACCCTCATTCCACCTACTAGGAAGCCGCGATACAATCTTGTATTGCATTTATACCCCCCTTTCTCGTGTGTTTAAATAACCACGGAAAGAATCTCAATCTCGATTTTTCAAATTCTGTCATATTATGGAACCTTGTTTAGATTAATTTCGAGAACGGAATTTCTGTATTGCACGGAGTACAAGCCCTCTAAGAAACGAAGAGTTCTTCGATTTAGCAAGTGACTGGACTAGAGTAGCCCAATCTAGCAAAATAGGTCAATGGCTCCTAAACCTACTTTTGGTCTACATCATTGGATACTCCCTACCGCTCTGGAAACTTCAAATTCACTCGGTTATTTTTCCTTTTCTTCCTGCCCTCCCTATCTCGGAGTGACGAATGGTCACGCTTATTAGAATTTAGCAATATTTCTTAGCTACTTGGGTAAATTTGTTGCATGTTAGGTTTTGGGTGGCTTGATAGATAAGAGAGGATTATAGTGGCCATAAGCAGTAGATATCTATTGGTAGAAATTTTCGGCAATTAGTTGGATGATTATAAAGTTAGTGACATGAGATCGAGGGAGTAGTGTGACCAAATGAGGGTAGTAGTCCTTGAGATTTTTGTAGTAACCAAAATGGCCAATGAGAAGGATATAAACTGTTTTGAGGAATTAAAATTCAAGGAGATTAAGGTTAAGGTTGACTATCCTGTTGAATTTTTTTTTTTGGAATAGTTATGAGTTAGAATTTCGAGGACGAAATTATTTTAAGGTGGGTAGATTTGTAGCTCCCCGTCCCGGAATTTTAAAATATTTTATTATTATTTATTTTATTGGAATGGTGATTTTATCATTATTATTATTATTTTCAATGTTATTGTGGTTACTATTATATAATATTATCTTCGGTTACGTTATCCTCGTCAAAATGTTATTATAGATATATATTCATAATTATCAAAATAGGTCCTAATCTAAGAATAGGTATTATTGGTATCTTTATTGATTTAAAATATTTTAGGCTTTGTGAGTTTACGGATATATATATATATATATATATATATATATACAATATATGGGGTATAAATATATAAATAGATGAATATATATATAGAGAAATGTATATATAAATATATACATTATACATGTATATGTGTATATATATGTAAGTAATGTGTGTGTATATATAAATATGGATATGTAATTGTGTGTGTGTATAAATATATATATGGATATATACTAGGCTAATAAATAAAAAGAAAAGATATAAAGGACAGCCCAACCCAAACCAAGCTGGGCCCAGCCAACAGTGGCCCAACCCGAGCTCCCCCCATGTAGCAGCAAGGCTAAGAACAGCAGTAATTCCCAAACTTCTCAGACCCGAACTCTCATACTGCATATATATGCATACGCGCGACAGAGACCGATCGAGCGAGATTTTACGAAACCCTAAAACTCAAACAACGCCGCCACCCTCCTCTCCATCACTGGGCGACCTCCCTTGGCCCCACGCGCCGCCGTGTGAGTCTTGGACGGCGGAGAATCGCGCGCGCAGGGCAGCAAACTGAACAGCATCAGCAGTCACCGCAGCGAACCACCCAACTTCGCAACGGTCGTTCGTCGTGCACGCTCGTCATTTTGATGAACGGACTTCTCTGGTATGTAGTCAACCTATACGAGTTTACATTCCTTCAAATAGTTTTTAGTCGGAAGTCCTAGGTTACCCGATAATTCGACACGAAGTCGAGAGAAAACTGTCGAAACAGGACAGATTTCCTAATCCAGGGACCCAAGTTGGGAGGCTGTTCTCGGCAAATCCAGTGAGTAGTTTAGGAATCTACTTGAACAAGTTTTTAGACAAACTAACCGAGATGGAAACCTAATTTTTAGTTTTATTTCTAGTTCATTAAACAAAAAAATAAATCAGTTTGAATATCAGGAAAAACCCGTTTTCAGAATATTAGAAAATCTAAAAACGCTCCGATACCACGTCCGTCCCGCCATTCCGGGCAACGTGGTCGTGCACCGAAGGCATCGAAAGCTGTGTAATGGCTTCGTGGTCGTGTGGGCTTTGACGAAATTCGAATCGGTCGCGTGTGCGCGACGAATTTGATGCGTATCTGTCGAAATTTCCCGTATCATGCATGTTACAAATTCTCCAATTACTTTGTGCACGTTCATCTGATCGAGACGAAACTTGCGCCAACAGAACCGTATCATTTTTCTGGTCATGTATGCCAATTTTGGTTCGATTCTGAGACAGTTGAATCGGACGTCGTTTGGCGGGCCCCACGGTCCCACTCAACGGGCGATTTTGTGCACGGCCCGCCGGAATCCAACTATGGACATACGGTTGGGTTCGTATCGGAAAACTGGATCCGTAGACATGTAGTTTGACGACTTTAGAGACCGTTGACTCTGGCACGTTTTTCGGTGCAAAGCGGGTCCAACGGCGGACATCGTTTTGGCCCGAAATTATCGTTTTGCCCCTGTGTCCAGAATTGGACTTAAGGATAGGCAATCCTAGCTAATTTGACTATTCTGAGATCATTGGTATTGTCTATTTCAGCTTCCGGGGACTGTTGTACGGGTTTTGACTATTGTGGTATATTGAGTGATTTGGATCGTCGGTTTCACCAGCACAGGACCACAGGCGAGTACAGTTTATTGTCTGCATTTCGATATTGATCTTTACTATATTTCATTGATTAGTCATTGGTTATGTGATTTTTATAATCTATTATAAATTGTTGAGTCAGGAATGAGAAGTACCAAGGATGTGTGATCAGACCGTAGACATTGTAGATATTGTAGACATTGTAGATATTGTAGACATTGTAGATATCGTAGACATTATAGATATGGTAGACATTGTAGATATTGTAGACATTGTAGATATTGTAGACATTGTAGATATCATAGACATTGTAGATATTGTAGACATTGTAGATATTGTAGACATTGTAGATATTGTAGACATTGTAGATATTGTAGACATTGTAGATATCGTAGACATTGTAGATATTGTAGACATTGTAGATATCGTAGACATTGTAGATATTGTAGACATTGTAGATCTCGTAGACATTGTTTAAATTCTACAAGTAGATATCGTAGACCGTGCGATGTAGCACCCCAGACCGATCACATGTCAAAGGTACTTCTAACGGTGGAAAGTATATTGGTCTATTTATTACTATTGATTTTTCTTACGGCTTTACTGTTATTTTCAAAACTCATGATTGATGTCTAACCTTTGTTTTATAGTCATTTTCTTTATTGAAATTGCATTCAGTGAATTGTGCTCGTTCCATTCCTGATTGGAAACCAACATTTTCAGGTTAGCCGTGGATTTATTAGCATGGGAGATACGGGAATACTTGCAGCCAGAAGCCTAGAGACTAGCTAGATAGTTGAGTTGTAGTCATTTCATATTTATACAAGTTTATATTTTTCTACAAATGTAAAACTTGTGATCCTTGTAAATTAAATTAATTGTGAATGAGTATTATTTGCGATTTGATCTTCATGGCCGTGACAGCGTTCTACCGCCGACACTACGGCGTAGGCTGGCTTGGACACGTCTTGTATCCGTTTAAAGAAAAAAAATGGGTGCGGATCGTGACAGAATACATCGACGTGTTCGCCTGGAGCTACGAAGATATGCTAGGACTGAACCCCGAGTTTGCACTTCACAAACTCAATATTCGTCCGGACGCAAAATCGGTCAAGCAACAGCAACGACGGTTCTGCTCCGACGTCATAAATGCCATTGAAGCTGAGGTCAACAAACTGATAGCTAGCGGCTTCATCCGTGAGGAACAGCATCCAGACTGGGTCGCCAACATAGTACCGGTCCTCAAGAAGAATTGAAAGATTCGAATCTGCATTGACTTTCGTAATCTGAATGAGGCATGTCCTACGGATGAGTTCCCCTTCCTTATCACAGATATCATGATTGACAACACCTGCGGCTTTGAGCGTATGACATTCATGGATGGTTTCTCGAAGTACAACCAAATCAAGATGTTCCCTGATGACGAAAAGCATACATCATTCCGAACACCAATTGGCACATACTGCTACACAGTCATGCCTTTCGGTTTAAAGAACGCTGGCGCCACCTATCAAAGAGCTATGAGCATCATCTTTAGAGACCACCTGCGTAAGACAGTGGAATGCTACGTCGACGACATCGCCGTCAAAAGCCGTTCTAAGGAAGATCATCTGCATGATCTGAGGACAGAGTTCGACCTAATACGAGCGCACAATTTGAAGATGAATCCCACAAAATCCTTCTTGGGCATATCCAGCGGGAAGTTCTTGGGTTTTATCATTACTTCCCAAGGTATCCACATAGACCCTGAGAAGATGAAGGCAATCATGGAGATGAGTCCCTCGAGAAATCTCCGTGAGCTCCGAGGCCTTCAAGGGAGGCTAGCCTACATCAGGAGGTTTATCTCTAACCTCTCCGGACGATGTCAACCATTCACCCACCTTATGAAGAAGGGCGTTTCATTCGTATGGGATGAAGAATGCCAGCGCGCCTTCGACATCATCAAAGAATATCTGACGAACCCTCTAGTCCTGGTAGCCCCGATTGCTGGAAGACTATTCCTGCTCTATGTACGAGCGATGGAACATTCTCTCGGTGCTATGCTAGCACAAAACAACGATGCAGGCTATGAGCAAGCTATCTATTACCTCAGCCGAATGATGATGGGGCTAAAACATCGATACACTGCCATGGAGAAAGAGTGCCTTGCTCTGGTGTTCGCCATTCAGAAGATGCGACACTACGTCACGGGACAAACCATCCATATCGTATCAAGAGTCAACCCCCTCAGGGTCCTCATGACCAAGCTAGGTGCACTCAGCTCTCGCCTCGCTACCTGGGCAATTTTATTGTCTCCCTACCACATGATCTTCGTCACGCAGAAGGCTGTTAATGGTCAAGCTCTGGCAGACTTTTTAGCAGCTCATCCAGGATCGAAAACAACCAGAATATACGAAGAGATACCAGATGAGGTCGCCAATTCAAATGCGGTCTCCCATGATGCCATCTGGCAAATGTTCTTCGACGGCACTTCGAGAACTGGGCCCAAGGACAACATCGTCGTTGGAGTCAGAGTGGTACTGATTTCTCCCTCCGGGCTGGTGATCAATCGGGCTTATTCCCTTACGGAGCCATGTTCAAACAATGTGGCCGAGTACAACGCTTTGGTCATTGGCCTCCAACTTGCAAAGGAGCTGGAGGTAGAGTATTTGGAAGTATACGGCGATTCGCAGTTAATCGTCAATCAGGTCCGGGGTTCATACGAAGTGCGTCATGAAGACATGATCCCCTATCACCAAATAGCGATCGACATCATCTCATCTATGGAAGGGTTCTTCATAGAACATGTTCCCAGGCTCCAGAACATTGAAGCCGATGCCCTAGCAGGCCTTGCCGCTTCCTTAGCAGTTCCGAATCATGCGCACCACTTGGTTGACATCATAGGCCGTGAGTTGGCCTGTCCCAGGAATAATGTTCAATGTGTTGAGAGTTACTCCCCTCTGACAGTCGACGAAGCACCCGACTGGAGACAACATTCATCGACTTTGTAGTCTACGACATCCTGCCAGAGAATCCGAAGGAAGCCACTTCTATCAGAAGACGTTCCCTCAGATTATTCTACAATACAGAGACGAAAATGCTATATCGGCGATTATACGATGGATTACTGCTTCGGTATCTGTCAAATACAGAAGCCAAAGAAGTTGTGCGTGAAGCTCATGATGGCATCTGTGGGGCCCATCAGCCCGGTCCGATATAACAAGATCGCCTTCGCCGAATGGGCTATTACTGGCCCACGATGGTTGCGGATGCAATAGACTATACACGAAAATGCAAAGCCTGTCAAGTCCACACATATTTTATTCACCAGCCATCCGAGTTTCTACATCCGATAGTCGCATCCTGGCCATTCGAAGCATAGGGAATGGATATCATTGGTTAAATCACTCCGTCTTCGTCCCGAGGACATCGCTTCATACTCGCAATCACAAATTACTTCTCCAAATGGACAGAGGCTATTTTGCTAGCAGAAGTAAAGACTTTAAACGTGATCAGCTTTCTCAAACATCACGTTATCTACCGCTTTGGACTGCCCCAAAGGATCATCCACGACAATAGTCCGCAGTTCGCAAGCCACGCCTTCTATCGATTTTGCAATAAACACTGAATCCAGAATATTGCTTCAACACCGTACAACCCGGCTGCTAATGGTCTGGCAGAAGCATTCAACAAAACAATCATCAAACTTCTCAAGAAGTTCGTGTCATCGAACAAACGCGATTGGAATGAAATGCTCGATGAATGCTTATGGGCGTACCGTACTACAGTACGAACGGCCACCGGGAATACACCATTCTCTCTGGTGTACGGGAGTGAGGCAGTTCTCCTATTGGAGACTCAAATCCCCTCGCTCCGCGTCGCCCTCACCTATCGATTGACAACAGATGATAATCACCATCGCCGACTGCAAGAGTTGGAGGCCCTAGATGAGAAGCGTCTGTTAGCTCAACAACGAATCGAGCTGTACCAAGCGCGTATCTCCGGAACCTTTATTAAGAAGGTTAAAATCAGAACATTCCAAGTAGACAATCTCGTTCTGGCAGTTCGAAGGCCGATGGTTATGACTCACAAAACCGTCGGCAAGTTCCAGCCAAAGTGGGAAGGCCCGTTCATCATCGATGCTATATTCTCCAATGGAGCTTACCGCCTCGCAAAACAAAATGGAGATTTGCTCATGTTGTCCATCAACGACCAGTTCCTAAAGAAGTATTACGTCTGAAACGACATCCTTCAAATCTTCCAGGGTGTTGAGTTATGTACCCCCTGGTACCGCTGAACTCGCATGTCGACTACAAATTTCCCAGAATGACGAGTTACGTACCCTCTGGTACCGCTGAACTCACATTCCGACTCCAAATTTTCCAGAATGACAAGTTACGTACCCTTTAGTACCGCTGAACTTACATTCTGATCCCAAAACCTATCAGATCGTCGAATTATGTACCCACAAGTACCGCTGAACTCACACTCTGATCACTACAAATGAATCTATATCGCATCTTTTAGGTAGTAAGTCATGTATGATCATACCTTTGAACTTTCCTCCTAAAAGAGCTCCCTCCTCATGATCCAATACCCGCACTCTCAGTGCATAAATAGGGTAACAGATCCACAAATTTTCTAAAACAACCACGTCGATGTTACCTCTGAGTTGTTCCACTTCCATCAAAAATAAACCGCCCCTCACATAGAACTTCCACGTCCTCATTACCTCTGAGTTGTTCTATGTAACCTTCATGGAGCCCACTCCTGCCATGTCCTCATTACCTCTGAGTGGGAAGGCTCCATCGAAGAAACCCTCATATTTACCACGTCCTCATTACCTCTGAGTAAGTATGTTGGTTTATCTCTCGACTTATTATCCGTACCCACGACCGGAGTACGCCAAGGATAATAGGCCCACAAATGTCCTATGTTGACCACAAATGTCCTCAGTTGACCACAAATGTCCTCAGGTGACCAAAAATGTCCTCTATTGACCGCAAATTTCTCATCATGCCCCAGGAGCCCAGCTGCTCCATGGCATTCTTTCTTCCGATACCGGGAACTTCCATGGCCACCTCACTATAGAATTTTCTAAGTATCCACATCAAACTTGTTATCCGTACCTGAAACCAAGGTATGCCATGGGAAGCAAGTCCACAAACAGTCCTCCAGTAGGGCGAATACCACAACACCACAAATGCAATAAGCAATACAAATGAACGGTAAAATGAAACATACTCTTTTATTTAAAAGTTAAAAGTACTACATGTTCTGGGGATCACGTCCCCCTCAAGAAAGGAAAGGAACGAAAACGAAAGAAGGAAAAAAGCCGACTATGGTTCGGCGATACACAATTCCATGAGACGGTCCCTCAGCAAGACAATCGACCGCTTGAATCCCGGTTTGGCCCGACGCTCGGCCTTCTGAGGCAGCCGCTCCGCGTCTTCTAGGTGCGCATGAGCCCGCCAGCCATCCTCGAGCTTCTTCAAAGCACGCTCCCGACTAGCAGAAGCTCGGGAGACCTTTTTAGCCTCATGAACGATCATCTCTTTATCCGCATGGGAAGCTTCAAGCTCAGACTCCAAGAAGGCCAGCTTCCTCTGGAGTTCGAGGATCTGCTCCCTTGTATCAGTTATTCCGTGGGAGGTGGCCGCTTCCTGAGCTATGCAATCCTCGCTCTTGTGGCTCAGCTGATCATATCGAAGAGATAGGTCGCCGAGGTCCTTCATTATAACCGGCTTGGACTTATCTCGTGTAGCCCTTACCTTCTCCAGGACAGTGGTAAGGAAGCCCCGCTCCTGATCTATTGCTGCAGATAGATCAGCTTGTCGTAGCACTTGAAACTGGGCCACGAGCTGATCCGCCTCTAATAATTTGGGCTCCAGAAGCGCAGCTATCCCTGCCCCACCAGGGAGGGTTTTAAGAATGTCAATTTGGCCTCGGGCACATTGTCGGGCCAAGACAAAGGGGGTCTCCCGCTCCACAGCAGCTTCGACCCCTTTCTTCAAGTGGCGGTAGAAACTGTCAATTACATCCTGTGATACCTCATCCAGAACATCCGTAGAGGACGGCATCAGAGGAAGTGTAGCTGGCAGTGTCGAAGTAGATACGCCAGAACCTGCCACCCCTGCCACCAGGGAAACAAATCCGGAGCGAAAAGACGCATGGATAGCAGCTAGCTCCTCCTCCACGGCCCGGAGAACCTGGATACTTGGCAAGGCGGAGAGGTCGACCCCCGAAGCTACATGAGCAGAGGAGGACGCAGGGATCATGTCTTCTTGCCCCGGCTGTGCCGCTACCTGATCTCTCGAACTCGATCCGACGGGAGACCCCTCAATATAAGTTAGAAGGGGAGGGGGCACACTCCCTCCCGCCAGAGCCCCGCTGGTAGAGCCTTCCCTAACAATATCCGTCATAGGCAGTGAAGAGGCAGGACCTGTATGTCCAAAGCAACCATCAATCAACATAACCCGAAGGATGTGATGATAGAGCAAATGGGCCTCCTCACTAGTCAAAATTTGGCTTATCTTACCAGGGGAGGGTTGTGGAGGCTAAGGCTCACTCACAGCCGCCATAGTCCCCTCACCATCAACCTCCAAGCCGAATTCAGCTGGCTCTTCTGCCCCAACCGCCCCGGAAGGAGATACGATTGGATTAGTGTCACCCTGCTAAAATTTAGCAATCTTGGGGACGGGTTCAGCGGAGCCCCCGTCGCCCTGGGTTGAGACCTCAGCAATGTGAGATACATCAGCTGCTGCCGAGGGTACCCTGGCAGAAATAATCTCGGCACACATGTCACTAATCAAAGTATTCAAGGCCGGGTCGACTTCAGAAACAGTGGCCGTTTCCCGAGAGTCCGACTCTTCCGACGCCTACAGAGTAGAGAAAATGATTAGATCATAGTTCATGAAAAGAAAGGGCTAAAGAAGGAGAGGGTCGCAATTTAACTCACCTCCGAAATAGCGTCATCACCTTCGCCCCTCTCCTTAATGAGCAACCCGCGACGTCTTACCGCAGCCCGCTTCACGGAGAAGGTTACGCCACTAATAGAATCACGCCTGCCTCGCTTGCGCGATGGACCAGGCGCAACAGGCGGCTGATCCGCCACCATCTCATTGGATGCAATAGGCGGCTGATCCGCCACCATCTCATTTGGTATGACAGGTAGTTGATCCGCCACCATCTCATTTGGCACGACAGGTGACTGATCCGCCCGAACATCTTCCACTAGAGTAGAAAAGGTATCTGCATCGTGCTCGTCATTCTTTTTGTCCGTATTTGTGGACTCTGAGTCAGGCACAGGAACCGTATTCGCCCTCCTCTTCCTCGTCTTAGACCCCTTGGGCTTCTCCGCCAAGCCAGTACCCACAATAAAGCTGGTACTAGGGTCAAAATTAACGGAAGGCTTGCTCCCCGTAACATGGTATAGGGCCTCCATATACAAAATCTCCCCTGGCGCCTCACCATCAGGAACCGAAAAGGTGGTTCGGGTATGAAACGTGTCATAATAGTGCCATGTCTTGATACCATCCAGGACGCTACCTTAAAAGCCCAGGCAAGAGCTGGGACTGTCAAAGAACAACTGGCTATACCCGAACTACCGGGAGAACCTGCTGGACAAGTAGGGCTTCAGGTAGATGTTGTTGCGGTTACGATATACTAGGTGCGCTGGACGGATATTACGCAGCCAAAGGAGCATTTTTTCAGGTAAGAGGAGAGGAGGTTCGGTACCATCAACATGTACGCTCCTCACTTCTTCAGCGGTAAAACGAGGAAAAGACACAAAAAAGTCGTATCCGTCCACTCTCGCCAGCGCCCTCCGACAGGCTGGCATGGTGCTGCACTCCCAGGGCTGATGGTGGAATCAAAAAATAAAAGCATCATCAGCCGTAACACCGTCTTCTGTTCCAGGCCTCATCAAAGACCGGGAGTGCATTAACAGCCACCCCATCAGATAATGGTATGGCAGCTCTATGCGCTCAAAATCCATCGTCGTATCACGGGCGATGACCTTGAACGAAAAGGCGCGAAGGCCGTGGTGTATGTTGCACACCATGGCCGGAAGAAGGGCCAGTCTGACCCCAAAAACCAGCTTTACGGCAGGGAGGATAAAGTAACGGCTGATCCTCTCAATGGAACCCGCCCCTCCTGAGACTACGCAGTTCCGTAGCCATACCATCAGAAATCCTGCAAGGAGCGCCTTCTCCGACAGTCGCTGAGAACCATGATAAAAATAACTAAAGGAGTCAGTTTTACTCCCAAATGTGTCGCCCGTGGACCTCGATCTCTTGGCAGTCGACGCCAGATTTTGTACCTCCTCCTGGGTTTGAGGATCTCGGAAAGAAACCCGGCCTGAGGCGTCTAGTGTGAAAAGGTATGAGACCCAGGTTGTGGTGTGAGAAATGCTCCCTTCCGAGCTACCATCCTTCTTAATAGCCGTCCGATGACAAGTACTGTGGTGACATAACAATTCCCGATACACGACAACAAAGCCCGGGAACTGCCGATCCAAATCCTCGAGCTCTTCGCTCGAAGGGGTGTACACTTCAAAGACTTCTTCCCTCCAGGGCAGCTTGGAGATAACGTACATCTCGTGGAGAGCAAGTCCCAGCTCCCCTCCTGGTGTGAAGAAGGTTCCCGTCCACCGGTTGTACATCTCCATGAGAGCCATAAATAACGACTTATTTATGGGTAGACCATGACAGGTGCCCCGAATGGCGTGGTAGAGGCCGATCTCACGTAGGGGAGTCTCATACTTCCGTAGAATCCATATGGACAAGTTGGACCACGCAGGGATAGGGTTTATCCAGTTCAGTAACGCCAACCGGCCAACGGGATATGACCCTTTCCGAGCAAGCTGGTTCAAGAAGGTGTCAGCTTGAGTGAATGTGAAATTGGGACCCGATACGTTTATGAAGGTACCCGGAGCCAGTCCCATCATGTACTGACTGACCGGTTCCCTTCCCGCATATGCTGACCCCAAGTTCCTCTTGTAATGGATGTTTCCCACAAACATCCCCGACTTGCTTGGAGTCAAGGAGTCCACCATATTTCTGTCCAGCGGTAACATGTTAAACCATGACAGAGGAAAATGACTCTCTATCGGAGGGATATGGATCTCCACCCCATCAAGAATAAAGTCCCAGCTCTCGGATATATCCAGCACTCGGGTGTTCTTTACAGACAAAGCATCCCCAAATAGGAACGTCGGCTTCAAGTATTTCCCCTCCAATTGCTCCGAGTTCATCATGGCGCAGAGAAAGTAAAAGGGCTGGTTCTTGATAGCATTCAGCCTCTCCAAAGGCTCTTTTCGAAGCTGGTTCGTCATATATTCGACTATGTGGTCATATCGATAGCCTACAGCAGATTGGGTACGACCCACCAGACGCTCTCCCGCTGTATTAACTGGCAGATTCAATGAAGAAGGACAAAAGAAATAAGTTAAAAGATGGTTAAAACAAAACCACCGAGTGTTTTGGCTTATGCGGCCCAGTCCATATGAGCTTATGCGGCTCTGCTTAAAGACGAGCTTATGCGGCTCTGTTTAAAGACGAGTTTATGCGGCTATGTTTTAAAAGAGCTCATGCGGCTCTATTCGAACATGAGCTTATGCGGCACTAATTAGCGTAAGCTTATGCGGCTCTGTTTAGCGGGGCTTATGCTGTTCTGCTTAGCGGAGCATTATACGGCTCAATTCAGAGGAGCTTATGCGGCTCGGTTTAGCACAGCTTCATGCGGCCCAGTCCAGATGAGCTTATGCGGTCCGGTTTGAGGGGGCTTCATGCGGTTCGATTCAGAGGTACTTATGCGGCTCTGTTCGAAGGGCCATTATCCGGTTCAGTTTATGAAATATTTATGCGGCCACTAGACAAACTCTCATGCGACTCGGACATGGGGCATACCACAAGCGGCTCAGGACATACATGCGGCCCATACAATTTGAACAGTTCGATGAAGACGAGGGACGCATTAAAGGCTTTTGCATAAAGCATGCAACAGAGCCGTCTTTGTTAGGGTTTCGAAGTATACGATCCCCCCAAAACCCTTACCAGCAATAGTGGGGTGGACGTCGGGATGAACTTCAGGCACCGTGGCTGACGAAGAAGCCACTCCCTTACCCTTCGCCGTAACCTTGGAAGACTTGGGGGCCATTGTTGATTGATGAGCGGAGAAGGAAGACGAAGACAGCAACTTAGGGCAAGAAGAGTTAAAGACAGAAAAAAATAAAGAAATCTCTCTGTCCAAAAAATGCTCCTATTTATAGGCAGAAGGAGGGAGGGCTCATAGACCGAGGGACGCTTCGATCCGCGTGCTGTATAAAAACAAAATTGACTCTTCAGTCATCGAGGCAAATTCGAATATTTAAAATCGACCCTTGGGATCCTGCCCCAAAAGGCGACTTTAAATCCAAAGCAAATCAAGAGTAATTAATGAGACGCACACGTGGCAGGGGACGCACACGTGGTAGGGAGTCTATGCGGCCAGACAGTCCATGCGGCTAGGAAGTCCATGCGGCTAGAAAGTCCATGTGGCTAGAACATCCTATGCTGCCAAAAGAGATTACATAGCCATGCTTCTTATTCAAAGTATTTCAATTTTGCAAATTGAAAACTTTGAAGGCGGTCTTGTAGAAGCATGGAAAAGAATAAGAAAAAGCCCAAGCGGCTCAGACAGAAAGAGCCTTATGTGGCTCAGGAATCCATTAGAAATTTATGCGGTTCAAAAGTCCTTTAGAGCCTCATGCGGCTCGGATAGCTCCACGCGGCTCAGGAAAGAGCCACGTGGCCCAAAGCAGTTCGCCTCTACAGCTGGCCATAAAGCAAACTGCCTCATTAAATGCCCTGACGGCAGCTCTGACAGAGAGGCGAAGTGACAACTTTAACATAAAGCTGAAATGATAGCTCTGACATGATGACGTGCTCCTAGGAAAAAAAATCTTTTATAGCTGGCATGATCCGCCAAGCCCCAAAGCTTCCTATGCGGCTGCCACCCCTATGCGGTTGCCACCCCTATGCGGTTGTCATCTTCATGCGGCCACCCCTATGCGGTTGCCATCTTCATGCGGCTGCCCTCTTCATGCGGCTGCCTCTTTCATGCGGCTGCCACCTTCATGCGACTGCTACCTTCATGCGGCTGCCCTCTTCATGTGGCTGTCTCCTTCATGCGGCTGCCACCTTCATACTGCTGCCACCTTCATGCGGCTGCCTCCTTCATGCGGCTGCTACCTTCATGCGGCTGCCTCCTTCATGCGGCTGCCTCCTTCACGAAGCTGCCACCCTCATGCGGCTGCTACCTTCATGCAGCTAGGATCGTGGGGGGTCACCCGTATGCGGTTCACTGAGAGACCACACTCATGCGGCTCTGTCAGGATGTCCCACTCACGACAGTTGAGACACGTGGCGGTCCTCATGACAGTCAAGACACGTGGCGGTCCTCATGACTGTTGAGACACGTGGCAGTCTTATCCCCTCGGAGTTATGGCTGCTAGCAAATTATAACAACCAAGATTTATTACAATCAGCATAATTACTCGGATCAAATCAGATTTATTATAATTAAGCAGATTGAACACGTGGCGGAAGATCCGAGCTTGTCATGACAAACCATGACGATTCGTGGCAATCAACATTAATTGCCCATACGGATTTGGTGCAATCAAAATTAACTGCCCAGATTTCATGCAATCAAGATTAATGGTCCAGATTATTGGCCGTCGACTTTTCAAGGGGCAATCACACCTCCACTTTTATAAATAGCAAGGTGCCATCCCTTACAAAAGTGGAAAGAAAAAGAACAGGGAGAGAATTCCAAAGAGAGAGAGACCCTCGGCTGGGCACACAGAGAGACAAAGGCACGCACAGAAGAGTCTCCCTACACATTCTTAGAGCATTTCTTCACCAGAGCCAAGGCTACCTCCGATCGTCCAAGGAGTAAGACAGAGCTGCCGTCGCTTTCCCGAGCCTCTACCGTCACCCCCAGAATCAAAAATAAATATTCGTACTTAGATTGCTGTACCTAGGTTTTCATTCCTAGGCTTTCTTTGTACGAGCGAGTTTGTATTGTGAGTCTAAGTTCAGTCCTCCTATAAAATTGTTCTGCACTTTTACACTCAATGGCAAATAATAAGGTCAAATGGTACAGGGTCAGCGAGATGGACAAGTGTGTTTACATAAAGTTCGTTTATGGAATAGGTGTAATTGCTTGTCTGTACGTGGATGACATACTGATCCTAGGTACGGATATAGGCTGTGTCATGGAGACAAAGAAGTTTATATCGACCAAGATCAGTATGAAGGAATTGGGGAAAGCTAATATGATCTTAGGCATCAAGATCATCTGGATGGACACTGGACTGGCTCTATCATAGTCTTATTATATTGAGAAGATGATCACACGCTACGGTTATCAGGATCTTCCAGTGATTGATACGCCTTACATGTGTGACTTGAAGCTGAATCCTAACTCGAGGGAAAGTGTCAGACAGCTAGAGTATGTAAGCGTCATCGAGAGTTTGATGTACGCTACTACCGTTATAAGGCCTGACATAGCTTTTGTCGTGGGAATGCTGAGCCGATTTAAGAACAACCCAGGTGTTGAGCACTAGAAAGCTTTGAAATGGGTAATAAGATATCTCAAGAAAACTCGAACATATATATACTGTACTACAACGGAGATCCGATAGTAGTAGAAGGCTTCAGTGATGCCAGCTGGTGCTCAGAGGTGGAGAGCAATTGATCCACAGGTGGATTCATTTTTATCAGGGGTGGAGCTATTATATCGTGGAAGTCGAAGAAACAGACTATGCTATCTTGTTCCTCCATAGAATTTGAGTTCTTTGTACTTGATTCTGTAGTAAAAGAAACAAAATGTCTTCGAAAGCTTATGTATGATCTTCCAGTATTTGGGGCGCAGATACCGGCGATACCGATATACTACGACAACCAGATGACTGCGACGGTGGCATCAAATGACCTCTTCAATAGAAAGAAGAGAACTGTGAGGTTAAAATACAGGACAGTGTACGATCTTATTAAGAGAGGTATCATTGCAGTGATTGATGTTCGGAGTCAGAAAAACCTGGCATATTCATTTACAAAGGACCTCAAGCACCAGCTGGTCAAAGACACAGCTTGTAAAATAGACTTAAAGGATTTCTGATATTGTGTTATTGTAATCCTACCATAAAGTTTTATGCTATTAGTTTAAGGAGAAATCTACTGGGCATCTAGCTTCTGGTTCAATAGAGGACCGCTAACTGGAAAAATATCAAGAATATTGGGTACATGTCCTCTGGGACATGGAAAGGATACGAACCTACAACTACTGTTGTCTATTATATATTTTCTACAGAAAATAGATCTTGTGTTGAGGATAGCATAAACTCCTTAATGAGTTCTCAGGCAAAGTGAACGCATGGTGTGCTTTATAGGAAGCATGGTAGCACAACACTATACGGAGTAATTCAACTCCATGTTACAGTGGGGTGACTCAACTATGAAGTTCCTAGGTAGGGATAATGCCTCGGTTTTGCGAGCCAAGTCACAGCGGCATAGTACCACAAATAGGCAGGTAGCCTAATATTGTATGATAAAAGTAAAGAGTTGTAGACAGCAGTACAAAGGGGGATGTCCTCATGTTACAATTGTATGACCACGAAGAGGTACCCAAGTAGGGTTAAAGCTACGGCCTCGTAAGCCATATCGTTACAGTGTAACACCACAAGGAAGCGTAAGACTTTATGCTGGGTAGTTTGGCACTACAGAGAGGCTTGTGACCTCATGCTATAGTAGTATGATACTATGATGAGGTTTTCAGGTAGGGATAATGCGTCGACTTCAAGCCATGTCATAGCTGTTAGGGTTATATACTAAAAGCATCACTTTTGTAGTAACCTTATTTTCTTAAATTTTGAATGAGAATCATATGGGCAAATATTTGCATATTATATTTGTTACAAGTGTTAATGCAAATGTCTGATATTCTATATTGTAGATAATATGGTGTGTAGTGTCACACAGAAGATCATATTATCAGTTTCATATGGAGTATATAAATAGTTTACAACCTAGATGGACTTGGACAATCTATTGGAAAGGTTATAGTGTAATCTGGTATTAGTCTATCTTGACTTAGGTTTACACTAGTATACTTTGTGTGTATTGAACAGGACCACTTGAGGTTGTTTTCTTTGTACTGACTACATAAGAGAACAAATACCTCTGTTATTTTGGATACTTGTGCTCTTAATCCGGATATAATAACGGACATGTATATGCAGTGTGCATTACTTTGACTCATAAAAGAGTGAGATTCATTATGGATCAACAACCTCTATGAATTGGGTAATAACATTGTATGTATGATGGGCTGTTGATTATAAATAGAATCCATGTCCCGAAACATCGGGTTGATGATTTCCACTTAAGGAGCTCATAAGGATTGTCATGTAAACCCTGTAGGTGGATTATATCCGACATGACAAATAAAGTTGAGTGGTACTACTTAAGCATAAAAGATGTCAAATTAATATAGTTGTCAGTAACTTAATTTGATCGACGGACATACGATATCTTAACATGGGGAGCCAAACGAGCATATAATAAAAGGAGCCCACAAACATAATTTGGGATTAGGGAGGTAGTGCAACAATAGCTCATTAGTGGTCGAGCTATTGTTAATGGGCCTGGATTGTGTGTTCGGGCTGAACACGGGATATCCAAATCTGTTAGGAGGCCTAACCCTAATTTCTTCTCATGGTCCCTGCCGTAGCCTATATATATCCTCTATTCTCTGGCCGCCATATTACCGATCAAAAAAATCAGAAACTTTCTCTAAATTCGTGATTCACGTAAGGAGAGAGAGAGGGCTGCCAAGGAGAAGAAAAGGTTGGGAGATCGTCGCCCACACGACGTCCAACTCGAGGAAGAAATACGTGCAGAAGATCTTGGGGTCGTCCGCTCGAGATTGCCAGGAATTATTTATCTCCTTTCCGTCGCAGGTATAATTCGTGAACCCTAGTTTCCGCCTATGAAGGGTTAGAACACGTATTAGATCTGTTTAACTTTCTATCGATCAATACGTACACCAAAGAAAGGGTCCTGGGAATCTCCAGTTCTATCAATTGGTATCAAAGCGACTTTGGATCTACGTATTGATTGATACGTCCATGTTGTCCAATAAAACCTGCGCTATGTAATAGTTGGTAGATGTAGATCTGTTCTAACTCAATTTTGTAGGCATCTTAGATCCAACTATTATGGTCCAATGCATGTTTTTTTTATTGTGTTGTTTAAACCACAGACATGTCGTAGATGTTGTTGTTGCTGTGGATGTAATTAAAATCACAAGGGTTGATCGTGCTTATTATTTTATTTTTTCAATCTAGATTATGTGTGAACTCTTTCGGGAGGCATAGGATTGATGTAATTTTAATTATTTTTGTTCAATAGTGATGGCGGTGGTGGCTGTTTCTGACGCCGGACGAGATATTGGTTTTAAGCAGTCTAGAGGCAGACGGATGATTTTCGATGAAGGAATCGACAGTCCGGGCAGGTCGAACCCCGTATAGATCTACGCAGCGCCTGATTTTAGATTCGGATAGTTGAGGACGGAGCAGCAAAGATGACCATAATAGTTGGATGTTTTCTCTTATTTTTGTCATTTTGCTTTTTCTGATTATGCATGTTTATTATTGTGTGGTTGTTTTTTTTGAAAAATCAAGCCTACATTAATAATGGACAACATGGACATAATATCAACTAGTAGAAAAACCCTCATTGTTAAATAACTATGTGGGAGAGGATTTTTATTTAGTATAAATCCTATGGTCTCGATTACTGGTTTGTAGGTGATGTAATTATACTTGCGTGTTGGCTTTAGTGCTTTCCTCCATATCGGATGAGTATAATTATGGATCACCAGTACAAACTTCCTTAGGGATAATTGTAGAAAGTTACCTAGTATGTGTTCACTTCTCCATCTGAAGGAACTCATTACAAGGTAATGGACTTAGTATTAAGTAATGGTATACACTTAGATACAAATAATGGTATCCTCCCCATCGGAGTCACTGCTATTATTTGTATGACCAGAGCAAGACCAGCATATTAATTTTATTTGTCATAAAGTTATATTGTCATGATAGTAAAATTAATAAGAAAAATCTACTTGAATAATGTTGAATTTGTATACATCCACACTATCGTGGCATGCTAAATTCATGGTGTTCAAGGTGTTGGTAAATTTCTTGTTATTGTTTTGAAGGAATCAATATTTAGTTAATTCAAAAAGTTTTTTTTTTGCCCTACATAATTTTATTTATGTGATTTTTAGGATTTCAAAAATAGGTTCTTTCAGTCCACTTATGGTGATTCTTAAAGAAAATAAACTTACTGGACCTAATTATATTGACTGGAAACGTAATTTGGACATTGTTCTGACTGCTGAGGAGTACAAATATGTACTTGTTGAGGAATGCCCACCTAAGCCTGATGCTAACTCTGATGAAGAGGTCAAAGAGGCTTATAAGAAGTGGAAAAAGCCAGATGAGATGGCACGATGTTACATTCTGGCATCTATGTCAAATGTACTGCAACATCAGCATCAGGCCATGGCCACAGCTTATGACATGATGTATAACCTCAAGGAACTCTTCGAACATCAGAGTAGAGCAGCTAGGCAGTTTGCTATAAAATGTTTGATGAATACAAAAATGGCTGAGGGTACACCAGTAAGGGATCATGTTCTCAAGATGATGGGTCATCTGAATGAGATAGAGATCCTTCCAGCTGAAATCGATGGAGAAACCCAGGTCGATATCATTCCTGGAACTCTGCCTAAAAGTTTTGACAATTTCTGCCTTAATTACAATATGAACAAAAGGTTGTATAGTTTGGCAGAACTTGCAAAAGAGCTACAGGATGCTGAATCTCTCTTTAGGCAGAGTGGTCATGTTTTTGTTTTTGAAAAGGCTTCTACTTCTAAGCCAAAAGGCGGTAAGAAAAAGAATAACATTCAGAAACAGGTAAACTCAGCAAAAAAAGGCATGGGACCTCAAGACGCGGTGAAAATGCCGAAAGGCAAATGTTTCAAGTGTAAAGGGTCAGGACATTGGAAGACTGATTGTCCACTTCTCAAACAAGGGAACAAAGAAGGTATATCTCATTTACTAGTAGTTGAAACATGTTTAGCGGTGTTATCTACCGGCACCTGGTGTATAGATACAGGAGCCACTAATCATGTCTGTAATACATTGCAGGGGTTCCAGGAAACCAGACAGCTCAGTGATGGAGAGATATGCTTGTTCATGGGTGATGCTCCAAAAGTATCGGTCGTTGCATTAGGAGATGTTACTTTATCTTTTGGTAGAAATAAGTCTTTGACATTGAGAGATTGTCTTTATGCACCTTCACTTAGAAGGAATTTAGTTTCTGTTTCTATGTTAGTTAAGGATGGATATTCAGTTTATTTTAATGACAATATTGTTATTAGAAAGAATAAATATTTTATCTGTTCTGGTGCATTGGTTGATAATTTGTATGTCATTAATCCTATTTCGCCCACAATACAACTTATGGAAATGAATAATATATCATCTAACTTAAATAAGAGAAAAGAACCTTCTTGTATGAACCAAACATATCTTTGGCACTTACGATTGGGGCATATTAACCTAAGAAGGATTCAAAGACTGGTTGAAGATGGACCTTTGAGTTCATTGAAAGTGGAGGCACTACCAGTCTGTGAATCCTGCTTGGAAGGTAAAATGACCAAAATGCCTCTTACGGCAAAGGGGTATAGGGCCAAAGATGTGTTGGAATTGGTTCATTCTGATTTGTGTGGACCCATGACTATCCAAGATAGAGGTGGCTTTGAATATTTTGTCACATTTATTGACGATTATTCAAGGTATGGATACATTTATTTGATGCACCGTAAGTCTGAGTACTTTGAGAAATTCAAAGAGTACAAGGCTGAAACAGAAAAACGTCATAGAAAATATATCAAGTCATTACGATCAGATCGTGGTGGCAAGTACCTCTTTAGAGAGTTTAGGGATTATTTATCAGAGGCTGGGATTGCATCCCAATTGACTGCACCTGGAACGCCCCAACAGAATGGTGTAGCCGAAAGAAGGAATAGAACTCTTATGGAGATGGTTAGATCAATGATGAGTTATTCGAATTTGCCAGATTCGTTTTGGGGATATGCCTTAGAGACTGCAGCTTATATTTTGAACTTGGTTCCTTCTAAGTCAGTACCTCTTACTCCCAGAGAGCTGTGGATTGGGCGTAAGCCTAGTCTGAAACATGTTCACATTTGGGGTAGTCCAGCACATGTGCTGAATGGGAAAGCAAATAAGTTAGAATCTCGTACAGAAGTACGCTTGTTTGTAGGCTATCCAAGAGGAACAAAAGGAGGTTTATTTTATAGTCCTAAGGATCAAAAGGTCATTGTTAGCACCAATGCCCGATTCTTAGAGGAAGACTATGTGATGAACCATAAACCCACAAGTAGAGTTGTTCAAGAAGAACTGATACGTGAGACACCAAGTACTTTAGTACCAACAGTACAAGAGGATGAACCACAAATAACTGCACAACATGTCATAAATGTTACACCACAACCGATAGTGCCTCGTCGTAGTAGGAGGGTTGTGATACAACCTGATAGATATATGTTCTTGGGAGAGTCGTCAGACTTCGTCCCTGAGGAACAAGATTATGATCCCTGTACCTACAATGAAGCACTCCAAGATAAAGATACAGAGTCTTGGCAAAAAGCAATGATATCTTAAATAGAATCTATGGATTCTAATCAGGTCTGGGAGCTTGTAGAACCATCCGTTGGTGTAAAAGCCATTGGATGCAAGTGGGTCTATAAGAGAAAAAGAGGATCATACGGTAAGGTTGAAACCTTTAAAGCTCGGCTTGTAGCAAAAGGTTTTACTCAAAGAGAGGGTATCGATTATGAGGAAACCTTTTCTCCTGTAGCCATGCTTAAGTCTATTCGGATTCTTTTATCTATTGCAGCTCATCTCGATTATGAGATTTGGCAAATGGATGTCAAGACAGCTTTCCTTAATGGAAGTCTTGAGGAAGACATCTATATGATGCAACCAGACGGGGTTCATTGAAAAGGGCCAGGAGTATCTTGTTTATAAGCTCAAGAAGTCCATTTATGGACTTAAGCAAGCTTCCAGATCATGGAACATATATTTTGATCTGGTGATAAAATCTTATGGATTTGATCAATGTCAGGATGAATCATGTGTATACAGAAAGTACGACAGAAATGTGGTGGTGTTTCTAGTACTTTATGTGGATGACATCTTGCTCATTGGAAACAATGTGAAGGTATTATCTGATGTAAGGGTATGGTTGTCCAAACAGTTTGATATGAAGGACTTGGGAGAAGTAGGTCACATCCTTGGGATCAAAGTTCTACGAGATCGCAAGAAAAGGATGTTGGGCTTATCCCAAGCTTCCTATATCGATACTGTACTAACTCGTTTTAGTATGCAAAATTCTAAGAAAGGTTTATTACCTTTTAGACATGGAATTGCTTTATCGAAGGAGCAGTGTCCGAGGACACCTAAAGAGATAGAGAACATGAAGGCAGTTTCTTATGCTTCAGCAGTAGGAAGCTTAATATATGCAATGCTATGTACGAGACCAGACATCTGTTTTGCCGTAGACATGGTCAGCAGATATCAGTCTAACCCAGGATAAGAGCACTGGACTGCCGTAAAGCATATTTTGAAGTACCTGAAAAGGACTAAAGAGTATATGCTAGTTTACCAGGCAGATAGTTTAGTTCTTTTGGGGTATACAGACTCAGATTTTCAGTCAGATAGGGATTCTAAGAAATCTACCTCAGGTTATGTGTTTACTTTGGGAGGTGGAGCCATTGTGTGGAGGAGTATCAAGCAAAAATATATTGCTGATTCCACCATGGAAGCCGAGTATGTGGCAGCCTCTAAGGCAGCCAAAGAAGCGGTTTGGCTTAGAAACTTTCTGTTGGACATGGATGTGGTACCTAGTTTGCCTAAGTCTATTATACTTGATTGTGATAATAGTGGTGCAGTTGTAAACTCGAAGGAACCACGAGCCCATAAGACAGGCAAACACATTGAGCACAAGTACCACCTGATACAAGATTTCGTAAAGAAAGAAAAAGTTGTTGTGATCAAGATAGCATCAGCCGACAACCTAGCTGATCCCTTTACAAAGAGCTTACCAGCTAAGGCTTTTGACAGTCATGTTAAGGGAATGGGAGTCAGATGTATAGCAGCATGGCTTTAAGTATAAGTGGGAGATTTGTAACAGTATACTGAAAAGCAATGCTTTGAGTATAAGTGAGAGATTGTTAGGGTTATATACTAAAAGCATCACTTTTGTAGTAACCTTATTTTCTTAAATTTTGAATGAGAATCATATGGGCAAATGTTTGCATATTGTATTTGTTATAAGTGTTAATGCAAATGTCTGATATTCTATATTGTAGATAATATGGTATGTGGTGTCACACAGAAGATCATATTATCAGTTTTCTATGGAGTATATAAATAGTTCACAACCTAGATGGACTTGGACAATCTATTAAAAAGGTTGTAGTGTAATCTTGTATTAGTATATCTGGACTATAGGTTTACACTAGTACACTTTGTGTGTATTGAACAGGATCATTTGAGGTTGTTTTCTTTGTACTGACTATATAAGAGAACAAACACCTCTGTTATTATGGATGCTTATGCTCTTAATCCGGATATAATAACGGACATGTATATGCAGTGTGCATTACTTTGACTCATAAAAGAGTGAGATTCATTATGGATCAATAACCTCTATGAATTGGGTCATAATATTGTATGTATGATGGGCTGTTGATTATAAATGGAATCCATGTCCCGAAACATCGGGTTGATGATGTCCCCTTAAGGAGCTCATAAGGATTGTCATGTAAACCCTGCAAGTGGATTATATCCAACATGACAAATAAAGTTGAACGGTACTAGTTAAGGATAAAAGATGTCGAATCAATATAGTTGTCAGTAACTTAATTTGATCGACGGACATGGGGAGCCAAACGAGCATATAATAAAAGAAGCCCACAAACATAATTTGGGATTAGGGAGGTAGTGCAACAATAGCTCATTAGTGGACCGAACTATTGTTAATGGGCCTGGATTGTGTGTTCGGGCTGAACACGGGATATCCAGATCCGTTAGGAGGCCTAACCCTAATTTCTTCTCATGGTCCCTGCTGTAGCCTATATATATCCTCTATTCTCTGGCCGCCATATTACCGATCAAAAAAATTAGAAACATTCTCTAAATTCGTGATTCACGTAAGGAGAGAAAGAGAGGGCTGCCAAGGAGAAGAAAAGGTTGGGAGATCGTCGCCCACACGACGTCCAACTCGAGGAAGGAATACGTGCAGAAGATCTTGGGGTCGTCCGCTCGAGATTGCCAGGAATTACTTGTCTCCTTTCCGCCGCAGGTATAATTTATGAACCCTAGTTTCCGCCTATGAAGGGTTAGAACACGTATTAGATCTGTTTAACTTTCTATCGATCAATACGCACACCAAAAAAAGGGTCCTGAGAATCCCCAGTTCTATCAATAGCGACATAGCACCGTAATGATGCGCAAAGCTTCATGCCATGTCTCTTTAATAAAGAACTCACCTAAAGTGTATGGCCTAAGATAGGAGGCTATCTCTTGAGGGTAAATTTAGAGACTCCCAAAATACATGCACCAAAACCAGCCTGGCACAGGGCCTTTAATGTGCAGCTAGAAGCCCATGTGACTACATTGTGTCAGTGGAAAGAATTACAGTTATGGTACATAATTCAAGGCTTAGTCCATTCTTGCACCATACTATTATTTAAGCCATGCAGAAAGATTCAAGTCGCCAGTGACATCTCTCCTAATGCATGATGGACAGTTACTATGGGGAGAACTCAACCCCATATATAGAGATATGTGGGGGATTGTTGTTGTTTTGGCCTTAAGCACTAGAAACATAGTCCTACATTGCTTAGGCCGAATAACTTGTACATCTATATATAAGCTTGATTGTGTTTAGAGATATATATATGGTATGGAGTGGCACATGGGTGCCATGTAGGGGTGTTTTTCTAATGGAGAAAAGGCTCACTCAATAAATGAAGCATTAATGCTTTTGTCATACTCCTGGAATTTATTTTATTAGAGCTAAGCTTCGTAGGGGCTTAGCGATTTGGACTCGGGCTCATGGGCTCATGAGGAATAATGTGGTATTTTGCTGGCAAACTTTTAACTTAGTACATCAGCATCGTCGCTAGGTACATAGTGCACTTAAGTTGCGCTCGTTGCGCGAGCCTCTGCGCTGTCGATCATGCACCCGTTCGTACGAACTATTCATACTGTCGATTGTGTGAACCATTTGTGTGCCGTTTTGTGCTACCGTTTGTGCACCAGTTCGCGCGATCAATTGGCACAGTGCGTACAGCTTGCGCTGTGCATGTTTGGCACGATGTATGCATTTGGTGCTTTGGGGCAGTATCCACGTTTGGTGCGTTTGGTATGGTGTGCACATTTGGTGTAGTTGGCATGAAGCGCGCGATTAGTGCAGTTGGTGCTATTGTGTCTATGCATGATCTGAACTGTTATAAAATGTTCAAAAATGGTTCCTTTCACGTCTCGAACGTTTTGTATAC
Organism: Iris pallida; assembly: GCA_029216955.1. Classification (NCBI taxonomy): domain Eukaryota; kingdom Viridiplantae; phylum Streptophyta; class Magnoliopsida; order Asparagales; family Iridaceae; genus Iris; species Iris pallida. The sequence goes on from JANAVB010041814.1 coordinate 12,296,689, forward strand.
TGGGCGGTTATTACGTGCGCCTATATAAGCTTCTCCCTTCTCTCTCCCTCTCATTTACTAAGTTCATTCATAGAAAATTTCTAACGAATTACAGAGTGCAGAGAGGAGAAAAATAGAGAGATGCGTGTGCCATTCAGTCCATTCGAGGAGTCATCATAGCATTCGACAGAGTGCTCCAAAAGTTCGTCTCTGAAATTGTAGGTTCCTGGAAGTTATTCGTGTGGGGCGAATCTAGTTTCGAGCGCCGGTGATCAATCACTCCAGCATGCTTTCTTTCCTTCCGTTCATCTCTTCACTACTTGAATTCTCGTTCTGAACGAGATTTTTTCTGATCTAGTCAGAAACATTCTGCGGGCCTTTCGACACTACTACAATGAAAATTATTTATGCCTTCTTCGAAGTGTTACATTTGATTTTATCTCTAAGAATCCTCCAAGATCTCTTTTGTGTACCTTCCTCGAAGTGTTGCAATAAAATTAGTTTTTCATCTTAAAATCATGCCCCGGGACTAACAGTTCTCATCATACATGTATAATATCCATTGTTGAATAAACTTGAAGCACCAAGATAATGCAAAACTATGAAAGAAAGAAATTGCACAATAGAAAAAACTACTAGGTCATCTAATCATTAATATTTTCATGTGTTTAGGGCGAACATCCATATGGCTAGTCCAAGCTGCTAATTTTACCCTCGCCTAGTCATTGACAGACTACTATGTCTAGCCTCGTGATATCACCATTAATGACATTTATATATACATTGTATTTTATAATGTATATGACTATTTCCTTTTTATCATCAACATCATAATTTATTACGCACGTATAATGACTTCTGCGATAACAAAATTTGTCAACACCATTATAAATCACACTTCAAAGATAGAGACATTGCCTATCCGAGACCAACCCATCACAATGATCAAAAAAGTAATCCCTATATCTGCCAATTCATTGCCATGAGCTACAAATATTTGCTCTATTTACTCTTTCGATTGCTCATTACCATGTGGTAACTTATTCATATTATTACATCTACTTACTATCATCATTTATTTTCTTCTTTAACTCATTGATTTGCCCTAAATAACTCTATTGCTTTAAAATCTAGCATATGTATGAAATCAAAATTGTTACATAGCCCATGATGTATCAGGAGTTTTTGATCCGATATAGTTACAATACCTCACATACTGCTACCACAACTACCACCACCACCAACAACAGCAGAACCACCAACAACAGCAAGAACACCATCATCAACAACAATAATATTTCCTCTAATTCTAAGAAATCGACCCATCAGAAGGAGTCTATGCCATGTTGATTTGTGTTGTATTAGTGTGTCTGTGTTAGTACGCGTGTGTGTGTTTGTCATGTCCCAGAACTAGAATACTTGGAGAGCAGGGACGGAACTAGGCCAGCCATGTATACTATAGTACTCTAGCATCCCGAGATACAGTTGTGGTTGTATAGACATAGGGTTACTACTACAATCCAACAGTCAATTCTAGGTCAAGCAATCCTAGATATATCTATCGCATACAAAAAATATAATGATCAAATTTATAAAACAGTAGAGGTTCCAAACTAGAATATACAGATGATCAAGAAGCTAATAATAAAAAATGAAGAACTAGCAAGAGGAAAAGTCATACATCATCTGCTCTAGCTATAGTCTAGAATAACATAAATCATGTTCATGCCCACAGGCTAGAAATTGAGGTCAAAAACATGAGTTAAACACGTGCTCAATGGCTAAACTGTAAGCATCCTAATTTTTAGTTTTATTTTTTATTTTTTATTTTATATGATTTTTTATCTATTAAACCATATTTTATTTTTAATTATGGTTATATAGGCACTTTGTCGTAGTTTTGATATTTGAAGCACAACAATTATCAATTCCTCAAATCTAGTTCCATATTCGTAATATAGATGAGTCCACCTTCATTTTTGATATATCATGTCCCACTCAAACATATTTTCTTGTACTACATATTTTTACAATATTGGGGTCAAAATGGTTATTTTAGCTATTATCATAAAATTAGATGTATTTTCTAATTTTGACTTGAGGCCCAAACCCGATCAACACCATTCGACCCAATATATGGCTTTGACCTATTTTGAGCCTTTTATTTACATGCTAATTACGTCCCACTCAATTGAGTTCCCATGTGCTATTTATTTTTAAATGGCACACAAGACCCATTAATTAGTCTTTTGGAGCCAATTTTGATTATAAATATTATACCGACCTAGAGCTAGTCCAACTAGCCTTATTTGAGCCTGTACTAGGTTACAACAACTTATTAGGGGAAATTTAGATTAATTTTTGGAGATTTTGTACAACCATACAATAGTTTAAACCAACCCACCATTGACTTTCCAAATTAGGAAACTCAATATTCTTCGATAGATTCAATCTTGCATATCTTTTTATTGGAGCAACCAAATCAAACCGAACTTTCCTAAAACCTTCTCTACCCAAATTCTAACCCTTTAACCCTTTAAACTTTATATATATGCATATGAAGTGGCTACCAACCCTCCTCTATCCTCATAATTTTGAAATTCCTTCAACATATACACCCGGCGACCATTTTTAGCTGCAGCAGCAGTTTCGACCCATTTTCGACCTCCCATAACACTCCACGAATATTAGTTGTGAAGCTAATGTGACCTTCTACAATCCTATCAACCTACCCATACATTCATAATCCCTTCTAGTACACCAAAATAGTCGTATAAGTCAACCGAAGTTCGAGATCTAAGTCTGAATTTGTTCCAGTAGGTAGGCTATTTTGCATCTAGGGTTTCATGTATTTTGTGACCTCATCTTTTCATAAAACTAAAACTGATAGAAATATCTATGCATCTATTTTCATGTTCAATTGACCATCCACACAGTTCCAAACGGTTTGTCAGAGACGTCCGTTCTATGGATAGGTGTCCAGAACAGACTAATTCTATTACGAGTCAATTTTTATCCACTTTTGGGCCACCTCGACCTTTTCTATATTTTTGGTAAGAAACTAGACTTTCTAGGCTTTCCAATGCTTTTTCGTTTACTATTTATTAAAAAATCGATTTTACCGTAATATTGAAACACCAAAATCTATGAGTTCTATGGGTCCAATTGATTTGAAACTTCGTATACCATTACTAAATTAATTGTTTTGCATATTTTCATGGTAAATATATAATTTTATCTATTTTTTTATTTTTTAGAATTAGAGATTTTTAAATTTTTATTGTTTCGGGACTCAAATCGTACATCAAGTCTAGGAATAATATTGTAGAATCAGTACAAGACTTGTGCACGTATTTTTGTATGAATAAAATATATTAATTATTATTATAGAATATTTGTAAAAAAGTTCTACAATTAAATATGATATTTTTATGTTATTAAAATATTACTTTAGTGGAATGATTTAATGCTATATATGTTAGAATGAGTCATGTAGTTAATGTCATATATATATATATATATATATATATATATATATATATATATATATATATATATATATATTTTTTATATATATATATATATATATATATATATATATATATATATATATATATATATATATATATATATATATATATATAATTTTCATATATATATATATATATTTTTTTTTTTTATATATATATATATATATTTTATATATATATATATATATATATATATATATATATATATATATATATATATGTATATATTATTGGTCTATAAATATGGTTAAGTACTAGTTTAGTTAGAATATTTTGAGTTAAGGCAGTATAGGGTACATTTATATAAATAGTGTGAGTATGACATCGACGTGTAATTTATTTGGTAGATTGATTTATTCTAGGAGTTCTCGACAGTGTGACCTTGGATACCGAAGTCGGACGATTGTACATATTTTTGGAGACTACAGGCAAGTATACCTTTCCAACTCGTACAGTATATTTTATATGCATGTGCTTTACTTTGTGATGGTTCTTTTTCCTTGTACTTTTACATTCATGTTGTTTATCTTGTCGCTAGTTTCGTTAAATCTTATTTCAAATTTACATGCTCGTTCCTGATTTCTATTATATTTTTATTATCTTTATACTGGTTTCATGTTTCATGTTTGCATGTGTCTTATGATATAGTTGTCTAGTCCTACACCACTATTCCCTTGACTTGACATGACTTAACTTGAGTACGACTTTACTTGTGACATCCTATGGATCGTGAGTGCTTACCTTGACTACGATCTATTTGATTACTTGACCTTGATACTAGAAATGGCTACCATCTCGATTGGGAGTGCTTGACTTGACTACAATCGAGATACTGTAGATTGGGAGTGCCTGCCTTGACTACAGTATATAGGATTGACCTGTTAGCCATTACTAGTACGGCATGCCAGTGTCTTAGTTTTATTGTGTCTTAGTTTCTTGGTGTCTTAGTTACTTGTGCCTTAGTTAATTCTTCTTGATTTTTTTTTTTGCATATTTTATACTGTTACATTTGGCATGTTTATATATATCTTGCTAGTCCCCTAAGGACTTGGTGATCTATTCAGATATTTTATTGAGCCTGATGGAATAGAAGGGTAGATTGATGGTTGATTGAATTTTTAGGATTTCAGGTATATATTGATTGATATCTTTATTATGATCCTCCGAAGTTATATTTATTTATTTTATTGTTTTATTCTACTAATATGGCCTAATTTTGCAAGCTTTATTATTCTCCATGAGCGTGTTCAGACGACTGTAATAGAGTCTGATCAACTTTATTATACATTGTCTATTCTTTGTTGATTGTAGGATCCGGTGTGTTAATGCCTGAACAATATTAGTGCACTTGGTCTTACGACAGACCTATTTTCAGTGGATTGAGATATAGAAGTATCATAATGATATATCTAAACTACCTAACGTAGACAGGTTATACGTATTTGAATTGGGCTGGAGTCTACTTGATATGTAGCTGGCATGTTTATGTATCATAATCCTACGTATTTTGGGACTGGGGTATTACATAAATATGGCAAAAGAATATGTATTGAATTAGTGGACAACAGAAAAGAACACCTATTCAGGTACTCTTGTGCTCCGTGTGGTCACCATCGAGTGAGAGGTATAAAAGTTTCCATGGTTCTGCTACAAGATCTGGCCAAATAAAACTAGTGGGGTCAGACCTAAATAGCAAGTACCAGAAAGAAGCCAAATAATGAACTAAAAACCAGCATACAAACATAATATAGACTTAAGAAAAGAAAATAAGTAAACTAATTAATAAAGTAAAGGTACATCTAGAAATATGAAAGAAAACTAAAAATATGTAAAGGTAAACTAGAATATGAGCATGTATAAGATTATATAAACTAAACTGGAATAACATGTAAGCATAGTATCAGGAATCATGGCTTAAACAGTAAACATGTATAGGAACTAGACAAAACTAGACAAGACAAGACATGAACTGGACTCCATCCATCAATCATGGTAAGCAGTCGGTGGTAATAGTGTTATCACAATCTTCGTACTAACATATGCAGTTTGAGAATTTTGTATCGATCCCCTGCCCAATAGTCTTCCTAAATTATCTAGGCCCTGGAACTGTACAATAGCAGTATAGTAAAATAAGGCATTGGCAGTATAATAGTAGTACATAAGCGATGTAGTAAAAGTACCATAACAATCACTCAATGGGGAGCTAGAAATGTGCCATCACGATGGAGAGCTCCAAATCCATCCTAGAAAAATTGTCGAAATAAAGGGACTGCAAGTAAACGAGAAATCCCCCCAATACATTTAGACAATGAAGCTAGTTAGTTCATCCTTAATATTTTTATTTAGGATTTTGGGTGCAACATTTTGAAGAATCCATCCTAGGCATGATACTCCCCTCGGGGATATATAAGACTAGATAAGACAAGACAGGGTGCATAATAACTAGCCACAGCAGGATAGAAATTGGAACCATAAAATCATGAGTGTGCTACAACAAGCCACTATCTAGAAGTACAGGACAATACATGAAACATGAGTGCACTACAACGAGCCACTATCTAACAATATTGGACAATAAATGAATCATTAGTGCACTATATAAAACCCCTCAAATTTAAATAAATAAATAATTAAATATAATATATTTATGATCTTTTAAATTATATTTTATTATAAATAGCCTTAGTCATGATTGAGATTTGTTATGCATATCGACTATGGCATAGCTAGTGTAGTCGTGTGTTATGACTATCATATTAGCCATGGTAGGGATGACATAACCATATTCATGTCCCATGTATGAAAATAAGTCAAGTTGTTTCTAAAACCATATAAATGGCCTAAATAAATATTTTACGTATCTTTGACAATCTAGGCTTTTCGGTTGCACCAAACTTTCCCAAACTTGACCCGAACTAAACTCAAACCCAAGTAGGCATGTAGTGCGTCTAAATACACACATGTGTGTATATAATTAAATATATATTGAGATTGAATTGATATATTTCTATATATAGAAGTTTATATATATATATATATATATATATATATATATATATATATATATATATATATATATATATATATATATATATATATATATATATATATATAACACCTATATAGGACCAATATAGGAAATTTTCTAATTGGCATTAACCTAACTAACAAAATCCCTAACCTAACCAAACCTAGACTACCTAATCCCAACCCCAAGTGGCAACCACACCTTTGACTAAACCCCCCATGAGCAGCGACCCCTCCAATCCCATAAAATATTCCTGTATGCATGTATAACCATCTAAAGCCCATATATACCATCCTATCAAAACCCTAACCCTAATTACTCCTCTCTCCCTCCCTTTGCCAACCTACGCACCCTCTTTCTTTAAACAATCGGCATCCCCCAAGCGAAACAACCCATCAACCATCATCTCCATCACAAAGAACCTTCTCCTCCATCCAAAATTCACCCTTTACACCACCCTTTCACCAAATCTCCACCAAACAACCATAAAGACACCATCTTTACCATCAAACACATCAAAACTCTATTGCCATCATCTTCAACCCATCATGTAAGGAGTAACAACTCAAGGACATGCAAGGAGGAGTTCTTCTTGGACAAGAAGAAGCAACACCACCTAATTCTCTAAAGTTTTCGGTAAAGATTCAACCTTTTTTCTAAAACCCTACTGTATGTTATTTTATGTGAAATCAATGTCTTAGAACCCATGCTTTTCCATATTTTGCCATATTAAAATCCATCTTAGGTTGCATGTTAGATTGGTAGATGAATTGGAAATTTTAATAGCACTAGTTTGTTCGTTTTGTACGATTGTTTGAAACATTGATATCAAACTTTAAAATTGAATATATATGTTTGTTTTAATTATACAAATAAATTATTTTTAACATATGTTTATGGTATGTACATGCCTAAAATTGAACCACTAAATTGTGTGCCATTAAACCATATTCTTTATTATATTTTTGGCATAGTTTGGCACATAAATAGGTGCTAATTGCAGGACTTAAAAAGGATATTTATTCTAATTTGTAATCATGTTTTAAACTATTTTTACATGAATTTTGTTGAATAGAGGTCACGGCCATTGTTTGGTAATATTTTGGTTAAGTTCCTAGCCAAACTAGTATGTGTAATTTAGCCATAACCATGAACTGTACATAAAAATCTAATTATGTAATTCAGAGATTAAAATAAGTATAAATTATATTTAAATTATATATTTAGAGTTTTTATATGGTTTATATACATGTCCTTGTATTGGGGACTTATCCTTGTATTGGGGACTTGACCTTGAATTTTGGAGGTCAAAATCCATAAAACTAGTTTCGGTATCCCATGGAAACATGAGAGTTATTATGTCAAGAATTCATGTATGACATGAGGTACTTAGACTTAGTTACATATGGCTATAGTAAGTTTTAGAATAATTATGTTGTGTAATGAGTTCTTGATCAAACACTTAAATTAGTTAACTTAAATTGTTAGGTCAATTTGTTTCAAAGGATAGACACGAGACAATCTTTACATCTACATCTTAAAGAGCTGGGCAAGTGTACCTTACTTTTGTTTTCAATATTCTTGTCATATTATTTTTACTGTTTATTTATTCATTTATGTTACTCAAGACCTTAGCTTGTATATCGATACATGCTTCTGATTTGCATTCGGGTGCATTCAATAGTTGGTGTTTTCTAGTATCGATACCTAGAGACTTCCTGTGTTATTATGGATATTTTCCATTGAGACCTGTTGGACTACGACACATAATATGACACATTTTGCTTAGCCAACTATTGTATTCGGATTTTATGGTTTTATGATTCCATGATGATTATAGGACCAGGACAAGAAGTTATTTTTATGCAGTTATATTATAGGACTTGACGTCAAGATAGGTCAGATTGGATGAGTCGTGGATGCGACTTGTGTGATTATTTGGAATGAGGAGGACATATATTACTTGTTTGGGCCAAGGTGTGCACAACACTTATATTTATGAGGCAAAATTATTCAGAGAGAATAATTGTGTCTTGGATCCAGACTCTCTTAGTTACCAATGAGACACTTGACCAGAGCTACGACTATATGTATCTGAATTTCTTTTATTTTTGGACGGCCCATGCTTGCGAACGTTTTCCTCAATAGTCACGTCGTTTGCTTTAGTATACCCCGCCATATATGTCAGTTTACTGTTTACTTTAGTTTGCATATTATGTACCTTCTTATGTCCCCTGAGGACCTCGTTTTCTTCCAGATGTAGGTGAAGAGATATTTCTTAAGGAGTACGGTCCGGGAGTTTATTCATCACCTGTACCTGCAATTCAAGATGAGGTTTCTCCAGAATATTTTTTGTAGTGGTAGTTATTTTATGTAAGAGTCCGTAGTCATTTTCTAGTTTTTATTTTATTTGTATTCTAGTACGTCTACATATGGGTTTTTTTCCATAAGATTATTTTATTATTATTCACTCTGAATCCGATATTATTTATTTTAGCACTTTGGATTATGTTATTATTATTCGCCATTGAATGTAAAAGTACAGAATAATTTTATAGGAGGACTGAACTTAGACTCACAATACAAACTCGCTCGTATAAAGAAAGCCTAGGAATGAAAACCTAGGTACAGCAATCTAAGTACGATTGTTTATTTTTGATTCTGGGGGGTGATGGTAGAGGCTCGGGAAAGCGACGGCAGCTCTGTCTTACTCCTGGGACGAACGGACGTAGCCTTGGCTCTGATGAAGAAATACTCTCGGAATGTGTGGGGAGACTCTTCTGTGCGTGCCTTTGTCTCTCTGTGTGTCCAGCCTGGGGGGGTTTGCAAGAGAATGGCACCTTGTTATTTATAGGAGTGGGGTGTGATCATTAGGGTTTGTAATGATTGCCCCATAAAAAGTCGGCGGTTTGGGGATTAATTACCATTTTCCTTGACCTTGTTTTGTTGGCAATTAATCTGGACCGTTAATCTTGATTGCAACAAATCTGGGCAGTTAATGTTGATTGCGCCAAATCGTATGGGCAATTAATGTTGATTGTCACGAATCTTCGTGATTTGTTATGACAAGCTCGGATCTCCTGCCACGTGTTCAATTTGCTTGATTGTAATAAATCTGATTTAATCCGGGTAATTACGATGATCGCACTAAATCTGGTTGTTGGGATTTGTTGATAGTAACAAATCTGAGTGAATAAATGATGATTGATTTGGTGCCACGTGTCCAACCATCATTATGCTGCGAGCCGTAGGGACACGAGGGAAACTGATCTTCTGCCACATGTCCTAATCGCAAGCCACAGGGATAGGGTGTCTTGACAGAGCCGCATGAGGGCGGCTCCTCAGGATTTGAACAACATGAAGGTAGCAGCCGTATAGGTGTGGCCTCCGAAATCTGAGCCGCATGAGAGTGGTTTCCCACTGAACCACATAAGGCTGGCCACGCATCAAGGCTGCATGGGCGTGGTCTCTCAACATTTGAGCCGCATGGAGATGGTCCCTACGATCCGAGCCGCATGAGAGTAGCGACCGCATGGTGGTGGCTTCTCAGGATTTGAGCCGCATGAAGATGGCCCGTATGATCCGAGCCGTATGAGAGTAGCAGCCGCATGGGGGTGGCCTCCACCTGAACCGCATACGTCTGGCCACGTGTCAAAGCCGTATGGAAGACTTTGGAATTTGATGGCACCAGCTATAAAGATTTTCTTTGTTTTCCTAGGAGCACTCCTTTATGTCAGAGTCATCATTGCGGCTTCATGTCAGAGCTGTCAGTTCACCTTTATGTCAGAGCTGCCTTGTTGTGTCAGAGCATTAAATGAGGCCGCTGCTTAATGGCCAACTGTAGAGGCGAGCCGCATAAGATCACGTGGCTTTTGTTCGAGCCGCATGGCTATGTCGGCAACTTTTGAGCTGCATAAAACTCTTGAGCCGCATTAAGCTCTGAAAGATTCTTTGAACCGTATGAAACTCCCTCTATTTTGAGCCGTATGGATTTTTCTGTTCTTTTCCATGCTTCTACAAGACCCCCTTCAAAGTTTTCAATTTGTAAAATTGAAATACTTTGAATAAGAAGCATGGCTATGTCAACATAAGCTCTTCTGGCCTCATAGGATGTTCTGGCCGCATGGACTTCTTAGCCGCATGGCCTTCCTGGCCGCATGGACTGCCTGGCCGCATGGACTTTCTAGCCGCATGGATCGCTCTGGCCGCATGGACCACTCTGGCCGCACAATGTCTTTTCTGCCACGTAGGTGTCATTAATTGCCCTTGATTCGTTTTTTTAATTTAGAGCTGTCTTTTGGAGGAATCCCATGAGTCGGTTCATTAAATATTTGGATTTTGTATGCTTTGATGAATCTCCTTTATGAGAGGGGACAAAATCCTAGGAGTCGGTTTTGCCTGCTGCACATGACCCGAAGCGTTCATCGGTCCACGTGCCCCCCTTTGTCCTCCTATAAATAAGAGTAATTTGGAGAAAGAAACTCTTTACTCTCTTTCCCGATTTAAGCCCTTCTTGCCCTAACTGTCGTCCACTTCTTCTTCTTCTTCGATCATTCGATGGCCCCCAAGACTTCCAAGGCTACGGCGAAGGGTAAGGGAGTGGCTTCTACGTCGACGGCGGCGCCTGAAGTTCATCCCGACGTTCACCCCGCCATTGCTGGTAAGGGTTTTGGCAAAAATTACACAACTCAGAACGTTCACCATCATGGCTATGTCGTATATTTTATGTGCGGGCCTTCTTCATCTTCATGAATCTGCATACTGTGCTATCCCATGTCCGAGCCGCATGGGGGTATGCCCCATGTCCGAGCCGCATGATAGCCGTCTTACGGCCGCATGAGCACTTTGTAATTTGAACCGCATAAAGGCCTGTTGAACAAAATCGCATAAGTCCCTCTGAGCTGAGCCGCATAAAGTTCCATTAAACAGGACCACATAAGCCTCCCTTTAAACTGTGCCGCATAAGCTCATCTAGACTGGGCCGTATAAGGCTCCGCTAATCAAAACTGCATAAGCTCCATCGAAACAGTGCCGCATGAAGCTGCGCTGAGCCGAGCTGCATAAGCCCATCTGAACTGGGCCGCATAATGCTATGCTAAGCAGAGCCGCATAAGCTTATGCTAATTAGTGCCGCATAAGCTCATGTTCAAATAGAGCCGTATGAGCTCTTTTAAACAGAACCGCATAAGCTCGTGCTAAACAGAGCCGCATAAGCTCATGTGGACTGGGCCGCATAAGCCTAAAAACACTCGGCGGTTTTGTTTAGTCATCTTTTAACTTGTTTCTTTTGTCCTTCTTCAGTGAATCTGCCAGTTAATGCAGCGGGAGAGCCTCTGGTGGGTCGTGCCCAATCTGCTGCGGGCTATCGATATGACTACATAGTCGAGTATATGATGAACCAGCTTCCAAAAGAGCCTTTGGAGAGGCTGAATGCTATCAAGAACCAGCCCTTCTACTTTCTCTGTGCCATAATGAACTAGGGGCAATTGGAGGGGAAATACCTGAAGCCGGCGTTCCTCTTTGGGGATGCTTTGTCTGTAAAGAACGCCCGAGTGCTGGATATATCTGAGAGCTGGGACTTTACTCTTGACGGGGTGGAGTTCCATATCCCTCTGATAGAGCATCATTTTTCTCTGTCATGGTTCAACATGTTACCGCTGGACAGAAAGATGGTGGACTCCTTGACTCCAAGCAGGTCAGGGATGATTGTGGGAAACATCCATTACAACATAAATTTGGGGTCAGCATATGCGGGAAGGGAACCGGTCAGTCGGTACATGATGGGACTGGCTCCGGGTACCTTCATAAACGTATCGAGTCCCAATTTCTTGTTCTCTCAAGCTGATACCATCTTGACTAGCTTGCTCAGAAAGGGTCCTATCCCGTCGGCCGGTTGGCGTTGCTGAACTGGATAAACCCTATCCCTGCGTGGGCCAACATGACCACGTGGATTCTGCGGAAGTATGAGACTCCCCTGCGTGAGATTGGCCTTTACCATGCCATTCGGGCACCTGTCATGGTCCACCCATAAATAAGCTATTATTCATGGCTCTCCTGGAGATGTACAACCGGCGGACGAGAACCTTCTTCACGCTTGGAGGGGAGCTGGGAATCGCTCTCCACGAGATGTATGTTATCTCCAAGCTGCCCTGTGGGGGAAGAAGTCTTTGAAGTCTACACCCCTACGAGCGAAGAGCTCGAGGATTTGGATCGGCAGTTCCCGGGTTTTGTTGTCGTATATCGGGAATTGTTATGTCACCACAGTACTTATCACCAGACGGCCATCAAGAAGGATGGTAGCTCGGAAGGGAGCATTCCTTACACCACGTCCTGGGTCTCATACCTTTTTAAACTAGGCGCCTCAGGCCGAGTTTCTTCCGGAGATCCACAAACCCAGGAGGAGGGACAAAACCTGGCATCGATTGCCAAGAGATCGAGGTCCACAGGCGACACATTTGTGAGTCAAACTGACACCTTTAGTTATTTTTATCATGGTACTCAGCGACTGTCGGAGAAGGCTCTCCTTGTAGGATTTTTGATAGTGTGGCTACAAAACTGCGTAGTCTCAGGAGGGGCGGGTTCCATTGAGAGGATCAGTCGCCACTTTATCCTTCCTGCCGTAAAGCTGGTTTTTGGGGTCAGACTGGCCCTTCTTCCGACAATGGTGTGCAGCATACACCACGACCTTCGTGCCTTTTCATCCAAGGTCATCGCCCGTGATACGGCGATGGATTTTGAGCGCATAGAGCTGCCATACCATTATCTAATGGGGTGGCTGTTAATGCACTGCCGGACTTTGATGAGGCCTGGAGTAGAGGACGGAATTACGGCTGATGATGCTTTCATTTTCCGATTCCACCATCAGCCCTGGGAGTGCCGCACCATGCCAGCCTGACGGAGGGTGCTGGCGAGAGTGGACAGATACGACTTTTTTGTGTCTGTTCCTCGTTTTACCGCTGAAGAAATGAGGGGCGTACATGTTGATGGTACCGGACCTCCTCATCTCTTGCCTGAGAAAATGCTCCTTTGGCTGCATAATATCCGTCCAGCGCACCTAGTATATCGTAACCGCAACAACGTCTACCTGGAGCCCTACTTGCCCAGCAGGTTATCCCGCCAGTTTGGGTATAGCCAGCTGTTCTTTGACAGTCCCAGCTCTTGCCTGGGCTTTGAATGTAGCGTCCTGGACGGTATCAGGGCATGGCATTATTATGACACGGTTCATACCCGAACCACCTTTTCGGTTCCTGATGGTGAGGCGCCAGGGGAGATTTTATATATGGCAGCCCTATACCATGTTACGGCGAGCAGGCCTCCCGTTAATTTTGACCCGAGTACCAGCTTCATTGTGGGTACTGGCTTAGCGGAGAAGCCCAAGGGGTCTAAAATGAGGAAGAGGCGGGCGAACACAGTTCCCGTGCCTGACTCGGAGTCCACCAATGCGGACGAAGAGAATGACGAGCGCGATACAGATAACTCTTCCCCTCCCGTGGAAGATGTTAGGGCGGATCAGCCGCCTGTTGTGCCAGATGAGATGGTGGCGAATCAGCCGCCTGTTGTGCCTGATGAGATGGTGGCGTATCAGCCGCCTGTTGCGTCTGGCCCTTCACGCAAGTGAGGCAGACATGATTCTATTGGTGGCGTAACCTTCTCCGTGAAGTGGGCTGCGGTAAAACACAGCGGGCTGCTCATTAAGGAGAGAGGCGAAGGTGGTGACGCCGTTTCGGAGGTGAATTGAATTACGACCATCTCTTTTTTTATCTCTTTCTTTTCTTGAACTATGACCTAATCATTTTTTCATCTCTGTAGGCGTCGGAAGAGTCGGACTCTCGAGAATCGATCGCTATTTCTGAAGTCAATCCGGCCCTGAATACTTTGATTAGTGACATGTGTGCCGAGATTATTTCTGTCGGGGTCCTCTTGGCGGCGGCTGAGGGATCTCACATTGCTGAGGTCTCGATCCAGGGCGACGGGGGCTCCGTAAACCCGTCCCCGAGACTGCTGAATTTCAGCAGGGTGACACTGATCCAGTCGTATCTTCTTCCGGGGCAGCTGGGGCAGAAGAGCCACCTAAATTTGGCTTGGAGGTTGCTGGTGAGGGGGCTATGGCGGTTGTGAGCGAGCCTCACCCTCCACAACCCTCCCCTGGTAAGATAAGCCAAATTTTGCCTTGGCCCGACAATGCGCCCGAGGCCAGATTGACATTACTAAAACCCTCCCTGGTGGGGCTGGAATAACTGCGCTTCTGGAGCCTAAATTGTCAGAGGCTGATCAGCTCGTGGCCCAGTTTCAAGTGCTGCGGCAAGCTGATCTGTCTGCAGCAATAGATCAGGAGCGGGGCTTCCTTACCATTATCCTGGAGAAGCTAAGTGCTACACGAGATAAGTCTAAGCCGGTTATAATGAAGGACCTCGGTGACCTATCTCTTCAGTATGATCAGCTGAGCCGCAGGAGCGAGGATTGTATAGCTCAGGAAGCGGCCGTCTTTCGCGGAATAATTGATACAAGGGAGCAGATGCTCGAACTCCAGAGGAAGCTGGCCTTCTTGGAGTCTGAGCTTGAAGCTTCCCGTGCGGATAAATAGCTGATTGTTCAGGAGGCCGAAAAGGTCTCCCGAGCTTCTACTAGCCTGGAGCGTGCTTTGAAGAAGCTCGAGGATGGCTGGCGGGCTCATGCGCACCTAGAAGACGCGGAGCGGCTGACTCAGGAAGTCGAGCGTCGGGCCAAGCAGGCGTTCGAACGGTTTACTATTTTGCTGAGGGACCGTCTCATGGAATTGTGTATCGTCGAACCATAGTCGGCTTTTTTCCTTCTTTCATTTTCGTTCTTTTCCTTTCTTGAGGGGGACATGGTCCCCAGAAAATGTAGTACTTTTGACTTTCAAATAAAAGAGTATGTTTTATTCTACCCTTCATTTGTATTGCTTATTGCGTTTGTGGCGTTGTGGTATTTGCCCCACTGGTGGACTGTTTGTGGATTTGTTACCCTGGGTATACCTTGGTTTTAGGTACGGATAACAAGTTGATGGGGATACTTGGAACAATTCCACAATATGGTAGCTATGGACGTTCCTGGTATCGGGAGAAAGAATACCGTGGAGCAGCTGAGCCCAGGGGCATGATGAGAAATGAGGGGCATGTACTAGGAAACTTAGTACAACATTTATGGTCAACAGAGGACATTTGTGGACCTATTATCCTTGCCGTACTCCGGTCTTGGGTACGGATAATAAGTCAAGAAAAAAACCAACATACTTACTCAGAGGTAATAAGGACATGGTAAATATTAGGGTTTCTTCGATGGAGCCTTCCCACTCAGAGGTAATAAGGACATGGCAGGAGTGGGCTCCATGAAGGGTACATAGAACAACTCAGAGGTAAGGAGGACGTGGAAGTTCTATGTGAGGGGCGGTTTTTTTTGGTGGAAGGGAAACAACGTAGAGGTAACATAGACGTAGTTATTTCAAAGAATTTGTGGATCTATTATCCTTTTTGTGCACTGAAAGTACGGGTATTGGATCATAAGGAGGGAGCTCTTTTAGGAAAAAAGTTCAGGGGTATAATCATACATGACTTACTACCTAAAAGACGCGATATAGATTCATCCGTAGTAACCAGAGTGTAAGTTCAGCGGTACCTGCGGGTACATAACTCGACAATCTGGGAGATTTGGGATCAGAATGTAAGTTCAACGGTACTAGAGGGTACGTAACTCGTCATTCTGGCAAATTTGGAGCCGGAATGTGAGTTCAGCGGTACCAGAGGGTACATAACCCAACAATCTGGGAGATTTGGAGGCAGAATGTAAGTTCAGCAGTACCAGAGGGTACATAACTTAACACCCTGGGAGATTTGGAGGAAGAATGTGAGTTCAGCGGTACCAGAGGGTGCATAACTCAACATCCTGGGAGATTTGAAGTCGGGATGTGAGTTCAGCGGTACCATAGGGTACATAACCTATCATTCTAAGATATTTGGAGGATGTCATTTCAGACATAATACTTCTTCAAGAACTTGCCGTTGATGGGCAACATGAGCAAGTCTCTATTTTGTTTTGCGAGGAGGTAAACTCCATTGTAGAATACAGCCTCGATGATGAACGGGCCTTCCCACTTTGGCTGGAACTTGGCAGCGGTTTTGTGAGTAATAACCATCGGCCTTCGAACTTCCAGAACAAGATCGCCCACTTGGAATGTTCTAATTTTAACCTTCTTGTTGAAGGCTCCGGAGATATGTGCTTGGTACAGCTCGATTCGCTGTTGAGCTAACAGGCGCTTCTCATCTAGGGCCTCCAACTCATGTAGTCGACGATGGTGATTATCAACTGTCGTCAATCGGTAGGTGAGAACGACACAGAGTGAAGGGATTTGAGTCTCCAGTGGGGGCATTGCCTCACTTCCGTATACCAGAGAGAATAGTGTGTTCCCGATGGCAGTCCGTACTGTAGTACGGTACGCCCATAAGCATTCGCCAAGCTTTTCATTCCAGTCGTGTTTGTTTGAGGACACAAACTTCTTGAGAAGCTTGATGATTGTTTTGTTGAATGCTTCAGCCAGACCATTAACTGCCGGGTTGTATGGTGTTGAAGCAATATTCTGGATTCGATGTTTGTCGCAGAACCGATAGAAGGCGTGGCTTGCGAACTGCGGACCATTATCGTGGATGATCTTTTGGGGCAGTCCAAAGCGATAGATGACGTAATGCTTGAGGAAGCTAATCATGTTTGAAGTCTTAACTTCTGCCAGCGGAATAGCCTTCGCCCATTTGGAGAAGTAATATGTGATTGCGAGTATGAAGCGGTGTCCTCGGGACGAAGGCGGAGTGATCGGACCAATGATGTCCATTCCCCATACTTCGAATGGCCAGGATGCCACCGTTGGATGTAGAAACTCGGATGGCTGGTGGATGAAATATGCATGGACTTGGCAAGCTTTGCACTTTCTTGCATAGTCTATCGCATCGGCAACCGTCGTGGGCCAGTAATAGCCCATTCGGCGAAGGCGATCCTGTAGTTTCTGGCCTCATAGGATGATTCTTGATTCTTGTACATTCCATGATCAGTTTTACTTGCCTTGTTCTAGCTCTAAGATTTACAGCTTACCATGCCATGATACTCACATGTACATTCCATAATTTTATTGTATATGCTCTATTTACAGTCTTATAGCTTTTATTCTATTTTGAGATCAGTTATGAGATATATGTACTCGTTCTATCCTGACCGGATATGTTGAAAATATTACAGATGCAGAGGAGGACTATATTTGCACTTACTACGGCCCACCGGACGTAGTGGGTTTAGAGACAGATACCCTAGACCAGCAGGGTGCCGTATCGCAGGGCGAGATACCGCCTGTCCTGTAGATAGAGTAGGTCTTTTGTACTGGACCTTGTCTCCAGTTACTTTTGAGACTGTTATATTTTGGCTTGTATTAGAGACTTGGACTTGGACTTGTATATTATTTGTGTTTGGACTTGACAGGTTATATTTTATTGTCATGTTGTCTTTATCATTCAGTCTTTACTTTATCATCTTAGAGTTGTGATTGAGCACTCGTATATTATCATTGCTTGTCCTCCGTTCGGAGTTGACCATATTCTCGACAGGTTTTTGATATTATATAAACTGTTGTTAGAGTAGTAAACCTACAGCGTTCCACGCCATTTTTAGGGTGTGGGCTGGGCACTGTTACGCATACGTGCCCTTACAGCCGGTGTGGGTCATGACAATAGTCGTGTCCCATGATGAGAATATTAACCATAGTAGGGATGGCAAAACCATATTTATGTACCATGTACGAAAATAAGTCAAGTTTTGGTTTAAACCATATAAATGGTTTAAATAAATGTTATGCATCTTTGACTTTCTAGGCTTTTCGGTTGCACCAAACTTGACACGAATCCAACCCTAACCCAAGTTGGCATGTAGTGCATCTAAATACACCCATGTGTATATATATTATAAATATATATTAAGATAGAATTGATATTTTTCTACTAGAAGTTTATATATATATATATATTAGCTCCGCCGCTTCGGTGGTCAACACCCGTCCCTCCCCGGCGTAGGACGGCCAGCCCCGGCGAGCTATGTTGGCCCAGCCTCGGTCCCCCCCCCGGTGGGGTGTGTGGAGCCGCAGCACACGTCCCTTCGCGCGTTGGTTCCCGCGAACAACTGCAGCCTCGTGGGGCCCGCTCCTCGTTTGGCGAGCGTTGATGCCAACGCGACAACGACCTCGGGATCCTCGCTCTACGCGGGTCTCTTGGCCTCCTCCTCTACGCGGGCTGGGGCATTGTGTTACGCGGACTCGCGCTCCCTCTACACAGGACTCACAGCCTCCCCCTCTACGCGGGCAGGGTCAGTGTTTTACGCGGACTCACTTTCCGCTCCCCCTCATTACGCGGGCCCCTCTACGCCGGCGTGCCATGAGCCCCTCGCGGACTCACTTTCCGTGGGCTTCCCTCTTTCCGTGGGCCTTTTCGCCCACCCGTCGCTCTCCCTTTGTGCGCAACGCACAGCTTCCAAGGGGCCCCCCTTGATGGGTCGGGTCCCGGCTTCCCAGGTTGTTGCCTGTGCAGACTTCTTCTACCCACAGGCCTTTGCCTGCTCGGGTCCCACCATGGCGCAAGCCACTTTTGCCCCGGTAGTTGCCGGTGCAGTTATCCCCGCCTTGGGCTCCCCCTCCCTGCCGTCTTCCTGCGGTGCTACCCCGGTCACCTGGGCGCATCCCCACCCCCCCAGGACCCTCCCGTCTCCTCTACCTCAATGGTGCCAGAGACGTTTGTCGCTACCCATCCCCCTTCCGGCGTCGGTATTGTGGCACCAGTGCCATCCGTCTTTTTGGACGCTGTCGGTATACCCACACCTTCGGAAGTCCCCTCCATGGGACAGGGTCTGCCCATCCTCTCTACTCGGGGAACCTTAACTTCCGGAGCCCCTGTTAGCGCTCCCTCTTTCACTGATGTTCTTAGGCTGAATCGCGCACAGCATGCCCCCTCTCCGGTCGCTGAAGTGGAGCTGTCGGACGTCACTCTGGTGCCACCTCCGGACGGATACCCCATCCGGGTCCCTTTCTACAATGCGGAGATCCGCTCGCTATCCTCCCCCTTAAACAGGACTTTGGTCCTTAAGTTTGGATCCGGATGCCCAAAAATCTCAATTGTTAGGGAGGCTATCACCGGTTGGGGCCTTTCGACGACATACCGGATAGCTCCTCTCGATCCCAAACACATGTTTCTCCATCTAACCTCCGACCAGGACTACAGTAAAGTGTGGGCGAAGGGACAGACCAAAATAGACACATAGATCGCCAAAATTGTCAAATGGTCCCCGAATTTCAACCCTAAAGTAGATTCGACCGTCATTACCTCTTGGATAACCCTCTCCAATCTCTCCCTGGTGTGCTTTCCCGCAGCAGCCCTCAAGCGGATTGCCAGCTCATTCGGGTCCCTGGTGGCCATCGTCGAAGAGACGCATAACCTTTCAAAATGTAACTACGCTAAGATATGCGTAGAGTTAGACCTGGCCAACGATCCTCCAAAACTGATTGAGATAGATCTCGGAGATTAGACATACAGCCAAGCGCTGGTGTAAGAGAAAAACATAATCTTCTGCCAACACTGTCAGATGAACGGCCATTCTTTGCAACACTGCTCACGCGCCCACCCCGAACTCAAGAAGACCGGTCCCTGGAATCCGTGCGACCAAGGCAAACCATCTCCCTCCCGCATCACCCCGCCTGGCAACCCCCAATCCCCCCACTAAGCCAACGACTGCCCTACCACCGCCCGCCCTCTGTCCCCACACCCAAACTGACTCTGCCACTGCCCCACTCTCTCCTCTCGCAATCACCCTACATAACTCCTTCGGAACTCTCGACAACGACCCCTCTGATAGCACTGTTGAGCCGCCAGTCATCGGCTGCCACCATAGTCCCCCACCCTTCCACCAAATGGCTACACCATCGTACCCATCTAGACCCTCCCAATCACCCCAACCTCCTACGCTTTATTCCCCCTGACTCCCTCTACGGCCAGGTGCCCTACGGTCCTTCGGTCGGCCACCACCCATTCACCTCCGGTACGAAAGCGTAGCTGCAGTCCCCTGGCGCTCCGCCCCACTGCACAGATCCCGAGCGAATCCACCCCCCAAATATGGTCGTCGCTCCACCATGCCCTACCTCCCCTCTCACAGGAAGGTTTTGGCAAGCCAAAGAAGAAGGCTTCCTAGATCGTGACAATCCTCTATGCGCTCTACAAAGTTAGAAGACACTGACACTTCCCTAACGACAGTTGACAGTTCTAACAGGGGCCCTGAGAGGGCTCAGGAATCGGCCAGCGACAGTCCAAAAAATAATCCACATAAGAAGAAGAAGAAAAATAAGAAACAGAAACAGCAAACAGCGATGACCACGAGATCTGCCGCAAAGCTCCACAATACCCCCACCTCCTCCCTCAAAGCCTAACATTCTATCTTGGAACGTTCGAGGCCTAGGGAATAAACCGACACTGAATCGTATCCTCAGCCTCAAGAAATCCAATCGGATAGATTTACTTGTCATTATTGAACCCAAAATACCCCACAAAAGGATTAAAGAAACTCAACTCAAGCTGGGATTCCCCTCTGCAATTTCTGGGTGTCATGACATTTGGATCTTCCTCACCGCTGAGTTCCGTTTCGACAAAATTCAGGACTCTACTCAGGCTCCCTCCTATTGGATCGAGCACCCTGCCCTCAAGTCTCGCATCCTCCTATCGGCGATCCACCGTAGCTGCAACATCCCGGAGCACAGATTACTTTGGAAGGATATGTCGGGGACCGCCCTTCCTCACAACGTCCTTCCGTGGCCCTGTATCGGAGATTTTGACACCGTGTCATGCAGAGAGGAGAAATCCGGAGGTCGTGCTCCCCCTCAATCGGCCATGGACGACTTCAACAACTTCGCCTTTAACGCGTACCTATCCTCCGTCCCCTTCCTTGGCAGCAAGTTCACCTGGTACAACATGCAGGAAGGCTCACGGCATCAATACTCTCGCCTTGACCGTACAATGGTTAACGACTGTAGGTCAGATTTGGGGCTAATTACCAATCTTTCGCACCTGAACTCCACCGAATCTGACCATTCCCCTCTTCTCATTGAGATCGACAACAACCACAACTGCACCAAAAAAGTTTTTTGCTTCCTTAATTTCTGGCGCTACTACCCCCAATTCATGCACACCGTGGCAGAGGCTTGGAGCTCTATGACCGATCTGGACCCTCTTGTCAGAATAGCTACAAAACTCAAAGCTATCAGAAAATCCCTCACGGCCTGGAGCAATAACACGTTCGGGGACATCTTCCAAGCCATTAAGGATGCCGAAGACGACGTCACTCGTGTAGAGTACGCATTCGCCATCGCCGGCTCCTCAGAGGCTTGCGCCTCTCTTAATCTCGCCAAGGCCATTCTTAAATCCAGGATCAAGGTTGAAACAAAATTTTGGAAACAAAAGGCCAGATTAACCTGGGACATGAAAGGGGACTAGAATTCTGCCTTCTTTCACGCATGCGTCAAAGGCCGCAGAAGCTCTCTTAGAATACATCGTATCAACGACGGAACCGATAACCTGCTGGACGACCTGGAGAGCATTCTAGCGGCTGCAACAAACTACTTCTCCAACATGTTCGCTAAAGAAACCATGGTCAAAGATGAGGGTTTCCTGTCCGAGATCCCCTCCCTGATTAACGACAGAGATAACGAGCTCCTTACTGCTGCCCCTCTGCTGAAGAGGTTAAGGCTGCAGTGTGGTCCATTAATGAGCACAATACCCCGGGACCTGACGGGTTCAACGGAGACTTCTTCAGAACGTGCTGGGACATCGTCCAGTTCGACCTCTTGGAGGCTACTATGGCGTTCTTCCAAGGGGCTAGATATCCGAAATCCATATCCTGCGCCTATATCATCCTCATCCCTAAGAAAGACAACCCGGAGACCTTTAAAGACTTCAGACCGATCAACCTCTGCACTTTTACCAATAAAATTATATCTAGCATCATTGCTACCAGGATGTCTGATATCCTCCCCAAGATCATCTTCGAAAAGCAATGCAGATTCATCAAAGGGCACAACATCACCGATAACATCCTCATTGCCTAAGAGATGATCACTTGCATAAATTTTCGTCTAGGGGGGACGTTGCCATCAAACTGGACACGAAGAAAACATACGACCGCCTTGATTGGCAATTCACGATCTGGGTGTTCAGAGCCTTCGGTTTCTCCGAACCTTCGATCGACATCATATTTAGATCCATCAACAACTCCTAGTTTTCTACGGTCATCAACGGGCAAGCGAAAGGCTTCTTTAGAGCTACCCGCGGGGTCAGACAGGAAGACCCCCTTTCCTCCACCATTTTCATCGTCACGGCAGAAGCGCTTAGCAGAAACCTCAAAATAATGCCCAAGTCTCCTGGCTTCCACCACTTTCAAACAACGACTGGTTGCCCTTTAATAACTCACCTTGCGTACGCGGACGACATCCTTATTTTCTCCGTAGGTGACATTGGCTCTATTGAGGTGGTTCAAAGGACGCTTGCTAATTACCCTAGATGCTTCGGACAAAGAGTTAACAACTGCAAGAGCATGATTTACACACATCACAAAGCAGATAGAACCCACTCGGTTGTGCTATCCACCATGACCTCCTTTACCACAGCATACCCGCCTTTCTTTACTTAGGATGTACGTTGGTGTACGGAAAAGCGAACTCAGGAATCTACGACCACATGGTGGGCAAGATTCGTAAGAAAATTGTGGGTTGGCACAACGTAACCCTATCCCCGGGGGGGGAAGATGATCCTTATAAAGCACGTCCTCTCCTCCATCCCCATATACACCCTAGCCGTGTGCTTGCCTCCCGTCAAAGTGCTCCGCTCTATTGAATCCTTCCTCGCCAATTTCTTTCGTGGTCACAACGAGGGCAAGGACAAGCACTACTGGGCAAGTTGGGACACCTTGGCTAAACCAACTGATGAGGGTGGTCTGGGCTTCTGCAGACTAACCCACTTTGTGGATGCCCATTCCGTAAAATTATGGTGGAAACTTTGCACTGAAAGCTCGATCTGGACCAGGTTTATGAGAGCCAGATAATCCAGTCTGTCATTTGACGGAGGCGTTGGCCAACAACAGATCTTCCACGTCGTGGCGGCACATCATCAGCGGTCGAAACCTCGCTGAACTGCTTTTGCATTAGCAATTGGGTAATGGACGTTCGCAGGCGTGTAAGGAACGCTGGCTGGGGGATGATATCATCAGGCCCAACGACCTAACTCCACCGCTGTGCGAGATCCGTGATTTGTGGGATGATGATGTTTCCGAGTGGAATTGGGATAGAGTCAGATGTTAGCCCAATGATTATATCATGTTTTTGAATATGGCTAATCAATGAAGTTTAACATATCGACGTCACTAATATTCATGTAATCCCTATCATGTTGCTACTTAAATTTAGCATTGTCCTAATGTTAGCATTGTCCTAAATGTTCTATATTGTATTATATTGGTTTGTTTGTCTAACATGTATTTGTAGACATGCTGTAAGCATGATCAAATATGATCAAACCAGGACATATGCAATAGAAAATTATTGATGGGCCAAAGACGGCGTTATACAAGAAGATTTCTCTGAACCGCCTAACGACCTATCCGGGGCCTCGCATCGGGGGTTCCGCTGCCCGGTCAGCGGACAGGGGTCGAGGGGGCAGCGCCCCATATCAGGGGTTCGGGGGCGAAGCCCCCGAAAGGTATTCAAATTTCCAGATCTGTTTATCTTTGGACGACCGCCGTCAGTGAAAAAGGCGTCTTCAAGTCTGCTTAAATATTTGAAGAAAGGCGTCATCAAAGGGCTCTTGGTTTTCCTATTTTTATCAATGTATTTTTCATATTTATTGAGTCTAGGAATACGATGTACACTGTATTGTACTGGCAAATAGGCTACCCAAGAAACGTTTTCAAAATACCCTTTCATTTTGAAAACAAGCCCACTTACAAAAGTCCAAACTACTTTCTAACTGTTTGACTTTTCAAAAAGCCCAAAAACCAGTTTGTAAAAACCTAACAGAACACTAGCAGAACTCAGCCCGAATTTGGCCAGAGTTCGGCCAGAGTTCGGTTAGTGAACGTTGCTTTTTGAACTTGGTCTTCCTGCAGTTACGGATCCCAACGAGATTTTCTCATATAGTTCTGCCCGAATTCTGTCAGAATTCTGCCTTTGGAAAAACTATAAATAGAGAAGCACTTTGATCATTTCAACTCACTCATTCGCTTTCATATCTCTTCTCTATAAGCCTACTACTTCTTCCAAAGTATTCTGAGCTTTCATTTTCAAATCTCAAGCCAGTTACAATCCTCTAGTCGATTTGCCAGTACGGTACGGTCTAGATGTTTCAAGTGATTGTAATCAGAGGCTTGATTGAAGTTAGACACTTCACAATTGAAGTTGGTCGAGTACTTCGGATTAAAGCTCGCGTTGTAGAAGTTGCAAGAACTTCGGATGAAAATTTGTGGTGATTTTCCAAAGTGGATTCAACTGGAAGCTAGAGTTCTTCCGACTGGACTAGTCCTCACAAGAGGGAAACCAGTATACATCCTTGTGTTTGCGTTTGCTCTCTACTCTCTACTTTTCATTTACATATCTGTGATATATTATCTGTGATCTTGTTACTAACATTTTTTTAATTAGTTAATTTTCGCTGCCTACTCTATTCACCCCCCCTCTAGAGTATTGCGCTTTACAACTCGTTCCTACAATCGGTCCTACATCAGAGTCTGGCTTGGCCCGGAGGCTATGGCGAGCCTGGGAGCCTCTGATCAGTCGATCAATGACGTGCATGACGAGCTTAGATGGTCCCTAAACCCGGGTGGACTCTTCACCCTGGCTTCCGCCAAAACCGTCGCCAGAGGCATCCACGAAACGACCTCCCCTTCTCCCAAATTTTGGCAGACTTGTATTCCTACCAAATGGTCCATTCTCATATGGTGTACTGCATGTCGAAAACTACCTACGGACGACGTCATCAACTCCTTCGGATTTAGCCTTGCGTCCAGATGCCACTGTTGTGTGGAACACCAATCAGAATCCGCCGATCACGTCCTTCACTCTGTGAACTAGCCACTCAAATTTTGTCGAACCTCCATAATAAGTTCAGGATTGTCCCCACGAGCGGGGGCATCAACGATCTGCTGGCCAGATGAAACACTTTCCACAGGAATTAGATCGTCGCTGCCGCCGCCGTTTGGGTCTTGTGGAAGAACAGGAACAAGTATAGATACTAGGGCCGTCAGCTCCCGTCCCCACAATTGTACAGATAGGTCATTCGACAAATCTTCAAAAGAAAGAGGCGTTGCTCTCACGCTTCGCATAGCTTTTGGGAATCCCTGGTCTGATTAGGGTTCAGCGTGTCGCGCGCAGGCCTTTCATTGGGCGCTGCCGACCGTAGGTCTTAGGGAGCACTTTTGGAAGGCTCTGGCTTCCAGCGTCTAACCTTTCGAGGCTCGACCTACCGCCGTTTTGTGGGCAACATATTGTGTTTGACGCCTTTTACTTTCTTGTCGACTTTTGCGCGTGTCGCGTTTACTTGTATAGGTTTTGGCATTTTGCGCCTGATACATCAATAAAAGTCTCATTTCTTAATATATATATTTATATATATATATATATTACCTGTATAGGAAATTCTAGTTTGCATTAACGTAACTAACCAAAAACCCTAACCTAACCAAACCTAGACTACCCAAACCCGACCCCAAGTGGCAGCCACACCCTTGGTTGAAACTCCATGAGCAACCCCCTACGTGGTCGACCCCTCAAAGCCCATAAAGCTTCCCTATATGCATTTATAACCATCCAAAGCCTATATATACCATCCTATATCAAAACCCTAACCCTAGCTAATCCTCTCTCCCTCTTATTGTCAACACCCACACCCTCTCCCTTTCAAAATTAATCATCCCCTATGCCAAGCAACCCATCCACCAACATCTCCATCATAAAAAACCTTTCCTCCATCCAAAATTTACTCACGACACCACCCATTCACCCAAACTCCACCAAACAACCATAATGACACCATCTTTACTATCAAACCCATCAAAATTCAATTGCCATCATCTTCAACCCATCAAGCAAGTAGTAGCAACTCAAAGACTAGAAAGAAGGAGTGCTTCTTGGATAAGTAGAAGCAACACCACCTAATTCTCTAAAGTTTTTGGCAAAGATTCGACCTTTTCTTCCTCAAACCCCATTGCGTGTTCTTTATGTGAAATCAATGTCTTAGAACCCATGCTTTGCCATATTAAAATCTATCTTAGGTTGCATGTTTGATTGGTAAAACAATTGAAAATTTAAAATTGAATATATATATATATATATATATATTATATATAATTATTTTATTTTGTATTATATATATATATATATATGTAATTAAATAATTAAATAATTATATATATATCTATAAACATTGAAAATAAAGTATTTTTAACATCTAGTTATTGTATATATGCCCAAAATTGAATCATTAAATTGTGTGCCATTAAACCATATTCTTGATTATATTTTCGGCATAGTTTTGCACATAAATAGGTACTGATCATAGGACTTAAAAAGGATATTTAATGCTAAGTTTTAATCATGTTTTAACCTATTTTGATATTGGTTTTGACAGATAGAGGTCATAGCCATTGTTTGGTAATATTTCGGTTAAGTTTCGAGCTAAACTAGTAGGTATAATTTAGCCAATACCATGAACTGTACCTAAAAAACTAATTCTGTAAATAAATCATATCCATATTATATATTTATGGTTTTTATATGGTTTATATATGTAGAGGCTAAAAATTAAGCTATGCTACTCACCCAGAAGTCAACTCATCAAAAAGTATCATATCAATAGGTTGTGCCATATCAGGTTGCGCCTATATCAAGTTGCGCCACATCAGGTTACGCCCATCTAAGGTTGCGCCAACCTTAAGTTGTGCGAAAGACACGTGGCAGTTTCCTCGAAAGACTATAACAGCATCATCATTACCTGACAACTGACAACATGTATATCAAGGAAAATTCGTTCGAATTCTGCCCAAACACGGTGCTCGAAAAGATTTAGTCAGCTAGCAGTTTGCATAATGTGTCATGTTGCGCGAGGTTGAACCCAGGCACAAGTTGCTACGTTGTGCCCCCGCGCAACCTGTTGAAGCTCGCGCAAGGTGATCGAACAATATCTGGAGCATGGTGACGTGGCGCATAAGCCACTAACTTCGTAGAACGTATCCACTACATTGCTCATGACTATGCACATCTCACTCAAATGATGCCTCGTGTCCACAGCAGTTGGTGCAACCGCTCGGGCAAGTTACTACGCTGTACACCCGTACAACCTGATGAAGCTCGTGCAAGGTGAACAAACAGTATCCAGAACTGGGTGACGTGGCATGCAAGCCACTAACTTTGCAGAACGTGCCCACTATACTGCCTACGACCATGCACATCTCAATCAAACGATGCCATACGTCCAAAGCAGTAGGTGTAATCGTTCGCGCAAGTTAACAGACGCGCAACCTAAAGCTCACACAACCCAGAATAACTGCTAAACAGTTATTTTCAGAACTCTATAAATGGAGTTTCAAATCTGTCTCAAAGGATAATGAATGATCATAATCTCCTGCTAAAGTGCTGTTGCATCCTCCATAGGCTCGTATCTTCGATATCACATCGTCCAAAGGATAAAGAGATTGTCTTCTGATCAGATTCCTATAGTTGTATTTCCCCAGAATTTAATTGTACGTTTTGTACCCTTTCTCAGTTTGTAGAAATCAAAACTTCTTTTATTTTTCGCAAACAAAATGGCAACTCTGCTGGGGATGACTTTCTCCTCCGATGAGAAAGTGACAACTTAATGTGATACCGTGTCGAACAGCAAGACACAGAAGACCCTGGTCGTTCAAGTCGACCAGATAGCCTATGAGGCCATGATCAATGCTTGGGGTGCCAAGCACGCTACTGCCACTGCTAAGAGCAAGACGTGCTCTATCTGGACTCTTAAGTCCTCAAAGGCACAACCTGCTGCCTCCGCGCAACTTATGCCCATCACTGCCTTGGTGCAACCTAAGGAAAACAGTCTTTTGGCTAACCCCTCCACTTCTCCGCTTCTGAAATCAAATGAGACTTTGTCTCGACACACTGCTATCCAAAACAAAGGAAAGCACCCTTTGTCATTTTCTTCCCTGGCACAACCTGTGCCTGTTCCTGCTGTGGCACAACCTGCGTATATTTTTGCCTTGGCGCAACCTAAAAGAATAAGCCTTTTTGCTACTCCCTCTGTTCCTCCAGTTCTGAACTCGGAGAAAAATATGTCCAGTACCTCTCCTGGACAAAACAAAGGAAAGCACCCTTTGGCATTTTCTTCCCTAGCGCAACTTATGCCTACTCCTGCTCTGGCACAATCTGTGCATTTTTCTGTATTGGCGTAACATAAAGGGAAACATTGTTTACTGGTTCCCTCTTCGTCATCAAGTCAGAAACTTACTGAGAAATCACTAAATCAAAGAAAATGCTCTTTGGCTTTTTCTCATTCTTCTCGAATCGCTGAATGGATGGAAAGTACTGGTGGTTGCGCCTTTTCAACTCTCAGCACAAAAGTGGATTCAGATAGAAATCCTACTATCCTTAACAGAGACAACCAAATCTCTGTCAGGAAGAGGGGCTCTATTCAGAATGAACTTTCCATGCAATAGGGTATTATGCCTACTCCAAAGAGGTCAGGGCAGGATCTACTGACCCTACGTATCTCAAGATCTCGACAAGGTAAACTACTAGTATCTCAAATAGATGCACAAGTAGCACCCCTATCAAACTTGTGCACCTATATCAACAGGGGCAAATTAGGGTCAATATCGGGAAAATCCAAGATGTATCGAGCGCACCTGCACCAGTTGCTAACTTATGCAAGAGGAAGAATTCTGAAGAAAAAAAATCCTGAGACTTATACTAATCAGCTTAGCACGTCCATGTACCCTCAAGGTACGGGATACCACAAGAACAAGAATCATATTCCGAATATCGTCAAGGACTACATTCCTGCAACTTCTTCTCTTCATGTTAGTGATCGAGCGCACCTGCACCAGTTGCTAACTTATGCAAGAGGAAGAATTCTGAAAAAAAAAATCCTGTGACTTATGCTAATCAGCTTAGCACGTCCTTGTACCCTCAAGGTACGGGATACCTCAAGAATAGGAATCATATTCCGAATATCGTCAAGGACTACATTCCTGCAACTTCTTCTCGTCCTGTTAGTGATCTTCGTGAACTCCTGATACAGAAGTGGAAGGCTACAAAGCCATCCCGTCCAGCGGTGGTCCAACAGCAAGAACATCATTACAATCACCACCATGAAGTTGTCATCAAATACTGCTGTCAGTCAGCAAAGCGGTCTGTCTTTGACCGTTTGAACTATGTTCAGACTCCTGAACCTATCCTAGTGGACGAAGATGAACCACTCTACGCTTCTGTCAATATGGCATCTCGAAGCACTGGGAGTGGAAAACGTCCAAGACGTAATGCACTCCACAATCCCATTCAACAATACTTAGACCAGATTCATGAATCCGACGAAGAAGTATACCAATATACTAGATCAAGAAGTCGAGACACAATCGGTCAAAAGAATCTTCCTTCCGACCAAGAAATAATCGGTCAAAGGAATCTTCCTTCCAACCAAGACACAATCGGTCAAAGGAACCTTCCTGATTCCAACCAAGATTCTATCAGTCAACAGGACATCCCTATCACTTATTATGGGGGTAATTCCTTATATGACTTTGATGCTGATAGTGAAAGTTTCGAGAGGACCATCTTTTCCACTAGCTCGTCTTCAATTGTTAGAGAAGTGACTGCTTATGTCACTACAGAAGATAAAGATGCTTTCAGTTCTAACAATCAAGAGCAGAGAATTGCTGCTTTGGAGGCTAGTTTGAAGAACATGGCTGAGATGATGACAAGCATGCATACTGTGATTATGGCACAACATATGGTTCCTATGGTTGTAGATCTGGTTTTGACTTAAGAACTTGTAACAACACCAGCTCACATCAATATTGAGCTGGGGGTACAGTCTCCTCACAATGCTTCCATAACTGTGCAGGCTATTCCAAGCCAATCTGGTGCTGGGGCTGGTAGTTATCATGCAGTACCCCCTCCTAACATATCAAATCAATCTACTACTCTACAATCATCGGGAGATACCAATGAGGTCGTAAAAATTTTATGCAATCAATTTGAAGCTTTTAAACAGAAAGACGGCTTGAAGAAGCTTGGGATTAAGCAGCCTTATCCCATAGAATGGAAAGAAGTCCAATTTCCCCCCAAGTATAAGCCCCCTACTATTATGCTATTTGATGGCAGCACATCGCCAAGTCAATACCTCAATCACTTTGAGGTAATGACTGATCAACTCCAGCCAAAAGATGCTCTACTCACTAGAGTGTTTGTCGGATGTTTAGCATGTGCAACTTACGACTGGTACCGTAGTTTGCCAGATGGTTGTATAACCTCTTTCTCTGGATTCAAAAATGTTCCTGGAATGATTTTATGAGCGGACAAATGACATGACTATGTCTGCTCTTATTAAAATTAAACATCGATACAATAAAACAACTGAAAGGTTCATTGAACGATTCTGCTGTGAGGCACTCAAAATGCCTTTTGGAACTCCTGATGCTCTGACCATAGACACGTGCAAATCAAACCTGTTGTCTATAATCAGCATGTGGACCAGATTGACACAGTTCCAGAATTGGCCTTCATTCATAGTGAATGCTAAAGCAGCAAAAAAAATACTAACAAGTTCAAACAATTAGGTATTCAGATGCCTAATCTTGACAAAGATGAACATGCTACACCTAATAATAGTGGCCGTCAGAACAACCGCAAGAGTAAAAAGACTTTGGCTATCAATGTCAAAGGCAAAGAAACTCTAGCCGTAAATATAGGTCAATCAACATCTATTCCAACAGCACCACCACATAAGGCACAACGTCCGAAAGAAGAATATTCTTTTAATGAAGATGATGTCATAAGTATCTTTGATTATTTGATCAAGAGTAATAAACTTAAACTGCCAGAGGCAAAACAGCCAGATAAAGTAGGTAAAACTGACCACCATAAATATTATGTTTACCATAGATTTATCGGACATCCGACTCGAGCATGCTATGTGCCTAAAGGAAAGATCCAGGAGATGGTTAATTCTAGCACAATTACTCTCTAACAAGATGAAAAGAGTGTAACAGCTAATGTCGTCTCTCCATAGTTTGGCAATTTTCCTGCTAAACTAGTGCAGGATGGTGTCATTCCCATCCCGAGAACCACTTTAGAGATTGTCAATCTCCCACTTGCCCAAACTTATGGTCTTGTTCCTCTGTCTATTGATAAGGGGGAGATTATGTGGATCCATCCTGATCTGGTGGCTGACTTTGAAGCACCTTCTTCATCCATAAAGTCCAAGAAAGCAACCAAATATAAGTCATGTCATATGATTTCGTTGGGTGAACATTGTGTGGACACACACAAAAAAGAAGAAGAAATGCTATCTTTTCTTATTGGCTCAAGGCATCATAAATCGAGTACGCCTGAGAGATCCTGCGCTGAGGATCCCCGAGTACAGAAAGAGTTCTGGGAAATGGGACGATGGAGATCGAGCGGCAGTTACTCCTTTACTCCGTTGACACTCCGATTACAAAAGTGGAAGAAAACCTAAGAAAATTGCTAACTCTCGGCTCACTGGCAAGTAGTACAGCAATTTGGCTCTTGAAATGCTCTCTGTTCTGTCTTTTGAAGAGGTATGAGACCCCTTTTTATAGTCGTTTTCGTGCTGGAATGATGTTATACGCCCATATGAGAAAATATACTAATTTTCATGTGGGTGCATAGTCCTGCTTTGGGTGCATAGAGTCTAGGCGTATGCAGACTGCGTGATCGTGGGTTGATCGTAGGGTTGACGTGGCCGCATGCTTTGGTACACGACTTCTCGTGGAGACTGACGTGGCCGTATGCTTCGGTGCACGATTGATCGTAGGTTTGACCGAGTCGGGGGCTGTCTTGACTTGGGTGCATAGCCTGAAACAGGGCTATGCGCCCCCTTCTGGAGGAGTCTAGAGTGGGCGCATAGGGGAAATATGCTATCAATATGGGCGCATAGCTTGCTCTGGTGACTTAGGCGCATGTGGGCTGTCCTGGCTTGGGTGCATAGCTTGCTCTGGATTGGGTGCATATGACTCCCTGGCTTGGGCGCATGGTTGTCAAGACTGCTAAAATTTTTATGCTTCTACAAGACCCCCTTCAAAGTTTTTGATACTTGAACGAGTTCGAAATACTTTGAAAGAAGCATGGACCGTCTTCTCGTGATGTAGTGGGCGCATAGCATAGCTCTCCCGTTGGGCGCATAGAGTTTGGCCAGACTGTCAGAGAGATAGCTGTTGAGATCTTTCTTAAAAATCTGAACTGACAGATTTATCGGAGTAGAATTTGAGAGGTCCATCCTTCATGCGTTGTCCATGTCAGCAAGTGGTAGTCGTATAATATGCAAGAGACTGGGTCTTCATGTGAGCGCATAAGTCATAGTGGGCGTATAGTACGAAGTGGGCACATAGGCGCATAGGAGTAGTGGGCGCATAGTGTTTGGCCCATGCCTATAAATAGGCCTTGAAGAGAGAGAAGATTCATTACTCTCTTTTCCCTCAAAACTTTCAAAAGACTTTTCATCTCTTCTCTGCACGAACCATGTCTCCCAAGGCCGCCAAGAGATCTGCGAAGGGCAAGACGGCTGCACCGAGTGGCTCTCCTCCTACGACAGTGTCCTCGCTAGTCCATGATCCGATCCTGGGTGAGGCTACGCCTCAAAACAAAGTCTTGAGTGTTAATTTACACGCTCAGCCTTTTCCTCTGCCTGGGCGTATGTGCCCAAGGCAACATGTTTCTGTGCGCATTTATATGCACCCACAAAAGCATAAACCCACACTATGGTGTGTTATACGCCCACATGCAACTGCATGTTATGCGTCCACATGCTGTTTGTATGTTTATGCGCCCATATGCTATTTGGGCGCATAGGATTCCTCCACCACTTAGTTTTTTTATGCAGATTCTGAGTCTTTCTCTTCTGTCCTTGCAGTTAACATATTTGAACCGGATCTTGGTGGAATCCCTTTCGGCTCTGCTTGCCAAGTCCTGGGCACAAGCCTCATAACCAACATGGTTAGCAAGGTTCAGGCCAAAATCAGTCATAACTAGCCTACGAAAAGGACGCTCGCCATACTTGAACAGGACAAGCCCTTCCTGAAGTAGATGATTAACGATGAGAAGCTCTTGCTTGGAGGGACACGTCATTTCAAGAAGCCATACTTCCTGTTCGGTGACAGTATGGGATTCGAAGATGGCTAGACGATACGCTTGAGAAGCCCACTGGTGGTCAGGCTGAACAATCAGAGGATATGGCTACCGTTGATGGAGCGTCAGTATCCTTTGTCTACGTTCACTGTCTTAGCAGCGCAACGTCAGATGAAATGGGAGCTAACCCCTGTGCTCCCCGGGGTCGTCTCTGGAAGAATACAGTTTGACTTGGAAGATCGGAAGAAGGACACATTCAAGTGTGTCAAGGGCTATACAACTTACTCCACGAGGGGGCTACAACCTAGTGCCATAATAAATGACATCCCAATTGACCTTCACCCTTGTGCTGTCGACACGTATTGCAATCGGATGATGTCGAGGGACGTGTCGTATCCCGTGGGTAAGACGCGGATGGAAGGCTGGAGATATCCAGTTTTATTCTGAAGCAACCTCACTGTCAGGGTGCTTTCCACGTATGAAGCTACTTTGAAGACTGCTGGCCTTTTTTATGCTGTTAGGGCTACCCAATATGGCGTAAAGGTCAACTGGCCAATGTTTGTCTCCTTAGTGGAGTTATACAACCTTCACACTTGTACTTTCTTTACTCTGGGCGAGGAAATGGGATTGGCTCTCCACGAGATACAAGAAGTGTTGAAGCTTTCTTGGGGCACAAAGCCCTATAAAGAGTATGTGCCTTGTGATGAGGAGCTTCGAGGCCTGGAGAATGAGAACTCCGAGATGATGGAAGTATACAAGGAGTTATTCTGCCACCTCCTCATCTGTCATAGGATCAACAAGAAAGGAAGGACCGAGGGGGCCAGTCCCTATACAAGAGCTTGGACGGGCTACGTCTTCGTTCAAGGAGAAGGAGAGGATCTGGCCTCCTTTTCGATTTTAAAACCTATGACCAAGTCCGAGATAGAAGTCCGGATGTCAGATTATGATACAGCGGATACTGAAGACATTGATGATCCTGAGGGGAAGTCCCCGATCGGCCAATACTTCTGTCAAGCTGAATATCCGTTGTCGGAAAAAGTCGTGCTGGCAGCTTTCTTGATGATCTGGCTTCGTGACTGTATAGTCCCTGGGGGTTCAGGGACTATTGAGAGGATGAGCCGAAGCATAATACTTCCGACTGTGAAGCTGGTATTCCGATACCAGCTTGCCTTGCTTCCCACGATGGTCTGTGCCACTAAATGGGGTCTACGGGATTTTATTTGAAATACGGTGACTCCTGACGGCAGAACCAACTTCGCCCGGACCAAACTTCTGTATCATTTCTTGATGGGGTGGATGTTGCTACACTGTCCTACACTGATGAACGCTGGGCCGACGGCGGACTCTTTGGCGGGAGACACTTTTTTTTGCAGATTTCGTGAAACAGACTGGGCCGTCACTGGTGTACCTGCTTACAAAAGGGCTTTAAGCTTCTTGTAGGACTACGAATTCTTCAGGGTATCCCCTCCGTCCGGCGGTGGCAGTACAGGAGATATATTAGTGGATGAGGGAGTTCATCCCACTAGCTTAACTGCTGGTGCGTTTCACTGGCTTCAGTCTATTAGGCCGTCGCATCTGGTGCTCAGAAACAGGAACCATGCCTATCTGGAGCCATACCTGCTGAGTCATTTTGTACGGCAGTTTGGCTATAGCCAGCTCCTTTTGGGAAATGCTAGCCCGTATTTAGAGTCAATAGGCAGCATAATTGACGGGGCGCATGCCTAGATATATTACAACGCCAGATGCACGGGGGCAATCTTCACTCTGCCCGCAGATAAGCTGGAGACCCACCTGTGCTATGCTGCCACCAAGTTTTATGTTCAAATCAATACCTTTCATCCTTGGTATGATCGTGAACAGAGCTTGATATTGGGGACTCGGTTTGGCCCCCCTTCTGTGAAAAGGGCCTGAGAGGCGCCGAAGGGCCGTAAGAAGGAGAGCGATGCTCCAGCCGTGAAGCCAGCCGCAACACCATGGCCGAGGGCTATCCTTAGGGAGACGACAGTGCCTCCAAAGGAGGTCACGAAAGAAGATTCTGCTTTTCCCAATCCTCCTAAGAAGAGGAAAGCTTCAACTGAATTGGCCCAGGAGCCAAATTTTAAGAGGAAGAAGAAGACTTTTGCCCTAAGGAGAGCCAAGGATGTGGGTGCTGGCTCACCTCCCTTGAGAAGGTCTTTCCGGCAAATTGGAAGAAGTGGAACGATGTTACGGGCCGTTACCATTCGGGAGGTAGATCCCTTCCTAGACTCCATAGTCGCTTTGGTTAAGCCATTAGAAGCTTTCTGACCCTTGCGGTTGTCCTTTGCACAGGACCCTGAAGTTGCAGCAGAGGCAGGTGCCTCCTCGTTTGAGGAAGTGGATGTGACAACAGTGTCCCCTCCTTGTCCTCGATCGGCATACGACGTTCAGTCTTCCCCAGTCAAGGAGGCTGAATCAAAGGATGATTAGGGCAAATGCCCAGATTATGGTACCGACCAGAACGCTAGTCCTTCTTTCGATATATCCTTGGAGGCGATGTCTGAAATCGGGGCCATAATAAAAGAGTTGGACGAGAATCATGTCCAATCGGCTCACCCTCCTACGGGTATGTTATCTTTGCACCTCTCTTCGGATGAGATTTTTTGACTTTTATTTTGTGTGCTCCTCGTGAGGCTGACTACCATTGTATATTCCCTTGTAGACAAGGAGAAGGAACCACTCATAGAGATAGCCCAAGGCATTGGGGGAGAAAAATAGGTTGTCCCTGGTTCCTCTGAATTTGCTGGTACGGAGGGATCTGTTAGTAAGACGGCATCGGCTGCAGAAGAAGAGGTTGAACAGCCTATTGAGGCGGCTGTTGCTGAATCTACTTCCGGTCTAGCTGGGGTCGTAGAAGATACCCAGCTTGACGCTGCTCGAGGCCTCGATATTGTTCTTCTTGAACAACCTGGGCCTGCTCTCGATTTTCCTGAAGCCAAGGCCAATGACTTATCCCAAGTTGGAGTTGAGCATGACGAAGGTACGAACTTACAACTCTTTCGCACTCCCCCTTTTTTGTAACTGATACGTATATTATTTTCTTGCCAGGTTCGGCTTCTTATCAAGTATCTCTTCCTTGAGCGGAAGAACCTCATCAAGCTTCCTCGCCGACAACCTCCATCGAAGACGATAAGATGGCCCAGGAAGTCGTCAAAGATTTCTATTCTGTCCTGAAAGTAAAGCTTCCTGGAGTTCTGAATCAGAATGCTGTCTTTGGCCTTGTGAAGGCTGTTGTTGAATGCCAAGTGGCAGCCCTCGAGAGCATCGCCGACTATGAAGAGCGGGCTAATGCTCTAAGGAAAGTTCTGAATGACTTGGAGGACCGCGTGGCCAAAATCAGGGAAGCCAAACAACGAAGCCCGACGTCACTGTTTCGTAAAGAAGACCAGGCTTTAGTCGTGGCTCTCACGGAGGAGGAGGCTACTTTCCAAGCCAAGAATGATGTCCTTGCTCAAGAGATCAGCGAATTGGCTGATCAGTGTGAGCAGTTCAACACCACGAGCGAGGCTCGTGTTGTTTCGAAGAATAAGCTGTAGAAACCCTAGAGGGGGGTGAATAGGGTCAAACTAACTAATCAATCACTTAGCACAAGCTAATGGGCAATTAAAAAATATAAGTGCAAGAGAAGAAGCAACAACAATAACGACACACGATATATCCTGGTATCTTTCCAAGGGTCACTCCAGTCCTGGCCGGCTTTAATCCACTATTTGAGTAAATAGTTACACAAGAGTTTGGATCCGAAGAACTCGTCAACTTCAACACAAGTTTGGATCCGAAGAACTCGCTAACTTCTTACACGAGAGCTTTAGTCCGAAGGCCTCTCCGACTTCAACAGAGAGTTTGGATACGAAGACTCTCCAACTTCAACCGAGAGTTTGGATCCGAAGATTCTCCAACTTTAACCTTTCACAATAGGTTTTGATCTGCTTATACAAAAAGATGAAAATCTTACTTTTTAACTCAATAACTCTAACACAATTTGTGGATGGCAAATAAAAGCTTTATAGAGTTGTTTGTGGATAGGCTTTGGTGGTTTTGAAATTTTTAGGCTCAAAGCATCAACCTTGAATAAAGGGGTTCAAGGCTATTTATAACCAAAGCATTGAAAAGAGCTCAAAGGCAACTTTTTAGTCAGCGATCGGTATACCGTCGGTACGAATCGGTGTGCCATCGGTATACCGGTCTGGAATGCAACGGCTAGAAATATAGCCGTTGGGATCATTAAATGCTCAGAATTCGACCGTTGGATTTCTAACGTTACTGAATCGGTATACCGTCGGTATAGAACGGTATTCCGTCGGTATGCCGATTTTGTAGACAGAAAGTTTCTGTGAACAAAAATCGGAATACCGTCGGTATAGACCGGTATACCGTCGGTATGCCAATTTCTATCCGAAAATGATCCTGGGCTAATTTCTACCCTAGCTTTCGATTTTGCCATCTATTTTTTGTGTTTACAATTATTCCTAAGAATCATTACAGACTCCAGATATACTGTAGCAGGTGCGGGCTTCTTCAGAGTCTTGAAATGGTGATGGCATGGCATGGCTTCTTTCTCAGGTACGTGGCTACGAAGATGTCGTCGGGCGGTTCAAAGAAATCTTTGTGGATTACTATCGTCTTTGGCACACCATGATTTCTTTATTGTATATGTCTATATTTGATCATGTTAATTGCTTTTCTGCAAATACATGTTAGACGAACAAAGCAATATACTGTAGCAAGTATGAGAAGATAAAGCACATTAGGACTATGCAAAGTTTAAGTATCAATGCCATAGAGATGGCATAAATATTAGTGATATCATAATGTTAAACTTAATCGAATAACCACAATCGAAAACATAGATAGATCATTGGGCTAACAATCTCCCCCTTTTTGGTTATGGCAAATCGGTTAAGTTTAGTATGATCATAATAGATGCATGTATCACTAATGTATAAACAGATATACGGATATACCACTAATCGCATGTTACTTAAAAAACTTTTACCCCTTATTACGAATATTGAGGTACATACTTAAACTTACTTCTCCCCCTTTGACATGATCAAAAATAGGCTCCCCCGTACTAAGAGATAAAAATGAAATCAATCTCAAGCATAGAAATCAGAGCATGGGAAAGTCATAGACAATAATGATCAAGATATACTAATGAAAAACAATGGAAGAAGGGTGTAATGACAAGTTTATAAAGCTACATTGCCAATGTAGAACATCAAATTTTTAAAAGAAGCATGTCAAAACACAATTTAGTTGGTAAAATAAATAAAATTGAAAAACAGTCAAAAAATAGTTTTACCAACTTGAAATCCAAGAAAGAAATTCCAAAACATAATATTATATGAATTAAAACTCTAGTTTTGGAAGGAAGCGATATACCAATTGAAATAAAAGATTTCAATCAAGGATTTCAGTCAAAAGCCCATGAGGATTAGATAATTGCAAAGTAATTGATATTAAAAAAAAACCAAATAAGATAGTTGGAAGATATAAACTTAATACCAATTGAAATATAAACTTGAAGCATTGATCAAAAAGCCATTTGAGAGTCAAAATTGTCCACAAATAAATAGTGGAATAAATAATGAATGATCAGTGAAATAGAGCAATTGATATAAAATAATCTCTTTATTTGCAAAACCTATATGCTTACCCAAGTTAATGTATTTGAACTCAATTACCTTATCATGCTATGTGAATATTCTTTAGATAAACATGAAGGTAAAGGAGAAAAATACTTGAAAAAGAGACATTCAGTCGACTTGAATGCTCCCCCTCAAAGTATTACCAATATAGATAAACAAAAATTTTAGGTAAGTCCTCAATAAGAAAAGCCAAATCAATTAACCATATAAGGAAAGGCAAAACAATGAAAGCACAATAGTCATCAAGATAAGATATGAAAGTTAATATTAACAAGATGACTTATTTAATCCATATAAAAGAGAGAGATAAATAATAAAGACACTTGCATATACTCTCATAAATCCTTCACAAATAAAATTACCATGACCTCAATGAATAGGATATGAAATAGAAAAAAATATGGGTCCATGATGAACGAGGTATACGACATATTACATGGTATAAATGAATTGATTCAATTAATTTGCTCCCCCATAAAATATACGTCTAGTTCCAAAGCACTTATAGCATAAAATATATAACTAAAGGATTTAGGGGTAAATCAACTATGGATTTCTCCTCTTTGCTCAATGCATATAAGGCCACAATATCGTCAAAAGACGAATAATATCATCTTTGGTCAAGAAGAGATATCC
This sequence comes from Iris pallida, assembly GCA_029216955.1. Lineage (NCBI taxonomy): Eukaryota > Viridiplantae > Streptophyta > Magnoliopsida > Asparagales > Iridaceae > Iris > Iris pallida. The sequence continues at coordinate 12,336,946 of JANAVB010041814.1, forward strand.
AATTAATAGCCGCTAAAGATAAAAAATTAGAAGAATAATCCAATTAAGTACGTATAATCAAAAGATGGCATACATTAATCTATATAGAAGGATCTCATATTTAAATATAATATATCAATATATGTTATCTTTTGAGAAAATGTCATCACGAAAAAGAATAAAGAACAATCATGATGATAGACAGAATATAGCTCAAAAATAAAATAAAAATAAAACTCAAATATCATGTCCATGATTATCTAATTAAGAAAGAATCAACCAATTTATTATTTTACATGGACTAGGTATGTTTCACCATATATGTACCCATCAACGGGTAAAATCCAAACCTTGCTAATGGTAAATAATAATCCATAAAGTTCAAATAGCAAGGGCCCATATGCGGCAATCCATGAGTAGTCAAAGTAGAGTAATAAATTAGTTTGATAATCACATAATAAGATAATATAGGACTACTCAACCATTAAGATCTTTTATCAATAAAAATAAACAAATTAAACATGATCCAACAAATCTCATAAAGAAAATCCCAAATTAATATTTACGATGAAATCTCATAAATCAATAAAAGATATGGAAAATAGTCATTCTCATTTAAATGATTGCAAATATAATCAAAAAAAGATGTAAATGATACGATGAAATCATGACTCAAAATGAGAAATTTAAGAGATACTAATGACTAGTATAGAAGGAGACTTAAAGAAAGGAATCACAAGCCTCAAAGAGAAACAAGACCTAATCAAGAATTTGTAAAACTAGTTTTAGAGAACAAACATATGTATCTAAAATAGGATACAAATTATATTTAGAAGAATCACAGATCTTGTTTATGTAAACTAGCATATCATATATAGATTGAAACGAAAAACAATAGCTAGAAGAGTGAATGTGAACATAGATTATATAGCTTAACAATATATCATAACTAAGCAAGCTACATAACTAATTAAGATTAATGAGGTAAGTCATTAACAAGATAAAAGTGCTCATTAAATCTTAAGTTACAAACACTAAAGATACATGCTTAAGCATAGAGTTCACAATTAAGGGCATACATTTTGAATGATCAAAATGATTCATAGACTCTTTACTAAGCAAGGATAAGAGCATAAGATGACAAATAAATAAATTAATCTCTTCTCAAGTATAGGACAAAAGAGATTCATGAAAACATAATAAAATAAATCTCTTTGCCAAGTATTGAGATTAACCCAAGATAATAAAATGATAGATCGATCTAGAGAATGCAAAATATTATAGTCATTATGAAATACGTGTATTCCCTAGAAATGGGAAATCTCAACATAAAAGCTCAAACCATAGTAGCTAAAGTCATGAGAAATATAATGCAACAATTACATGTATTCTCATGTGCTACAAAAATATCATTGGGCAACAATAATTTTAAGAAAGCATAGTATCCAAGGAATGAGCAATGAAAGATTATTTAGAAAGCTAAATGTGCTAAAGATATCAAGAAGTACATTTTTCAAAGAGCTTTTATAGTACACCATAGTAAATTATAAAGATACAAACTAGAAAATGTGCACTAATTAAGGAGGTAAATTTAACATGCAAGGGAAAGCACAAAACTATGTGATCCTTAATAAAACATCCATAATTAGTCATGAGCAAGACATAATAAATATTTTCTCTCAAGATCCTAACTTAAAGGTATAAAACAAATAAATATCAAAAGTTAGGAATTATTTATATATATGAAACTATATATATCACGAATAGTCATACATGAAAAGATCAAAAATCAATTAAGAACATGTATCCATAATGCCAACCAAAAAGTCAAGAAGATATCATCAAAAGAAGACTTTAAGGAAGAAGCTAATTTATTCAAGAAGTACAAATTTTGTCAAAGGAATCAATAGCTAAAGTATGAGATAAGTACAAGTTTGAAGGCAACAAGTATAATTAAATACTCTTCAAGTCAATATAAAACTTTAGCTTAACTCATATACCCACATAAAGATATTTATACAATAATATATATCAACATAAGAAATACATGATCTACATGTAAATGGAAATTTAATGAATATAGTCATGTATCCTTAATGAATGTTTGAAAAACTATCACAAATTCAAAACACATATATTCACAAATACCGATTAATGTAAATATGACATTAAAACCAAATCGACAAAAATGTAACTATCTCAAAAACTTTAAAGACGAAGAGTTAAAATAATATTAACTCAAATCAAAACCAAGCTCCTATGGTCTAGAGTGATATGCATGCTTTATAAATAAAGATTAAGAATAACGAGCATGCATATATAAATGTGTCACACTAAAAGAAAATGAGTGATAAACTTCATAGTGTGAACTAATCATTTAAGCTGAGTAGCTAGTCATGCTAGATAAAATAATTACTAAGAAAATTAACTAAGCATGCTAGTATTATATCTCACATTGATTTACATAAAAGGCAACTAAAGGATATCAATATGAGCTAGTAGCAAGACATCAAGAGAAACATGCTAGATTCTACAAATATAAACAATTTAAAGAGAATCGTTTAGCATGTTACCAAAGTGGCTCTAGTGGCCACGCTTGTGTTGGTGCAATTGCTTGTAAGATGACCTTTGAGCTTTGCAACCACCAACACGCTCCTTGGTGTTATATCCCGATATAAGAAGCTCCACCTACAACATTAGGCAAAGACTTTGGTATCCAAATAAACTTGGATCCACATTTGTTAGCTTTAGGGACCCATATACTATTTACTCTAGCATTGGTCGAAAAACTACTACGAATAGGGCAAGTTAAGCTCATGTGTCCAATACGAGAGCAATCGAAGCACCTAATACTAGTGTGTGCACAGGTATCGGAATGAGCATGATTATAAACATGTGACATACTAGAATGATGAATATCTCTAGAGTTAGCATGCATGGATTTGGTCTTAAGAATATCATGTTCTAATAGAAAATCATCATACAAAAAAGTAAGAGAATCAAATTTAGCACTTAATGTATAATTCTCTTTTTCAAATAAAGTATTTCTAGAAATAAAATCATCAATTTGTTTCTTTAAATGGTCAATAGAAGAATCATGCAAATGATTTAGCTCATGTGTTTGCCTCTTAAGATCTTCTATTGATGAGGAAAGAGAATTGATTTTCAAAATTAAAGCCTTATTCAAACTCTTTAAAGAAACACAAGATGAGTTTTCAGAATCAAGTCTAGATAATAAATTATTGTTTTTATTTCTCAAAAACTCATTAGATTCTTCTAAATGAATAACCTTTTCTGAAAGTTCTTCATTTGTAGAATGAAGGTCATCAAGAATCTCTAAGGATTTGTTAGCCATGGCTTTCCACTTAGAGCACTTCTTGTATTTAGAAGAAACATGATTGTCCATGCTACTAGAAGTAAAATCCTCTTTATCGGAGGAGGAGGAGGAATATGATGCCATAGAAAAAATAATAAGAATCTACTCTAAGGATGTTAAGCCTAACAATAGAGACCTTGCTTTGATACCAATTGTAGAAACCCTAGAGGGGGGGTAAATAGGGTCAAGCTAACTAATTAAGCACTTAGCACAAGCGAATGGGCAATTTAAAAATGTAAGTGCAAGAGAAGAAGCAACAACAATACCGACACACGATATATCCTGGTATCCACCCAAGGGGCACTCCATTCCCGAAACTCTCTCTGGCTTTAATCCACTATTTGAGTAAATAGTTACACACGAGTTTGGATCCGAAGAACTCATCAGCTTCAATACAAGTTTGTATCCGAGGAACTCGCCAACTTCATACACGAGAGCTTTAGTCCGAAGGCCTCTCCGACTTCAACCAAGAGTTTGGATATGAAGACTCTCTAACTTCAACTGAGAGTTTGGATCCGAAGACTCTCCAACTTCAACCGAGACTTTGGATCCGAAGTCTCTCCAACTTCAACCTTTTATAATAGGTTTTGATCTCCCTATACAAAAAGATGAAGACCTTACTTTTTTACTCAATAACTCTAACACAATTTGTGGATGGCAAATGAAAGCTTTGTAGAGTTGTTTATGGATAGGCTTTAGTGGTTTTGAAATTTTTAGGCTCAAAGCATCAACCTTGAATAAAGGAGTTTAAGGCTATTTGTAACCAAAGCATTGAAAAGAGCTCAAAGGCAACTTTTCAGTCAGCGATCGGTATACCGTCGGTACAAATCGGTGTACCATCGGTATACTGGTCTGGAATACAACGGCTAGAAATATAACCGTTGGGATCATTAAATGCTCAGAATTCGACCGCTGGATTTTTAATGTTACTGAATCGGTATACCATCGGTATATAATGGTATTTCGTCGGTATGCCGATTTTGTAGACAAAAAGTTTATGTGAACAAAAATCGGTATACCGTCGGTATACCGATTTCTATCCGAAAATGATCATGGGCTAATTTCTACCCTAGCTTTCGATTTTGCCATCCATTTCTTGTATTTACAATTATTCTTAAGACTTATTACAGACTCCAGATATATTGTAGCAGATGCAGGCTTTTTCAGAGTCTAGAAATAATGATGGCATGGCATGGCTTTTTTTCTTGATAGATGTTGACTTCTTTCTTGACGACAGCTGTCCAAAGGTATCCAGTTTATGAAAACTGAATACCTTTCGGGGGCTTCGCCCTCGAATTCCTGACGGGGGGGTGGGGGTGCTGCCCCCTCGATCCCCGTCCGCTGACCGTGCAGCGAAACCCCCGGATGCGTGGCTCCGAAGATGTTGTCTGGCGGTTCAAAGAAATCTTTGTGGAATACCATCGTCTTTGGCCCACCATGATTTTTTTATTACATATGTCTATATTTGATCTTGTTCATTGCTTTTTTGTAAATACATGTTAGACGAACAAAGCAATATACTGTAGCAAGTATGGTAAGATAAAGCACATTAGGACTATGCAAATTATAAGTATCAATGCTATAGAGATGGCATAAATATTAGTGATATCACAATATTAAACTTAATCGAATAACCGTAATCGAAAACATAGTTAGATTATTGGGCTAACATAAGCTGGCTGCCCAAATTACTGAGAAATATAATCACATCGTACAGATCCAAAATAAGATAACCCAACTGGAGGCCAACTTGAGGATAGTTATGTCTGAACAAGAGGATTTTTTCGGTTCAGGCTGCCATGACTGCCACAACTTTAGACCAATTAAAATAACAGCTGGTGAAGTTGGAGGGAGAGCACGTGAAACTGATCCCCTTACAGGATGAAGCTGCCCGACAGGAAGAAGCGTGCCGTCGTGCTACTGCCAAGTCCGAGACCGAGATTGCAGCTCTAAGGGATAGCATTAATCGGTTGCGTATTCCTTAGATCTTCTTTTGTAATAGGCATAATTAACAGTCAAGACACTTGTATCTTTTTCTTTTCTCTGTCTTTTGATAGACGTTTTTAATAAAAAATCTTTTAGTTTTCAAAATTCATGAATGAAGTTTGTGAAATATCAGAACTAGAGGTAATGTGGACGTAGTAAGGATATTTCTACTGGGTATTCTGCTGGAGAATTTGATGTGGGCTTATTATCCGTTTTATATTCAAGGTTCTTGAATATAGATAATAAGTTGAAAGAAGCTGCTAACAGAGGTAATGAGGATGTAATAGCAGAGGATATTCTATATCTGACCAGAGGTAATATGGACGTAGAAGGATATATAACATTAGGTAGGAGTAGATAATTCAGAGGTAATATTGATGTGATTATCCTTGATGAATGCTTTGTTCAGAGGTTATATGGACGTCGCAAAACGTTTCTTAATCATCCCACTGGGAAATAATTATCGAAAAATAGTTCAGAGGTAATATGGACGTGACTTGTTTCATCAGACCGAGTTTGGGCAGAATCCAAAACGAAAATAATTCCATAGGAAATCTTTTTAGAGGACCTATTATCAATGGTGTATTGAAGACTCTTGAAATACGGATAATAGTTAAATGATTTTTTTGAAACACATAAACATTGCACTGTACATTTACATAACTGAAAATATGTGAACACTGTTTACAAAGGTTACATATAATATTTCTTCAGGAACTTGATGTTGATCAAAATCATGAGCAAGTCACCGCCAGGTTTGGTTAGTCGATACGAACCGTTAGAATATACTGATTCTATAATGAAAGGAACTTCCTATTTAGGCTAGAATTTTTCTTTTGTCTTGTGCATCATTACCATTGGTCTTCTCACTGCTAAGACCAGATCACCAACTTGGAAGATTCTTTCCTTCAACTTTTTATTAAAGGCTCTGGGAAGGTGTGCTTGGTATAGCTCAATATGCTACTTAGCTAACAAGCATCTTTCGTCTAGCGCTTCGAGTTCTTGTAGTCGCAGACGGTAACTTTCTTCGGCAGTCAACTCACTGGCTGAGCCTACTCGAAGAAAAGGAATCTAGATTTTTAGGAGAAGAACTGCTTTGCTTCCATAAACTAGAGAGAATGGCGTACTGTCTGTTGGAGTCTCAACCGTTGTAAGATAGGCCCAGAGACATTCGTTGAGCTTCTCATTCCAATCGCACATATTTGAAGACACGAACTTTTTGAGAAGTTTAATAATGGTCTTATTGAAGGCTTCTGCTAACCCATTAGCCGCTGGATTGTAGGCAGTAGAGGCTACATTCTGGATTCGATTCTTATCGCAGAACCGATATAATGCATGGCTCGTAAATTATGGACCATTATCATGGATGATCCTGCGAGGTAGGTCGAAGCGATAGATAACGTGACATTTGATGAAACTGATCACGTTCGACGTCTTCACTTCGGTGAGCAGTATAGCTTCTGCCCATTTGGAGAAGTAATCGGTTATAGCTTGGATGAACCGATGTCTGCTGGAAGATGGCGGGCTGATTGGGCCGTTGACGTCCACTACCAGGCAAATAGCGACTGAAAATTAGCGATGGCGTAATCAGTCGCCAACTAGCAACTGACAAGCGACTTATAGGCGACAGATTTTTTCACTTAACTTTTTTATAAGTTTAGCAACGGATCAACAACCATTTAGTAACGGAATATGTCAACCGACTGATTAGCGACAAATATATACGTCGCTAAGCTGCTGTAAATGTCGAAACGGAAGGATTAATTTTTATTCTAAATTTTTTCATAAAGGTAGCGACTAACGAGCGACTACTTAGTGACATTACCATGTAGCGACGGCGTAGCGACGGATAAATTATGTCGCTAATTTGCTGTGAAAATTCTAAAGTTACTTAAATTTCAAAAATTTCCTAATCTCTCTCTCACTCTCAAAATCATTCACTCTTATTCCCCCCTGACCGGCGATCACTCCCCCCCGACTGTGGCTCCCTCCGGCGGCCCCCTCTGGCGTCCTCTCCCACTCCGGCCCGCTCCCTCTTCTCCACCTCCGATCGAACCCCCTAACCACCCCCTCTTCTCCTCCTCCGTCGAGCCCCCACCTCCGGCGACCACCTTCCTCTGGCGTACTCCCCCACTCCGTCCCCCCTCTTTTCCTTCTTTGAAACCCCGTACACCTTCCCTCTTCTCCCACTACAATAAAAACACCTATTAATGACGCTTGATAAGTAGATTTCATGACGGCTGATAAAGAAGCATCATCAAAGTTCAGCAAGACTCCATTCTATGATGGTGTCCAGTATAAACGTTATTGATAGTCTTTCAGTCATACGAGCGTCATGAAAAAAAGTACCAAAATTTAAGTCAAAACCTCCACTCTCCCGTACTTTTCCCGCACTTAAGAAAAGCCTAGCCCTCATCCTCTCTCTTTATCCTTCTCCTTCTCCTTCTCCCCCCGCTCCCCAACTCCCCAACTCGCCGAGAGATGATGGATTATGCTCGAGAGATGATGGATTTGAAGACTCTCGTCACTCGTACGCTCGAGAAGAAGGGCATACTTGCCAAAATTAGGATTTATTCCTCTCTCTTATTTTTCTCAAATTAGGGTTTCTCTTCAAAAATTAGGTTTTTCTGATCGATGTATTCCTATGGGAGAATCTATATACTAGGGTTTCTTTCGGATCCCTCCGTAGCTCCGGTACCGTAGGGGCAGCTGAAGCCAAGCTCGACGAGCTCCGTGGCCTCCTCGGCAAGCCGGCAGGCGACCCGCTCAAGATCGTCGACATCGGTACGGGCAACTGGGGCAGCGTCTTTGCCGCCCTCCTGCAGAACGGCTACGGCCGATTCCGCGACAAGATCCAGGTATGCATGTGGCACCGGCCGGGTCGGGCCGTGGACAGGGCCACCGCGGAGCAGCTGTTCGTGGTGATAAACTCGAGGGAGGAGGTGCTGCGGCGGCTGATACACAGATGCACATACCTAAAGTACGTCGAGGCTCGGCTTGGAGAGCGGACGCTGTACACGGACGAGATACTGAGGGACGGGTTCTGCCTGAACATGATCGAGATGCCGCTGTGCCCCGTGACGGTGGTGACCAACCCGTAGGAGGCCGTATGGGACACGGACGTCGTGGTGAACGGGCTGCCGTCAACGGAGAGAAGGGAGGTGTTCGAGGAGATCAGCAGGTACTGTATGGAGAGGATCAGCATCCCCATCATAATCTCGCTGGCCAAGGGCATAAAGGCCGCTCTTGGCTCGGTTCTGCGGATCGTCACTCCTACTCAGATGATCCACTATGCAAGTAAGGCTTCCTTCTTCCATGCCTAGCCTCCTCTCTCTCTCAATCGATCGATCTTGCAGAATAAATTAATGATTTATTTTGTGATGTTTACAACCATGTTTGTGCATACGCACACACACGGACACAACATGACACGGTAAGGACACGACCACCTAATTTATTTTGGAGTGTCCGTGCTCCCTATGATTATAATACAATACGAACAATGTTTGTTGTATATAGCTCGTGTTCAACTACAGAATCTGACGGACGCCGTTCGATGATAATCAGAGAAGCTCGGGAGGAGTAGAAGCATCAATACAGTGCTCGGAAGAGTCGAATTTTGGTAGCATGATGGCACACTGACGGTATACCCATATATCGATAAGTGGACTGCAGGGTATAAGAGTCTAAAGTCTTACTCACACTTTGATGATCAGAGTATACTGTTATTTTTACAGAGTATACCAGCACTTAAAATTAATGATCAGAGAGTTCGAACATGAACTCATAATAACATATACACTTTGATGTAGTATCATAAGTTGACCTTCACATCCTTGGATTGAATGGATTTACACACAACTAAATCCACAAGCTTTAGTTCAGCTACTCATGCATGCGTTAGACAGAAATGGACATGGCAGAATGTGATCTGTGGAATGATATTTTGGGTATTGAAATATGACCGACATTTTAACATTTCTTGTGATGCCCCTAATAAAAAAAGGTTGTGCCTTTATCACATAGGCCTAAATTTATAGTCAACTGGTTCTTCTAATATTTGCATTGATCCAAGAAGAATTCTTCTAAGTATGAAAATCTCTAGTGCCTGCAATTTGATCTTTAACTAACAAGCATTTGCTGCTCAGTTCTTTGGTGAACTGGAAGAAAATTGAATGCAACTTTTTCAATAACTGGCCATCGAAGAAGCAGCCTAGCATCTAACTTGTGGAATCCAATAGCAAGATATCAATAAACCAACTAGCTCAACTAATACAATGAGATTAGGTAATAAGCCCATGAAAACTACACATTCATACAAATAGATTACCTCTGTTGTTCCCAATTCCTAGATTAAAAGCCAAGTCACAAGCTAATATAAGTCATAATGTGAATTAAAAATGTTATAATACATACATACACACATATGCCATAAGTGTATCCTAAATTTTCTAAAATTATCATATTCCAAATCCATATTTTCTGTGTTGAATCTAGTATTTGTGTCCATGCAAACTAGGTGACAAGATACGTGCCTATGAGCTCCTAATCATGCTATTTGGATTTGTCAACATTAAAAGATTTGATTTTCAAGATATATGGGTCCCCTTCAATATATGTCGCTTCTCAAGATATTTCTTTCTTTATGTCGATGATGCCTCTATATCAGTTTTTGGGCATCATGTGCAGGTTTTTGACATTGATGTTGGCTTTATTGCTGCAAACCTGGCAATGATGACTTATTCATGAATATTTAATCTTGTGCAATTTATTGAGCATCATGTGTAGGTTTTTGACCATGATGTTGGCTTTGAGTATACCTTTGTTTGGGATTTAGTTTTAGTTGTATTTTTTATGGCTTTGACTTTTAACTTCTCTTTGAGTATCACTGGTTTTGAGTATTACTGGATTTGGTAAAATTGGGATTAGAAATATCTATTAAATGGCTAAATGATTTATTTTGTATCAGTAGCTTTGATTTCCATGCTCTGCTCTTTTGAGTGTGGCTTGGGGTTATATTTGTCAGGATCATGCTTTGCTCTTTTGAGCGTTTTGAGTAACCCTTCAAGCACAGTTTGAGTATCCATTCAAACACAGTTTCAGTATTCCTTCTCTTTGAGTATCACCCTAGTTTCATGTTCTTGGATTTTGTTTTTCAATGGGCTATGATGATGAATGGTTTCCTAATTTTGATTAGGCAAAAGGATTTGATATCAGTATATGAGTATCATTTTTGAGTATCTTTGAGTATCACTTCATGATGGATACTTGGCTTTGAGTATACTTTTGAGTATTAACTTCTACTTTTGCGTACCCAGGTTCTTTGAGTATTAACTTCTCTTTGAGTATCACTGCCTTTGAGTATACTTTTGGTTGCGCTTTAGTAACACTTGGATTTTAGTATCACTTGGCTTTGTGGGAAAATTGTTGCTAACCCTTCGTATGCTGCCTTCTGTATGCAGTATCAGTTTTTGCAAACTTTTGAGTATTTTTGTCAGTGTACGGTTTTAGTTCAGTAACTTTTGCAGCATTGGTACGATGAAATACGAACCATGTACACAAATATCTGAGCCCAATTTTTTATATATTAAGATTTAATTATTAATATTATTATTACATTAATATGCTTGATCATCTGGATAGACTTAGACTGGTTTGTTATGCAAAAATTTGGAGAATTGTTTGTAAACAAAAAAATTTCTCTTGCTGCTATTATTAGAGAATCAAGATGGTTGCATTATTAATTATCTTGGAGAATCAAGATGATGTCAAGCATGTTTCTCTTGTTGTTGCTTGTTTAAGGATGGTATACCATACATCTGCTCGTTCAGTAATTTGGACTCAGCAGTATTATTTATTTATCATTATGTTATGTTCAAGGACTCCACTGTAGCTTTAGAGTTGTCTTTTTATACTTCTGAACTTTATATATTAATAAACTCTCTTGCAATTTACAGGATTTACAGGTTAAAGCTTCATCGCATGCTTAGACCACTTCATTCAGGTGGTTGTCAATAGTTACTCTTGTAAACATTCAAGTCACCAATGAAATGGAGATGGAGAAATGTAGAATGATAGCTAAAGTACTCTATTTTGATACAATAAAATATAGCTAGCTTAAGTACTCTATATCTGTGAGATGTTGATGTACCCTATTTTGAGACACTGAAATGGAGAATGGTACTTTATATTACATTTCAATGTTTTGTTATGAATATGGTTCAAAGTGGTTGTTTTCGAATTGAATTGAGTAGTGTTTGGAATGTAATATATAACATGCAGTATAGAGCGTTATAAATATGATACAATGACCATATACAGATCATCTATTCATAACTCTTTGAAAATAAACCGTAGCAGAAATTCAACCTATTAATGACGATTTTGGAAAAATTATTTCTAACACTTTTAAAATTATTTATAACACCCATTTTCATAACGCTTGGATTGAAAAAAAAACGTCATGGTTCGTAATTAATGACGCTTTTTAGCCGTCATTCAAAGGTATTTTTGTTGTAGTGTCCTCCTCCGTCGTGCCCCCCTCCGGCGACCCCCTCCGGCGTCCCCCCCTCCGGCGCCCACCCCTCCAACGTCCCCCCTTCTCCGAGATCCTCTCCATGACCAACCTCTTCAAGGTCCGAAATCCTAATACCTAATTTGCATTTATTTTTATTTATGCTTTGTTTGTGTTTTCTCAACATGTTCTAGGGTTTCAATTTCACTTTCGTTTTTGAAATTTATCGGTATAGTAGTGGGTATAGTAGATAAATAGAAATTTATCGGTATAATAGTTTTAGAAATTTGACGGGACATGGACACGAAATAAATAGGTGTAGTAGTTTTAGATTACTAAGGTAATTGATTGATCAATACGATATATACTCGTGTATCAATTTGATACTTGAGTATCAACGTGATACCTAATTATACTAGGTTTGTTTTATGAGTGAATGTACATGAAGGGTACGTCATACCAAGTTATACTAGGTTTGTTTTATGATACAAAGTGATATATACCATCTTAATTCTTGGTGCTGAATCATTCACGTGGATTAGAACAATGAGTCGATACTTACTTGACCGTTCGTGGATGTACAATCGGCAACATGAGAGTATGATTGGCTTGACGGACGATTTCAAGGCGGGCGTCGAGCAATTTGTCATATATGCAAGTAGCCATGCCGATTTCACGGACGGAAGGCGCATAAAGTGCCCTTGTGTCAAATGTAAGAATATACCATTTAGAGAGGTGTCACTCGTGAGAGAGCACCTTTACAAGAAGGGTTTCATGTCGAACTATAACGTGTGGATTAATCAAGAAGAATCTCCGGCTTCGCAATCTCAATCCATCTTCAATATCGAGGTGAGAGATTCTACTCTCGGAGATCATTTTGAATATCGGCAACCAACAAACTTGGCACATGAGATGGTATTAGATTTTGCTGTGGCACGTGAGGATCCGAATCCTGATGCAAAGGAGTTCTATGATATGTTCAAGCATGCTGATACTCTGTTATATCCGGGTTGTGATTCTCATTCGATATTGTCGGTGGTGATGCGGCTGTTGAACCTTAAATCTGATTTTAACTTATCGCAAGAATGTTATGACCGGATAATTCTGCTTGTAAGAGAGTTGTTGCCAAAAGGATCAAATGATTTGCCTGCTTCTACAAGTCGAATATGATGATGTGGAAACTCAGATTGGGCAACCAGAAGATAGACTGCTGTCGAAATGGTTGCATGTTATACTACAAGGAGAACAGTGACAAAGATAAATGCATTTTCTGTGACGAGGACCGGTACAAGCCAATCCGGGGCAAAGGAAAATCAATTGCTCGGACGCGGATGCGTCGTACCATACAGTTCTTGCCGATCATAAATAGGCTACAGAGGATGTATATGTTTACAAATACTGCACAACACATGACATGGCATAACAAAAAACGGAAGATGGATGAAAGAGAATTATCTCATCCTGCCGATGGAGAAGCATGGAAGCATTTTGATCGGTGTCATCCTGATTTTGCTGCGGAGCCTAGGAATGTTCAATTGGCTTTATGTTCTGATGGCCATTCGGACAGTCCGGGACACAATACTCTTCTTGGCCGATGATTTTGACCCGGTACAATCTACCACCGTGGATGTGCCTGAAAACTCCTTACATGTTCCTCACACTTATCATACCCGGTCCAAGAAATCCAAAGAAGAACATCGATATCTACTTGCAACCATTGGTGGATGAGTTGAAACAGCTATGGCAGTTTGGCGTCCAGATGTTTGATATATCGATGGAGCAGAACATTCAGATGAGGAGGTTTCTAACTTCTGCTCGATCTACTTTGATACTCATGTCCGAACAAATCGGAATAGAGTGTCGAGGAATGATGAAGGTGATATCAATGCAACGAACGAAGGGATCCATACAATCTTCAATGTGGAGGGCAAGCCGACAAGTGCGACTAAATTACGGTGCTTGGATGATGATGAGTTTGAAGCCGCACATCGGTATATATGCCTCAAGAGCGGTATCCAAGAGATGGAAGATATTGAAAAGTAAGCAACACTATTTAGTCATTCTAAATTCGATATTTGGAAGTGTGCTAACATTTCTCCCTATTGTTACAGTACTTTTAGAGCTGAGATTAGAATGGATAGACCTGATATTGATGATGATGATCTTGCTAGAGAGGTCGATATGAAGTTTACGCCATGGTTCCGAAATTTTGTAAGGATTATAATCATTAGCTATTCTAAATTCGATATGTTACTACCCACACTTTGTCTAATGACTTTTCTGATACTACCCACACTAGGTCTTCCGTCCTGGTACATAGTTGCAGAACAAAGGGCTAAAAGCAATTACTATTGGACCGAACAAGAAGGCGAAGTATTGGAGCGGATATACAATAAATGGCTTTAACTTTAGAACTACTGACAAGCCTATCAATCATTCATTTGTCGACGAGGAGGCTAATTATACCAAAAATTTGGGAGTTTGTGTGAGAGACTGAATCAGTCTACGATGCTGATCCCAAAATCGACTACTACGGTATTCTAAGAGATATCGTAGAGATTGAATATTCTATTGATATGAAGATTGTGCTTTTTAAATGTCGTTGGTTCAACACAACACCCAAGTAAGGATGAAAGATTGACAAAAAATTTGACTTTGTTGATATAAAACATGGAAAATGATATGGAGATTTTGAACCATTTGTGTTGGCTAGTCAAACCATTCAAGTGTACTATACGAGTTATCCTAGCCGACGGTACCGTACCCTGGATTGGTGGGCTGTATGCAAAACCAAAGCAAAAAATACATATAATGTTAGGGATGTAGCCTACCAAGTGGAAGAGGTGGTCAAGCCTCAACCAACCTATATAAGTTTGGTTGGTGTTGAGGAAGAGGATTTAGATGATATGGAGGTTGCGATAGATGACGTTATGGAGGTTAATGTTGATGAAGAATTGGAAGATGTTGAGGAAAAAGTATTGAAAGATGAAGATGAAGATCATAGTGATAGTGAAAATGAAGAAGGAGAAGAAGACACTTCGGAATCAAGCGATGATTCAGAAGACTCTTGGGAAGATGAATCAGACTAGTACGTACATTTTAATTTAATAGACGAGTTCTATCAGTACAATGACATGATATTAGTTTTTATTTTTAACACATCATCACTTATTATTTCTTTCAGATTTTTCTATGGCGCCGAGAGGTCGACGTTCACGTTTGATGCTTGGATCTTCATTAAGTCCGTCGAGAGGTCTTCATCATGCCCGCCGAGAGGTTTCCATCACGCCCGACGACCTAGATTTACTGTACCTGTTCTTTCTTGTATTAATACATTTTGGATATGTGTATTAATATTTCTTATATTAAAATATTATTCGTATGTGTGTATGAAGCTAATTTTGGATATACGTGTATGTGTTGTATTAAAATATTTGGGATACGTATGAATAAAACTGGGAATTTATAGGAAACACAAATACGGATACGTGTGCCTCCTGGAAAGCCGTCGACAGGGATAAGGATTGCTGGAAACACGAATACTGATATTGTATTTGGAAACTGTTTATATGACTGTATATTGTGTGTGTAACTGTCGACAGGAATGTGGAGTACATGAAACATAAATACTGACATGCAATATTGTATTTAGCGACGGAATGGCGATGGAATAGCGACAGAAAACCTGGAACATCGCAGGCTAGCGACGGAACAACGACGTTTTTTTTGCTATATGCCTGGAAAATTTACTTTGTAGGCTACTGACGGAATAGCGACTGCAGTTAACGCTGCTAAGGTTCTGGAAAATATTATATTCTAGTATAGCGACTGAATAGCGATGTAAATTTTACTTACTATTCTGTCGCTATATTTTTGTCCGACACCAAAAGCGTATCAGAAACATCTTAGCGATGTTATTATCCGTCGCTAGCCCGTCGCTACTCTCATGCTGAATTACGCCGCTACGACGTCGGTAACAATAGCGACAAAATTTTCGTTGCTATTACGTCGTATTTTCTAATAAATAGCGTGTCACTAGATGGGTCACTAATTAGTCGCTATTTCCGACAAACTAGCGAATGATTTAAATTAGCGACACGCGATTTCCCGACAAACCATTTCCATCGCTGATATGTCGCTATTTGGCTTTAGTGACAAAAAAATGACTTCTAGCCACAGGTCCCACCATCGCTAAAAGCCTTTTTTTGTAGTGGTCCATACCCCAGGCTTCAAAAGGCGAGGATGCTGTCGTCGGGCGTAAAAACTCCGAAGGTTGATGAATGAAGTCGGTATGGAACTGACAAGCCCAACACGTCTTTGTATATTCAAGGACATCTGCTATCATCATGGGCCAATAATAACCCATTCATTTGAGGAGATATTGTAATTTGGTGCCTGGTTGATGTGCTCCACAAAATCTGTTGTGAGCCTCACGGAGTGCATGTTTGGCTTCTGTGTCAGATAAACATCGTAACAGTAGCCCGTCGTAAGAGCATCGGTACAACATTTTAGTAGCTGTATCATAGTAAAATCTGAGGGATCGCCTTTGGACAGACTCTGCTTCCTTTGGGTCCTCAGGGAGGATTCCATAGATGACATAGTCTATGAAAGAAAATCTCTAGTCTTTAACGTTGACGTTTGTTTCTGTTGCGTAACTGTGATGAATATACAAGGCATCTTTCACATAGAATAGTTTTCGACCAGACACTGTGATCGAATGCTGAGTATTGACAGGAGCCGTCTGGGAAGCAGCAAGACCGGCTAAAGCATCTGCTTCTATATTCTGTAATCGAGGGACATGCTCGATGAAGAATCCAACGAAAGTAGAAGCTAATTTGATTGTCGCTTTGTGATATGGGATGAGGTCTTCGTGACGAACTTCATCATCCCCTCGGACCTGACTAACTATTAGGTTACAATCACCGTAAGCTTCTAGATAGTTAACTCACAGTTGTTTTGCCAGTTGAAGGCCGATCAGTAGGGTATTATATTCGGCTATGTTTTTAGTACAAGGTTCCACGAGAGAATATGCACGGTATATAACCAGATGGTCGGGTAACACAAGCACGATGCCTACTTCGGCCACGATATATTCTTTAGGTCCTGTTCTTGATGCACCGTCAAAGAACATTCGCCAAATAAGGATTTCCTCAGTTGCGGTGTTAGACTCCACTACTTTATCGGGGATTTCATCATAGAGTTTGGAAGATTCTGGCACCAGATGAGCTGCTAGGAAATTTGCTAATGCTTGGCCTTTTACTGCCTTATGAGAGACGAATAACATATCGTATGGAGTCAACAACATTTTCCGTGTAGCTAAACAAGAATTAAGAGAACCCGGTTTAGTTATGAGTATTCTGAGAGGATTACCTTTAGATATGATATAGATAGTCTGCCCAGAGACATAGTAGCGTGTCTTCTGGATAGCAAATGCTAGTACGATACATTCCTTTTCCACAGGTGTGTATCTGTGCTCGGCACCCACCATCGTGCGGCTGAGGTAATAGATTACCTGTTCATGGCCGCCTTCATTCTTCTGAGCTAATAGGGCACCAAGAGAATGATCCATAACGCGGACATATAATAAGAAGGGCTTCCCCATTATTAGAGCCACCAATAATGGGGGGCTTGTGAGATACTTCTTGATGTCGTCAAATACGCGTTGACATTGTTTAGTCCAGACGAAAGATACTCCTTTCTTCATGAGCTGAGTAAACGGCTGACACCTTCCAGAAAGGTTTGAAATGAATCGTCTGATGTAGGCTAGCCTTCCTTGAAGTCCGCGTAGCTCTTTAAGATTTCTTGGGGGATGCATATCAAGGTAGCTTTCACTTTCTTCGGGTCAAGATGTATACCCTTTGAAGTGATAACAAAACCAAGGAACTTGCTGCTGGAGGCTCCCAGAAAAGACCTGGTTGGATTCATCTTGAGTTGGTGTGCACGCATTAGTTCGAACACCGTTCTCAAGTCTTGGAGGTGGTTGCCCTTGAGACAACTTTTAACTGCAATATCATCTATGTAGCATTCCACTGTTTTGTACAAATGATCGCAAAAAATTATGTTCATGGCTCGCTGGCATGTCGCCCCTACATTTTTCAATCCGATGGGCATCATCGTATAGCAGTATACCCGCAGCTGTGTTCGAAAAGATGTGTGTTTCTCATCGTCGGGGAATATCTTGATCTGGTTGTAGCCTGAGAACCCATCCATAAAGGACATCTGCTCGAAGTCGCAAGTATTGTCGATTATTACGTCGATGATCGGTAGAGGGAACTTATTTTTCGGGCATGTAGAATTCAAATCACGGTAATCGATACAGACTCAAACTTTACCATTCTTTTTCATAACTGGAACAATGTTAGCGACCCAGTCAGGGTGTTGTTCTTCGCGAATGAACCCACTTGAAATAAGCTTCTTGACTTTACTCTCGATGGCCTCCATGACATCTGGTCGAAACCGTCGTTGTTGCTGCTTCACTGGCTTTGCTTTAGACGAGATATATAGGCAGTATATAGCAACTTTAGGGTCCAAGACTGGCATGTCTTCATAGTTCTATGCAAAGATGTCAATGTATTCTTTTATAAGCTGTATAAGAGATTGTCGTTCTTCGCCAGACAGACTTTTGCTTATGGAGATTGGTTTAAGAGATGATTCATCTCCTAAATTAACTTGGACGAGTTCGTCTTTAGTAGGTGGTTCACGTTGTTCAAAACGTAACTCCTACCTAGTATCCATCTTTTGAGGCCATTGTTCTAGTTTTATCGATTGGATATCGTCTGCAATTTGGTCAACTGACACCATATTGACGGACAAAGTTGCTTTGAACATGTCTCCAATGCTGGAGTCTGAATCCCATAGGCAGGAATCAGAAGAATGAGAACAACCATCTGCTTCGACGTCTGATTCTTTAGGAGTTGTTAAAGGAGTAACGTAACCCAAACTAATACAGTTTGTTGATAATAGTTCTCGAGTTTGCCGGGAAGAGCAAAGTGACGTATTGGCAATTCCCTGACCGTAGTTTAGCTCCTGGTCGCTTTTTATATCATATCCCATGTTCTGGATGATATTCTTGGCCTGCCAACTATATCCGAAAAGTTGTATTTTCCCAGAGTCATAGTCAGCTTCAGTGTTCTGGTTGGAAGAAGTAGAGTCCAGAACGAACTTTCTTTCGCCAATTATTCAACCGAAGAAAATCAAATTTTCACCCTTCTTTCTAGCTGGAACGATGAAGTAGTGGATATCTTTTGGCCAGACTTTTTCCTACAGATGAGACGTCGTGACCGGCATGCAGAGATGTGGTCCTATGTCATGCTCTAGGACGTATATCGTATCTATGTGCTGGTTTACAGATTGGTAGACATCGGAGTAATTCAAAGATAAACCTTTACTTAGAAAATATACAAGTTTTTCTTTAGGGATAACATCATCCGCTGAAGGTACATTATAGGGTAAATCTTCAGGATTGGAGGACGGACTTCAGCAGGTTCCACCCGAGGTATTTTACGGAGAGTGATGGTCAACGATTTGTGTAGCACCCAGTTTCTAAAATAAGGTTAATTTTTAAATTTTGTAATTATAATCATTTAATAATGATATTTAAACCATGTTATAATTTTTGGTGATTTTTAGTTAATTTAAAACTATTTAAAACCACGACTTGTGATTTTGATGATTGACTAGTGTAACCCTAGAGTTTGGCTGAGCCTAGAGACTAACCATGACCAAGGGAGCCTAGTCATGTGATTAGGATGACTAATTACGACTTTTTAGCCTAAGGGTATTTTGGTTGTTTTGACACTTTTGTGAAATTGTAAATTATATGAATTAAATATGTGTTAGTTAATTATTTGAGACTTGACCTAGAAGTTTAGCCTAATCTAGACGTTAGTCATGACCCTAGAGACTAAGTTAGAGGGTTTCAACTAAGTAATCAAATTAGATTAATATTTAGATATTTTGTTAGTATGATATTTTAGGCTAAATGTTAAGAAAGGTTGCTTTAGTTGTGAGCCCTTAGATTGGCTTGAATTTGTTGGAGAAGCCTTGACCACTCATCCTAAACCCTAACCCTAACCTAATGGCAGCCATCAAACACCCCCCTCTATAAATACAACACATTAACCCTTTAGCATCATTTTTAAATAATTTGAATTGCCTCTTTTTGTGTTCTTCCCCAATTCCTCCCCAAATGTCCAAATCAACTCCAAATTGAGCCTAGTCTTGTGTATTGGACTCCCCTATAGTAGAGGACACCATTAGTGGGTAGCTAGCAAGGATTCATAGGCTCGGGATCGTCGCAATTTGAAGAGGAGCCCTCATTCAAAAAGCTCTAAATGAAGGTTTCACCTTCAATAGCTAAAACCCATCAAACCTATTCAAATTCTAGTTTTCTTTCCGTGGATGCATCCATTTAGGATTCCCCTAGGTGTAGCCTAAGTTTGGTAGGAATTCGTGTCTATTACGTATCCGTATCGGACACGTATCGGTGTGTAGAAATAGGTGTTCGATGAAATGCCTGTTAGAAATAAATATTGCTAATTTCAAATTGTGTTTGAACAAATTTGTAGGCCTTTAGGTGTTAATTAATTTTAGTGAGGACTGAGCTAGGTTTTGTGTCGTGTTCGTGTCCAAAACGGATACGAACTCACTGCACGACACCCCCGTGCACATGTCCTGCTACCCGACCCTAAAATCTCTCTGTATAGGACACGCACGACACCCCCTTGCACATGTCCTGCTACCCGACCTTAAATCTCTCTGTATAGGACACGTGGACACGTGCAACTTGACACAGAGGTGGGGGCCATCACTGACAGAGCCCCCTCGAGTGTACTGCCTCGTGTCGTGTCGGACACGAAAATACGAGTGCACTGAATTTATACTACACTGTTACGCACGAACAGAGGCTTCTGACACGGCCTTCGTATTGCATGTAGACACAACGAGGACACGTCGTGCTGTGTCAACCTGGTAGCCCTATAGTTGGGCTACCCGTGTCCAAGTGCACGAGGTGTCAGATGCTTCGTGTCGTGTCCAATCTATTGGGGACTGACCGCACGAGGCAGTGCACTCGAGTGCTTTGATGCGGTGTTTGTTTTTGTTTGGACACTTCGTGTCCAACTTTATGGACACGAACTCATCCCAATTGCATGTTTAAATATGTTTTTATGACTGCACATTAGAATTGAAGGTTTATTTGGGTTTTCGAGTTTGAATTGGAAAATTGGTTTCAATTTCCTCTATTTTCTCTAATACATTAATTCACTGCTGTTGATGTAATTTCGAATACATTTAACAGGTTTTTGAATGATAAATTAACTGTGAATACATGTGATGATAACCTGGGATGTATTGTAGTCCAGTATTCGAATTCGATTGGTTATGAAACTGTCAATTGGTTTCACTGATACTTCAAAATGAGTTGGGTTTTGAGTTCAAAACTGAAAATTGAATTTAAATATAGGTATATGTTTATGTTAACTGTTAAATTCGAATCAGTTAAATTCAAATGGGTTCCTATTTCCACTTGGGTTTAGTTTTAGGCTCTATATTAGTTTTCATGTTTGAATTCGAGTTGAGAATTGGTTGAAGTTGTGTTCCCATTGTTACTGTTTCCTTAAAACTGAAATGAATGCATGAATTGAATCTGTTTAACCTTTCCCCTGACACACATGGCATCTGAACACTCGATCCATACTCTACTTGAGTTGGTATCACTATGTACACTCTATAATAGTTCAGTCCCTAGCTTCTTCTGTCGAATTGATGAAGCAAACCCGGGTTAAACATATAAATCTGAGAATAGCATGACATACACACATAGGCCACCTATCTAACACACACAAACCTGAGACTATTACCTGGGACTGAGAACCACACTGAATGACACTACACACACACTTAGGACAGGGACACACTCATGTGTACTCCTTGTCACTCATTCACACATAATCTCACACCCTAAATCTTGACACTAACTTGTATGTTCACACACATCTATGCATTATTATTCACATACACACATTCATGCACATTGCAATAACTGAGATTGACATGGATACCCTCTCACACATTTTAACTCTCCACACACGCTCATGTACAAAACCCTCATTCCTATTAACCCACACACACACACACACACACTCTTAGCCCCCTCTCTACCTCTATAAGCATTATGAATGTGAATGAACCTAAATAGATATATTTATATATATATATATATATATATATATGTAATGTATATATATATATGTAATGTATATATAACACAACATTGAGATAATGAATGAATGCATGAATGGATGATGAGTGAATGCATAAATGGAAATATATATATATATATATATATATATATATATATATATTTTATATATATATATTATATATATATATATATATATATATATATATATATATATATATATGTAAGCATCTATGTAATGAGTGATTGAAAACATGCAAGTTTGTGTGTAAGACTAATGAAGGCAAGCATGAATGTAGTGTAATAATGGATGGAATGTATGCAATATACAAGTTAACGAGATACAGTGTTCTATGTTAACACAAATCCTATATTACCTCATGTACCCCTTACACTATGTCCCTCCACATTGCTATGACACTATGTTGAAACTATCACTATGACACTAGTTCACATTGATGCATATTGCACTTGGCCTTTCCTACATGTTCACTCACCCCTATTCTCTCCATATATATGTTGTGTGTGATTAGCTTAGCTTGGTTTGGCTTGTGCTTGTATTTGATTGCTAGCCTAGGCTTGGTCAGGCCTAGTGAGACTTGTTAAACTTGTTTGGGCTAGGACTTGACCTAGTTTGACCTAGACAGTTGACCAAGAGTTGACTTTGACCTAGTTGACTTAGAATCATGTAGTTTGCATTGCAGATTTCCATTATTTCAAATTGAGTACTTAAATAACCTGTTTTACTCTAAATAGGACTCTGGGACACCAGTTCAGACATCCATTCATATCATCATTCAGGGTGACAGGCGAGTACATTCTTTAATCGTTTCATACTTATCAGGACTTATATTCTTGCTCTAGATTACTTTACTTGATACTGGCACGATTGTTATCACGGATTGGTACTATATGGATCTTCTCTTGCGATGTTATATCCATTATGTTCAACAGATACATATTGTGATGTGCGTTTTACGAACATATTGTATTTATTGTACACCCCTATTCATGTACACTTATTGTACATCTTGTACTCTCATTATCACTTGAGGTTCATGGAGAACTATTGTACAAGGTAGCGTAACTGGATTCGATCCTTGTGTATTGATTTGGGAGGGTGAGTAGGAAATGGTTATGTAATCAAATCCCATTGTACGACTATTATGCACATCCATTGTACACTCACGTATGGTGGCGCTATCTATTGTTATTGTATAAACCTAATCCATTTACATAACAATATTGTGCTCTAAATCACTAGTATTGCAGTTTTACTTATTCGGTATATATTTTCAGTAATAAATTCTCTTTCGTTTTCATGTACATCTTCTTATAGTTTATGTATCTTACTCTTTTGCATGCTTTATATTTCCTAACATGTTATGAACTGCGTGAGATGTATTGTGCTCGCTCCTTTCCTGAGTGGACCTGTTGAAATATTACAGATGATGATGGTGACTGCCCTGCCTTCTATGGGGCACATGAGGGTGACCTTCAGGAGCCCGAGGAACATCTAGCTCAATAGAGGGTGCCTAGTCTAGTCTAGTATTTATATTTTTTAGTTTGTATCGGATTGTTTCGATTATTAGTTGAGACTTAGTTATATTTCAGGACTTGTATTTATTTGTGTTGGACATCTACTTTATGTGGTGTGATAACTCTATTTATATTCAATTCCTTTCTTTTATCTGATTCCATATCGTGCTCTATCTTCCCTAGACTTGTGATTGAGATATAGAGTTGAGATGTTACATTATACTTCCGTGCGGTGATGATATATTTATATCATATTGTTGTTAGATGGTATAGACGAATTATACAGCGTTCTACCACCGATACTGCGGCGTAGGCTAGACGTACCTACTACTTGTGCCCCTACACTGGGTGCGGGTCGTGACAATTTGACCTTATCAGGATTCTTCTTTTTAACCCAGATTTTGAGAGGCTTTGGAGTACTTTTTGGAGTAGTACGTCCTTTGACTCGGATAATCAGGGGACCATCACTGGTGGATGAATTAACTTTAGCTTCATCGTCACTTTGTTGCCATTGTCTTTGGGAGGCTGAGATTGATAAAGTATCGAATCTTCGTAGTAGGCTTGAATACCTTTAAAAGGATCGACATCGGTAAACTTCGTCTTCACGATGCCATCACCGTTGACATAGTTTAAGCACCGGGTGAAGTGTAGAAGGAACGATCATGTTCTCGTGTATCCACAAATGTCCCAACAAGACGTTATAGGATATATTGGCATCGATTACATAGCAAGAAATCTCTGTTCGGAGATCACCAATCTGGCACTTGAGACAGATCTTACCCAGCGGGTGGCTTCTTCCAGCATTGAAAGTCATGATAGTTGTATTGGTTGTAGATAGCTTGTGTAGAGGGTTTCCTAGAATTTGGAGTAAACTTCTAGGAATGATGCTGAGGAATGAACCTGGATCGATATGCATCCGATCCACCTTAATCGCCCTGATATATCCTGTATAGTACAGAGGTCTATTATGATAATTGTTTTTGAGTATCATGTCCTCCTGTGGAAAGGTGATGTTGGGCACCACTTCCACAGTACTGTGGCAGTGAGGACAGGAGACGAGATCTTCATCGGGGGCTTTGACTTCAGCGAGATAAGAGTCGGCATGTAGTAATGCCTCACTAAAGGCCTTCCGCGTTTCTTTGGATAGTCGCAATACATCGAACAAAGACAACCTGGCAGGTGTATTGGCCAGCTGTGGCAGTATGTCAAAGATGTATGGCCGATCCATGCCTTCGGTAGTTGGTTCCTTCAGAGACTTGTCAAATTGCGTCTCCTTCTGCTTGGCTTTGTCGGTAGTTAAGGGATTAGATGGACCAGCTTCTGAACTTGTAGGGGCAGCAAAAGCTTGAGAAGGTAATGCGTCTTCTTGTGTGGGGTCATAAGTCCGTAGATAAGCCTTTCCAGATCGCATCTCGCCAGATAGAACTTCGTAAATAGGAGAAAACACCATATGACAAGATTTTATTTTTTGCCCCTCTTTACTTTCAAAAATACCACCCCCTGCATCATTTCTTGCACAAGGTCCGGATGGACCCACATGATCTCACCATGTTCAGTTGTGAATGGTACCAAAGTTGAGTTGCGAGCTGGCGGCAGGTTGATGACTTCCATTATTGCCTTGGGGATTTGGACTACGTCGTCTGGGACTTCTGTGGAAAGAAAGTCACAAAATTGAAGAGAGATCATATTAGAAGATACGATCTTGTCTTCAACTTCGAGGTTGATCACTTGGCTATCGATAAGTTGTTGTATCTTCTTCTTCAGGATGATACAATCCTTGGTAGAGTGGTGCACGTACTGATGATAGAGACAATACTTGGGATCGGTGAGTTGGTTCGCCTCCGCAGGTCGTGGTGGTGGAGGCAATATCAGTTTATTACCCTTCGTCAATGTGTGAAAAATGGTAATAACATCATCCTCGTCAAAGGAGAAAGTCTCTTAGTTTTGTCAGGAGCGCCCGGAGAATTGGAAGCTCCCTTGGAAGTATCGACCTTCAAGACTTCTTTCCCTTTACCCCCATGGTCAGGGATAGTTTGAGGGTGCTTGCCTTTGTCTTCAGATTTGGGTGTCTTCAACCCCAGTAATTCCAGATTAGGGACGTCAGTTTCAGCATCATCAGCAGCCACAATGAAAGCAGGCCATGTATCGTACTTATGTTTACCCAGACAGAACTTCACCGTAGAAAGGAAGTTATGTCGACAAGTATCCATAAGTTTTGAGTCTGTTATACGAAGGGCATCTTCAATGCTAGTCGCCTGAAGCGTTCAATAAAAGCAATAACAGACCCAATCCTCCTTTGCTTGGTCTTGATGAGGGTGGACATACTAACATGCATGCCACTCTAATAAAACTTGTTTAGGAAAAACCTCTCTAAATCTTTAAAGGAATTAATACAACCGTCAGGCAGACTGTAGAACCATTCTAAAGCTACCCCCTGTGAGGTGCTAATAAACATCTTTGACAAGAACGGATAATCCTTGGGTAAGTGTAGAGTCTGCGTATTGAAGTATGTCATGTGTTAGCGGGGAGAAGTCATCCCGTTAAATGAATTTAGCGTTAGTGGTTTGTAGTTAGGAGGGCAAGTAGCATTATCCTATCCCGGAGGATAAGGTTGAGATATCCCTATCTTCTGAAGCTCTTCTTTGTGTGAGATGGTATCGAGACGGGCAATAAGAGAATCAATTGCATCCTGTTGATTGAGCAGATGTTGAGAAACGGTTGTTGTACGTTTGTCAGGCGTCGTTGGTGAAGGACCACCCCCAGTATTTGCAAGATTTTGAGGAGGCACAACGGAATGACACTCCTTCTGTAGTGAAGGAGGGTTGTTGCTATGAGCCGGACTAACATGTGCTGAGATATTTGGTTAAGGTGGAGGAACAACCCCAGCAGCTTGGACGGCCATGATACTGGAAAGCATATTAGTAATCTTGGCAAATGCTGTTTCAAGACCCTATAGTCGTTTGTTCGTCTGATCACTGGTTTCTTCAGGTCTCTCTCCATCTGCCATATATGTAGATAACATGCGAGGATGAACGGAGAAAATAGTATAACTGGTGCTGATACTGTCTGTCTCTGAGTTGAAAAGTCCCTCGTCTTCAGGTAGGGGAGGTAGATAGTCACCGTCAGACTCGAAGAGATCATCGTCATCTGGAAGGCTACCCCCGATGTGAAGGTCATCTCCTTCAGACTCTGAGGGAATACTACCCCCAACTGAAGGATCATCAACTCCAGCTTGGGAGTCCTTGTCATCTATATAGAATCTCATCATTGACCGAGTACCCATATAGACTGCTTCAGATGTAACAGCTCGCTGGCTATCTGTTGGCAGACTTCTTCTTCTTCTGTTCGCAGAACTGATAGAAAAAGTTGGGTTCGTGGTCCACCTTCTTTGATTGGGGCACCCGTAAGGAGGACCCCATGAAACCATGTTCGATGAAACACACAACAGCTTTTCATCATCAGAGCGATGCAGTCGTCGAAACACGGACTGCCTCTGAGGCACTCTCGTTGCTTTGGAGCAGCAACAGTTGATGACAATAATGGTGTACAGATATACGCTATGAATTTTCGTATCCTCCATCGCTTTATGCTTATGATTTATCATGTCGCGTAAGTCAGCGGAAGGAAGTTTTGCCTTAAAACCTATGTCACATGCATCGTCAAGCTTTTCATACGGATTTGTAAGGAGAGTTGTCGCAACAGAACTTAGTTCACATGCAGGGGAAACCCCCACATCTATATTTTGTGATGACCTTGAAGACATCCCCGTGCTATACGCGTTAGGGCCTATCTTTTTGCTATGGTCGCATATACCCTGGAGTCTGCCTTTGGGCACATGCTTCCCAGAAGTCTTGGCAGCATGCCTGAGCTTCCTGGATATTGGCGTATAGTATGGGTCAGCCGGGCTTGGGCACGTAACCTTGGGCGTATGACCCTGGGCACATAGTCCGTCGAAGATAGAAGTCTTTTGGCCAGAGTTATGCACCCACACACCCTTTTGGGCCCATAGCTTTAGGCGCATGCTTGGTGAGCGTTGTTTTCTCCCAGTTTTGCCTTCTTCATTTGTGAGCCTCACTGAGTTTTCCCAGAGCGCCAAACACTTTGATTCCTGGCATCGTAGTGTTTACCTTTGCCAAGTATCGAGCGTTGAACACTCTGTTGTTGATTGCACAAGAAAGAAGTCGCTGGGCTAGTAGAGCCCGGAACGGTATACGCCTTTTTCATGTCAGGAGCCTCTGTGGCAGAGCTATGCGCCCACAGAGGAGCTCCATGCGCCCACGTGGAAGGCCTATGCGCCCACGTGAAAGAGTACTTCGGTTGCATATCTTCTATGGCACTAGCAGGATATGCACCACGAGCCTTCGGAAGCGAAGTCTTACGAGACTTGTTTGGCTTCACTGATTTTGAGTGAGTAGAGCCATCCCTCGAGAGCATCTCTTCAAACGCCTGCTGATCGAACTTCACGATCAACATCTTCTGTGTGCTCTCCACTTTATCAGTATCGGATTGCGTCACCACCTTCTCATCAGAGGAAAAGGTAGTACCCAGCAGAGTCGTCATTTTTGTGGACACACACAAAAAAGAAGAAGAAACGCTATCTTTTCTTATTGGCGCAAGGCACCACAAATCGAGTACGTCTGAGAGATTATGCGCTGAGGATCCCCGAGTACAAAAAACTTTCTGGGGAATGGGACAATGAAGATCGACTGACAGTTGCTCCTTTACTCCTTTGACACTCCGATTATAAAAGTAGGAGAAAACCTAAGAAAATTGCTAACTCTCGGCTCACTGGCAAGAAGTGCAGTAATTTGGCTCTTAAAATGCTCTCCGTTCTGTCTTTTCAAGAGGTATGAGACCCCTTTTTGTTGTCGTTTCTGTACGGGAATGATTTTATGCACCCATATGAAAAAATACACTGATTTTCATGTGGGCGTATAGTCCTGCTTTAGGCGCATAGAGTGTAGGTGCATGCAGACTGCGTGATCATGGGTTGATCGTGGGGTTGACGTGGCCGCATGCTTCGGTGCACGAATGCTCGTGGAGACTGACGTGGCCGTATGCTTCGGTGCATGATTGATCGTGGGTCTGACCGAGCCGGGGGCTGTCCTGACTTGGGTGCATAGCCTGAAACAGGGCTATGTGCCACCTTCTGGAGGAGTCCAGAGTGGGTGCATAGGGGATGTATGCTGTCAACATGGGCGCATAGCTTGCTCTGGTGACTTGGGCCACTACACCAAAAAGATCCTTTTGGAGCACTAAAATTCTATTCCAAATAATTTTAGGCACACCTATATTCCGTGCCTATTTATGGGCTGCCAGATTTGTTGGAACGGAATAAAGGCGTTCCAGTAAACATTATTTGGAATGCTTTTATGGTGTTCCAATATTGGAACACAGATAGAGCGTTCCAAAAAAGAGTTCCAACAAAACAATTTGGAACGCTTTTATGGTGTTCCAATATTGGAACACGATAAAGCGTTCCAAAAAGAGTTCCAACAAAACATTCCAAATTACTTTTTCTCCACTTATTGGAACGGCTAAAAGAGTTCCAATGTTGGAACATTAGAAACACGTTCCTAAGAAAGCATCCCAGAATACTTTTTGAGCCAAATTTTGGAACACCTAAAAGGTATTCCAGTTTTCAATATATAATATATATATATATATATATATATATATATATATATATATATATATATATATATATATATATATATATATATATATATATAATATATATATATAATATATATATATATATATATATATGCACTATCATTTGAAATTGCACACATGTAGCTTGAAATATATATAGCTAGCATAAGTACATGACTTACAAAACCTGTAGCGCTCCAAGAAATTTTATTAAAAAAAAACAATTGACACAATCTTGTAATCATCTTGAGAATTTATAAATGTAGAACTCACAAAAATAAATAAAGTAAACGAACTTCCATAGTACAAGTGCATAGAGAATATATAATGTTAAAGCTACATACACACAAAGTAGCCAAATGTCTTACATAAACATTGTAAGTTTAATACAAGTTGCCTACCACACCAAAAAACAATATCTGGGAGCTGTGAAAATAATTTGAGACTTTGACACTTGATGTTCTTGTTAGTGAGCGTAGGCCCTGGAACTATGATAACCGAGGAAGCAAAAAATGCGACGTCCTGTAAACAATTCAAAGATTGTTAAAAACATGATAAAATAATTTGATCACAATTAAGAACTTAGTCATTCAATGAGACATAAAGAAAAAAAAAACCACCACCATGAACTAGTGCAATAGAACATGAAATGAATATGTACTCTAGTTTAGGAGACAAAGAACTATCTTACAATATTAGACTCATTTCAGGTGACTACATTCCAAATTCAAGGACCATAAAATGTCAAGAGAAACTAGCCCCTTCATATGATATAGAAAATTCACATCTGACATAAATGCACATAGCAAACTATAAAAAACATATTAGAAAAGAAAATTCAAAAAAAAACATATACCTCAAACTATATTGGTTACCTCCTTCCTATTGGGTCTACAAGAACGAAGCAGAACTGGACCAACCCATGAACCAAGCATGTCACTGAGGGCCACTTGTACCTCGCTGGATCTATGATCGCAGCCTATAAGGCCCGTGAGAGGGGAAAGAAATGAACCAAATTCTTCTAAAAGAGGGATTCCCCAGTCCACATATAGCTTGGAGAGTTGCTACAACAATAGGTGCTTGTGTTGCTAGTTCTCTCTGCTTCCCTGAACTAATGGCATAAAAGAATAGCTTATATCAATTACAGAGGTCACCCGTGTTAAGGGAAAAGAAGATGCAATTTTACTATAAGAATTAGGAACGTGGAGGCAGGAAATCAGCTAGAAAAGTTTGATTTGAGAAGAAAAAGATCAAGATACTAGGTTGATCAGAAATGTGCAGGCTTCAAAGAATAATGTACAAGACTGGTGTTGAATCATGTAGTGAATTTACATAATGAGATTGCAGGATTTTCTCTGGAATATAGAAAGACGATTAAATGGACACTAGCATCTTGTGATAATGAAGGTTTTACCTACAAATGAATGTTGGCTATATTTGTTGTAGGATTCAATTGTTGGGCACAAGAATTGATGCTTAATCGATTACAAGGGTCAGAATACAAGTAATGAATTAAAATGTTGATGTTTCTAGAGCTCAAGCTACAACACAAATTCGTAAAAGAACGTCACTATCCATTATCATTTTCAAACAAGCTTCTTACATTCCAACTATCAACAACTCACCTATATAATTGGCATGCAAAATCACAAGTGGAGACCATCTCTTGAGATTAGCTCATTTGAGAACATCCAGCCAAGCATAAGACCCCTATATTTTAGCCAAAATATGGCACAAAAACTGAGATCAAAGATGATTATTACAAAAGTAACTGAGATTACAAAATAATGTGACCTCACTGCAAACAAAAAAATGAATGATGGTAAAGAAAGCATACCTTCCAGGAAAAAAATTCAACACATGAAAAGGCTACTAGCCTCGATAAATGAAGAGGAGCTGCATGTTAAAAAGAAAAGTTACAGGTTGATCAAACAAATTTATTAGAAGGGAATATAATTTAGTTGACTTTTTAGGAGCCATATAGCAAATATAACAGTTGATCAAACAAATTTATTAGAAGGAAAATAATTTAGTTAGTATACCAACATATTCATTAAATCAAAATTTTCTAGTAATTTGGGAACTTCTTTCCTAACAATATCCTTTGCCCCTGTCATGGAATCAACTCTAGCCATCGAGTAAATGTCTTGAAAGATTTTTACCAGCAAGTGAATCCACAAAGGTGTATATATGTACCTGGAGTTAGAAAACCTGGAGTTCTTGATGTTAGCCTATTCAAATTGATCTGCCCTATCTTGATGTTAGCCCTGTATATATGTACCATTCTTCTCTTTGTTTCCTCAAGTTCTGTCCATTCTGGACAAGTACAAGACCTGTAGGCTACTTGTACAGGGCTAACAGCAAGTGAATCCAAAAATGATAAAAAGTAAAAGTTTTGGTTAGAAAACCTGGAGTTCTCGGAGTAAAATGCCATCAGTCATGAACTTGATGGTGCAATTATCTCCAACCCTTTTGCATGCCCAGGGCCCTGATATTTGAAATCAGCAAGTAATAATAAGAAAAGGACAAAGCCAAACTAACAAGAATATAGGTAATCAAAAGAAAGAAAACTAAGGAAGGAAATCATTTGAAGTATCTGAACAATAAATGAAGTAAGAGGCAGAACAATGATGTATTGATGTAGATGTAGGACAGAACCAACATGCTAGGACATGATATATGCAAATGACTGAACCAATGTTCAAACAAGGATATAGGCTAACTGGACATTCAACAGGACAATTAGGTAAAAGGGATTGGATGCGTCTTACTGACTGACCTAAAGTCTAAATGCAGGGCATCATCATAAGATAGATACTAAACATGAATGAACTCAAGGATGTAGGGAATGAACCATGTAAGGAATGAGGGGATTAGATGATGACCTGGCTGAACACAAAGGCATATCCAGTCAAGAAATATCTGATATATACAAATGATTTGAACATCACAATAATGTGGATTAAAATTCAAGTATCAGAGAGATATGGGATATATGAAATCACCCCAAATAAAGACTGAACTACATGCTCAGATATTAATTGGACCCAATGACCCATAGGGCAGATACTCCTATAGATATGTGGGACAGGATAATGTGGTTGCACAGTGACAGAACATGATGAATGCAGGCAAAACATTATCCAGGTATGCTTGAGTCCTCTCTTGCCTAGATTGATACTATCCTTCAATAGGGACTGAATCAAAGGGTGAAAGAGCAATGAACCTATAACATACAGGACAACTCAAATGTGGATCTGTTATGAGGATATGAGAATATGTGACACACATGTTCTACTGACTGAACAATATAGGAATAGATCACTGAACATAGGTGAGGTGGTAGGAACAAAACATATGTTAGCAGGGAACATAATACTAGAAGTCTGTATAAAGGATTTAAGGTGGACAGATGCTTCAATGTAGTGAATAGAACATCATGTACTAAGTATAGGTCGATACATCAACTATACATGACCCATATGTAGGATATTTATTATATCTGATTGAACATTAATTTAGGGGATGGTCATTATGTATTGGTTGATAGTACAAGAACATGAATGTAAGAGGATTTGGACAAAGTAAAGAATTGAACATTTGATGGTAGAACACAAGATATGTAGTGATGGTCAAAAACTCAAGACTGAACAAGTATTCCAAATATATAGCAGCAATTAAGTGATTTGATATATTCTCAGTTGTGGACTGGACAATAGGCAAGCAGGACAGATATGAAAGATGACTAAATGCAATTTATTAATCACAGAGCAATGCTACCAAACAAGTAGCCTACAGGTGCTTGTACTTGTCCAGAATGGACAGAACTTGAGAAAACAAAGAGAAGAACGGTACATATTCAGGGCTAACATCAAGATAGGGCAGATCAATTTGAATAGGTTAATACTCTAATGCTGATGGACAGAACGGTACATATATACAGGGCTAACAGCAAGTGAATCCAAAAATGATAAAAAGTGAAAGTTTTGGTTAGAAAACTGGAGTTCTCGGAGTAAAATGCCATCAGTCATGAACTTGATGGTGCAATTATCTCCAACCCTTTTGCATGCCCAGGGCCCTGATATTTGAAATCAGCAAGTGGAATAATAAGAAAAGGACAAAGCCAAACTAACAAGAATATAGGTAATATCAAAAAAAAGAAAACTAAGGAAGAAAATTATTTTTTCCCCAAGTCATAATAGAAAATTGTCTATGTTCCTGAAACATAAGGCTATGCTGCATAAATTATCCACCAGTAAAAAGAACAAATAAACTTTTATGTGTTGCCCTCAAAAGAATACAACATGGTTGAAACTTTACTGATAAAACATGTATTTCAAAAGAAAGAGTGAGCCGCCTAGCCAAGCAAAATAATAGTAATAGATCTCAAGATATGGTTCAGGTGAGTATATTGCATAGTAATGTAGGTTTTATCGACATATTTTCCTCCATAAAATGCAAAACTATGTAGAAAGAGATCGAGGTGTCGTGTCCTGCAATGTAGGTGAGCAGAGTGAAAAAAACTACATGACAGTTGTGACCATTCAAGTGTGATCATTACTTGCAAGCTTCTTTCTGTATAGTTAATGGCAATCTGAGATTTCAGTGTAGAATCTAAGGAATGAGGTTTAAATTTTCCCTACATAAGGCCTTCAGAGCTGCTCAAAAGTTTTTACTCCTTTGAAGA
The DNA here is from genome assembly GCA_029216955.1 of Iris pallida. NCBI lineage: Eukaryota > Viridiplantae > Streptophyta > Magnoliopsida > Asparagales > Iridaceae > Iris > Iris pallida. The sequence continues at coordinate 12,370,883 of JANAVB010041814.1, forward strand.
GCTCTCTTCCTACTGCCGCAAACAACCCTCTTTTATCTTGTCAACGGCCATGAACACATCTATATTTCCTGATGAAACTTGGGAACAATTTATTCATTAGTGCTACAAATTTCGATGCATTCATACAACCAGTTAGATATTGTGTGGAAATAAAGGCTAAAATTTAAAGATGTAGTATATAGTTATAAAGTAACAGTAGGATACCGAGAAGACTTATTGGCACTTTCTTTGATAATATATATGAATAAGGAATAATCATAAGGGTAAGTCAACATTGACAAAGGTAAAGCAATTCATAAATGTTCATAATGAAACTACCATAGATTTGAGATTCATGACCTAGACAATTAAAATAGAAGCAATGAACCAGAGCTTATGACAATCCCCACTACCCAAAATACCCTAACACGATCTACAAACTTGAAGTAGCGACGATGAGGACCCTCTGGATAGACCTCATGGTGTGCATGTATTTGGTGGACTGATATCGGTATAGCAGTGTCAACACTACACTTATGTGTGTATCCGGGTTCAGTGTCATAGGTTGTATATCAACCTATGTTCGAGTTTGGGTGGTGATCGTGGAAGAAGTGGTATCAGTATGCTAGTTTATAGGTGAGTGTACGTGTATCGGGTAGATTCTAGTGAGAGGTTGCGTGCGTGCAAGTATCAGTTGGTGTGTATGTTCACTAAGTTATGCAAGTTCCAGTGTGTACTCAACATTCAGCAGTTTATATCCACCTAATACACTACCACTAGCTGGACCAGTGGTGTAGAGAGCAATAAACTCCTTAATAAAGTGAAGCACTTGCCCCTTCAATTTATGAGTACATGGTCAAACTTCATTGAATAGTTCATAAACAAATAAAATACTACATGTAATATATAATCAAGCAAGTCCACCTATTCTAAAGCTTTTGTTGCCCCAAAGACAATTTCTCATGTAGTATGTCATGTAATGACAATTTTCTGAAGTACTTGTAGACATGTAAGCATTGTCCATTTGTTAAATGTGATTGCATATATGAATTGAGTAAACGACATTTCAATTTGAAGCATGTATTGAAAGATAAGCAGGTAAAGAAAATGTGTCATGCAAATCATTTTTATATTTTGTATTTGAAAGTCCTCAAAATTCGTACTGTCAAAACCAACATTCATATCTCTACTCTAGTAGGAAAACAAAACAAATATACTAGCTTATGAAAATTAGGCAGGATGGTGAAAAATATATTTTTAGTTCTTAAAATAACAAATTGCTTCCACATGACTTCCAATTAAATATAAAAAAATATTGCTTACTACTGGCAATTTTTTATCATTGTCAAACTTATCGTATATGACAGTTTCATATTGCCGATACATAAAGGAACTTGGTGTAGCAAAGAAAATAGGTCTAGTGATAAGAAATTGGCTTTTGTTGACATACTATATACCTTTTTTAAGGATCAAGAGCATAAGTTTCTATCATGTTCCTAGATATTTGATAAAAGTAATAAAACATCCTTATTCCAAGTATGTTTCTGTGGAATTAATCCAGAATTGACATAACGAAACGTACCTGGATCACAAGTAAAATGAGCATACGGAATATAAAAGTGTCTGGGTCATGAATTATGAACAATTTAGCAGACTTTTTGGATGATATTACTAAAATAAATCCATTATGGTGAAGGTGACAATGGTTTTGTCATCTCATTGCAATCATCAACCATTAGATGCATGCCATGTCATAGGATTTATCCACAAACAATCAACGAATGGATCCTATGTTGAAGAACATAATCTTCATAGCAATCAATTTACAGCAGATAGAGGTGAACAAGAAGCAAGAGAAATTAAAACATAAGCAACATATCAAAGAAATTAAAATTGAAAGCACATGTTAAGGAGGGAGGGATAGAGAGGGCGCACTTGATTGCTAGATGGATGACCAAAAAGGGTTACAAAATTGTCTAAAAAGCCTCCCAATAATGAGACAGGTAAGTACTTAAAGACTAACATAACCATTTATTGCATGAATAAAGGAAAATGATCTATGATCAAAAGAAATGCGCCAAAATGTTATTATTTCCTATAATTAAAGCTTCCCTTTCTTTTCTTAATTCATAATGTTTGAATTAGAAATGTAAACAACTTAAATGCATATTGAGGAAGTGCTACTGACAACAAATATGGCCAAATTATGTGAGGGGGATAGTCGAGCTTATCATCAAAACTGGTCTCAGCATCCTTATCCATTTTGGACTCATCGCCAACAGTAAGCACCACATGACCTTTCATACCTTCATAGAATTCCCACTGCCAACAACGCGTCTTCTTCCTCATCAATCATTTTATCTACCGCAAAAAATTATAAACTATGTAGAAAGTATACAAAAGAACATCTGAATATTGTACTGCAAGATGTAAAATTAAATACAAATGGTTGTTGAATTTACAACACTGTAATTCCATTCTTATACGAGATACTGCTGATCTCTGATCAGCAGAACTATCAAAGCAGCAACTATTTCCTAGCTCAAGCACAAGCTGAGGCCTTTGATCCCAAAATGTAAACAGAAGCTAATTTGGGTGTCCGAGATTTTAGCTATCCAATGAAACTATTATCCCCTCTTATCAAGATAGTAACTCTTATTAGGTTCGGCGGTTATGTTGCAATCTGTCTTTGGCTTCGATGGTTTGATTGCTATGTCGTTTTTATATTTAGCAGTATTTGTGGCAGTATTTTTGACGATTTGTATCTTCGTTTGAATTTTATAAATTTAATTTTTTAGATGTTCGGCTTTGTGCACACTGCATTGAAAGACGAAATAAACACCAATAATTAGTAGAATCAAAAAATAATAATAATGAATATGGTCTTAATTCAGACAACCAGATCCAAAACCTTCTTTCCACTAGAACCTCATTCCAAAATCTAACTTCTACCAGAACGAAAAGCCACCAAGATCAAAACACTAAAATATAGTAAAGTCACAGCTTTTTTTCCCATCATCCAGATCATCAGAAAATACAAGATGAAGTGTATATAAAATCATAGAGCCTAGATCTGATTCAAGACTTTTTCCATCTATGATAATCTTTAGGACATGTTCTTCCACGGCATAAGAGCAAACACGCAAGATTTCAACACCTACATCCATGGGATTTAAACCCTTCAATTTTTTTAGGGTTTCAAAATAATAAGGGCATACAAATACTTAAGGTACGAGAATGGCGAGATAAGACGGAGAGACCTGATTGCCGTGGTCCGTCAACGATATAACGATGATGATTTAGACCCAACGCCTGTGATCCGGATAGCGAGGATGGAAGAAGAGGACGGCGAGACTCGCCGTGATCCAGACGGTCGAGGATGGAGAGAAGAGGACGACAAGGAGGTGAATTTTCCCGCGTGGTTTTAATTCCCGCCAGAGAGAGGTAGCAAGAGGGAGATGCCAAAAAAAAGAGGTGATGCTTGTGTGTGCCATATTAGAAAAAGGAGCGATGCTTTGTTAAGGTCACGTGAGAACACGTGAATTAAAATTTTTAATATTTGGAACGGTTTTGGAACGGTTTGTGTATGTTCCAGAATAAATAACTTTTATTAAAAAAAAATAATAATGTTTGCAACGTTTTCTTTATTTTGGCACGCTTTTTGTCGTTCCAACACCTAGGCACGCTGAATAGGCGTTCCTGATTGGAATATGTCTAGTGTTCTAATTAGCTATTTTGGTGTTCCTAATTAGCTATTTTGGTGTAGTGGGCGCATGTGAGCTGTCCTGGCTTGGGCGCATAGCTTGCTCTTGCTTGGGCGCATATGACTCCCTGGCTTGGGCGCATGGTTGTCAAGACTGCTAAAATTTTCATGCTTGACACATTGTCCTCCACCTTTAACTACCACTTTCACTTCTGCTGCAGATCCTTCTTCTTTCTCCCCTTTTAAGGCAATAACGTCAAAACCAAAAGCCAAATATCAACCAGCTTTCCATCTGTACAGTCCACAGTCCCGTGAACTAAAGACAAAGATGGGAAATGATCTACAAAAGACTCTCGCCTTGAATCATGGAAAAAGTTCTCTAGTACCTCTTTTTCTATGCCTTTCACATAACCAATTTCGGGTTGGTTTGAGTTACAGGACGAACTCTTCAACTTGTCAAAAGAAACCTTCTAGAAGCAAGACCCAGGTAAAAAGTTGCAATATGGTAACCTTTGAACCTGTATCTGAGGAAGAGGCCTTAACTGGTACTAGGTCTGGAAGAATTTACCTGAAAGACTACTCAGAAGGCCACCTGCTCATGCTTCAGAGACTCCTCCAGCATCATCTTCTCCTGCTGTCAATGTTCTACTAGTTTCATCACCTCCAGTAGAACCAACTCCTTCCAAACCAACGACAGCTGACAAAGGAAAGTAGCCTGTTCGCTTTGACAAAATTTTGAAAAAAAAAACTCCAGTTCTGGGACTTGAGAAGCAATATAACTTTGATATACTGGCTCAACTAGCTAATTCCCCGGCAAGGTTTTCAATTTTTAAACTATGGCGTCTCTCGAAAGAAACTCGAGAGACATTGAGTGAAGCCTTGATGCAAGCTGATAATTGTTTAGCACTCCTCAAGAAACCAGAGGAGCCTGTAACTTGCTTTCATTGTCATAGTGTGATGGAGCTGATGCCTAACATCACCTTTACACAAGATGATATGTTGTTGGAAGATAATCATCATGACCGATCCCTCAACTTCACAGGACATATCGATACTATGAAGTTTGATCGCATCTTGATCGACCCTGGGTCTGCGCTCACCATTATGCCAAAGATTTTACTAGATGCCTTAAAGATTCTTGTACATAATCTTTCAACAACCATCACGATAATCCTGGGATTTAATTATGGAAGAAGTGAACCTTTGAAAAAATCCGCCTGAAAGTTCAAATAGGCAATCTTCGTACAAAGGTTACTTTTTATGAAATCGATAACCATGGCTCCTATAATACCTTGCTGGGAAGACCATTTCTGCATGAGCATAAATTGTACCATCCACTCTATACCAATGCTTCAAATATGTAGACGTCAATAGAGAGGTCCAAAAAGAAGTAGCTGACCTAAATTCTTTCAGGGGCATTGAAGCATACTATACTGATTCTCGGATGTACAAGGAAGAATTCATGAAGGTTGTATTAGGGATGTATAGTAAGGAAGATCAGAAGGATACTTCAAAAGATGTTCTCATAATCCCAGTTAAAGGATATACTACTCGTCCCTCTTCTTCTCAGGCGTTGACTATCCATCTTTGCTCTCATAACAAACAGCTTCTTGCTATATAAGGGAACAAGGAGAGCTCACCTCTTCTAAGTCTCTTGTTATCGACCTTCGTCATAACAACGGTTTTCCTTCTCTTCTCTGGTTATCAACCTTCCTAAGACTTCTGTTAAGGCCAAGAATCCTTCCTCTTCTTCTCTGCTTATTAACCTTACTAAGCCTACTGTTAAGGCTAGGAATTATGTTGTAAATGATGATGTACAAATCAATAAAGTGGCATATCCTTTACAGTATACTTATATTTTTTATTATACTCGATGTTATTTAGAAATGCTAGATAACTTCGAGCCACTACCATAGGAGCAGTTCAACCCCTCCAAAATGAAGTATTGGTCGAACTAATGCAGGACTCCTTCTTAGTTCCTTCCAGAAAGAAAGATGAACTTCCAATACTTTTTAGTAAAAGGAACAGAACAGAAGATCATGCCCGATAGTGAAGAAGAAAATCACAATAACGGAAGACTTCAACTACGTCGTTATAGCCAACAATCAAAAGATATCATTCAAAAGAAGGCAAACTCCTATTCATATCCCTTCTCCAAAAGGAAAGTCACAATAATATTACAGCAAAATGAAGGAGGGATTAGGTTATACTTCACCAATTTTGACTCCAGAAGCCTCCGAATCCAATGAAGAAGAACGATCTAACTCTTCTAATTCTGTTTTATAGGATACAGACACCAGTACAGGGCACGTCCATCGAGTGACTATATCTTCCAATATGGTAACTGTCGAGTTCTCGGAAGACGATGAAGACTTTGTCGAAGCCTCTGAATATGATCCTTGGGTACAAAGGATGGATACTCAGTGGGAGCTTCGCTTCGAGCAACATGAGGCACCTACCGAAGATCAGTTGGTTCAAGTCGATGTTGGAGATGAAACTGTTGGCCTATTAGTCATGGTCAAACCTGATTTTAATAATTGATCAAACCTTGTCTCGATATGCGAATCAGTTTAGATATTTACTTACGATGTTTTGGATACCGATCAAAGATTGGATATCTACTCAGTTCAAGACCGAAGCTGTTTGCCACTCAAGATTGTATTTCCTTAAAGCAATGTAATTTTTATTTTTATTGAGTCTAGAAATATATTGTACACCAAGTCGTTCTGGCAAATAGGCTATCCAAAATTGTTTTTCAAAACTGACCTATCTTTCTAAAATGACCTATGTTTTTGAAAAACATCTATTTTACAAAAAGCTTCTGAAGGATTTTCAAAAAGCCAAAAATTATTTTTTACAAAATCAACTAACGAAACCCTGACAGAACTCGGCCAGAGTTTGGCCAAGTTGAACGCTATGTGAACATTTGATTTTGAACTTTGTCTCCTTTCAGTTGCGGTTGGTTACAAAGAGTTCTGTCTGAATTATGTCCTAATTCTGTCAGAGTTCTGCCGTTGGAAAAACTATAAATAGAGAAGAATTCTGATCATTTTAACACACCAATTCACTTTCATCTCTTCTCTTCTAAAGCTTAAATTTCTTCCGAAGTGTTCAAAAAGCTTCCATTTTTAAATCCTAAGCCAGTTACAATCCTCTAGTCGATTTGCCAGTGCTGTACGGTCTAGAAGTTTCAGAGCGATTGTAATCAGAGGCTTGATTGAAGATACACTCTTCACAATTGAAGTTGGTCGAGTTCTTCGTATCAAAGCTCGCGTCTATAGAAGTTGCAAGGACTTCGTATGAAAACTTGTAGGATTTTCCAATAGTGGATTCAACTGGAAGCTAGAGTTCTTTCGACTGGACTAGTCCTCACAAGAGGAAAACAGTATAATTCTCTGTGTTTGTGTTTTCCTTCTGATCACTCTTTTTCGTTAATGTTATTTATTTTATGATTATTATTATATCTATGATCTAACTGCTAACTAGTTTTTTAATTAGCAATATTCCGTTGCCTACTGTATTTATCCCCCTCTAGAGTATTCTGCTTTACGATTTCTTTACTACAATTGGTATCAGAGCGGGTTATACAGGTAAAGTAAGGTAAAATCGTAGCTTATTCTGTTATTCTTTAATTGTTATATAGATCACAGTATTACACATGGCAATTGTGAAATTTACAAGTGAAGGCCAAGCCACAAACAGACCTCCACTGTTTGACGGCACAAACTACACTTATTGGAAAACACGTATGAGTTTCTTCCTAAAATCTCTTAATTTTGACTTATGGTCGGTAGTTATTGATTGCTACAAAAAGCCTCCTCTTATTAATGTTGATGGAGTTTTTGTTGAAAAACCCCATGACAAATATACAGAGGATGAAAAAAAAGGCCATTTTTGACGCACGTGCTATTAATGCTTTATTTTGTGCTTTAGACAGAACTGAATTAAACAGGGTATCTACATGCACAACATCAAATGAAGTGTGGAAACTTCTCGAAGTAACACATGAAGGAACAACACAAGTCATGGAGTCAAAGATCAGCAGACTTACTCAGGAGTACGAGGCATTCAAAATGAAGCCAAGTAAATCAGTCACTCAGATGTTTACGAGATTCTTGGATATTGTAAATCCTTTGTCTTTATTAGGCAAGGAATACAGTAACCATGAAAAGATTCGCAAACTTCTACGAGCTCTCACAAAGAACTGGATTCCAAAGGCTACATCAATCATTGAAGGAAACGACCTTTCAACAATGTCTCTGGAAACACTCATGGGTAAGATACTCACTCACGAGTTAGAACTTCAAGACTTTGAAGATGCTACACCAAAGGAGAAGTCAGAAAAGTCGATCGCTCTTAAGGCTCAACATAGAAGAACTGTCGAAGATGATTATGACGACAGTGACTCTGACTCTGAAGATCAAGCTCTTCTGGTAAGAAAATTCAAGAAGTTCCTGAGATTAACGGAAGAACAAAAGATAGCAACAACAACAACAACGAGAAAGATCCTATTTGCTACGGATGCAAGAAGAAAGGACACATGAAGAAAGATTGTCCAATAACATCATCATCAACAAGAAAAAGTAGCAAATATGACAAAGGCTTCCTGAAGAAGTCTACATCAAGGAAGTACGCCAACACAAGCATATGACATGAAAGCGAAGCCAGCGATTCAGAAGACGAACAATCAGATGACGCTGCAAATGTATGCTTGATGGCTTACGATCAGGTAATCACTAATCCTCTATTTTATCCTTATGATGATTTCACCATTAAGCAACTAGGAGAGGCTTTCAGTGACCTGTTAAATGATTACAAGAAACTGCGTAGTAAATATGAAACCTCTAAGAAGGTACTCAAAAAGTACAAAGGTGAAATAGGAAGACTTACCGACCAACAAGATCATGTTAGAAATAATGACTCTTCAATTGAGTTTGGTGAGCTTTCATCTATTAAGTTGTTGTTACACGAGACTATTAAGTTATCCAAAGAAAAAGGCCAAACTATCATCCAGGTAAAGGAAGACCTATCTAAGGAGAGAAAGAGTCTCTAGTGTATACAAGTCAGAATAGAAACACTTATATCTGACTACACTAGATTAAATGATACCTCCAAAAAGTTGGAAATTAGTTTAGAAAAATGCCTGAAGTTGCTGCTTCCTATTCTAACACATGTCAATTACCGAATCATCGGAACACACCCAAACCAAACACTGTCAGACCAAACCATACCAAACCTATGCCCAAGAAGACTAATAAGCATGCATTCTTCTATACTAGAAAACCAAAACCTACCAATCATGCACCTCACACAACTTTCAACACTCAACATGCAAAATATCATTATTGTGGCCTCATTGGTCATATATCCTCTGCATGTAGAATCAGAAAGTTAGTAGATTTAAATATTTATGCATAGATACCAAAAACTAACCAGTAAGGACCCTACAAGAAATGGGTACCAAGAGTTTCATCTGTAAATTGTTTTGTAGGTGGGTCGCCCTTCACATGCTAGAAGCAAATGGATCCTCGACAGCGGTTGCTCACGACACATGACCGGTGATGCTTCATTATTCGTAACACTGTCGAAGAAGAATAAAAAAGGATACGTCTTCTTCGATAATAATTTAAGAGGGTACATATTATCGGTGACTTTAGTAAGGCTCCCTATCCTGTGATTAAAGATGTCTGTCTAGTTACCGAGTTAAAACATAATCTGCTCAGCATAAGCTATTTAGCTGATCACGGTTATGGCATTAACTTCGTCAAAGACAAATGTACTATAGTTGATAGTTCAACTGGTAATACTATCTTTGAAGGTATCAGGGAAGGCAACATATATGTTTTCTATCTGTTAGAAGATGCTAACAAAGCAGGTAGATGTTTGATGGCCAAAAGCATTGAGAGTTAACTATGGCATATGAGACTCGGTCATGCAAACATAGATACAATTTCAAAACTATCTACAAAGAATTTGGTATGCGGCTTACAGGACACATCTTTCAAGAAGGATACGGTATGCAGTAAATGTGAAAAGAACAAAGCTACATGATCCGTATTTAAATCCAAGAACGCTGTAAGTACCACTAGACCTCTACAATTGTTGCATAAGGACTTATTTGGACCAAGTAGAAATGTTAGTCTAGGTGGTAAGTTATATGCATTTGTCATTATAGATGATTTTTCTAGATATACATGGGTATATTTTCTTGCACGCAAGAACGATGCATTATCAGAATTCATCACCTTTTGTAAGAAAGTACAGAATAAAAAAGGGTTCATGATTACTTACATTCGTAGTGATCATGGCAGCGAATTTGAGAAAGCAGAGTTCAAGCAATTTTTGTGACAAACACGGTTATTTGCATGAATTCTCTTGCCCTAGGACTCCACAACAAAATAGAGTTGTGCAACGTAAGAACAGGACTCTATCTGAAATGGCTAGAGTAATGTTAAACCAGTTAAGTCTATCCAGATACTTTTGGGCTGAAGCTGTCAATACAGCGTGCTATATTCTCAATAGGGTTCTAATTCGACCTATATCGAAGAAGTCTCCCTATGAACTATGGTTTGATAGAACACCCACTGTTTCATATTTCAATATTTTTTGGTTGTAAATGCTTTATTCTTAATACTAAAGACAATCTGAGTAAATTTGATGAAAAGACCGATGAAGGTATATTTTTAGGTTATGCAGCAAAAAGCAAAGGGTACAAAGTCTTCAACAAAAAAACCATGATCATCAAAGAATCAATTAATGTCAAGTTTGATGAGCTACATCAACACTTAGACGATGACGATAATGAAGACATAATCATACCAAGTACAGCTACTACAGAACCTTCATACAAAGATGCAGAACATTTAAACAAAGAAGCCAGAACCAGCAATCCTGAGGATACGCCAAAAGAGATGAGATTCATGACAGATCATCTGAACGACTTGGTAATTGGTGAGATTACTAAGGGTGTAAGTACTCATTCATCTTGTAAAGATATAGCGTCTTGTGTTGCCTCTATTTCACAGCTTGAACCCAAGAATATTGAAGAAGCATGTAGTAATAATTTTTGGTTAGATGCTGTGCAAAAGAAATTAAACCAATTCGAACGGAATCAAGTTTGGGAACTTGTTTCCAAGCCCATTGATCATTCGGTCATTGGCACCCGTTAGGTATTTCGAAACTAACTGAACAAGAATGGTTTAGTGAATCGTAATAAGGCTCGACTCGTAGCTCAAAGATACAATCAAGAAGAAGGTATCGACTACGATGAGACTTATGCCCCAGTTGCGAGATTAGAATCCATTCGCATGTTATGTACATTTGCATATTTTCATAATTTCAAGTTATTTGAAATGGATTTCAAAAGCGCATTTTTAAATGGTTTTATAAAAGAAGAAGTTTATGTGGCTCAACCTTTCGGTTTTACTGATTTTAAATATCATGATTATGTCTTCAAGTTGAAGAAAGCCTTATATGGTTTGAAACAAGCCCCTCGTGCTTGGTACGATCGTCTAAGTTGTTTTCTACTTGACAACGATTTTTCAAAGGGAAAGGTTGACACTATATTATTTATAAAATATCTGAATAACGACATTCTTTTGATTCAAGTCTATGTAGATGATATTATTTTTGGATCTACTGATGAATCTTTTTGTCAAGAATTTTCAAAGTGTATGCAGAATGAGTTTGAGATGAGCATGATGGGAGAGCTGAAATTCTTTCTCGGACTGCAAATCAAACAAACCAACAATGGGACGTTCATAAATCAAGCAAAGTACACAAATGATCTATTAAAGAAGTTCGATCTGGAAGCAGTCAAGCCACTTAGTACTCTAATGGCAACTTCAACCAAGCTTGATATTGATGAACAAGGCAAACCCGTTGACATACGTAAGTATCGAGGTATGATCGGTAGCTTACTATATTTAACTGCTAGTCGACCAGACATTATGTTTAGTGTTTGCTTGTGTGCACGTTTTCAAGCCAATCCTAAGGAATCACATATGTGCGCAGTTAAGTGTATCTTCTGATACCTTAAAGACACTTCTGTCTGCTTATGGTATCCCAAAACCACGTTATTTGACCTAACAGATTATTCTGATGCCGATTTTGCCAGATGCAAAGTAGATCGAAAAAGTACCAGCGGCATATGTCATTTCCTAAGAAAAGCTCTAGTCTCTAGGTTTAGCAAAAAGTAAAATTCTGTCGCATTATCAACAATCGAGGCTGAGTATATTGCCCCAGGACGTTGTTGTGCACAATTTTTTGGATGAAGCAAACTTTAGAAAACTACGGATTGCATTTCACATACATACCCATTTTCAGTGATAATACTAGTTCTATTAATTTGACTAAGAATCCAGTATGTCATTCTCGTACTAAGCATGTCGAGACTCGACATCATTTTCTTAGAGATCATCTACAAAATGGAGATATAGACCTTGTATACATAGACACACAGAATCAATTGGCTGACATACTCACAAAACCTCTAGCGGAAGATCGTTTCAATTATTTACGTCGAGAATTAGGAATTTTAGATGTCAATAATATTAATTAATTTTGTTTTATTAATTAATTTATTTAATACTGAAAAGCTGTTTTCGAGACAAGCCTAAAAAGAGCCTGTCTGTCCCCACGACTATGGTCGAAGCGAAACGGTATTTAAGAGTTTTTCGGTGAACCTCCATTAGCTGGGATAGTACTCCTATAGCTAATCTGAAACAGATGCTGAGTAAAGAATATTAATTTATAAAATAATATTAATTATATTATTTGATATTTAAAATTACTAAACTTTGAATTAAATATTTGAAGTGAATTGATAAAAAAGATGTGGCCCACAAATTTTTTTATATTGCCAGGAGAACCTTTGGCGAATTCGGCCCGAGTTCTGTCCGAATTCGGCCAGAGTTCGACTGGGTGTATATATATTTCAGTCAAAATCGGAGGCCCCCATCTTCTTCATCCCTTCCAAAACCACATCATAGCAGCAACAGTCACCCAAAAACCCTAGTTCTTCTCCACCTTCCTTCTTCTAATCTACGTGGAGATCTTCGTCCAAAATTTGGATTCGTGCGGAGAATCGCGTCCTCTACAACATACTTGATTCTCAGAAGGTATAATTCCTTCTCTCCTCCACTTTCAAATTATTAGGGTTTCTAGTTTTTGGTAGAGAATGCCTAAGGGATTCAATCCTTTCAAGAGGAAGAAGACCCATGCCAGTGAAGAGGCATCGTCTTCTGATCTGCATACAAATTTTCTCTTTTCTCCGGTCCAATCGGATAACGGTGCATCGGATGAGTTTTATTTCAAAACTCCCGACCAAGCATTACTTTGGTATGCCGACTTCATTAAGCGTACTATATGTACCGGATGTCCAATCAACTGGACTGTATTTCCTGACCACCATCCTTATATTGCGGCATTAGGGTTACATCACTTTGCTACTTTACAATTCCCTACAACTACTAATGCCAATAGACTATTTTACTATAATTTTGTGTTACACACTTTTACCGCGAGAACTTGTGTCGGCGGGATAGATATCGAGTTCAATAATGAATCGCTAGCGAAAAACCTTGGTCTTCCAAACGAAGGTGCCCCGCTCGATGACATCACTGACTTCATTTTTTCTGCGAGGGTACGACTCTCGTTAGTTTTAAGAGTGAGCTTTGTGCGACCCCACTTGCTCGTCCTGAAAAGTTCAAGGCCAATAACTTAAACTTGTTTAACTACGAATTACATCGCCTCATCTATTCTATACTACTTCCAAAATCCACTTCAAAAGATGAATTTATTGTACTTGAGCTTTCTGCTTTATATCACATTCTAAAGGGGATTCCTTTTTCTGCCCCTAAGACTATCATTCAGATGATGGGTAGATATCGCTAAAGAGACCGTAACCTCTCTTATGCGATGATCATCCCACGCATCTTTCAGAGATTTAATATTAATTTATCCACTTTTGCTCTGGACCCTGAGCCCAAGTTCCTCAAACTTTCTCGTCGCAGTATTGCCACTGCTCCTCCACCTCCTGCACCTGCTCCTACTGCACCTGCTCCTGCTGCACCTGGTCCTCCTCAGTCTTACCCTATGACCTTTGAGGGTAATCACCAGCATCTATCAGATCTGCAGATATTCTTCGTTGACACTTTCAAGGAATATTAGTTCCATGATGTGACTCGGTTCCAGGCTATTGCCAACTCCTTTGCCGATCTTCGATTTGCACAAACGGGTCACTCTGCTAGTTTCTTCCTCGAGACCCTTATGTATCTGGCTACCGCATTGATGATGAGGCGGTCTACTCTCTGTTCCAGCCAGGGAATGCATACGATTGGTATCGCACTTCTAGTGCTACTCCACATACTTCTGGAACTGGTCCATCTGGACGTACTGGCACTACAGCCGATGATGATGAGGATAAGGATGATTTTTGAGTCGTTACTTTTTGAGACTGATGACTTTGTCTTATGTTTACTTAGAAATTCTCCGACATTCTAAGATAGTATCAATACTCTTTTTTTATTTGGATATGACATTTGGATGGACATATTTTTTTGACTTAGTTTAGCATATGACTCAGTTTAGTTTATTGTTCAGCACTTTATTTATTTCAACTTTATTATAGTATTATCTTTTTTTATGCTTCCATATACACTGCCTTGGACAAATACCATGCCTGTGTTGTTTATACCATATCTGTTTATCTTATTTTTCTGTTTATGTTTATACCATGCCTGTATTGAATGTCTTTATTCATATTTTTTTGTGTTTCTTCACTGCTTGTTACTTATGCATTTATTGTGGGGGAGCTTTCTCTTTGCAATTATTTTGCTAAGTGACAACGGGGAGAAATAAGTTCTAACATCTTCATGGATCCAGGTTATGAACAATTTTTAAATTTTATATCTGTACACTTTTGAATTGATCAAAGACCAAAGATGTTATATCGGTCAAGGTTTATCAATTATCAAAATAGGGAAGATTGTTAGCCCATTGGTCATGGTCAAACATGATTTTAATAATTGATCAGACTCTGTCTCGATATACGAATCAATTCAGTTGTTTACTTACGACGTTTTGGACACTGATCAAAGATTGGATATCTACTCAGTTCAAGACCGAAGCTGTTTGCCACTCAAGATTGTATTTCCTTAAAGCAATATAATTTTCATTTTTATTGAGTCTAGGAATACATTGTACACCAAGTCGTACAGGCAAATAGGCTATCCGAAATCGTTTTTCAAAACTGACCTATCTTTCTAAAATGACCTATATTTTTGAAAAATATCTATTTTACAAAAAGCTTCTGAAGGATTTTCAAAAAGCCAAAAATTATTTTTCACAAAATCAACTGACCAAACCCTGACAAAACTCGGCCAGAGTTCGGCCAGAGTTCGGCCAAGTTGAACGTTATGTGAACATTTGATTTTGAACTTGGTCTCCCTTTAGTTGCGGTTGGTTACAAAGAGTTCTGTCCGAATTTTGCCCGAATTCTGTCAGAGTTCTGCCTTTGGAAAAACCATAAATAGAGAAGGATTCTGATCATTTCAACACACAAATTCACTTTCATCTCTTCTCTTATAAAGCTTACGTTTCTTCCAAAGAGTTCAAAAAGCTTCCATTTTCAAATCCCAAGCCAGTTACAATCCTCTAATCGATTTGCCAGTGCGGTACGGTCTAGAAGTTTCAGAGCGATTATAATCAGAGGCTTGATTGAAGGTACACTCTTCATAATTAAAGTTGGTCGTGTTCTTCGTATCAAAGCTTGCGTCTGTAGAAGTTACATGGACTTCGTATGAAAACTTGCAGGATTTTTCAATAGTGGATTCAACTGGAAGCTAGAGTTCTTTCTACTAGACTAGTCCTCACAAGAGGGAAACCAGTATAAATCTCTGTGTTTGTATTTGCCTTCTGGTCACTCTTTTTTATAACAGTTATTTATTTTGTGATTATTATTATATCTGCGATCTAACTGCTAACTAGTTCTTTAATTAGCAATATTCCGCTGCCTACTCTATTCACCCCCCTCTAGAGTATTCTGCTTTACAATTTTGTTCCTACAGAAACTTCCCCAAAACCAATATTCGTCAGCAAAAGCCTTCCTGAAGCGGATAAACAAGAACTGATCCAAATCATTAAGGAATACATTGATGTATTTGCTTGGAGCTATGAAGACATGCCGGGATTAGATCCTCAGATTGCTTTCTCTTTGCAATTATTTTGCTAAGTGACAACGGGGAGAAATAAGTTCTAACATCTTCATGGATCCAGGTTATGAACAATTTTTAAATTTTATATCTGTACACTTTTGAATTGATCAAAGACCAAAGATGTTATATCGGTCAAGGTTTATCAATTATCAAAATAGAAAAGATTGTTGGCCCATTGGTCATGGTCAAACATGATTTTAATAATTGATCAGACTCTGTCTCGATATACGAATCAATTCAGTTGTTTACTTACGACGTTTTGGACACTGATCAAAGATTGGATATCTACTCAGTTCAAGACCGAAGCTGTTTGCCACTCAAGATTGTATTTCCTTAAAGCAATGTAATTTTCATTTTTATTGAGTCTAGGAATACATTGTACACCAAGTCGTACAGGCAAATAGGCTATCCGAAATCGTTTTTCAAAACTGACCTATCTTTCTAAAATGACCTATGTTTTTGAAAAATATCTATTTTACAAAAAGCTTCTGAAGAATTTTCAAAAAGCCAAAAATTATTTTTCACAAAATCAACTGACCAAACCCTGACAAAACTCGGCCAGAGTTCGGCCAAGTTGAACGTTATGTGAACATTTGATTTTGAACTTGGTCTCCCTTTAGTTGCGGTTGGTTACAAAGAGTTCTGTCCGAATTTTGCCCGAATTTTGTCAGAGTTCTGCCTTTGGAAAAACCATAAATAGAGAAGGATTCTGATCATTTCAACACACAAATTCACTTTCATCTCTTCTCTTATAAAGCTTACGTTTCTTCCAAAGAGTTCAAAAAGCTTCCATTTTCAAATCCCAAGCCAGTTACAATCCTCTAGTCGATTTGCCAGTGCGGTACGGTCTAGAAGTTTCAGAGCGATTATAATCAGAGGCTTGATTGAAGGTACACTCTTCATAATTAAAGTTGGTCGTGTTCTTCGTATCAAAGCTTGCGTCTGTAGAAGTTACATGGACTTCGTATGAAAACTTGCAGGATTTTTCAATAGTGGATTCAACTGGAAGCTAGAGTTCTTTCTACTAGACTAGTCCTCACAAGAGGGAAACCAGTATAAATCTCTGTGTTTGTATTTGCCTTCTGGTCACTCTTTTTTATTACAGCTATTTATTTTGTGATTATTATTATATCTGCGATCTAACTGCTAACTAGTTCTTTAATTAGCAATATTCTGCTGCCTACTCTATTCACCCCCCTCTAGAGTATTCTGCTTTACAATTTTGTTCCTACAGAAACTTCCCCAAAACCAATATTCGTCAGCAAAAGCCTCCCTGAAGCGGATAAACAAGAACTGATCCAAATCATTAAGGAATACATTGATGTATTTGCTTGGAGCTATGAAGACATGCCGGGATTAGATCCTCAGATTGCTACCCATAAACTCAACATTCTGCCGAATACAAGGCCAATCAAGCAACAACTGTGTCAATTTCGACCTGACATGATGGATGGCATAGAAGCCGAAGTCAAGAAACTCATCGCCTGTGGCTTCATCAGAGAAGAACAACATCCGAACTGGGTGGCTAATATCGTCCCAGTTTTGAAGAAAATAGGGAAGGTCCGAGTCTGCATCGACTTTAGAGACCTTAATGAAGCTTGTCCCAAAGACAAATTGCCTCTTCCAATCACTGATGTCATGATCGACAATACTTGCAGATTTGAACGAATATCATTTGTGGATAAATTTTTTGGATATAATCAAATCAAGATGCATCCAGAAGATGAGAAACATACATCTTTTCGTACTCCTCTTGGAGTTTATTGCTATACTGTCTTGCCGTTTGGTCTCAAAATTGCTGGTGTAACTTACCAACGGGGCCATGAGTACTATTTTTTGTGATCATTTTTGAAAGACAGTTGAATACTATGTAGACGATATTACTGTCAAAAGTCGTCTAAAAGAAGACCACATTCAAGACTTGAGAACTATACTCGATCTAATGCGCCCTCATCAACTCAAGATGAATCCTACCAAGTCATTCATGGGAGTCTCTAGTGGTAATTTTTTTGGATTTGTTATTACCCCTAAAGGTATACACGTTGACCCTGAGAAAATAAAAAAACATTCAAGAGATGAGTCCTCCACGCAACCTAAAAGAGCTACGAGGATTTCGGGGACGGCTTGCATACATCAGGAGATTCATCTCAAATCTCTCTGGACGCTGTAGACCGTTCACTCAACTCATGAAGAAAGGTGTGTCTTTTATTTGGACTAAAGAATGTCAACAAGTATTTGAAAACATAAAGCAGTACTTAATGAACCCTACAGTTCTAGTGCCTCTAGTCTCAGGAATACACTTCCTCATATATGTTCGAGCAATGGACCATTCACTAGGTGCTTTATTAGCTCAGAAGAATAAATAAGGTCATAAACAGGCTATCTATTATCTTAGCCGTACGATGATTGGAGCTGAACATCGATACACCCCAGAAAAAAAGAATGTCTAGCTTTGATGTTTGTTGTTCAAAAGATGAGACATTATATCACTGGCCAAACTATTCATGTTATTTCTAGAGTAAACCCTCTCTATGTCTTGATGAAGAAGCCAAGTATCCTCAATTCCAAGCTTGCAATATGGGCCATATTGTTTCCACAATATGATATGGTTTATGTTTCTCAAAAATCTGTTAAAGGTCAAGATCTTGTTGACTTTCTGGTAGCTCATCCAATTCCTGAAACGTCTAAACTCTATGACGAGATTTCAGACGAAACTTTAGAATCTAACATGATTTCAGAAGAAATTCTTACATGGCGTCTACTCTTTGATGGTGCATCCAAAATTGGACCAAAAGGTGTTATTGTCGCTGGAGTTGGAATCGTCCTCGTCTCACCAGAAGGGTTGGCTATTCAAATTGTTTATTCTTTAGATGAGTCATATTCCAATAATGTGGCTGAATACAACGCTCCGCTCATTGGTCTCTAATTGGTTAACAATTAGATATTTAATATCTTGAAGTATATGGAGATTCTAAACTGATTGTTAACCAAGTTAGAGGCACATATGAAGTTCGGCACCAAGATCTTATCCCATACCATGAAGCAGCAATTAAGCTGGCTGCATCGTTCAAGGGTTTCTTTATTAAACATGTATGTCGGGCATGCAATACGGAGGCTGATGCATTGGCTAATCTAGCAGCTGTATTAGCAATCCCAGAGAAAAGGCAACAGATGATTGTCGTCACTAATAGAGAGTTATTTTGCATTGAGAAAAATTTAAATATTGACTTCAACAATTCAACTGAAACCAATATCGTTAGTGAAGATTAGAGTGCTCCTTTCATTGACTTCGCGGTACATGATATTTTACCTGAAGATTTTAAAGAAGCTGCAACATTCGGTTTTATTATAATCATACTTGTAAGACCCTTTATCGAAGAACATTTGATGGTCTACTATTACGCTGTCTTGCGGGAGATGAAGCAAAACAAATACTACATGAAGCCCACAATGGGGTATGTGGTGCACATTAGCTTTGTCCTAAGTTATAAGATCGTATCCGGTGTATGGGCTATTATTGGCCCACTATGATATTAGATGCCATTGAATATGCAAGAAAATGTCGAGCCTGTCAAATTTATGCAGATTTCATCCATAAACCGTAGGTATTCCTTCATCCGACTGCTACATCATGGCCCTTTGAAGCTTGGGGTATTGATGTCATTGGTCCTATCAATCCACCGTCATCTAGAGGACACCGATTTATACTAGCTGTAACCGATTACTTCTCGAAATAGGCAGAAGTCATACCTTTATCCGAAGTCAAGACTAGCAATGTCATCAACTTTATCAAACATCATGCGATATTCAGATTAGGCATTCCTCGACGAATCATTCATAATAATGGACCACAATTCATCAGTCAAAAGTTTACTCGATTTTGCATGGATAACAGAATCAACAATGTTGCTTCCACGGCCTACAATCCTACAGCGAACGATTTGGCTGAAGCATTTAACAAAACTATCATCAAGCTTCTCAAGAAATTTGTTTCTACCAATAAAAGAAATTAGAGTAAAAAGCTTAGAGAATGTCTATGGGCTTATCCTACTACTATACGTACTCCAACTGGTTGCACACCATTCTCCTTGGTGTATGGTTGCGAGGCTGTCCTACTATTAGAAATTCAAATCCCCTCCTTAAGGATTGTAATTTCCAATGCACTCAAAACAGAAAATAATGATCGTCTTCGACTTCAGGAGCTTGAAGTGCTTGGCGAGAAACGGCTCCTAGCTTAACAACATATTGTGCTATACCAAGCCCGTCTATCAAAACCTTTCAACCGTAAAGTCAAAATACGAGCATTTTAAAAAGGAGAACTAGTTCTAACCGTCAGACGTCCTATTACTATGACGCGCATCAGTAAAGGAAAATTCGAAGCAAAGTAGGAATGACCCTACATTGTAAGCAAAGTTTTCTC
This sequence comes from Iris pallida, assembly GCA_029216955.1. NCBI lineage: Eukaryota > Viridiplantae > Streptophyta > Magnoliopsida > Asparagales > Iridaceae > Iris > Iris pallida. Next base: position 12,391,200 of record JANAVB010041814.1, read on the forward strand.
AAAAGGAGCTTATCAATTGACTGGTATGGATGGTCGAGTCGCCATGATGCCTATCAATGGTAAATTTCTCAAGAAATACTATGTATAAAAAAACACATCAGCACAAAAACCAGAATGTAAATAAAATTCTTTTTATTTGCAATAGTTCAAACAGAAAGAAATACATAAAATCAACGAGGACCAGAGCCCTCCTGATCGAAGACAAATTTTGCAAGAAGCTCGAATACATTATTGTTGGATGACACCAACAATTCACACACGACATTCCTCAGAGCTTCTTCTTCGGCAGTGCTACCAGGTTCCACCAGTTTGGCAAGAATGTCCTGCTTCTGTTCAGGAACAACTGAGCTTTCTCCCAATTCTGGCTGGATAGGCGGTAAAGGCTCGTCAGAAGAAGTGTCGGTAGCAGCATCGATCTTCGGGATGATCTCAGCCTTCTTAGGTACATCTTCGAAAAACATTTGCAATGAAGGAATAGGTGTGGATAATATTCTCCAAAAAGATTCGCACTATTTGTAGACTGAAAGGCCAAAACAGTCTATCACGGGAACCGAAGCGACGTTTCCTCAAAAAGACATGTTCGTTTATTCATCTACTTTTATCTCTTGAAGAGGTCTTCATTTATTGTCTGTCTCGAGAACCGAAGTGACCTTTCCTCTAAAAGGCATGCTTATTCATTCATCAATCTTATCGTCTTTATTCACCTCATGAATGAACCTACATTTATTATCGTTTATTTACTATTTCGTAAATAAAGCCACAAATAATAAATACTCAAAATCTCCAGTGGAGTCCATCCAAATCATCAATTTTGTCTTTTGAAACCCAGCTGTTTTAAAAGGTATCTTATCTTTATGATAAATCCGTAGTATCACAGATATCATCTTTTTAGACATAATATCCTGTCTTTGAGTCCCAGCTGACTTGAAGATCAGCAATAGAAAAATGAGTTCAAGTCCACATTACCTCTGGATTCTATTTTCTATATCATCACATCAAATCAAGTCATGAAAGAGAGAAAAATCATTCCTTATTCCTTTTTAAAAACATAGATACATCTTAATGAAAATCTATTACATCTCGGATTTTCATTCTAAATATAACAAATGGAGGTCTATTACATCTTTGGATCTTCTTGTTTGTGCCAGTTCCGTGTCGACTCGACCTGAATGTCACTCCTGTTTTCCATTATACGTATTTTTGTATGCGTATACGAGATTTTTGGTATTTATCAGGTGGACCGTTATTAGACTTGTTTTGATTAGCCTAGTCTTGGTTTAATCTTGACTTGGTTTATTTGATTGGTTTGGTTCAATTTGACTTGGTTTGGCTTGGCTTAGTTTGGTTTGAGATGGAGAGGGTTGATATATAACCCAACTCCTTCTCTCTCTCTCTCTCCTCATTCATTTCTACATTTACTTCTTCATCTTCTTCATTTACTCCTCCCACCTACCAAGTCTTAGGCAAGTGCAACTTGCTTCATGATGGATCTTCCATTTTATTATTCTATCTTCTTCTCTACATGATTCTAAGCATCTTTAGGACTTGGAGTTTTTGGTTTGGACGGATGGATTTTTGTAGATCTAAGTTTGAAGATTTTTTTGGTTTTCTTGGGTTTTGATCTACCAAAGTTAATTATTTTCAAGTTTTGGTTGTTGTATGTTGTAGAGAATTAGATTTTACTCAAAATAAACCTTTGAAAAGTTAGATTTCGACTTGTTTTGAGAAAGTTATGGCCAAAATAAGATTTGGACATTTTTTAGTTCATCTGTCCTGAATCTGGCAGGGACGATGAATAGTGCAGCATAGTGCAGACTGCCGTATAGTGTAGACTACCGTATAGTACAGGTGTCGCATAGTACAGACTGCCAAATAGTGCCGCATGGTGATGCAGCCTGCCGTATAGTGTAGCCTGCCGTATAGTGTAGCCTATCGCATAGTACAGCCTGCCGTACAGTGCCGTATGGTGATGCAGCCTGCCGCATAGTGTAGCCTGCCGTATAGTACAGACTGCCGCATAGTGCCGCATGGGGATGCAGCCTGCCCTTAGTGCAGCCTGCCGCATAGTGCAGCCTGCCGCATAGTACAGCCTACCGCATAGTACCTCATGGTGATGCAGCCTGCCGCATAGTGCAGCCTGCCGCATAGTACATCCTGTCGCATAGTGTCGCAGGAGGCTGCATAGTACCGTAGAATGCTGCATAGTGCTGTAGGAGGCCGTATAGTGCCGCAGAAGGCTGCATATTGTCGCAGAATACCGCATAGTGCCTATTTTGGCTGTTTTTGGCTGTTTTATGTCCTATTTGGCTGAATTGTGGCCATAATTTCTTCCAACTCCCAATATGAAAGTTGTAGATATTTTTTTTGGCTTCAAGAATATATTACTAGCTATTTTTATGCAAGTTTCTCTCATTCATGATAATGTAAGGATATGACACGATAGTGGCCCGTTAAGGCGCACTCTTAACAAGTAACTGGATATGATGATTCTTGATAGTGACCCGTCGTGGTGCACTCTTGATAAATAACATGACATGATAGTGGCCCGTCGTGGCGCACTCTTGATAAGTAAACCTAATCATGATAATCTTGATACGCTGTTGTGACGGCTATCTTGACTTGCTAAATAACTCTTGTCTCAACACCGTGGGTTGTAGAAGCATGGAAAATATTAGAATAATGATCCATGCGGCTCTGAGTAAGAAGCTTATGCGGCTCACACAGGAGCGGCCCTATGCGGTTCAAAGAAGACTCTCAATCGCATGCGGCTCGGGAGCGTATGCGGTTCAGCAAGGCATATACGGCTCGATGGACGCCATGTGTGATCCTTTCCTACAGCTGGTCATTTGAATAGTGGCCTCATTTATTGCTCCAGCACGATTCACTGTGGCGGCCCTGACATAAAGTTTTATAGTGGCCTTGCCATAATGACTGACTCCTCGGGAAAAGAAGAAAATCTCTGACCAAATCCGTCAGAAGTCCCAGATTGCCACATGGCAATCAGTCATATGCGGCTCCCTGAGAACCCGTTCCATGCGGTTCGATACAACGCTAGCTCATGCGGCTCCCTGGGAACATATTCCCTGCGGCCCAATGCAACACCAGCTCATGTGGCTCACAAAGATTACGTATATGCGGCTCGATGAAGCAGTGTCCTATGCGGCTTACAAAGAGTATCTCTCTGCGGTTCGAGGATAGTCAATCCTATGCGGCTCTGACAGGACTCACAATTAAGACACGTGGCATGGGATCAATAAGAGATTTAACCGAATCTCAACAAATATATTTGACATCATCGTCATAATTACTGAGATCAGGGCATATCATTTATCATCAAGCTAATGGGACACGTGGCGAGCAATCAGACATTGGCATAATCAATCACGAGGATTTAAAGCAGCTAGCATTAATTGCTCATGAGATACGATGCTATCCGCATTAATGGCCGAGATTCACTGTAATCAGGATCAAGGGTTCAGATAGAATGAAGGAGCGCCGACATTCCAAACAGATAATCATTAGCAAACCCTAATGATAACCCCCCCACTCTTATAAATAGCCAGCATCATTCCCTTGAAAAAAAAAGGAGAGAGAGGAGAGGTCGGCAACAAAAGAATAAAAAAAAAGAAGAAGAGAGAGATCTACACAGAGAGAGCTCCCCCTTTCTTCTTGATAATCACAGAGAGAGAGAAGTTAGGAGAGCAATCCGAGGAGAGCAAGAAGAGCGTTTCTTCGTCAACGCCGAGCAGATCTTCCCCGAGCCAAGGCTACATACTGATCGTCCAAAGAGTAAGGCAGAGCGGCCGTCGCTTTCCTGAGCCTCTATCGTCACCCCCAGAATCAAAAATAAACAATCGTACTTAGTCTGTTGTACCTAGGCTTTCGTCCCTAGGCTTTCTTTGTACGAGCGAGTTTGTATTGTGAGTCTAAGTTCAGTCCTCCGATAATCGTTCTGTTCTTTTACAATCAATGGCAAACACGATGGCGACTCTGCTGGGGACTAACTTCTCCACGGCTGAGGAGTTGGTGACGCAATCAGATACAGCCAAACTTGGCTCCACACAAAAGAAGATGGTCGTCCGCTTCGACCAACAGGCGTTCGAAGAGATGCTCTCTGAAGGCAGCGCTGGCCCGGCCCAGAAGCGCACCCGCACAACGAAGGCCCGTAAAGAATGGAGACCGAAGTCATTTGCTCCTCCTCAAGCCCTCGATGGGATGCCCTCTGCTGCTCAAGACGGCGAGAAGGATTCTCCTGCGGTCCCACTTCAGATCATAGACAACTCTGCTGTCCCCAAGTCCGGTAGAAGAAAACATTATGATGCTGGACTTGCAAGGACAAAGAGGGACTCTACGCGGACCGAACCGCAGAAGAGTATTAGCCGCAATGAGAAAGCCCATGCGGCTACATCCGCCAACCGCATGAAGAAAACTCATGCGGCTACTTCTGTCAGCCGCATAACTTATGCGACTACAGTTCCCGACAGCATGGATGAGACTCATGCGGCCAGTAAAGTCAATCGTTTGCAGAAAACCCATGCGGCCACAGATGCCAACCGCATGCGGCCAGCCTGCACGGTCGTGACCCCTAACCGCATAAGAACTCGTTCGACGACAGGAGACAACCGCATGCAGACAGCCTGCACGGTTTCCGCTTCCAGCCGCATAGCATCTGCTCCAAGCTCCTCTCGATCAGTTTTCGACCGTCTCTCGTACGGTCCGAACCCTGATGACTCTCTGGATGATAAGCCAGACTCTGTGATGTTCAACTTGGACTCTTCCTATTATGCACCCACGAGTACTAGAAAGAAGAAGTCTAGGGCAGCGCGGGCTCATCAAGCCCAGACAGCTGCCCCAACCTCTGACTATCAGGGCGTCCCGCTGATTATCACACAGGCCTCTGATGGGAAGTTGTACAGAACTGCTCAAGTCCAATCCCCGGCGGCGAACGGACAGAGTGGTTCCTCTGACCTGCGTGAGGCGATCCTCCACAAGCACAAGGAAAGAGAAGGGGGCTCGGCGTGCAAAGAATCCTCACATAGACGTCACTGCACCCAGATCATCGTCAACTGCTGCTGCAACAACGCGGCAGTGACGGAAGATCGTCCGTCCGTCTTCCACAGACTACAGCACCCGAACTCAGAAGATGAGGCACCTCCTGTTGTCTCCTGCAATTCCGCTCAGAAGATCCCTGCCGAGGGGAGAGGGAAGAAGACAAGCATCTCCAGTCCAAAGATATCAGCCACTACAGCTAAGAAGTTATCGGCTAAACGGTTGCCCTCCACCGGAGTATACCAACACACCCGTTCGAAGACAAAATCTGCTGCAACAGGAGGCTCATCGTCCCCGACTCTGAGGGTCGTAGGAGCTGGGGGTAGTACTCCTCCGAACGTCCACAATAATCTAATGTTTCAAGGAGACGAACCCCGAGAAACAACCCTCCCATCGGGTACAACAGATGCTGATGTCCCCGAGGACATCCATGATTCTCTAGACGAAGCAAGCTCCGAAGCTGGGGGTAGTGTTCCCTCCGAGTCCGAACCTGAAGAGAACATCCCCACATATCCAGATGATTTCTCGATGCATGGGTATGACTCGGAGGGTACATCCTCCACCACCCCCTCAGTCACTCCTCATGTGAAGACGGTATTCATGACAGACAACAATCAAGGCGGTTCCAGCGATCGCCAGCACATCGACACGTTAGAGGCCATATTGCATGCCTTGGTCAAGTCTGTAGACGAGATCAAAGCAGGACTTCCTACTCTGCAGGGAGTGACACCTGGCCAGACAAGCACGGGTCCCGCAATCAACGTAGATTCAAATTCAGCGGCGCCAAACCAGGGCAATAATCCTCCCGAGATAACGGCCCCTACCGCGACAGATGAGGCCCGAGAAGTAAGAAGAGAAGTTCACGAGCTCCGAGCAATGTTCCATGCCCGAGAAAACTCTCAATACCTCAGAATACGGCAACCATATCCTGCTGAATGGAGGGATGTTCCCTTTCTGCCAAGATATAAGCCGTTCAATATCAACCCATATGATGGCAAGACTTCAGCAAGTCGATACATCACTTACTTTGAGGTCACTACCGACCATCTGTCCCATGATGACGCTATCCTCATGCGGCTATTCATTGGGACATTGGAAGGAGTCGCCTTCGATTGGTACCGTAACCTGCCAGACAATTGCATCCACTCCTTCGCTGGCTTCAAACGCTTGTTCTTGGAGAGGTTCTATGAGGTAGGACAGGACGTGACGATGTCTACCCTCATGGACGTCGTTCAAGGAGAGAAAGAACTGACGAGAAATTACATTGAGCGGTTTCGCCAAACCGCAGTGAAGTTACCATCTGGCAATCCGGACTCTTCTTTGATTGAAATTTGCCAAAAGAGACTACTTCCAACAATTAGTCTCTGGATGGGCGAAAGTCAGTTCAAGGATTGGAAGGCTTTTATCATCAGTGCTACAAGTGCTGAAGAACGATTGAAAAAGGCTCGCCAACTGGGGTTGCATATCTCGGAGGGAGAGAACAAGGGCAAGCGTCCCAACACCAGCAACGACAATGGGGGTAGCCCCTCCAACAACCGGGACAACAAAGGCAAGCAGGCTATGGTAACCGATACAGCCCAGAAGCCCGAGCCACAGCCAACAGACAAACAATGGCCTCAAATCACTTATTCCTTCGAAGACGGTCACGTCAAGCCTATCTTGGACATGCTTATACAAGGAGATAGGATTCAGCTTCCTCCACCAAGACGGGAGCCTCGGCCGGCTGATCTGGAGAACCCAAAGTTCTGCCATTACCATCGCTACGTCCACCATGCTACACACGACTGCTACCAACTGAAACGGTACATCCAAAACCTCATCGATTCGAACGCCCTGGCCATCGATTTCGAAGAGGTAACCGTGGCAGCCAACATGGTGTCCGTATAATTCGACAGCTTCCCTCCAACAGAGACTCAGGACGGGGTTATACCCATCCCTCTGGTAACAATGGAAATTGCTAATCTGCCGCCTGCTCGCGATCAAGCCACTGGTCTAATACCCCTCACCACATCACGAGGGGAAATCATGTGGGTCCATCCGGACCTAGTCCACGAGGTAACTCAGTCCTCTCCACCTTCTAAAAGGAAAAGTGAAAAAGTCAGATCCTGTCGAACTGCCTCGGCGGAAGAAGAGGAAGTCTCGGCCGTCACTACTCGATCCGGAACACAAGCCCAACCGGTGACCGAAAGCGCGACTGATGATCATCCGCCCACTACCAATGATGCTCCGGGATCGGCTCAGCCTTCGACGACCGACAAGCCTAGGCCGAAGGAGACTCGCTTCGACAAGTCCCTCCGGAAGGAGACACCTCAGGGGCTGGAGAGGCCCTACAACTTCGACATCTTAGCGCAATTAGCTAATACCCCGGCCAAATTGTCTTTATATGAACTCCTCAGGCTCTCAAAGGATATCCGTACGGCTTTAAGTGAGGCGCTCCAAAATGCCGACGCATACTTGGCTCAGGTCAACCTCACGGGCGATAACCAACCTGCAGAGCTCCAAGATAGTGCGTGTACGGGAGCAATGCCCAACATCGTCTTCTCTCCGCAAGATATGCTCATCAAAACTAACCTGCATGATCGTCCGCTATACTACACTGGATACATGGGCGACGTAAAGGTGGACCGAATGCATATTGATCTTGGGTCCTCTATAAGCATCATTCCGAAGGGTCTGCTACATCATCTTCGCATTCCGATGCATCGCCTGACACCTACAAGCACCGCCATTAGCGGTTTCAATTCGGGCAGGAGTTACCCAATAGGGAAGATCCGTTTGAAGTGTCAGATCGACGATCTCCAATCAGAAGTCACCTGTTATGTCATAGATGCTGACACTTCTTACAATATCCTTCTGGGGCGGCCTTGGATACACGATTACATGATCGTGCCTTCCACGCTACACCAGTGCTTCAAATATGTCGATAAGCACGGCTTCGTGAGGACAGAGTTTGCCGATATCGATCCCTTCAAGGGGGTCGAATCTTATTACTCAGACTCCTGTCTGTACGAAAAATCAAAGAAGCATCTGGTCAAAGAATATGTGCAAGCTCACAACAAGACGGCTACAGGATTAGAAGAACCTCTAACGATCCACCTTCAGGCTCGCAAACCGGGCAATTCCGTACCCCTTACGGCCACTCTGCGTAAAGACGCAATCAGTCTCTCCGCACAAGAAGAACAAATGAGAATCCGGCTGCCAAGGTCCGGCCAAGCGCCGAGACCCATAACAGGGCCACTTACCATCAGACTACCGAGAGTCGGTCAGCTCCAAACGGAGAAGTCCAATCCCTCTGACAGACAGCTCACAATACGCCTTTCCAAGAAGATTCTTCACCCCGATGCGAGGTCTGACACTTCTAGCGAACCAGCCACCCCTCGCCTCACATCAAGTACCAAACTGGGGGTTGCTAGTTTACCAACAACTCTACGATCTGCTCCGCCAGTTGAGCCTCTGAAGATCAAGCTGACTAGGTCGTCCTCTCAGTCTTCATTTATACAGGGGGTGGTCGAAGAAGAACCAGAATTGGCCAAGTATGTGGCTGCCCACTCCGATACCCCTTCCGCAGATGTTATAATCCCTCTAGAAAAGATACCTTACTTCATCAATAAAGGGTTATCTTTGAACTACACCGAGCTCAATAAGCTATGTACAATGTATGCTATGGAACACGGTATAGGAACTCACCTACATACACAGGTGACAAACGTGTACACCGCCATCCGACTTACTCCAGTAGAAGACACTTACCGAATAGTCAAGGGAGGGGACCACCCGATAATCTTCGGCCGGACGAACAATCCATATCCCCCCTCTATGGAAGAAGTCGATTTCGGGTCAGATGTCGGAAGACTGCCTCTGTATCTCTATAGCCCTCAATCCAAATATCTCATGCAGAAATAGGGGTATGATCTAGAGACAACGCCAGGACTGAACTACGGCACTGGACGACGATTACCTTTGAAGACGTCAGCCCCGGCGGGCAAACCACGGAACTACTATAACAAAACCCGATGCGGTTTAGGGTATGTAATGCCTACTACGACCCCTGAAAGCTCAGATGAAGAATGCGACTGGCAGTCACATTCAACCGGATCACCAACTTCTGACTCAGATACCAGCATCGAAGATGTGTTCAGACAAGTCATGTCAGTCAACATGGCATTCACCGACGCTTACGAGGAAGACGAAGACATCCCCGAAATCCTTGAGATAGAACCATGGGCCCAGCAATTAGACGCACAATGGGAAAAGTGGTTCGAACTGAGAGAACCTCCCACCGAAGATGAGGTCATACAAGTGGATCTCGGCAGCGAATCTTCTCCAAAACCGATCTTTATCAGTAAAAGCCTAACTGACGAAGAACGAGAATCACTGTTAGTACTCGTCAGAGAATATATCGACGTATTCGTGTGGAGTTACGAAGACATGCCGGGGCTAGACCCCGATATCGCTCTTCACAAACTCAACATACGGCCAGATGCAAAGCCAGTCAAGCAGCAACAACGACGCTTCCGTCCAAGCATCATGGACGCAATTGAAGCCGAAGTCAACAAGCTAATAGCCAGCGGCTTCATTCATGAAGAGCAACATCCTGACTGGGTCGCCAACATAGTGCCGGTCCTTAAGAAAAATAGGAAGATCCGAATCTGCATCGACTTCCGTAATCTGAATGAGGCATGTCCGAAGGACGAGTTTCCCCTCCCTATCACAGACATCATGATCGACAACACATGCGGCTTTGAACGTATGTCATTCATGGATGGATTCTCGGGGTATAATCAAATCAAGATGTCTCCCGACGACGAAAAGCACACATCATTCCGAACGTCGATTGGTACATACTGCTACACAGTCATGCCATTCGGTCTGAAGAATGCTGGCGCTACATATCAGCGGGCCATGAGTATCATTTTCCGAGAATATTTACGCAAAACAGTAGAATGCTATGTCGACGACATCGTCGTCAAGAGTCGCCATAAGGAAGATCATCTGCAAGACCTGAGAACGGTATTCGACCTAATGAGAGCCCACAACCAGAAGATGAACCCTACGAAATCATTCTTGGGCATATCCAGCGGGAAGTTCTTAGGCTTCATCATCACGGCACGGGGCATCCATGTAGACCCTGAGAAGACGAAGGCAATCATGGAGATGGGTCCCCCGAAAAATCTCCGCGAACTCAGAGGCCTCCAAGGGAGGCTAGCTTACATCAGAAGGTTCATTTCCAACCTATCCGGGCGATGCTGACCGTTCACACACCTCATGAAGAAGGGAGTCTCATTCGTATGGGACGAGGAATGCCTGCGTGCTTTCGACGACATCAAAGAATATTTGTCGAATCCCCCAGTCCTGGTGGCCTCGGTCCCCGGAAAACTATTCCTGCTCTACGTACGAGCAATGGAACACTCCCTTGGTGCCCTGCTAGCACAAAATAACGATGCAGGCCACGAGCAGGCCATATATTATCTCAGCCGAATGATGATCGGACCAGAACATCGATACACCGTCGTAGAGAAGGAGTGTCTCGTCCTGGTATTCGCTATTCAAAAGACGCGGCACTATGTCACAGGACAAACCATACATGTGATCTCGCGAGTCAACCCCCTCAGAGTCCTCATGACTAAACCAGGGGCCCTCAGCTCTCGCCTCGCCACATGGGCAATATTACTGTCCCCCTATCATATGATCTTCGTCCCGCAAAAGGCTGTTAAGGGTCAAGCCCTAGCAGACTTTTTGGCAGCCCACCCAGGATCGGAGTCATCCAGAATCTATGAAGAGATCCCAGACGAGGTCGCCGATTCGAATACAGCCACCCACGATAACATATGGCGAATGTTCTTCGATGGCGCCTCAAGGACCGGACCCAAGGGAAACATCGTCGTCGGGGTCGGAGTGGAATTAATTTCTCCTACTGGGCTGGTGATCAATCGTGCCTACTCCCTCACGGAACCCTGCTCCAACAATGTGGCTGAATATAACGCTCTGGTCATTGGCCTCCAACTTGCAAAAGAGCTGGGGTAGAATACCTTGAAGCATACGGCGACTCCCAACTAATCGTCAATCAGATCAGGGGCTCATATGAGGTTCGCCATGAAGACATGATCCCCTACCATCAAATTACGATTAACATTATCTCATCATTCGAGGGATTCTTCATCGAGCACGTCCCCAGACTCCAAAATATCGAAGCTGATGCCCTAGCAGGCCTGGCTGCTTCCCTAGCAGTGCCAAACCACTCTCATCATTCGGTCGATATAATCGGCCATGAGCTCGTCTGCCCCAAGAACAACGTTCAAGCCATGGCGAGTTATTCTGCTCAGATGATCGACGAAGCGCCAGACTGGAGACAACCATTCATAGACTTCGTGGTCTACGACATCCTGCCCGAGAACCCGAAGGAGGCTACTTCTATCAGACGGCGTTCTCTCAGATTCTTCTACGATACAGAGACGAAAATGCTGTATCGCCGCTCCTACGACGGATTACTACTTCGGTGCTTGTCGAAGGCGGAAGCCAAAGAAGCCATACGAGAGGCTCATGACGGTGTCTGCGGGGCCCATCAACCCGGCCCTAAGCTACAGGACCGCCTTCGCCGGATGGGCTACTACTGGCCCACGATGGTGGCAGATGCGATAGATTATGCCAGAAAATGCAAGGCCTGCCAAGTCCACGCGGATTTCATTTACCAACCATCCGAGTTTCTGCATCCAACGGTGGCATCCTGGCCATTCGAAGCATGGGGGATGGATATCATTGGTCCAATCACCCCACCTTCCTCCCGAGGACATCGCTTCATACTTGCGATCACTGATTATTTCTCTAAATGGGCGGAAGCTGTCCCACTCGCAGAAGTTAAAACTTCAAACGTGATCAGCTTCCTTAAGCATCACGTTATCTACCGCTTCGGACTACCACGAAGAATCATCCATGATAATGGTCCACAGTTTATAAGCCATGCATTCTACCGATTCTGCGATAAGCACCGCATTCAGAATGTCGCTTCGACACCGTACAACCCGGCAGCAAACGGGTTGGCAGAGGCATTTAACAAAACAATCATCAAGCTCCTCAAGAAGTTCGTCTCCTCCAACAAACGCGATTGGAACGAGAAGCTCGGCGAGTGCTTATGGGCTTATCGCACCACGGTTCGAACAACCACCGGGAATACACCATTCTCTCTGGTGTACGGGAGCGAGGCAGTCCTCCCTTTGGAGACTCAGATCCCCTCACTCCGCGTCGCCCTCACTTATCAATTGACGACGGATGATAACTACCGACGACGACTACAAGAGTTGGAGGCTTTAGATGAAAAGCGCCTCCTAGCTCAGCAAAGGATCGAGCTATACCAAGCACGCATCTCCGGAGCCTTCAACAAGAAAGTTAAAATCAGAACATTCCAAGTGGGTGATCTTGTTCTGGCAGTCCGGAGACCGATGGTCATGACTCACAAGACCACCGGTAAGTTCCAGCCAAAATGGGAAGGTCCATTTGTTATCGAGACCGTGTTCTCCAACGGTGCCTACCGCCTCGCTAAGCAGAACGGAGATTTGCTCATGTTGCCCGTCAACGGCAAGTTCCTGAAGAAATACTATATTTGAACATCATTCTCCAGATTATCGATTCATGTACTCCTTTAGTACCACTGAACTCTCATCCACCCTATTTCAGATTATCGAGCCATGCACCCGCTGGTGCCGCTGAACTCCCACTCCCTCAATAGTCCAAATTACCAAGTTATGTACCAACTGGTGCCTCTGAACTTACATTCCGGTCACTCTTTCAGATAGTAAGTCAAGTATGATTATACCTCTGAACTTTCTTCCTGGCAGAGATCCTCCCTCAGGATTCACTACCCTCACTCCCAGTGCACAAAAAGGGTAGTCGATCCACCAATTTTCGAAACGACCATGTCCTCATTACCTCTGAGTCGTCTTCACTTCCACCAAAAATAAACCGCCCCCTCACATAGAACTTCCATGTTCTCCTACCTCTGAGTCGTTCTATGTACCCAATCTTCATTGAGTCCACTCCTGCCATGTCCTCACTACCTCTGAGTGGGAAGGCTCCGTCGAAGAAATCATCATATTTGCCATGTCCACATTACCTCTGAGCAAGTATGTCGATCCTCTTTTAACCTATTATCTGTACCCACAACCGGAGTACGACAAGGATAATAGGTCCACAAATGTCCCCTGTTGACCACAAATGTCCTCTGTTGACCACAAATGTCCTCTGTTGACCACAAATATCCTCTGTTGACCACAAATAGCTTCCGTAAAGTCTCTCCTGCCATGTTCTCATTACCGCTGAGCAGGAAGATTTCACGATAAAACCTTCGTGTTTGCCATGTCATCATAACCTCTGAGCAAATGTGATCGGTTCCCTTTCACCCCATTATCCGCATCCTGAGCTAGGGTACGCCAAGGGTAATAGGTCCACAAATATTCATTCGCTAAGCTTCTTAGCATAAATCCACCATCTTACCATGCCCCGGGAGCCTAGCTGCTCTACGGCATTCCTCCCCCCAGTACCGAGAACATCTATGACCACTTTGCCATGGCTGTCCCGGACATCCTATCTAAACTGTTATCCATACCTAAAACCAAGGTACGCCTAGGATAACAGGTCCACAAATAAATCCCCCAGCAAGTCCAAATTCCATAAACACCGCAAGTGCAAGAAAGAAAAGATGAGTTGAAACATGCTCATTTATTCGAAAATCAAAAGGCTACATCAGCAGGGATCACACCCCCTTGCAAAAATTAAAAAGAAAGAAAAAAAAAGAAAAAAAAAGAGAGAAAAAGAGAAGAAGAAGAAGACAGAAAGCCGATCACTGCTCTGGAACACATAACGTCGTAAGACGGTCCTTTATCAAAGCAACCGACCGCTCAAGCTTCTGTCTGGCTCGGCGCTCCGCTTCCTGATCCAACACCGCCGCATCCTCCAGATGAGCATGGGCTCGCCAGTTGTCCTCAAACTTCTTGAAGGCCCGCTCCAGGTTGACAGAGGATCGGGAAATCCTCTCGGCCTCTCGAGCAATCAACTCTTGTTCTACACGAGCAGCCTCCCGCTCTGACTCTAAGAAGACCAACTCCTTCTGGAGTGCGAGAATCCGCTCATTCGTATCAGCTACTCTACGAGAGGCAGATTCTTCCCGGGCTCTACAAGCCTGACTCCGACGACCCAGTCGGTCATAAGGGACGGAGAACTTGTCAAGGTCCTCCTGCACAGCCGGTCCGGCAGTTTCTCGAGCGAGCTTAATCCTGTCCCTAGCAGCGACCAGGAAGCTGCGCTCCCGTTCAGTCGTGGCGGGCAAGCCAGCCTGCCGTACTGCCAGCAGTTGGGTCACAAGCTGGTCAGCCTCTGTCAACTTAGGCTCCAGGAGCGCTGCTAACCCCAGCCCGCCAGGAAGACCCTTCAGAGTGTCAATTTGGCCCCGAGCTCCCCGTAGAGACAGAGAAAAAGGGACCCCCCGTTCCACGGCAGCGTTTACACCCCTCCCTAAGTGGCGATAGAAGCTGTCAACCACATCCTGCGTCACCTCGTCCAGAGCCTCCGAGGAAACCGGTGTCAACGGGAGTGTGGCTGGTAGCACGGAAGAAGACGCGACGGAATCTGCCGCTCCTGCCATAAGAGAAACCAACTCCGCACGGAAGGACGCTTGAACATCGGTCAATTCCTCTTCAGCGGCCCACAGAATTTGGATGCTCGGCAGGGTCGAGAAGTCAATCTCCGGAGCCGTATAAGCAGCCGAAGATGAGGCCGGGGCCAGCACCAACTCCATCCCCATCTGCCCAGAGCTGGCAGGATGTCCCTCAACATGCGATGACGAAGGGGAGGAAACGCTCCCTTCCCCCTGATCACGGTAGACCAGGCCTTCTCCAAGAACATCAGCGACAGGAGATAAAGGGTCAGGACCTGCACGGCCAAGGCAACCATGAATCGACTTAACTCAAAGAATATGCTGATAGAGCAAATAAGCCCCCTCGATGGTCAATATGTGGCTCAGCTTACCAGTGGAGGAATATGGAGGCTGAGGTTCGCCTACAGCCATCACAACCTCTTCACCAACAGCCTCCGAGTCAGGAATAAAAGACTCATCCGCCCTTGCATCCTGGGGAGGGGATGCACCGAGGATGGCGTCATCTCGTTGAAGTTCAGAAATCTCGTCACCCCGGGCTAGGGCCTCAGCAGCTTGGGAGTCCTTAGCCGCCGCTGAGAGAGCCCCCGCAGAGAGGACCGCGGCACACATGTCGCTAATCAAAGCGGCAAGTGCCGGATCAACTACTGAGGTAGCAGATGGTTCAAGAGAGCCTGTTTCGTCAGACGCCTACAAAAAAAAATATGATCAAGTCATATCGTCGAAAGGAAATAAAGCTACAACAAAGATATAACTCCGACTTGGAGTTACCTCCGGAACATCGTCTACGCCCTCACCCTTCTCCGTAATAAGCAGCCTACGGGGACCGACAGCCGCTCTCTTTACAGAAGAAGTTACCTCTCCGCCGGTAGGTTCATGCCTGCCTCGCTTACGCGAAGGACCAGGCATGGCGGGCGATAGATCTACCCGTACCTCCTCCGACGCAGACGGTAACGGGCCCACTGCTTCATCAAATACGGCCGACGGTTGTTCCGTCGCCATCTCAGCCCCCATAACGGGAGGCTGACCCGCCATTATCCCATCACCCGAAGAAAAGGAGTCTTCGTCGTCCCGCTCATTATCTTCCTCAATTGTGTCGAAGGATTCGGAATCGGGCGAAGGAACCCTATTCGTCCTTTTCTTCTTTGCTCTCGACGTCATAGCCTTCTCCGCTAGGCGAGTGCCCACAATGAAGCTAGTCCTCAAGTCAAAATCGAGGGAAGGAGGATTCGCCGTGACATGATACAGGGCCGCCATATGCAGGATTTCATCCATCACATTTGCGGCAGGAACCAAGAAGCTAGTCCGAGTATGACAGGTGTCATAGTAGCTCCATGCTCTGATACCATCAAGAATGCTGCCTTCAAATCCCAGGTGAGAACTGGGGTGCCCGAGGAATAGCTGACTATACCCAAATTGACGGGCAAACCTACTAGGTAAGTAGGGCTCCAAATACACAGTGGTGCGATTCCGGTAAACTAGATGCGCCGGGCAAATATTGTGCAGCCAGAAACACATCTTTTCAGGCAAGAAATGAGGAGGTCCGACCCCATCAACATGAACACTCTTCACCTCTTGATCAGTGAAACGAGGAACGGATACGAAGAAATTGTACCCATCCACCCTCGCCAGCATTCTCCGACACGCCGGCATGGTACTACATTCCCAAGGCTGGTGGTGATACTTGAAAAGAAATGCGTCATCACCTGTAACGCCATCTTCCGTCCCGGGTCTCATCAAGGATTGATAATGCAGCAATAGCCATCCCAGCAAGTAATGGTAAGGCAATTCTATACGTTCAAAATCTATTGCCACGTCACGAGCAATGACCTTGGACGAGAAGGTGCGAAAACCATGTTGAATACTGCACACCATGGCAGGAAGGAGGGCCAGCCTGACCCCAAAGGCCAACTTCACGGCAGGAAGAATGAAGTGGCGACTGATCCTCTCAATAGAGCCTGCCCCTCCTGAGACCACGCAATTGCGCAGCCACACCATTAAAAAATCCGGCCAAGAGTGACTTCTCTGACAACCGCCGAGTACCATAACAAAAGTAGCTAAAGGAGTCAATCTGGCTCCCGAACCTGTCACTTTGAGACTTCGACCTCCTGGCAGTCGACATCAAGACCGCCACTTCTTTAGGAGTTAAACGATCTCGGGAAGTAATCCGGCCAGCCGCGCTAAATTTGAAAAGGTATGCAACCCAAGATTTAGTATGGGGAGAGTCCCCCTCCGAGCTATCATTTTTCTGGATAGTCATCCGGTGACAGGTGCTATGATGGCATAATAATTCTTGATACACGGTGACGAAACCGGGGAATCGCTGATCCAAATCTTGGAGCTCCTCATTCGTCGGCGTATACACTTCGAAGGGTTCATCCCCCCAGGGGAGCTTGGAGACAGCATACATCTTGTGAAGAGCGAGCCCTAATTCTCCAACAGGGGTAAAAAAGGTCCCCGTTCGATGATTGTACATCTCCAAAAGGGCCATGAACAGTGGCTTATTAACGGGCAACCCGTGGCTGGTACCCCGTATAGCTTCATAAAGGTTGACTCCCCGCAAAAACTCTTCATACTTTCGTAGGATCCATGAAGACAGATTAGCCCACGGAGGAATGGGGTGTACCCAGCTCGGCAGGACCAACCTACCAATAGGATAGGACCCTTTACGAGCAAGCTGACTCAGGAAGGTATCAGCCTGGAAGAATGAAAAGTTAGGACCAGGGGTGTTGATGAAGGTACCTGGAACTAACCCCATCACGGACCGACTGGCCGGATCTTTGACTGCGCGCACTGACCCAGTGGCTCTGTTATAACGGATATTACCAACAAACATCCCCGGTCTAGTTGGAGTGAGGGTGTCCGGCATCTGCCTATCCAGAACGATCATATTGAACCACTCAAAAGGGAAGTGGCGCTTCATAATAGGGATGTGAATCGGCATCCGGTCCAGGTCAAAATCCCAACTCTCCGAAACATCCAACACTCGGGAGTTTTCTACAACCAACGCATCCCCAAAGAGGAAGACCGGTTTCAGATACTTCCCGTCAGACTACCCAGAGCTTATCATATCAACAAGGAACTGAAAGGATTAAACCCTGATAGCATTTAGTCGCTCCAAAGGTTCATCAACAAGTAGCTGTTCGGACACTTGACGAACTAAGTCATCCCGACGAACGCCCGAGGCAAACTGACGCGAGCCTACCATAAGTTCCCCAACAGGATTCACGGGCAGAGTCACTGAAGAAAGGCAAAAGAAACAAGGTCAAAGTGATAGGTGAAACGACAAAAACACATGATGCTTATGCGGCTCAGCATAAGTGCGGCTCGGTTTATACAGGTCAGTTAAAATGAGCCTATGCGGCTCCGTTTGAAAGAGCCCATGCGGTCCAATACGAATAAACTCATGCGGTTCCGTTCGAAGGGAACTCATGCGACTCAGTACGGAGGAACTTATGCGGTCCGAAAGGAGTATGTTCGGCTCGAAAACGTTTATGCGGCCCTGCAAGGATGAGCTTATGCAGTCCAGCGAGGATGTGCTTATGCGGCCCTGTTAAAGAAGTAGTTACGAAACCACTTCCATACGGCTCAAACCTGGGTCGTACCCCATGCGGCCCAGGCATGAGTCGGACACACAGTGTGCTTTGGAATATAGGCTCGCGTATAAAATATACGGCGTAGCCATGGCAGTTCATATTAAGGGACCCTTACCAGCGATAGGCGGGTGGACGTCGGGGTAAAAAGCGGGTACGTCAGTCAACGGAGGAGCCGCCATATTCGCCGTCGCAGTCGATGAAGACGCGGCTTTCTTGCCCTTCGCTGCCGCAGAAGATGAGGTGGCCTTCGATGCTGCAGCCTTCTTGGGAGCCATTGTCGGTTGCTAAAAGACGAAGAGCAAAGACAGCAAATAGAGATTCAGAGCAAAGAGAGAAGGTAAAGAAAAGCCCTAAGAGGCTTAAAGACTCCTATTTATAGGCAAAAGAGACTCACGAAACGAACAGACGTCTCGGAGTATGCCTCGGATTACGCGCCGCCCCCAAAGAATAAAGGCAAAATGCTTCGGTCAAGACAAAATCGACTCTTGGGATCCTCCCCCAAAAGGCGGCGTTAAATCAAATCAAAGGCACTTAATGAAGATTTGCATACGTGTTCAGGACATGTGGCAACCAGTTTATGCGGCCAGATGAATTCATGCGGCTAAGGTACTTATGCGGCTAGGAAGCTCAGGCAGACAAAAAAATCTAATGCGGCATGAACGGGGCCATGCTTCTTGTTCAAAGTATTCCAATTTTTACAAATTGAAAACTTTGAAGGGGGTCCTGTAGAAGCATGGAAAATATTAGAATAATGATCCATGCGGCTCTGAGTAAGAAGCTTATGCGGCTCACACAGGAGCGGCCCTATGCGGTTCAAAGAAGACTCTCAATCGCATGCGGCTCGGGAGCGTATGCGGTTCAGCAAGGCATATGCGGCTCGATGGACGCCATGTGTGATCCTTTCCTACAGCTGGTCATTTGAGTAGTGGTCTCATTTATTGCTCCAGCACGATTCACTGTGGCGGCCCTGACATAAAGTTTCATAATGGCCTTGCCATAATGACTGACTCCTCGGGAAAAGAAGAAAATCTCTGACCAAATCCGTCAGAAGTCCCAGATTGCCACGTGGCAATCAGTCATATGCGTCTCCCTGAGAACCCGTTCCATGCGGTTCGATACAACGCTAGCTCATGCGGCTCCCTGGGAACACATTCCCTGCGGCCCAATGCAACACCAGCTCATGCGGCTCACAAAGATTACGCATATGCGGCTCGATGAAGCATCGTCCTATGCGGCTTACAAAGAGTATCTCTCTGCGGTTCGAGGATAGTCAATCCTATACGGCTCTAACAGAACTCACAATTAAGACATGTGGCATGGGATCAATAAGAGATTTAACCGAATCTCAACAAATATATTTGACATCATCGTCATAATTACTGAGATCAGGGCATATCATTTATCATCAAGCTAATGGGACACATGGCGAGCAATCAGACATTGGCATAATCAATCACGAGGATTTAAAGCAGCTAGCATTAATTGCTCATGAGATACGATGTTATCCGCGTTAATAGCCGAGATTCACTGTAATCAGGATCAAGGGTTCAGATAGAATGAAGGAGCGCCGACATTCCAAACAGATAATCATTAGCAAACCCTAATGATCACCCCCCCACTCTTATAAATAGCCAGCATCATTCCCTTGAAAAAAAAGGAGGGAGAGGAGAGGTCGGCAACAAAAGAATAAAAAAAAGAAGAAGAGAGAGATCTACACAGAGAGAGCTCCCCCTTTCTTCTTGATAATCACAGAGAGAGAGAAGTTAGGAGAGCAATCCGAGGAGAGCAAGAAGAGCGTTTCTTCGTCAACGCCGAACAGATCTTCCCCGAGCCAAGGCTACATACTGATCGTCCAAGGAGTAAGGCAGAGCGGCCGTCGCTTTCCCGAGCCTCTATCGTCACCCCCCAGAATCAAAAATAAACAATCGTACTTAGTCTGCTGTACCTAGGCTTTCGTCCCTAGGCTTTTTTTTTTACGAACGAGTTTGTATTGTTAGTCTAAGTTCTGTCCTCCGATAATCGTTCTGTTCTTTTACAATCAATGGCAAACACGGGTGTTTGTGCTTGTATAAGCTACATGTCTCATCTTGCATCATGTCTAGGATATGAAGTCCTGATTTCCACGGTCAGGTATTCATGCTGAATCTGACTAGGATAATGACTAGATTGATCAAGTAGTTCATAAAGAGATTTTCCTGCTATAGGCAATCCCGTTATCTGTGCGCTCTAATTGGACTTGTAGCCTGCCGTCGAGTAGGGCACATTTCCAGCATACTGTCATGTGTTGCACCCCCAAGTCACCTAATCTAACTCTTTCAACTTGCTACTGGATAACTTGGATTAAGTCTGCAGGGCTTGTTGCTGTTGGAATATCTCATTACATCTTGTTAGTAATTAGGCTTGTGATAACCCTAGTTAGCTAAAGTATCAAGCCGTACTCATTGCTTCGCCGTGATTGATGGATGGAGTCCCGTCTAGTCTTTTCTAGACAATGCCAGAACATGGTTAGTTCTTTACATTTACTGTTATGCTTTACCTTATCGATAATCGGTCAGGGACTAAGTTCTGTTCAGGAGAAGGGTTACAACCCCGGTCCTTGTCTGGTTTACGGGTTGTAACTTGGTTACCGGAATAGTTCCTTAGTTACCTTATCGTTTATCATCCAGATTTATTTAACTCATGTCTTTTATTATCATTTACGTCTCATGTGCTAACATGCTGGTTTTAGTTCTTAAGTGCAGCCTCATTTGTGGCACTTGCTCTTTCTGGGGTCTGATCGAGCTGGTTTTGTATGGCCAGATTTCGAAGCAGCTTCCGAGGATCTCCCAGTCTTTCTGCCAGATGGTGACCACTAGAAGGAATCCTGGCAACGAGTGGGTTTTATTTTGCTCTCCAACTCAATTGTAAAAAATTTCTTCTGAGACGTTTAGCCGCCGAGCAAGTGTTATCTCGTTTGCAACTTTACTTACTGTCTGCCTATGGGCTGTAACATGATTAACAAATCTTAGGGTTGATCATGTACGACTTAAAACTCTTGCTAGTCTTCGCATTTTCTATGACTAGCTTCATGATCATCTAAATATGTAATGTATGGGACGCCGTACCTTGTATATCTCATGATCTACCATATTGTTACATTTACTTGCTTGCTTGAGATTGAGACACTAGGCTTGTTCTTGACCTTAAGAGACTGATGGCTTGTAGTAAACTCCCATACATCTAGACAGCCGTGACCGTATATCGAGGTGGAATTTACTTCAATGTACGTAGCTGGCTGTGTCTGTCCCCCGCTCTCCAGTATTCTGGTTCTGGGGCATGACACGGTTTAAATGGTGTCCCATGTAGGTCTTGTAAATCAAGATGTTTGAGGGTTTCACTGAATAGATGTCTCAATCAGCACTCACCCTTGATCTCTACTCGTGTCTTCTAATCTTTCCTAAATCTTGACCTGATCACATGTTTATATCCTCGATCTTTCATGGTCCTTCCTTATTGTTCTTCTGTCGTTTCTTCAGCGGTATTGTTCGTGGTCCTACCGATCAGTAAGGCAGAGCACCTCCAGTGGACTAGCATCAACGTGGAGACCAAGCCCAGCACTCTGGAGCGGCCTCCCGAGTCATGTATTCCGGGGATCCAGAGCCCCTAGTTCAGCCAGATCAGCCTGTAGAGCCTGACATTGGAACCCTAGTGTGTCTTATCAGGGAATTGCTTGCATCTCAAGATCGTCGAGGCGATGCCCTGTACCAGACAGTACAAGGTGCCATGGGCAGAGTTGGTTACCAAGGGAACAATGCGACCAACAGCTTCAAGCATCCGAACCCTCCTTTCTTTGACGACACTGAAGATGCTATCGCTGCAGATACATGGCATTAGGACACAAAGGTTATCCTGGAAGCAGCTAGGATTCCTGAGGAAGAGAAGGTGGCCGTTGTGTGCCTACAATTATTGGACTTAGCCCACAGCTGGTGGGCGATGCTAGCAGTTTGATTACCGATGCTTGTCTCGTGGGCTGTATTCAGCAACAAGTTCCAGACCATGTACTTCGATGCAGTAGCTCGGTATGATCTACAGACGAGATTTACCAATCTTAAGCAGATGGGCAGGACAGTCGATGGATATGCGGCCAAGTTTTCTAGACTCAGTCGGTTTGCCCCTACCTTGGTGGCAACCAAATTGGATCGAACCCAACGATTCAAGCAGGGGCTCCACCTAGAGATTATCTTATCTATGGAGCAGTTTGAGCACCAGACGTTTGACGTCGTCTTGCGAGCAACGAAGAGGCATGAGTATACTTCACAGAGGATTGTAGATAAAAGCGGAGGACGGAAGAGGTCTCATGGGCAGATGTCCCAGTCTTCAGCACCAGCCCCGACAGCTAGGGCTTTGACTATTGGAGCTCCTAGGAGGGCGACCACAGTTTCGTCGGTTCAGCACTCGATGCTGGAATATCCTCAGCAACAAAAGCAGAAGCAGTCTTCCGCAATGGACTGCACTCATTGTGGGAAGCCTGGACATGTAGTATTAGAGTGTCGCAGAGCACAAGGATTATGCTTGGCTTGTGGGGCACCGGATCACAAGATAGGATCCTGTCCGAATAGAGACAGTTCATCATCATCAAACCTAACCAGTCCATCGGTTTGTTGGCCCAATGATTGTATCATATTTTTGAATATGGTTAATATGTAAAGTTTAGCATTTCATTATCACTAATCTTCATACTATCGCTATAGCATTTCTACTTATACTTATACCTTTGGTGATATGTGCCTATTGGTTTACATTTTAGTGATATGAGCTTATCTATCTTAAATTTAATCGGGTTGCCAAAATCAAAACTATGTTTTAGGTTGTGGTCATTCAATAAAGTTTAATCATTACGATATCACTAAATATTTATGTTATCACCTTAGCACTTATACTTAAACTCAGTATTGTCCTAATGTGCTTTAAACTTATCATACTTGCTACTATGTATATTAGATTGTTCGTCTAACATGTACATGCAGAAAAATAATAAGCAAGATCAATGTGGACATATGCAATAAAAAAATTATGGTGGGCCAAAGACGACAGATCCTACAAGATTTCTCTGAAACCATCCGACGACATCTTCGGAGCCACGCACTCGGGGGTTTTGCTGCCCGGTCAGCGGACGGGGGTCGAAGGGGCAACACCCCTCGTCGGGAGTTCGGAGGTGAAGCCCCCGAAAGGTATTCAGTTTTTACAAATTTGATATCATTGGACAGCTGCCGCCAAAGAAAAAAGCTAGCACCTATCAAAGGAAGAATCCAAGCCATGCCATCATCATTTCAAGACTCTGAAGAAGCCTGCACCTACTACAGTATATCTGGAGTCTATAATGAGTCTTAGGAATAATTATAAACACAAAAAATGGATGGCAAAATCGAAAGCTAGGGTAGAAATTAGCCCCGGATTATTTTCGGATGAAAATCGGCTTACCGACGGTATACCAGTCCATACCGACGGTATACTAATTTTTGTTCACAGAAAGTTTCTGTTTACAAAATTGGCATACCGACGGAACACCGATCTATACCGACGGTATACCGATTCAGTAACGTTGAAAATCCAACGGTCGAATTCTGAGCATTTAATGATCCAAACGGCTATATTTCTAGCCGTTGCATTCCAGACAGGTATACCGACGGTATGCCAGTTCATACCGATGGTATACCGATCGCTGACCGAAAATTTTCCTTTAAGCTCTTTTCAATGCTTTGGTTATAAATAGCTTTGAACCCCTTCATTCAAGATTGATGTTTTGAGCCTAAAAATTTCTAAACCACCAAGGCCTATCCACAAACAACTCTACAAAGCTTTCATTTGCCATCCACAAATTGTGTTCAAGTTATTGAGTTGAAAAGTAAGATCTTAATCTTATTGTATAAGGAGATCAAAACCTATTGTGAAAGATTGAAGTTGGAGAGTCTTCGTATCCAAACTCTCGGTTGAAGTTGGAGAGTCTTTGTATCCAAACTCTCGGTTGAAGTCGGAGAGGCCTTCGGACTAAAGCTCTCATGTAAGAAGTTGGCGAGTTCTTCGGATCCAAACTCGTGTGTAACTATTTACTCAAATAGTAGATTAAAGCCGGAGAGAGTTCCGGTATTGGAGTGCCCCTTGGGAGGATACCAGGATATATCGTGTGTCGGTATTGTTATTGATTCTTATCTTGTACTTATATTTTTAAATTGCCCATTAGCTTATGCTAAGTGCTTGATTAGTTATCTTGACCCTATTCACCCCCAAAGGTTTTCTCACTACGCCAAAATATGCATTTTTTGACAGACCAAAACTGTCGTAAATCTCATTAAACAACAGTTTTGACCTGTCAGAACATCCGTCGTTAATAGCGCGTCCCAAAATTTAAACGACGATTTTGGACTGTTGTTTTATAGGTGAATAAAACGACAGTTATTATCTGTCAAATAAAAACGACGGACTAAAATTGTCAAATAACATGTAAATTGGTCTTGCACTATTTTTACTTTTTCAACTGGTAAGGTCTGTCGTTTTTTTTGGAAACAGAATTAAAAAAAAAAACTCAATTCATTTATATCAAATCTGTTTAAACATGTTTATCCTCTATATAAAACTGAAATAGATCTGAAAAAGAATTTTCATATAAACATCAACAATGAAAAAACTCGATCAAAATTGTATTAACTAATAAATGTATTAAGTTTACATAGCAATATTCCATCAACAAACAAAAAGTAACTCCAATGTTGCTAGCTCACAACGGTTTCATTCTCATAATAAACAAAAAGAAGATAATGTTATTGTTAGTTTACAAGCTCAAGTACAGTACAAAAAATGAGAATTTTAAATCCTCACTAATTGGGCTTAATATTTTGTCCAATTGATGATTTCGCCAACAGTAATATCATCGAACTTTCCGTCTCTATCGAACAACATCTCATTGCCATCAAAAATTTGATCGACAATGATATTATAAGCTTCATCATTCAATGCTGCATCTGTATTCACACGTCCAATAGCAATGACTTCCTTTCTAAATTTTTCAAAAGACGAGTCTTTATGGACAAGGTAGCCTGATCATGTCCCTACATATTCAAAGAAATTATATAAAGTTACAAACCTATATTACAAGGTTAGAAATAAATGTCAAGAAAAAAAACATAAGTACAACTGTAGACATGTGTCTTAAAGACATTTATAAAATGTCAGCTCAAAATGAACAAAAACTATAAAATGAGAGTACAAAGAAGTTGGATAATTCTTGGTATATGATAAAAATTTGCAAATTTGTGGAAATTGACGCTATTGTAATATTTAAGACCTAATGTACGATAAAGTGCACCGAAAGGAAAAATAAAATTCTTGTTTTTTGTTTTGTTTTTCCTGAACATTGGGGAATAGAATTAAATTAGCCCCTCTTGTTTCTTGCCATATATAAAACTAGAAGGTTTATCAGTATTTAAAGATTTTCCTTGACTTGTAGTTGCAACTTGCAAGCAGAATGCACTGCATAGCGACCAAATTAAGCATGCACATGTGAAATATGGTTCCTTAATATGATATATGATACAACACAGGTCAGGTGCTTCTATAATTCATAATATTGTTATCTAAATTAATGCAATTCATATACGAAAGGTTAAGAAGTAATTAAGCATAAGAGTACTGATAACATTGATAATTCAAACACGAGCAAAAGTGCAAAACAATGGCCGATGGATGAGATTTAACAATTTAACACAAGCAAATCAACCTAAGCTCGTTATGGTTAGGAAAATAATGACAGTAAAAATTACGTCTGTATGCCATGAGGCTCCCGTTGATGCAAGATGTGTGGAGGGTAAATTAAAAACATGGAGAACTTTACCCTCAATACTTGAGACGATACCGTTTCTGTGGCTTAAACCCGAACCCTCCAGGAAAACAATGACAGTGGACAAACTATATATAATTTAATGTTCTATGGAATTGATGAACAAAATCTGACTGAGACTTGAGGCTAATGCTACCAGGGGAGAAGCTACACCATGTCACATTTAAAAATTATTCTTGCAAGTAAAAAAATATGATTGAAAGACCTATACAAGTGGTATCTATCATTCCAACATTGTACTTGTGTTTGTAAACATACCTATTCCTAATTTGTGAATCCGAAGGCACCAACCTGGATCTCGGATTCTCGATCAATGGCCCATTCCTAAACAAGCTTTAGCCAACCAATTTTATCGATTTATTTCGGCTCCTCAGCACCATTCCATCATTCCACATCATAACTGGAACCATTCTCACAATAAAGAAACATCTGGATCATCACATTGCTTAATATATATAGCAAGGCTACAGCTCTCTAGCAAGCATTGCTGCAATGAATATGAGAAAGGCAAGGTTATGGTGGTGCTGCGAAAGAGACCGGAGGCAGAGGAGGAGGAAGTACCAGGGAGGGATCGTGCGTCTCGGGGGGGATCAGTAGGCGGCAGAGGCTGGCATCGCTTAGGCGTTTGGTTCGGTGGTCGAACATCCCTTTCAGGCTGGCAGTCGAGCTGCTGCGGCCGTGCAAGAAGGCGGTGCTGGAGATGGCCGGAGGCTGGCAGTTCATGGAGTTGCACCACCTATCTTTGTCCTTCGTCTACCACCTCTCGTTCCCTCTTGTTTGATACATGTGGGGCTGAATTCTGATGATTTCCTTATCCTGCCTGAAAAGTAAATTGGATTACATTTACTGTATGTATGATAATATTATACTATATGTAAAACAATATTTTTCTTATTGACTGGCATGATGATCGAGACTATAGGTTCTTGTTCTATAAACTGAAGAAAAGTGTCTGAGAGCTCTGATAACAAACAATATCAGCAGTCTAATTGTTGTTCAGCAGCTATGTAGCAAGAAAACAGATACCGACACGTTATAGATACATGATACGGTTAAATAGGTACAGAAATAGTCACCTAATCGGGTACGGACATGATAATGATATTATTTTGTCGTGTCAATGCAACATAGTTCAGCGGGCAGAAAATGAGCGTGAAGGGAAAAAACATAAAAAAAACAATTGGGTGAAGAACAAAAGTAAATGACGTAAGTTTTCGTCTGCAAAAGCCTGGAGATAACTAATAGCTTGAAGAGTGGCAACATGGCCTTTATTTCAAATTTTTGGAGTCAGGCTGATTGAATCATCATTTCCTTTTAACCATTAACAAAAATAATATCCTTCTTTATGGACTCGACATGAATGTAATTGAAATACACAGAACAGATCCATTACCCAAACATGATAATGATTTCATATTTGAATTTAGTAGGTACTTGCAAAATTTAACATATCCGCAGATAAAGATAACCCAATTCAGTTCAACCAATAAATAGAGAGACTAAAAACATCTGTTCTACCTAAATCTCATGGTTGTCTAACTTATGTATTAGACATACACCGCATGTTCCTATAGAAGTACTTCGAGGAAAAGAATACAAAGAGCTTCAAGCTAAAATTGGTATCACTGTATGATGAATGACAGTGTAGCATATAGGATTTGGGGAAAATGGTTGGTGAAACCATGATATAGATAAGCACTGCAAAAAAGAAAGCTCATTCAAGGTAGAGAGTTGAAAGCGATATCCTACAGTCCCTTCCTCCGGTACTTCTTTTCAGTCTCTTACGGTTAAACCTTGCAATATATTTGTAAGGTTGTTGATAAATTTCAAAAGATATGGTACCACCTATAAGAAGGTAAAAAGAAGCATTAGCATATGATGAGCTAAAATAGACATGCATAAATCTTAACTTTAGATACGGAAAACAAAACAGATAAGGACAGTCTGTGTAAATATACTATAATTTAGACAACAGTACAAAAGATGACCAAAATATAGCTATATGGAAAATATCAAGGTTATTACCTCTTGGTCCTGAACCGACAAGATAAGAAATGGCCATACTATGAAACTCTTGATCATCCAAATGATAAAGAGGGAGGGAGGAAGAGATCACAAGTAGCCCCTCTCAAGCTGCAGCCTCATTAGTGAGCAATTTTTCTACTTGTAGATCTTTCCCTTTATAAGTTCTCTACCTATAAGACAATATGATTCCTATACGGCTCATCACTGTAGTGCTGGGCTTTTATTTAGAGCATTAAGTTACCTAACAAATTATTCAACTACTACATGAACACTATAGCAATTATGTACTAGTGATCAATGCCAGGAACATAATGTTGTGAAATTTAGAATATAATAATTATGCACTAGAGTATTAGTTGTTTCATTGGGGTAAAGATGAAACATGGAATGCTTTGTCAAAGGTGTTGTACATGTATATGATTTGTTGGATACTTTCACATTTACCTTTTAGAGAATTTCTGTGTCAGAGAGGATGTACCCATGTCAAAGTGCGTCAGGAGTGTCCATGTCAACTAACCGAAACAAAGTATCAAGTTCCACTAGCGTATATGACGAAAAGTTCATTTGTACAGTGAAATAATTCACAATGTACAATAGTCAATATTCAATAGTTCAAACTGACCCAAAAGGTAAAAAAATTGATAATTTACGAGGATAAACTCAAAACCAAGGGAGGCTCCAGATCAGGTTTTACAATACATCATGACAGGGGACACCTAGGTTGCAAACAGTTCAACTTACTGGAGAGAACCCTGCATTCACGTAAAAGATAGATCCTGCCATCACCATTCAGTCTATACTCAATCCGAGTATCAAAAATATATGTTAAAATCACAATCTTGGAAGCAGTAATAAGATCTGTGTTCAGCTAACATGTCCAAGGTTTTGCCTGATAGCATGTGTCTCTATTGTCCAAAATTCACTAATGACTAATAAAGGCCTAAAATTCATAAGCAGCAAGAAGCATAAAGCATTCACACGAAGAAGGCGACACTAAAGATCAAGTGTATTGCAGCTGAACTGCAGGTAGATAATAAAAAGCCACCTCAGAATAACAGACAAGAATATGACAATAAAATTGTCAAGGCTGCACCACAACTACTGATTTAATTTCAATTTACAATTTTTCTGCATTATACAACCAACCTTCTAATGCTATTACCATCTACCAGTTTATTTGCTTTAATAGTTTTGACATCTATAAACGTCCCTTTTTTAATATACAATGGATCTTGCAATAAGATAGATGTGTTCAGCTAAGATGTCCAAGTTCATGCCCCATAGCTTCCTTCTCCATTGTCCAAACTCAACAAATGGATAATAAAGGCCTCAAATTTATAGCAGCAAGAAGTATGATCATACTCAAAAAGAAAGAGACATAAAAAGATCGAGTGTATAGCGGTACCAGAAACTAGTCACTTATAACAATATAACTGCACAAATGTTTCAAGGTTGCACTTGCACCAAAAACACTCGCTGAGATCTAACACAGTACCCACAGATATATGTGTGTCTGTGTGAGTTAAAACAAAATACACAAGATGAGAACATACCCACATAGGTGTTATATACACAGAGAGTTCATCGAAGAATGGTAAGAAAGAAGTCTTGAAGGTTTTGATCAAGGTTCTCAAGCAATCACCAATCTGGAATAACGTACATGCAACACGGTTCAAATTTACAATCTACTAATTAAAACATTAAGGTAAACCTAACTATTCATAAAAAATCCAAACATGAAAGCATCTTTCTAGTGACATACCTGATCGAATACTTCTTCCTCTTGTTCGTTCTCTTCCTTGAGTAACTCACCTTCCTCAGCATCAAAATCCTCTACCTTTGTCCTCTTTGCTCTTTCCCTTTTCCTAGTTGTGCTTGCAGTAATCACATGTTTGATCTCATCAACTATACTTCTGACCTGGCCTTCATTAAGAAGTGGTCCAGAGAGCTGAATGAAGGAACAAACATAACCAAGACATAAATTCCCGACTCTGATAACTTGCCTTCAAACACGATTTAGTTTAACAGGGGGGAAATTAGATGTTCACTAGTTAATAACTTTTAAGGCATTAAGAATCAATGCTAAGATAATCAAGGTAATTTATGGATAGTTATCAGGCTGCAACCCTTACAGCATCGCCTGACTGAAGTTTGGGTACCACCAAATTAATATAAGGAAATCATGTGAAACAGTTTTGAAACATGAAATGGAAACACCGACTTTTGCGTATCATTTGGATTTTAGGTTATTCACAGTAATAAATGAGGGAAGATGATCCTTCAACATATTCTCCAAAATCAATTATCGGACACAAAAATGACACTGACAGATACAAGCATGACATGGAAACACCGACTTTTCCGTATCCTAGTGCCATTTGGAGTGTATTGTGTACAATACATGTCCGACACGACTCCACACTAACATGGCACTAATTTTTGGAGTAACAAAACTTCCTAGGGTATGAGAGGCAAGAATTTTGGGCACAAATATTGCCTGGTAGAACCATGTACATGTACATGTACACTAGAAAATGCAGTATCTGTCTTGTTAGAGGATTGTGGGTATATGCCTGATATTAGCACATCATCCTCTACCGATAATCATAAAAATGGTTCTCAGGAAATTGTTACTAGCAAAACAGAGTATATTAGTTTCTTATTTTAAGACTTTAATTTCAGTGTTTCAGTAATATTAATATTTATTTCCTACTTCGGTAGTTTGAAGATTCTTAATATGCCATTTTGTTCCTTCAGATTGTGAACATTGGGTAGATACTCAAACTTAACAATCTTTCAAAATAAGGATAGAAACATTGCTTCCAATCTATAGTTTGCAACTTACAAATGTTCGATTTGGTAGCTACTCAAACCAGCAGGGTCTATTCAATCTATACTGGTGTAGACCAAAATGAATGGCTTATCAACAAAAACAATCAACTCCAGACTTCATCAGAATTCCAGTTCCTACACACTAGATAAATTCATTTAAGGATCGATACAAAGACGAAAAACATAAACGTAAGTTCAGAAAAAAAAAAATAAGAGGAGGCTAAAACAAGGTG
The DNA here is from genome assembly GCA_029216955.1 of Iris pallida. NCBI lineage: Eukaryota > Viridiplantae > Streptophyta > Magnoliopsida > Asparagales > Iridaceae > Iris > Iris pallida. The sequence continues at coordinate 12,422,451 of JANAVB010041814.1, forward strand.
GTCGGAGTTCGAGCCCCAGTGGAGGCAAGTTCGCCACAATTACCCATTGCTTCAAAAAAAAAAAATAAGAGGCTAAAACAAGGTGTTTGAAGAAAATATATCCCAAGTAAAATAATAAATGGATATATATTGTGATCTAGCCTACCATGGACTTGTTTTTGTGAATGGATTAAGAGAGAGAGAATTATCTTGTAAAATGAAGTGAAAAACAGTGCAAGATTTTTGAATAAATGACTCTCAAGAGAGGAAACACATCAATAATGGCACATTAGAAGATACAAAGACGAAAAACATAAACGTAAGTTCAGAAGAAAAAACAACTAGAAGCCTATAACAGAGAAAAGAGAAAGATGGTTAACAAGATTACGTAGATTGCATAAAACATGTATCTAGTAAGAAAGGTGCACATGTTCTTCACTAGATCCATTTGCATAAGCATCTGGGATATTTGTTCCAGGTGGAAGAATGGTCTAAACATCAAAAGACAAACCAATACTACAATGGTCATGAATAAATAAAGGAATCCTTGAACACTAAATAATGGTAACTTGAAGACAAAAAGACCGGTAAAATGCACCACCTGTAACTGTACCATGAAAATTGTATACATATTAACGTACTGCATGTCATAGACATTGCCAAATTGAAGAGCTGCAACCTGCAATAGCAAGAAAATCATGCTAAGACCATGGGCAAGATGCAGAAATCAATATATGGACAAAAAATATGCAGTTCTAAAATATAATCTTGAAGCACTAACAAAACTTGGATAGTGTACATTAGTGCAACATTACTTCCATATCTCCTAACATTTTGGGTGTGAAGAAAAGTTTCACACTTGCAGCAGGTTATATATAGAACATTACACAACGAAACAAAAGAGACATAACTCTATTAAACACTTAAGCGTAAGATTCCTATATGATGCCACAGGAAAATATTTTAGGAGTGTCTCCAGCTACCAAAGAAAGAATAAACATAGACAAATGTGTAAGTGGAAATTAAACTTGAGCCAATAAAATAGAACAAATTTCTATGAATATAAGCTTCCTAGGTCTGCAGAAAGAGCGAACCCGGGGAGATTCAAATATATAGCCCAGAGGAATCCATGTCAGAAAAGCATGAAGAGTTGCCAGTGTAGCATTTATAGCTCTGGTCTTTGAGATGCAGATAGTACATATAAGCACAAGTCAGGGATGAGTTGAAACTCACTGTTGAATAACCATAAAAACGATTGGTTAATGCATGACAGAAAAAACGAACATAGATAAGATGCACCACATATTATAAAACATGGAAATGTTTAAGAGGCAGGCTATGACATGACCATCACCAAAGAATAATCAAACTTAGAATGCAGCAAAAATTATTCGTTTATTTACACAAGCCTACATTGTACGGACAAGGGAAAAGGTGTCTATGCCTTCGAACCTCATACAATGTAAAATATTTAGGAGAGATGAGTCTCAAACCCATGCCTCATTTGAAATCCAAGAGTGCGACCACTGGAGCCAACTTACTCTTTGTACATTATGAGGCCAAACTAATATATATTTTAAAGCTGCAAAATCTTTCTATATAGTAATTGACATTTTTTAAAAAATTGGAGGGACCGTGCCCCCCGGACACCCTTAATAAATCCACCCCTGAGTATCAGTTTCAGAGTTTCTCGGCAGTTAGAACAGTTTTGGATCAAAGATCTTGGTTTCACATAGCCAAAAAATAATAAGTTATTTTAGAACTACACAAGTACCTGATACTTTTAGGCATAATGTTATTTACTAATAGTTGTTTCCCATTAGTTTTGAATGGAATAATATTTACTGAGTTATTTAGTCACAATCATAAAGGTCTTCTGCTTCTTTTCTTTCCAATTGAAAGTTGTGTAAGTGCTTCTCTACAAGCCTCTACTTTCTCTTTCCAATTGAAAGTTGTGTAAGTGCTTCTCTACAAGCCTCTACTTCTTTTCTTTCCAATTGAATCTCGGCACTAGGAATATTCTCAGCAGGCTTTGCAAGAATTTCAAGGAATTCAATATACTTAGTATCTATAAATCATTAAAGAATCCTCCGTGAACAAAAAATAATAGATTGTTGTACGAGTGGATCAAGTTCAACAAAAAAAATCCTCCTGAAGGAAACAATTATTAATATTACATATATATGATGTGAGCACTCTCCCCTATAACGAAAATATCAACTTTAAGCTAAGATTTCAAAGATTAAATACTTGATATGGACTAAAATCAACATTACAGTTTATTCAAATCACAACACAAAAATCTTCTCCAAAATCTACTAAGTTTTTAAAATCAATACTAGTCTTAGCAAAAGTAATCAACATTAAACAGTTATTTCACGAAGTAGATCACATGTCGGAACTCAAACTCAAATTACAGAAGGTTCTAAGCTAAAAGTAGCAAGAAATTAAGAAATCACCTGTGGATCATCTCTTCAGTCTTCTTATGCTATTCTTCTGTGTTTCCGCCTTGAAATTCTCAAGTGCTGAAAAATTCCTTTGAATTTGCTGATTAAATCCAGATTTCTGGATTAATTCAACAAAAATAAAAAAATCAAACACTCAATCGAGACAAAGACACTAATTTAATAGAATGGCAAGATCTGACCAGGAAAAAAATGACGTTGGCGTCAAGATCGGCATCGTCTATCGCTTTATTCTTCAATCTGAACTATTCAAAGCCCTTTCTTCTTCGCTTGCCACTCGCTCTTAACATCGGTGAACTCTGGATAAAACTCTAAACCGACAGCGAAGGAGCGTAATAATTTCATGGAGGAGTAAAAAAATTCTTCTTTCCAAAATAATTAGGGCACAATGGAATCGGGAAGGAGGGGGGAAGGCGTAGGACATATCGAGATATCGCGCTCGAGAGAGGGGAAGCTTGTGGTCATCGGCTCTTGAGAGCATTCGTGGAGTAGAAGGAGAGGATTAGGTCGCGCGAGAGAGGGTGGCGGAGGAAAGGGGATGAAGAAAATTGAGTGGGAACGGAGAGAGTTGAGAAAAGAGGAATTTTGAGAGAGAAATTCTGAAAAGTAGAGCAGGCGCGGGTTTTGTAAAAAATTAGGAAGGCAAATATTTCAATAAAGTAGGGAGCCAAAATTTTCAACAAAATATTGATGTTAATCAACTATTTTAATCCGTAGAATTCAGATTTATTGTTTGGGTGGAATGGATTTTGATGTTAAACTACGTTTTTAATCTGTTAAAAATGCAACGATAGTTTTGATATGTCGTTGTTGGACAACTCTAACTGTCGCAAATAGACCATTTTGGTGTAGTGTCTACAATTGGTATCAGAGCAAGGACTCTATTGTTAGGCTTAACATCCTTAGAGTAGATCCTTGTTAATTTTTCTATGGCATCATATTCCTCTTTCTCCTCCGATAAAGAGGGTTTTACTTCTAGTAGCATGGACAATCATGTTTCTTCTAAATGCAAGAAATGCTCTAAGTGGAAAGCCATGGCTAATCGATCCTTAGAGATTCTTGATGACCTTCATTCTATAAATGAAGAACTTTCAGAAAAGGTTATTCATTTAGAAGAATCTAATGAGTTTTTGAGAAATGAAAAAAATAGTTTATTATCTAGACTTGATTCTCAAAACTCATCTTGTATTTCTTTAAAGTATTTGACTAAGGCTTTAATTTTGAAAATCAAATCTCTTTCCTCATCAATGGAAGATCTTAAGAAGCAAACACATGAGCTAAATCATTTGCATAATTCTTCTATTGACTCTTTAAAGAAACAAAATGATGATTTTATTTCTAGAATTGCTTTATTTGAAAAAAAGAATTATGCTTTAAATGCTACATTTGATTCTCTTACTTGTTTGCATGATGATTTGCTATTAGAACATGATATTCTTAAGACCAAATTCATGCATGCTCACTCTAGAGATATACATCATTCTAGTGTGTCATATGTTTCCGATACATGTGCACACACTAGTATTAGGTGCTTCTATTGCTCTCGCATTGGACACATGAGCTTAACTTGTCCTATTCGTAGGAGTTTTTTTACCAATGCTAGAGTAAATAGTATATGGGTCCCTAAAGCTAACAAATGTGGATTCAAGTTTATTTGGATACCAAAGTCCGCATAATGTTGTAGATGGAGCTTCTTATATCGGGACATAGCACCGAGGAGCGTGTTGGTGGTTGCAAAGCTCAAAGGTCATCTTCCAAATATTTGTACCAACACAAGCGTGGCCACTAGAGCCACTTTGGTAACATGCTAAGCGATTCTCTTTAAATTGTTTATATTTGTAGAATCTAGCATGTTTCACTTGATGTCTTGCTACTAGCTCACATTGATATCTTTTAGTTGCCATTTATATAAATCAATGTGAGATATAATACTAGCATGCTTAGTTAATTTTCTTATTAATTCTTTTATCTAGTATGACTAGTTACTCGGCTTAAATGATTAGTTCACACTATGTAGTTTATCACTCTAGTCCATAGGAGCTTGGTTTTGATTTGAGTTAATATAATTTTAACTCTCCGTCTTTAAAGTTTTTGAGGTAGTTACTTCTTGCCAATTTGTATTCGATATGTCACATTTATCTTAATCGGTATTTGTGAATATATGTGGTTAGCGCAAGCTTCTTATCACTTAACAAGTATACACTAGTACTTCGATTTTAACATTGTGCTTGGATAATATATTCATCATTGATTCTTACATTTATTTTGATTATCTTTTTGAGAATCAATTATGTCTTTGCCTAATAAAGCTTATTTATATGTGTTTTGAGTTTGTGATAGTTTTTCAAACATTCATTAAGGATACATGACTATATTTATTAAATTTCCATTTACATGTAGATCATGTATTTCTTATGTTGATATATATTTTTGTATAAATATCTTTATGTGGGCATATGAGTTAAGCTAAAGCTTTATATTGACTTGAAGAGTATTTAATTATACTTGTTACCTTCAAACTTGTGCTTATCTCATACTTTAGCGATTGATTTCTTTGACCAAATTTGTGCTTTTGAATCAATTAGCTTCTTCCTTAACGTCTTCTTTTGATGATATCTTCTTGACTTTTTGGTTGGCATTATGGATACATGTTCTTAATTAATTTTTAATCTTTTCATGTATGCCTATTCGTGATATATAGTTTCATATAGAAATGATTCCTAACTTTTGATATTTATTTGTTTTATACCTTCAAGTTGGGATGTTGAGAGAAAATGTTTATTAGTGTCTTGTTCATGACTATTTATGGAAGTTCTTTTAAAGATCACATGGTTTTGTGCTTTTTCTTGCTTGTTAAATTCACCTCCTTAATTAGTGCACTTTTTCTAGTTTATATTTTTATATTTTACTATGGTGCACTATGAAAGCTTTTGAAAAATGTGTCTCTTGCTACCTTTAGCTCTTAATTAGCTTTCTTGATCTTAAAGATCTTTCTTTGCTCATTTCTTGAGCATATGCTTCTTTTGAATTATTGTTGTCCAATGATGATTTTGTAGCACATGAGTTAATACATGTAATTGTTACATCATATTTCTTATGACTTTAGCTACTATGGTTTGAGCTTTTATGTTGAGATTTTATATTTCTAGAGAATACACTTATGTCATAATGGCTATAATATTTCGTATTCTCTTGATCGATCAATTATTTCATTATCCCAGACCAATCTCAATACTTGGCAAAAAAATATATTTTATTCTTCTTTGAATATCTTTTTAGCCATATTTTGGTAAGAGTTAGTTCATTATTTTTCTATCTTCGTGCTCTTATCATTGCTTAGCAAAGAGTCTATAAATTATTTTGATCATTCAAAATGTATGCCCTTAATTATGAACTCTATGCTTAAGCAAGTATCTTTAGTGTTTGTGACTTAAGATTTAATGAGCACTTTTATCTTGTTAATGACTTACCTTATTAATCTTAATTAGTTATGTAGCTTGCTTAGCTATGATATATTGTTAAGCTATATAATCTATGTTCACATTCACTCTTCGAGCTATTATTTTTTGTTTCAATCTATATATGATATACTAGTTTACATAAACAAGATTTATGATTCTCCTAGATGTAATTTGCATCCTACTTTAGATACATATGTTTGTCTCTAAAACTAGTCTTACAAATTCTTGATTAGATCTTGTTTCTCTTGTAGGTTTGTGATCCCTTTCTATAAGTCTCCTTCTATATTAGTCATTAGCAAGTATCTCTTAAATTCTCTCACTTTTGATTCATGATTCCATCATATTACCATTTACATCTCTTTTTATTATATTTGTAATCTTTTAAATGAGAATGACTCTTTTTCATATTTTTATTGATTTATGAGATTTTATCATAAATATGGATTTGGGATTTTCTTTATGAGATTTTTTGGATCATGTTTAATTTGTTTATTTTTATTGATAAAAGATCCTAATGGTTGAGTAGTCCTATATTATCTTATTATGTGATTATCAAACTAATTTATTACTCTACTTTGACTACTCATGGATTGCCACATATGGGCCTTTGCTATTTGAACTTTATGGATTATTATTTACCATTAGCAAGGATTAGATTTTACCCGTTGATGGGTACACATATGGTGAAACATACCTACTCCATGTAAAGTAATAAATTGGTTGATTCTTTCTTAATTAGATAATCATGGACATGATATTTGAGTTTTATTTTTATTTTGAGCTATATTCTGTCTATCATCACGATTGTTCTTAATTGATGTTATTCTTTTTCATGATGACATTTTCTCAAAGGATAACATACATTAACCAATCATATTTAAATATGAGATCCTTCTATATAGATTAATGTATGCCATCTTTTGATTATACGTGCTTAATTGGTATATTCTTCTAATTTTTCATCTTTAGCGGCTATTAATTGGACATCTCTTCTTGACTAAAGATGATATTATTCGTCTTTTGACGATATTGTAGCCTTATATGCATTGAGTAAAGGAGAGAAATCCATAGTTGATTTACCCCCAAATTATTTAGTTATATATTTTATGCTATAAGTGCTTTAGAACTAGACGCATATTTTAAGGTGGAGCAAATCAATTTATTCAATTTATTTATACCCTTTAATATGTCGTATACGTAGTTCATCAGGGACCCATATTTCTTCAATTTCATATCCTATTATTGTGGTCATGATAATTCTATTTTGTGAAGGATTTATGAGAGTTTGTGCGATTGTCTTTATTATCTTGACTCCCTCTTTTATATGAGTTGAATATGTCATCTTGTTAAATATTAACTTTCATATCTTATCTTGGTGACTATTGTGATTTCATTGTTTTGGCTTTCCTTATATGTTAATTGATTTGGCTTTTCTTATTGAGGACTTACCTAAAATTCTTGTTTATCTATATTGGTAATACTTTGAGGGGGAGCATTCAAGTCGACTAAATGTCTCTTTCTCAAGTATTTTTCTCCTTTACCTTCATGTTTATCTAAAGGATATTTTCTTAGCATGATAAGGTAATTGAGTACAAATGCATTAACTTGGGTAAGCAAATAGATTTTGCAAATAAAGAGATTATTTTATATCAATTACTTTACAATTATCTAATTCTCATGGGCTTTTGACTGAAATCCTTGATTGAAATCTTTTATTTAAATTGGTATATCGTTTCCTTCCAAAACTAGAGTTTTAATTCATATAATATTATGTTTTGGAGTTTCTTTCTTGGATTTCATGTTGGTAAAACTATTTATTGACTGTTTTCAATTTTATTTGTTTTACCAACTATATTGTGTTTTGACAAGTTATTTTCTATTTGGCCTTTATATTTGATATGTAGTTTCAATACTTGTCTTTACACACTTCTTCCATTGTTCTTCATTTAGTATTTCTGGATCATGATTGTCTATGCCTTCCTCATGCTCTATTTTATGTACTTAAGATTGATTTTCTTTTATCTCTTAGTACGAGTGAGCTTATTTTTTATCATGTCAAAGGGGGAGAAGTAAGTTTAAGTGGGGTAGAAGTAATCTAAGTGAGTGGTATGCTTTCAGTGATATTTCTTATGTCTTTCGTATATTAGTGATATATACATCTATTATGTCCATACTAAACTTAACCGATTTGCCATAATCAAAAAGGGGGAGATTTTTGGCCCAATGATTGTATCATGTTTTTGAATATGGTTAATATGTTAAGTGTAGCATTTCATTATCACTAATCTTCATACTATCGCTATAGCACTTCTACTTATACTTATACCTTTGGTGATACGTGCCTTTTGGTTTACATAATAGTGATATGAGCTTATCTATCTTAAATTTAATCGGGTTGCCAAAATCAAAACTATATTTTTGGTTGTGGTCATACATTTAAGTTTAATCATTATGATATCACTAAACATTTATGCTATCACCTTAGCACTTATACATAAACTCAGTATTGTCCTAATGTGCTTTAAACTTATCATACTTGCTACTATGTATATTGCTTTGTTCGCCTAACATGTACATGCAGAAAAGCAATAAGCAAGATCAATATGGACATATGCAATGAAGAAATCATAGTGGGCCAAAGACGACTGATCCCACAAGATTTTTCTGAACCACCCGATGACATCTTCGGAGCCACGCACTTGGGGGTTCCGCTGCCCGGTCAGCGGACGGAGGTCGAAGGGTCAGCACCCCTCGTCGGGGGTTCGGGGGCGAAACCCCTGAAAGGTATTCAGTTTTCACAAACTGGATATCTTTGGACAGCTGCCGCCGAGGGAAAAAGCCAGCACCTATCAAAGGAAGAAGCCAAGCCATTCCATCATCATTTCAAGAATCTGAAGAAGCCTGCAACTACTATAGTATATCTGGAGTCTGTAACGAGTCTTAGGAATAATTGTAAACACAAGAAATGGATGGCAAAAATGAAAGCTAGGGTAGAAATTAGCCCAGGATCATTTTCGGATGAAAATCAGCATACCGACGGTATACCGATTTTTGTTCACAGAAAGTTTCTGTCTACAAAATTGACATACCGACGGAATACCGATCTATACCGACGGTATACCGATTCAGTAACGTTGAAAATTCATCGGTCGAATTCTGAGCATTTAATGATCCCAACAGCTATATTTCTAGCCGTTGCATTCCAGACCGGTATACCTACGGTATGCCGGTTCATACCGACGGTATACCGATCGTTGACTGAAAAGTTGCCTTTGATCTCTTTTCAATGCTTTGGTTATAAATAGCCTTGAACCCCTTCATTCAAGATTGATGCTTTGAGCCTAAAAATTTCTAAACCACCAAAGCCTATCCACAAACAACTCTACAAAGCTTTCATTTGCCATCCACAAATTGTGTTAGAGTTATTGAGTTGAAAAGTAAGATCTTCATCTTGTTGTATAAGGAGATCAAAACCTATTGTGAAAGGTTGAAGTTGGAGAGTATTCGTATCCAAACTCTAGGTTTAAGTTGGAGAGTCTTCGTATCCAAACTCTCGGTTGAAGTCGGAGAGGCCTTCAGACTAAAGCTCTCGTGTAAGAAGTTGGCGAGTTCTTTGGATCCAAACTCGTGTGTAACTATTTACTCAAATAGTGGATTAACGCCGTAGAGAGTTCCGGAACTGGAGTGCCCCTTGGGAGGATACCATGATATATCGTGTGTCGGTATTGTTATTGCTTCTTCTCTTGCACTTATATTTTTAAATTGCCCATTAGCTTGTGCTAAGTGCTTAATTAGTTAGCTTGACCCTATTCACCCTCCTCTAGGTTTTTCTACACGGTTAGGGGTCCAGCACCAGTACAGCAGCAGTACCATCCTCCGAGGCCATTGTCGCCTCAGGCTCAACAGTTTGCCCAAGCTCAGAATTAGAACCGGCAGAGAGGTCACCAGCAGAGGGGACCAACACCCAGAGGGCAAGGTCAGGCTATGGCTCTGACAGTAGAAGAAGAGTTAGCTTCAGGTGAGGTGGTGGCAGGTACCATTCTCGTCAACTCTTTTCCAGCATTAGTATTATTTGATTCAGGTGCATCGCATTCATTTATGTCTGCACGATCGCTACACGGATAGGACTGGAGCCCGAGTCATTATCAGTAAGGCTTAATATACTTACTGGTAACGGTCTTGTGGGAGTAGATAGAGTGCTTTTCTCGTGTCGAATCATAGTTAGCGGTAGAGAGTTTCTGTCACGACCCGCACCCTAGGGTAAGGCACAAGACGTGGGTACGTCCAGCCTATGTCGCAATGTCGACGGTAGAACGCTGTCCTAGGTCGTAACATCTAAAATATAATGCTAACCAGTTTATACTCCCCGAATGGGGGTGACATAGCAGAATGTAAACTCAATCACAACTAAGGCAGAAAGATAAGATAGAAAGATAGATACTGCTGAAATGAAAGGAAATCCACAAGTACAAACAGAGAGTCTAAGCGTCTAAAATAAGTTCATATCCCAAGTATCAAATATATACAGTCATCCAGAGAGTAATGTAATTGAAAACATCCTAGTCTAGAAGAGTGTCATCTACTACTAGTGGGACCTGCTGCTGGTCCAGGTCCAAGCACTCATCTAGGGTAGCACCGTAATAAGTAGAACAGAAGGCCTCATCCTCATCCTTTGTAATATTTTAACAGGTCCAGTCAGGACAGGAGCAAGCACAATACATCTCAAAAAGTCATAGCAGGAAAGGAAATATAATCATGCTAGAGAGTAAAATACAGGAAACTGAAGAATAGCATAATGTAAGAGAGTGACTGTAAGTAAATATCTATGATATATAAAAGAGAGACAGTGCTAGTGATTCAGAGTACATGATAAACATGTGAATGGCTAGGGACTGATTCATGATTACACTACGGAATTGATTCATGAATACACTACTTGGAATTATCCACATGTTCATTTATTCTCCCCCATCCCAAATCAATACACAAGGATCTAGTCAAGTTACGTTAAGATTCATGATTATAATACGTTGCCCATAAAGGGTGATTTATGAATTGATTCATGAAGGCTCGGTAATCATGAGGGTACATGAGTCACTAGCTGATTTCTGAAGATTTATGATAATAGAAGCAAGAGATACATGATGTAAGTAAAACACACGAGACAAGAATATCTGATGCTCCCGAGAGGGATAACATCTCATGAAGGGATCCATATAGTACCAATCCGTGTTACCAACGTGTCAGCATCAAGTAAGATAATCTAAGGCAGGAAATATAATCCTAAGCAAGATATGAAATGATCAGAGAATGTACTCGCCTGCTATCTGAGTATCCGGATGAAAAGTACTGTCCGAGGAAAGGTGTCTGGCTCCTAATCAGAATAGCAGAAGTCACAACAAATCTAAAATGATAACATGAAGTTCTACTATGCATTCTACATCACTCTAGGTCAATCTAGACCAAGGTCAACTCTTGGTCATAATTGGTCAACCCTAGAAGTCAAACAAGGTCAACCAAGTCAAACCTAAGTCAAACAAGTCTATACTTGTCTAACTAGTCTATTCTAGGCCTAATCAAGACTAAACAAGTCTAACTAAGCTCTCACTAGTCTAACAGACACACCATGGGCCAATACCATATATATATATGTATATACATATTAATATTCACATATATGAATAAATATATCTCTACATACACAATAGAATATGCCTAGCACATTAGCTATCACACAATAGAAATTTCCATATCCTACTCTACCATTCACACATCACATTAGATTAGACATTTAGGTAAATACTTATAGACATACATACACAATATATATATGGATTATATATAATAGAGAGGGGGAAACCATATGAGAATGTGTGTGTGTCTAAAGGGAAAAAAATATGTGTGTGTATGTGAGTACAGTGAAGGCAATATGAACAGTGAGCATACAATGTGTCCTGGAAATCAGAAATCAGTGTGTGTTATACAGGAACAGGATATGTGAACCTGTGTGCAGTGTGGGTGTGTTCCAGTAAGGGAAATCAGAATAGTGTGTGTGTGTCAATGTCAAACATATAATGTGTGTAAATATTATAAAATGTGTGTGTGTGCTAGAGGGTGTTGTGTGTGACAGAATATGTGAATGTGTTTAGGAAAATATATGTGTCAAGAGGAGGAACCTGTGTGTGTGTTAATGATACAATGTGTGTATATGCATTAGAGGCAATGTGTGTATTCTCAGGTGCAAGAATTCTCAGGTGACAGTGAACCAAATCCCTATGTCTCAGATATGGGAAAAAATTACAGGAATGTGTTCTCAGTTTGGTTTGCAAAGAGTGATAACTCGATTTGCAAACAATGTGTTATTTCAAAACCATTTCAGTTCTCAAACCCAACAGTACACAATGAATTCTCAGTTATGGGTTCAACCTCAAATCAATCCCAGGTTTTTAATTTACTGACATCTAAATAGGAAGCCAACAGTTCATAGGAAAAATTCGAAGAACATTGTAGCAATGTTTCTCATTCCAATCCCCATACAATTCTCCATATCACACTAACATCCCACACATAAACTCCTACATGATAACTAGTTATTTACCCATTAGACTCTAGCTAACAATATTATTAATTATTAAGAAAACAGGGAATGAAGATCAGTGCTACACTGATACATGAAGTATCAGTCGATACATTGAAACCCAACTCAACATCGATTATTCCATTTCATGATCAAAGACCTATCCTAGTATGTAAAATCAATTTAACAGAGATTAACAAACATGTTTAGGATATAAATTAGCAATTTAATCATAACTAAAACACAATGTAAATCATTAAGAAAACAGGAAATGGAGAACAGCGTTCACTGATACAGGAAGTATCAGTCGAATGGGAATTAGCCTTCGAAATCAAGTTAATATCATGGTTTATTGGTTGGCAATGTAAACACACTTGTGCACGTGTCTTAGGGTCCAATTCGTGTCCACAACACACGACACAGATGTGTCCACATACAATCAAACACTTCTCAGACACAAACGACACACAGTGAATAGCACGAGTTCCCACGTATCGTGTACACGACACAACACGAGTTAGGGCTCGTGCTCGTGCAAGGGGGTGCACCTAGGGTATACCTAGGGCTGTGTCACCCTGACTTGCACCCACGTGTCCTCGTGTCCTACTGAATAGCTTGTATCCGAACCTATTAAAACCCGACTGAACCATCAGTCAAGACCACTGTAGAGTCTCGTACGTGTCCGACACGACACGAGATGACTCGAGGCTTGGGGGCCCTCGTGTCATTTACTGCCCCCACCCCCTCGTCCAATCCTAGCTCTCCACGTGGCCTGTACAACGAGCACGAGGCTACGAGCAGCAGGGGAACGTGTCAGTACCAAAACAGTGAGTTCGTGTCCCTCGTGTGGACACGACACAACTCAAAACACCTATGTGTCTTCACAAGAATTCGAGTGGAACCCTAGATCTACAAAGCTGTTCAAAAAGATTCGAAAAATAACAAAATAAATTCCTAAGAGGCATTTCTACAAATACTTAGCCTATGGGACTGATACGTGTCCATTTAGGACACGAAATGGACACAATATGCCACAAAATTCTAGGGTTAGCTAGGGGACACCCAGATCTAGGTCTCCATGAAATAATAACAGCAATTACAATGAGATTTGGTGGGATTACCTATTGGTATCATTCTCCTCAAAAAGCTCCAAAGAGGGGTGTTCTTCTTGCTAGCTAGCTCCTCCAAATTGCTCTCCAACAGGGATTGGCCTCCACGAACAGTAAGAGAAAGCTAATTAGAACCTAATGCAATTGGTTTGGGAAGAAAAGGAATAAAAATGGAATTTCTAAGGTTTTAGGAAGTTTAGAACTAATCTTTCTTTCCAACATTGCAACTCTTTCTAAAGGGAGGCTAACCTAATGGAAGAGAGTATAAATAGGTGGGGATTCCTATGTGGGTTTGGCCAGCCATATAATCAGGGCTAAGGTTAGCTAATAGGTTGGGCTTTGGGCCTCTACGGGCATAAGTTGCTAATTAATGGTTTCAAAACCATAAGTCATGGCTTATGACTAAAAGCCTCTCTATTCTAACTTAAATTCTAAAAAACCAAAAATGGGTTAAATTAAGTTAGGCTAGGGTCACATGATCTACCCAAGTCACTAAAACTAGGATTAGCTTCTAGGTTAGGCTCCAAAGTCAATACTAGTCAAAGTCTAGAATAGCCCCTAATTAAATTATACCAAAAATCATATAAATTCTAATAAATCTCAATAATTCACAATAATTCCAAATAAATCCCAAAAATTCAAAAATGACCAAAATACCCTCATACTAGAAATGTGGTAGTGATAAATCTACCCTCCTTAAAAGAATTTCGTCCTCGAAATTGAAAGGCGAAATGCAACGGATGAGAAGGATAGAAAGTATACCTCACGGTCCAAAAAGATATGTGTATCGCTCGCGCATCTCATCCTCCCGCTCCCAGGTAGACTCTCCTGGAGAATGATGCCTCCATGCGACGCGAACCAAGGGTATCACCTGGTTTCTCAGCACCTTCTCTCGGCGATCCAGAATCTCCACAGGCTGCTCTGGATAACTGAGAGTAGGCGCTACCTCAATCTCTGAATGATCAAGCACATGGCTAGGGTCAGCCACGTACCGTCTCAACTGTGATACATAGAATATGTTGTGGACACCCACTAGTACAGATGGCAAGTCTAGCCTGTATGCCACGTCACCGACTCTTTCGTTGATAACGAAAGGGTCGATGAAGCGCGGGCTAAGCTTCCCACCTCCACCAAAACGTATAGTACCACAAGTCGGAGATATCCACAGAAAAACCATGTCTCCGATCTAAACACAACAAGGTCTCAAATTAACTATGATAAACAAACACGATCAATAAACACAACAAACAAACCTAAATCTAATCCTACTCTAATCTGTACCTCAAACTCCAGCGGCCTTCGGTGGCTATAGGCCCAGTGCCGATGTCTGTCCTGTGCCACGCGAAGTCTGTCCCTGATAAGCTTCACCTTCTTGGTTGTATCAACAACCATCTCTGGTCCCAGTAAAGCTCGTTCACCAACATCATCCCAATATAAGGGTGTACGACACCTACGCCCGTACAAAGCCTCGAAAGGTGACATCTCTATGCTGGCCTGAAAACTGTTGTTGTAAGTAAACTCTGCCAAATGTAGACGATCCTCCTAGGAACCTCCAAAGTCCAAAACGCACGTCTAAAGTATATCCTCGAGCGTCTGAATAGTCTGCTCAGATTGTCCGTCCGTCTGGGGGTAGTATGCAGTACTAAACTTGAGCTGAGTGCCCAAGCTAATCTGCAGACTCCTCCAGAAATGGAAAGTAAAGCGACTATCCCGATCTGAGACGATGCTAACCGGAACCCCGTGAATCCTGACTATCTGCCGTATGTACATCTCCGCAAGCCTCTCTGTAGACGTACCCACCTTAAATGGCAAGAAGTGGGCCGATTTGGTCAACCTGTCAATGATGACCCAAATCGCGTATTTCTTTCCTGGTGTACGCGGTAATCCAGATACGAAATCCATAGTGATATGCTCCCACTTCCACTCGGGAATTGGCAGCGGCTGCAATAATCTGCCGGGCCTCTGCCTCTCTGCCTTGACCTGCTGACAGACCAAGCACCTAGCTACGAAACGAGCCACCTCCCGCTTCATCCCGGACCACCAAACATGCTCCCTCAGATCTCAGTACATCTTGTTGGCACCAGGGTGTATAGAGAACTGACATCTGTGGGCCTCCTGTAGAACCTGCTCCCTGAGCTCTCCGCTAGGCACACATAACCTGGAACCGTGCCTCAAGGCACCTTCCTCTGCAAGAGAAACTCGCCATCCACCAGCCCTGCTCGAACCTGCTCTCGGAGACACTGCAGAGCAACATCCTCAAACTGTGCCGACTTGATCCTCTCCACCATATCTGAGTGAATCTGCAGGCCCCATAACTGCATCTGAACTCCGGGCACGATCACCTCAATCCCCAGGCTCTCCAACTCAGCAAGCAAGTGACGGTCCATGGTTAAACACATGGCTGTCAGATACCTACTCAAGGCATCGGTAACCACGTTGGCCTTCCCTGGGTGATACTGAAGTGATATATCAAAGTCCTTCATCAACTCTAGCCATCTGCGCTGCCTCATGTTCAGCTCCTTCTGAGTAAACACATACTTTAAGCTCTTATGATCTGTAAAAATCTCTACCCTCTCTCCATACAGGTAGTGCTTCTACAACTTCAGAGCAAATATTACTGCTGCCAGCTCCAGGTCGTGGGTAGGAAAGTTCTTTTCATAGGGATGTAACTGCCTGGAAGCATAGGCAATCACCTTCCTATGCTGCTGCAAGACACAACCGAGCCCCTTCCCTGAAGCATCACTATAAATAGTGAATCCTCCTGTTCCTGAAGGCAATGTCAGAATCGGAGCTGTCGTAAGCCGCTTCTTTAACTCATCAAAAGCTGTCTGACACTCCTCTGACCAAACATACTCAGCATCCTTCCGGGTCAACCGAGTCAATGGCTCTGCAACCCGGGAGAAATCCTGTACAAATCTCCTATAATATCCTGCCAGCCCTAGGAAGCTCCTGATCTCTGCCACTGAAGTCGGCGCTGTCCATGCCTCAACTGCTACGATCTTCTTGGGGTCAAATGAGATACTATCTCCAGTCACCACATGCCCCAAAAAGTCAACCCGGTCCAAGAAGAACTCACACTTAGAGAGCTTTCCATAAAGCTGCTCCCTCCTGAGAGTCTCCAGCACTATCCTCAAGTGCTCCTCGTGCTCCTCCTCAGTCTTGGAATATACCAAGTTGTCATCAATGAACACCACCAAGAACTTGTCCAAGTACTGGTGGAACACCTTGTTCATTAGGTTCATAAAGACTGCTGATGCATTGGTTAGCCCAAACAGCATAACCAAAAACTTAAACTTCCTGTACCACGTCCTGAAAGCGGTCTTAGGAATATCCTCCCTCTTCACCTTCACCTGGTGATAACCTCACCTCAAATCAATCTGGAGAACACCCGAGCTCCGCTCAACTGATCAAAGAGATCATCGATCCGCGGCAGTGGGTATCTGTTCTTGATCGTCAGGTTGTTGAGTGCCCTATAGTCAATACACATCCGTACTGACCCATCCTTCTTCGGCACAAATAATACTGGTGCACCCCATGGCGACGAACTCGAACGGATGAAGCCCTTGTTCTGCAGCTCATCCACTTACTTTTTCAGCTCCACCAACTCACTGTTGTTCACTCGATCGACATGCTGAGAGATGTGTTCCGCTCCTGGAACCAAGTCTATCGAGAACTCAATGTCTCTGTATGGTGGTAATCCAGGCAACTCCTCTGGAAAAACATCCATATACTCTGCTATCAAGGGGTGTGGAATCGTCTCCTCCTTAACCGAGACTCCGCAGAAAACTCCACTGCTCTGCTCCGCCTGACGTCTGGAGTACTCGAACTCTGGCTCCCCCGGCACTCTAAAGAGAACTCTACCCCCTTTGCAAATAATGCTGGCGTGGTGCCTGCTCAACCAATCCATACCGAGTAATATATCGTAGTTCGGCAATGGCATTACGAGCAGGCTTACCTCTAACTCACAGCTTCCCAAAACAATACTCCGACCCTTATAAACATCACTTACGAAGATAATGCCACCCCCGGTCGTGATCTTGTAAGTCCTAGGCAACGATTCAGCTATGATATCGTGTCTAACTGTAAATGATACTGATACGAAACTATACGAAGCACCGGAATAGAATAATATAAAAGCTGGACTGGAGTCAAGAAGAACCGAACCTGCGATCAGCTCTCATATGGCATCCGCATCCTCGGCTGCCATGGCGAAAGCTCGCCCCTGCTGGCCTCCCCGGGCCTGCTGCTGGTGCTGCACAAACTGCTGCTGCTGAGTCGGCAATGGTCCCTCGTGCGGTCCCCCTGGAGCCTTGGCTCCTGCTCCTTTCCCTGAACGTTCCGAGAACATAGGGCACTCCTTCAGCTGATGGTCTGCTGCCCCACAGAGTAGGCACCTGCCTAGCCTCTTCCTACACTCGTTCCACCCGTGCCCTGGCTTCTTGCAATAAGCACAGGTGGTAGCCTGCTGCCTCGGTGCCTGCTGCTGCACCCTCTGCTGCTGATGCTGTACTGGCTGATGCTTTGGCTGCTGAAACTGCTGCGGCTGGAACCTCTGTTGCTGGTGCTGCTGCTAGTGCTGCTACTGAAAGTACGGCCTCTTGGCCGATCCTCCGCTACTGCTGCCTTCCTAGAAGTCTTGTCCTCTCTTGAGCCTAAGCTCAAGATCATCCTCTGCAGCTAACGCGTCCACTAGGATCTCCTCAAAGGTAGCGCTGCGGGCATTCATGGTGTAGGACTTGACCTCATTTACCAAGCCCTTCAGGAACCTCTGGGCCTTCGTCGCCTCCGACAAGCCCTCTACAAATTTGCTCAGGCGATAGAACTCTCCTGCGTACTCCTCCACAGACTGGCTCCCCTGGACTAGGGCCTCGAACTGAGTCTCGAGGGCTCCCAGCGCTGCATCCGGGAAGAACTTCTCCTTGAATAGCTTCTTGAATGCTGCCCAAGTCTGTCCTGCAGTACCAACACTCGGGTCGGTCTGGTACCATGTGCGGGCCAGATCCTATATCATGCTGGCCGCTGCCTCAATCTAGAGCCTTATCGAGATCTCAGCCAACCTGAATATCTCCTTCATGCGCTCGATCCAGTCGTCGGCATACAAGATCCCCCCTCGGAAGTCCCTCGGGTGCATCTTCTGAAAATCTTGGATGCCGTTCTCCCGTGGCTGGTGCGGCTGCGGGGCTGCCGCTGGCTGTGCTACAACTCACTCTACCGCAGTCACGGCCAGATCAATGCCTCGTGTGAGCTCTGCTGTGTGCCTCTGCTGCTGGGTCTGCTGACCCTCCATGTACTGCCGGAAGAAGACAAGCAGCTGAACGGCGTCAACTGTCCCAGAAGGTGGCTGCTGTTGTTGAAGTACATCCGTAATCATTGGACTCGGCTCATGCCTCACAGGTGGTGGGGCTCCTCCGAAAGAAGCTGAAATGCCTACCCTAGCTGGCATGACTGGGGCTGCGATACCAAGGGCTGGCTACTGAGTATGAGAGGTGGCAGACCTCTCATCGGCGTCCCCCTGGCCCTGGCGATGTGATCTCATCTCAACCATCCTGGAGACAGATCAAAAAAAATAATTGTTGAGAAGAAGTCGAAAATAGCAAAGGCGGACAGTTAATATTCAAATGAAGACAATAGCAGAAAATATAGATATACGGAATTTGATAAAGAGTTTTTCCTAATATGATTGAGTACCTTCAAATTATCCTAATCCTACTGCAGGCTGCAGTGATATTCTAGTTCGAACACCACTACATTTCTAAACTAGACCTGCATGGGCCACCACTAAAAACGTGTCACGACCCGCACCCTAGAGTAAGGCACGAGACGTGGGTATGTCCAGCCTACGCCGCAGTGTCGGCGGTAGAACGCTGTCCTAGGTCACAACATCTAACAATATAATGCTAAGCAGTTTATACTCTCCGAATGGGGATGACATAGCAGAATGTAAACTCAATCACAACTAAGGCAGAAAGATGAGATAGAAAGATAAATACTGCTAAAATAAAAGGAAATCCACAAGTACAAACAGAGAGTCTAAGTGCCTAAGATAAGTACATATCCAGAGTATCAAATATATACAGTCATCCAGAGAGTAAAATAATTGAAAACATCCTAGTCTAGAGGAGTGTCATCCACTGCTAGTGGGACTTGCTGCTGGTCCAGGTCCAAGCACTCATCTAGGGTAGCACCAATAAGTAGAACAGAAGGCCTCATCCTCATCCTCTGTAATATTTCAACAGGTCCAGTCAGGACAAGAGCGAGCACAATACATCTCAACAAGTCATAGCAGGAAAGGAAATATAATAATGCTAGAGAGTAAAATACAGGAAATTGAATAATAGTATAATATAAGAGAGAGACTGTAAGTAAATATCTTTGATATATAAAAGAGAGACATTGCTAGTGATTCAGAGTACAGGATAAACATGTGAATGGCTAGGGACTGATTCATGATTACACTACAGAATTGATTCATGATTATACTAGTTGGAATTATCCACATGTTCATTTATACTCCTCCATCCCCAATCAATACACAAGGATCCAGTCAAGTTACGTTAAGATTCATGATTATACTACGTTGCCCATAAAGGTTGATTCATGAATTGATTCGTGAAGGCTCGGTGATCATGAGGGTACATGAGTCACTAGCTGATTCACAAAGATTCATGATAATAGAAGCAAGAGATACATGATGTAAGTGAAACACACGAGACAAGAGTATCTGATGCTCCCGAGAGGGATAATATCTCATGAAGGGATCCATATAGTACCAATCCGTGTTACCAACATGTCAGCATCAAGTAAGATAATCTAAAGCAGGAAATATAATCCTAAGCAAGATATAAAATGATCAGAGAATGTACTCGCCTGCTATCTGAGTATCCGGATGAAAAGTACTGTCCGATGAGAGGTGTCTTGCTCCTAATCAGAACAGCACAAGTCACAACAAGTCTAAAATGATAACATGAAGTTCTACTATGCATTCTATATGATTCTAGGTCAATCTAGACCAAGGTCAACTCTTGGTCAACCTTGGTCAACCCTAGAAGTCAAACTAGGTCAACCAAGTCAAACTAGGTCAAGCAAGTCAAACCTAAGTCAAACAAGTCTATACTAGTCTAACTAGTCTATTCTAGGCCTAATCAAGACTAAACAAGTCTAACTAAGCTCTCACTAGTCTAACAGACACACCATGGGCCAATACTATATATATATATATGTATATTCATATCAATATTCACATATATGAATATATATATATCTACATACACAATAGAATATGCCTAGCACATTAGCTATCACACAATAGAAATTTCCATATCTTACTCTACCATTCACACATCACATTAGATTAGACATTTACGTATATACTTATAGACATACATACACAATATATATATGGATTATATATACATAGAGAGGGAGAAAACCATATGAGAATATGTGTGTGTCTAAAGGGAAAAAAATATGTGTGTGTATGTGAGTACAGTGAAGGCAATATGAACAGTGAGCATACAATATGTCCTGGAAATCAGAAATCAGTGTGTGTTATACAGGAACAGGATATGTGAACCTGTGTGCAGTGTGGGTGTGTTCCAGTGAGGGAAATCAGAACAGTCTGTGTGTGTCAATGTCAAACATACAATGTATGTATACAATATAAAATGTATGTGTGTGTGCTAGAGGGTGTTGTGTGTGACAGAATATATGAATGTGTGTAGGAAAATATGTGTGTCAAGAGGAGGAACCTCTGTGTGTGTGTGTGTTATTGATACAATGTGTGTGTATGCATGAGAGACAATGTGTATATTCTCAGGTGCAAGAATTCTCAGATGATAGTGAACCAAATCCTTATGTCTCAGATATGGGAAAAAAATGACAGGAATGTGTTCTCAGTTTGGTTTGCAAATAGTGATAACTCGATTTGCAAACAATGTGTTATGTCAAAACCATTTCAGTTCTCAAACCCAACAGTACACAATGAATTCTCAGTTATGGGTTCAACCTCAAATCAATTCCAGGTTTTTAATTTACTGACATCTAAATAGGAAGCCAACAGTTCATAGGAAAAAATCGAAGGACATTGTAGCAATGGTTCTCATTTCAATCCCCATACAATTCTCCACATGACACCAACATCCCACACATAAACTCCTACATGATAACTAGTTATTTAGCCATTAGACTCTAGCTAACAATATTATTAATCATTAAGAAAACATGGAATGAAGATCAGTGCTACACTGATACATGAAGTATTAGTCGATACATTGAAACCCAACTCAACATCGATTATTCCATTTCATGATCAAAGACCTATCCTAGTATGTAAAATCAATTTAACAGAGATTGACAAACATGTTTAGGATATAAATTAGTAATTCAATCATAACTAAAACACGATGTAAATCATTAAGAAAATAGGAAATGGAGAACAGTGTTCACTGATACAGGAAGTATCAGTCGAATGGGAATTAGCCTTCGAAATCAAGTTAATATCATGGTTTATTGGTTGGTAATGTAAACACACTTGTGCACGTGTCTTATGGTCTAATTCATGTCCACCACACACGGCACAGACGTGTCCACATACAATCAAACACTTCTCAGACACAAACGACACACAGTGAATAGCACGAGTTCCCACGTGTCGTGTACACGACACGACACGAGTTAGGGCTCGTGCTCGTGCAAGGGGGCACGCCTAGGGTAGACCTAGGGCTGCCTCACCCTGACTTGCACCCACGTCTCCCCGTGTCCTACTAAATAGCTTGTATCTGAAACTATTAAAACCCGACTGAACCATCAGTCAAGACCAGTGCAGAGTCTCGTACGTGTCCGACATGACACAAGACGACTCGAGGCTTGGGGGCCCTCGTGTCAGTCACTGTCCCCACCCCCTCGTCCAATCCTAGCTCGCCACGTGGCCTGTGCAACGAGCACGAGGCCACGAGCAGCGGGGGAACGTGTCAGTGCCAAAACAGTGAGTTCGTGTCCCTCGTGTGGACACGACAAAACTCAAAACACCTATGTGTCTTCATAAGAATTCGAGAGGAAACCTAGATCTACAAAGCTGTTCAAAAAGATTCGAAAAATAACAAAATAAATTCCTAAGAGGCATTTCTACAAACGCTTAGCCTATGGGACTGATACATGTCCATTTAGGACACGAAATGGACACAATATGCCCCAAAGTTCAAGGGTTAGCTAGGGGACACCTAGATTTAGATCTCCATGCAATAATAACAGCAATTACAATGAGATTTGGTGGGATTACCTATTGGTATCAATCTCCTCAAAAAGCTCCAAAGAGGGTTGTTCTTATTGCTAGCTAGCTCCTCCAAATTGCTCTCCAACAGGGATTGGCCTCCATGAACAGTAAGAGGAAGCTAATTAGAACCTAATGCAATTGGCTTGGGAAGAAAAGGAATTAGAATAGAATTTCTAGGATTTTAGGAAGTTTAGAACTAACCTTTCTTTCCAACTTTGCAACTCTTTCTAAAGGGAGGCTAACCTAATGGAAGAGAGTATAAATAGGTGGGGATTCCTATGTGGGTGTGGCCAGTCATAGAATTAGGGTTAGAGTTAGCTAATGGGTTGGGCTTTGGGCCTCTACGGGCTTAAGTTGCTAATTAATGGTTTCAAAACCATAAGTCATGTCTTATCACTAAAAGCCTCTCTATTCTAACTTAAATTCTGAAAAACCAAACAGGGGTTAAATTAAGTTAGGCTAGGCTCACATGATCTACCCAAGTCACTAAAACTAGGGTTAGCTTCTAGGTTAGGCTCCAAAGTCAACACTAGTCAAAGTCTAGAATAGCCCCTAATTAAATTATACCAAAAATCATATAAATTCTAATAAATCTCAATAATTCACAATAATTCCAAATAAATCCAAAAAATTCAAAAATGAGCAAAATATCCTCATACTTTGAATGTGGTAGAGACAGTTTCCCACTAGGTTGATAGAATTTTTGATGGTCGATTATGATGTGGTCCTAGGAATAGATTGGTTGAAGGAGCAATACGCAAGAATAGACTGCCATATTGGCAGGATTATTTTTGGTATTCTCGATGAACCGAAGTTTTCATTTTCCAGGGGCGAAGTAGAACCTTCTCCCCCAGTATTGCGGATGGGAGTAGCAGTGGCAGTTCAGTTTTCCAAAGTCGTAGAAGAGTTCCCAGACGTGTTCCCCGAAGAGCTTCCAGGCATGCCCCAGAGAGAGATAGAGTTCACCATTGATTTGCTTTCAGGGACGGCACCAGTGTCAGGGGGAGTCTACAGGATGGTATCTTCATAGTTAGAGATCTTGTACAAGATGATTGAAGAACTCAGAACCAAGGGATTCATTCATGCTAGTGGGTCACCTTGGGGAGCCCCGATACTTATTGTGAAAAAGAAGGATGGTACATCAAGATTATGTGTTGATTATCATACCTTGAACTCTGTAACAGTCAAGAACAGATATCCTCTACCAAAGATAGATGATTTATTTGATCAACTCAGAGGAGCGGATGTATTCTCGAAGATTGACTTGTGATCATGGTACCTCAGATCAGAGGCAGAGAGCAGGACAACCCGAAGATAGCATTCAGATCGAGGTATAGACATTGGGAGTTCCTTGTTATGCCATTTACAGCGACCAATACGCCAGTCGTATTCATGGACATCATGAATCGTATCTTCATGCCCTATTTGGATCAGTTCGTGATAGTGTTCATAAACGACATCTTAGTCTATAGCAAGAGTGAGGCAGAGCATGAGCAGCATCTCCGTGTAGTTCTTCAGATTCTCAGAGAGCACCAGCTGTATACGAAATTCAGTAAATGCGAGTTCTGGCTCGATCGTATTTTATATTTGGGCCATATCATCACCAGAGGAGGAGTAGAAGTGGACCCCCAGAAGATAGTGGCCATAGAGACATGGCCAGTACCTAGCACTATCGTAGAAGTTAAAAGTTTCCTTGGATTGGCTGGCTATTATCGGCAGTTTGTATCAGATTTTGCTAGGATTTCAGCGCCATTGACTCAGTTGACCCGCAAGGATGTGCACTTTTCTTAGACAACAGAGTGACAAAATTCATTCGAGATGTTGAAGCAGAGATTGATAACGGCCCCCATTCTCACTCTTTCCGATGCGACTGGAGGATTTTCAGTTTACTGTGATGCTTCAGGCAGAGGATTGGGATGCATATTGATGCAGCATGGTAAGGTAGTCGTTTATGCGTCACGACAGCTTTGTGACCAAGAGAGGAATTACCCAACCCATGACTTGGAATTAGCAGCGATAGTTTTCGTACTTAAGCTTTGGAGGCATTATTTATATGGAGATCGGATGGAGATTTCCACCGACCATAAGAGTCTTAAGTATGTGTTTACCCAGAAGGATCTCAATATGCGTCAAAGAAGATGGCTAGAGCTACTTGTGGATTATAACATCAACTTCCAGTATCATCCTGGGAAGGCCAACGTTGTTACAGTTGCATTGAGTAGGAGAGCCGGAGCTTATTTTCTAACAGCGCAGCCAGAATTGGTAGCAGATTTTCAGAAGATGGGTATCGAAGTTGTTCTTCCTACCAATGTGGTATTGACAGCCAGTATGAAAGTTCAGTCTAGTATAGTTGAGAGGATTAAGTTAGCTCAGTCAACAGATTCTAAGCTTCAGTAGCTCAGAGCAGACTGTGAAGCAGGACGAAGAGTAGAGTTATGTATTCATGAGGACGGTACACTTCAACATGGGAGGAGTCTTTGTGTACCCAGAAGTGATATCAGTCAGGAGATCATGGCAGAGGCTCACAGTTTTTCGTATTCAATTCATCTCGGTGGTACGAAGATGTACCGAGACATCCGTCAACATTTCTGGTAGAATGACATGAAGAGGGAGATAGCCCGGTTTGTCTCTCGTTGTTTAGTTTAGCAACAAGTTAAGGCTGAACATCAGAGACCAGCTATATTTTTTAACCTTTACCGATCCTAGAATTGAAATAGGAGCACATTACCATAGATTTTGTAACTGGGTTACCTAAATCCCCAACGGAAAGAGATGCTATCTGGGTTATAGTTGATCGACTCACAAAGGTAGCTCATTTTCTTTCTTTCAAAATTGGTCAGTCGACAGATCAGCTTGCAGAGATGTACCTCAGGCGGATTGTCAGACTGCATGGAGTGCCAATTAGTATCATATCAGACAGAGATTCAAGATTCACATCGTACCTTTGGCGGAGTCTTTAAGAGAGCTTGGGGACTCGTCTCAAGTTTAGTTCAGCTTATCATCCACAGACAGATGGTCAGTCAGAACGCACGATCCAGACTCTTGAAGATATGTTACGATCATGTATACTCGACTTCGGTAATTTGTAGGAAGATCACCTGTATCTCGTGGAGTTCTCCTATAACAACAGTTTCCAGGACAGTCTCTAGATGGCACCCTTTGAAGTACTGTATGGCAGGAAGTGCAGATCACCTTTAGCTTGGGATGATTTCGACGAGAGACAGATGCTTGGTCCAGAGATGGTTACGCAGACAATCGAGGTGGTCAGACAAGTCAGAGATCATCTTTGAGTTGCCCAAGATCGACAGCGCCATTGGACCAATTCTTATCGGTGTCCCCTTGAGTTTTCAGTCGGCGACCACGTGTTCCTTAGTATCTCGTCTACCCGTAGCGTCATTCGATTCGACGTACGGGAAAAGCTTATTCCTAGATACATAGGGCCGTTCGATATTCTAGAGCCAGTAGGTGATGTGTCCTATCGTCTCACTCTTCTGCTGTCGGTACGTGAGGTGCATGATGTCTTCCATGTATCCTAATTATGACGGTATATTCCAAATCCGAGTCATGTCCTTGATCATTCGAAAATGGTTGTTGGTACTAACCTTTCGTATAAGGAAATGATCGTATACATATTGGACCGAACAGAGAAGGTACTCAAGAACAAGACTATTAGTTTAGTCCGTGTTGCTTGGGGTCATCACTCTTTGGGTGAGTCAACGTGGGAGCGTAAGGATGATATCCGCTCGCGATATCCACACATATTTGACTCGTAAGGTATAATGTCTTTCTTATGCCTTATGCTTTTAATTCCTTGCTTGTATGAATGATTGCTTGATTGACTGCTAGTCGGAGCTTGCTTATAATTAATATAGCTTGTCCTGACCTCTCTTGCCTCTTGATTAAATTTCGAGGTCCGAACTCCATTAAGGTGGGTAGAGTTGTCACTCCCATTTCTCGTTATACGTATTTTTGTATGTGTATACGAGATTTTTAGTATTTATCAGGTGGACCGTAGTTGGACTTGTTTTGCTTAGCCTAGTCTTGGTTTAATCTTGACTTGGTTTATTTGATTGGTTTGGTTCAATTTGACTTGGCTTGGATTGGCTTAGTTTGGTTTGAGATGGAGAGGGTTGATATATAACCCAACTTCTTCTCTCTCTCCTCATTCATTTCTACATTTACTTCTTCATTTTCTTCATTTACTCCTCCCACCTACCAAGTCTTAGGCAAGTCTAACTTGCTTCATGATGGATCTTATATTTTATTATTCTATCTTCTTCTCTACATGATTCTAAGCATCTTTAGGACTTGGAGTTTTCGGTTTGGACGGATGGATTTTTGTAGATCTAAGTTTGTAGCTATTTTGATTGACTTGGGTTTTGATCTACCAAATTTTATTATTTTCAAGTTTTGATTGTTCTATGTTGTAGAGAATTCGATTTTACTCAAAATAGACTTTTGAAAAGTTAGATTTGACTTGTTTTGAGGAAGTTATGGCCAAAATAAGATTTAGACATTTCTTAGTTCATCTGTCCTGAATCTGGCAGGGACGATGAATAGTACCGCATAGTGCAGCCTGTAGTATAATGCAGACTGCCGTATAGTACCACATGGTGATGCAGCCTGCCGTATAGTATAGCCTGCCGTATAGTGCAGCCAGCCGCATAGTGCCCATGGTGATGCAGCCTGCCGCATAGTTCATCCTGCCGCATAGTGCAGACTGCCGCATAGTGCATCCTGTCGTATAGTGCCGTATTGTGATGCAGCCTGCCGCATAGTTCAGTCTATTGTATAGTGCCGCATGGTGATACAGCATGCCGCATGGTGATACAGCCTGCCGCATAGTCAGCCTGCAGCGTAGTGCCGTAGGAGGCTGTATAGGGCCGCATAAGGCCGCATAGTGCCGCAGGATTCCGCATAGTGCCGCAGAAGGCTGCATTGTACCGCAGAATATCGTATAGTGCCTATTTTGGCTGTTTTTGGCTGTTTTATGTCCTATTTGGCTGAATTGTGGCCATAATTTCTTCCAACTCCCAACATGAAAGTTGTAGATCTTTTCCTTGGCTTCAAGAATATGTTACTAGCTATTTTTTACGCATATTTCTCTCATTCATGATAATGTAAGGAAATGACATGATAGTGGCCAGTTAAGGAGGACTCATAATAAGTAACTGGACATGATGATTCTTGATAGTGACCCGTTGTGGTGCACTCTTGACAAGTAACATGACATGATAGTGGCCCGTCGTGGTGCACTCTTGATAAGTAAACCTAACATGATAATCTTGATATGCTGTTGTGACGGCTATCTTGACTTGCTAAATAACTCTTGTCCCAACACCGTGGGTGTTTGTGCTTGTATAAGCTACATGTCTCGTCTTGCATCATGTCTAGGATATGAAGTCCTAATTTCTACGGTCAGAAATTCATACTGAATCTGACTAGGATAATGACTAGATTGATCAAGTCGTTCATAAAGGGATTTCCCAGCTACAGACAGTCCCATTATCTGGGCGCTCTAATTGGACTTGTAGCCTGCCGTCGAGTAGGGTACATTTCTAACACACTGTTTTGTGTTGCACCCCTAATTCACCTAATCCAACTCTCTCAACTTGCTACTGGATAACCTGGATTAAGTCTGCAGGGCTTGTGGCTGTTGGAACATCTCATTGCATCTTGTTAGTAATTAGGCTTGTGATAACCCTAGTTAGCTAAAGTATCAAGCCGTACTCATTGCTTGGCCGTGATTTATGGATGGAGTCCCGTCTAGTCTTATCTAGACAAAGCCAGTACATGGTTACTTCAGTACATTTAATGTTATGCTTTACCTTATCGATAATCGGTCAGGGACTAAGTTCTGTTCAGGAGAAGGGTTACAACCACGGTCTTTGTCTGGTTTACGGGTTGTAACTTGGTAACCGAAATAGTACCTTAGTTACCTTATCGTTTATCACCCTGATTTCTTTAACTCATGTCTTTTATTATCCTTTATGTCACATGTGCTAATATGCTGGTTTTAGTTCTTAAGTGAAGCCTGCTTTGTGGTACTTGCTCTTTCTGGGGTCTGACCCAGCCAGTTTTGTATGGCAAGATTTCGGAGCAGCTTCCGAGGATCTTCCAGTCTTCCTGCCCGATGGTGACCACTAGAAGGAATCCTGGCAATGAGTAGGTTTTATTTTGCTTTCCCACTCTATTGTAAAATTTTTCTTTTGAGGCGTTTAGCCGCCGAGCAAGTGTTAGCTTCTTTCCAACTTTACTTACTGTCTGCCTACGGGCTGTAACATGATTGACAAATCCTAGGGTTGATCATGTATGACTTAAAACTCTTACTAGTCTTCGTATTTTGTATGACTAGCTTCATGATCATCTGAATATGTAATGTATGGGACGCCTTACCTTGTATATCTGATGATCTACCATCTTGTTACATTTACTTGCTTGCTTGAGATTGACACACTAGGCTTGTTCTTGACCTTAAGAGACTGATGGCTTGTAGTAAACCCACATGCATCTCGACAGCCGTGACCGTACATCGAGGTGGAATTCACTTCAATGTACGTAGCTGGCTATGTCTTTCCCCCACTCTCCAGTATTCTGGTTCTGGGGCGTGAGACAGTTTAAGTGGTGGCCCATACAGGTCTTGTAAATCAAGATGTGTGAGGGTTTCACTGAATAGATGTCTCAATCAGCACTCGCCCTTGATCTCTACTCGTGTCTTCTAATCTTTTCTAAATCTTGACCTGATCACAAGTTTATATCATCGATCTATCATGGTCCTTCCTTATTGTTCCCCATGTCGTTTCTTTAGCGGCATTGTTTGTGGTCCTACCGATCAGCAAGGTGGAGCACATCCAGTGGACCAGCAACAACCTGCAGACCAAGCCCAGCACTTTGGAGCGGCCTCCCGAGTCATGCATTCCGGGGATCCAGAGCCCCAAGTTCAGCTAGTCCAGCCTGTAGAGCCTAACAATGGAACCCGGGTATGTCTCATCAGGGAATTGCTTGCATCTCAAGATCGTCGAGGCGATGTCCTACACCAAACAGTACAAGATGCCATGGGCAGAGTTGGTTACCAAGGGAAAAACGCGGCCAACAGCTTCAAGCGTCTGAACCCTCTTTTCTTTGACGGCACTGAAGATGCTATCGCTGCTGATGCATGGCTTATGGACACAGAGGTTATCCTGGAAGTAACTAGGATTCCTGAGGAAGAGAAGGTGGCCGTTGTGTGCCTACAGTTATTGGACTTAGCTCGCAGCTGGTGGGCGATGCTAGCAGTTTGATTACCAACGCCTGTCTCATGGGCTGTATTCTGTAACAAGTTCCAGACCAAGTACTTCGACGCAGTAGTTCGGCATGATCTGCAGACGAGATTCACCAATCTTAAGCAGATGAGCAGGACGGTCGATGGATATGCGGCCGAGTTTTGTAGACTTGGTCGGTTTGCTCCTACCTTGGTGGTAACCGAATTGGATCGAGCCCAGCTATTCAAGCAGGGGCTCCACCTAGAGATTATCATATCTATGGATCAGTTTGAGCACCAGACGTTTGATGCCGTCTTGCGAGCAGCGAAGAGGCATGAGTATACTTCACAGAGGATTATAGATAGAAGCAGAGGACGGAAGTGGTCTCATGGGCAGATGTCCCAGTCTTCAGCACCAGCCCCAGAAGCTAGGGCTTTGACTATTGGAGCTCTTAGGAGGGCGACCACAGTTTTGTCGGTTCAGCACTCGATGCCGGCGTATCCTCAGCAACAGAAGCAGAAGCAGTCTTCCGCAATGGGTTGCACTCATTGTGCGAAGCCAGGACATGTAGTATCAGAGTGTCGCAGAGCACAGGGATTGTGCCTGGCTTGAGGGACACCAGATCACAAGATAGGGTCCTATCCGAATAGAGCCAGTTCATCATCATCAAACCTAACTAGTCCATCGGTTAGGGGTCCAGCAACAGTACAGCAGCAGTACCAGCCTCCGAGGCCATTGCCGCCTCAGGCTCAACAGTTTGCCCAAGCTCAGAATTAGAACAGGCAGAGAGGTCACCAGCAGAGGGATCAGCACCCAAAAGGCAAGGTCAGGCTATGGCTCTGACGGTAGAAGAAGAGTTAGCTTCATGTGAGGTGGTGGCAGGTACCATTCTCGTCAACTCTTTTCTAACATCAGTATTATTTGATTCAGGTGCATGGTATTCATTTATGTTTGCACGATTCGCTACACGGATAGGATTGGAGCCCGAGTCATTATCAGTAAGGATCAATATACTTACTGGTAACGGTCTTGTGGTAGTAGATAGAGTATTTTTCTCGTGTTAAATCGTAGTTAGCGGTAGAGAGTTTTCCGCTAGGTTGATAGAATTTCCGATGGCCAATTATGATGTGGTCCGAGGAATAGATGTGTTGAAGGAGCAATACGCAAGAATAGACTGCCATATTGGCAGGATTATTTTTGGTATTCCCGGCGAACCGGAGTTTTCATTTTCTAGGGGCGAAGTAGAAGCTTCACCCCCAGTATTACGGATGGCAGTAGCAGTGGCAGTTCAATTTCTTAGAGTCGTTGAAGAGTTCCTAGACGTGTTCCTCGAAGAGCTTCCAGGCATGCCTCCAGAGGGAGATAGAGTTCACCATTGATTTGCTTCAAGGGACGGCACCAGTGTCAGGGGGAGTCTACAGGATGGCACCTTCAGAGTTAGAGATCTTGTACAAGATGATTGAAGAACTCAGAACCAAGGGATTCATTCGTGCCAGTGGGTCACCTTGGGGAGCCCCGATACTTCTTGTAAAAAAAAGGATGGTACGTCAAGATTATGTGTTGATTATCGTACCTTGAACTCTGTAACAGTCAAAAACATATATCCTCTACCAAAAATAGATGATTTATTTGATCAACTCAGAGGAGCGGCTGTATTCTCCAAGATTGACTTGCGATCAGGGTACCATCAGATCAGAGTCAGAGAGCAGTACATCTTGAATACAGCATTCAGATCGAGGTATGGACATTGGGAGTTCCTTATTATGCCATTTGGAGCGACCAATGTGCCAGCCGTATTCATGGACCTCATGAATCGTATCTTTATGCCCTATTTGGATCAATTTTTGATAGTGTTCATAGACGACATCTTAGTCTATAGCAAGAGTGAGATAGAGCATGAGCAGCATCTCCGTGTAGTTCTTCAGATTCTCAGAGAGCACCAACTGTATGCGAAGTTCAGTAAATGCGAGTTCTGGCTCGATCGCATTCTATATTTGGGCCATATCATCACCAGAGGACGAGTAGAAGTGGACCCCCAAAAGATAGTAGCCATAGAGACATGGCCAGTACCTAGCACTATCGCAAAAGTTCAAAGTTTCCTTGGATTGGCGGACTATTATCGGCGGTTATCAGATTTTGCCAAGATTTCAGCACCATTGATTCAGTTGACCCACATGAATGTGCAGTTTTCTTAGACAGCAGAGTGTCAGAATTCATTTGAAAAATTGAAGCAGAGATTGATGACGGACCCCATTCTCACTCTTTCCGATAGGACTGGAGGATTTTCAGTTTATTGTGATGCTTCAGGCAGAGGATTGGGATGCGTATTGATGCAGCATGGTAAGGTAGTCACTTATGCGTTACGACAGCTTCGTGACCATGAAAGGAATTACCCAACCCATGACTTGGAATTAGTAGCGGTGGTTTTCGTACTTAAGCTTTGGAGGCATTATTTATATAGAGATCGGGTGGAGATTTTCACCGACCACAAGAGTCTTAAGTACGTGTTTACCTAGAAGGATCTCAATATGCGCCAGAGAAGATGGCTAGAGCTGCTTGTGGATTATGACATCAACTTGCAGTATCATCCTGTGAAGGCCGACGTTATTACAGATGCATTAAGCAAGAGAGCTGGAGCTTATTTTCTAACAGCGCAGCCAAAATTGTTAGCAGATCTTCAGAAGATGGGTATCGAAGTTGTTCTTCCTACCAATGTGGCATTGATGGCCGATATGCAAGTTCAGTCCAATATAGTTGAGATGATTAAGTTAGCCCAGTCAACAGATTCTAAGCTTCAGCGGCTCAGAGCAGAGTGTGAAGTAGGGCAAAGAGCAGAGTTATATATTCATAAGGATGGTACACTTTGACATGGGAGGCGTCTTTGTGTACCCAGTGGTGATATCAGACAGGAGATCATGACAGAGGTTCACAGTTCTCTGTATTCAATTCATCCCGGTGGTACGAAGACGTACCGAGACATCCGTCAGCATTTTTGGTGGAATGGCATGAAGAGGGAGATAGCCCGGTTTGTCTCTCATTGTTTAGTTTGCCAACAAGTTAAGGCTGAACATCAGAGACCAGCTGGACTTCTTTAACCTTTACCGATCCCAGAATAGAAATAGGAGCACATTACCATAGATTTTGTAATTGGGTTACCTAAATCCCCAGCGGGGAGAGATGCTATCTGGGTTATAGTTGATCGACTCACAAAGGTAGCTCATTTTCTTCCCTTCAGGATTGGTCAATCGACGGATCAGCTTGCAGAGATGTACCTCAGGCAGATTGTCAAACTGCATGGAGTGCCAGTTAGTATCATATCAGACAGAGATTCAAGATTCATATTGCACTTTTGACGGAGTCTTCAAGAGAGCTTGGGGACTCATCTCAAGTTCAGTTCAGCTTATCATCCGCAGATAGATGGTAAGTCAGAATGCACGATCCAGACTCTTGAAGATATGTTGCGATCTTGTACAGTCGATTTCAGTGGTTCGTGGGAAGATCACATATATCTCGTGGAGTTCTTCTATAACAACTGTTTCCAGGTTAGTCTTCCGGTAGCACCCTTTGAAGCACTGTATGATAGGAAGTACAAATCACCTTTAGCTTGGGATAATGTCGACGAGAGACAGATGCTTGGTCCAGAGATGGTTACGCAGACAATCAAGGTGGTCCGACAAGTCAGAGATCATCTTCGAGTTGCCCAAGATCGACAGCGCCATTAGGCCGATTCTCATTGGCGTCCCCGTGAGTTTTCAGTCGGCGACCACGTGTTCCTTAGGATCTCGCCTACCAATGGCGTCATTCGATTCAGCGTACGGGGAAAGCTTAGTCCTAGGTACATAGGGTCGTTCGATATTCTAGAGCGAGTAGTTGATGTGTCCTATCGTCTCGCTCTTCCGCCATCGTTACGTGAGGTACATGATGTCTTCCATGTATCCTAATTACGACAGTATATCCCAGATTCGAGTCATGTCCTTGATCATTCGAAATTGGTTGTTGGTACCAACCTTTCGTATGAGAAAAGACCCGTATCCATATTAGACCGAAGAGAGAAGGTACTCAAGAACAGGACTATTAGTTTAGTCTGTGTTGCTTGGGGTCATCACTCTTTGGGTGAGTCAACGTGGGAGCGTGGGGATGATATCCGCTCACGATATCCATACTTGTTTGACTCATAAGGTATAATATCTTCCTTATGCCTTATGTTTTTAATTCCTTGCTTACATGAATGATTGCTTGATTGACTGCTAGTCGTAGCTTGCTTATGATTAATATAGCTTGTCCAGACCTCTCTAGCCTCTTGATTAAATTTTCAGGATGGAAGTCCTTCAAGGTGGGTAGAGTTGTCACTCCCGTTTCCCATTATACGTATTTTCGTATGCGTACACGAGATTTCTGGTATTTATCAGGTGGACCGTAGTTAGATTTGTTTTGCTTAGCCTAGTCTTTGTTTAATCTTGACTTGGTTTATTTGATTGGTTTGGTTCAATTTGACTTGGTTTGGCTTGGCTTAGTTTGGTTTGAGATGGAGAGGGTTGATATATTACCCAACTTCTTCTTCTCTCTCTCTCTCTTTCTCCTCATTCATTTCTACATTTACTTCTTCATCTTCTTCATTTACTCCTCCCATCTACCAAGTCTTAGGCAAGTGCAACTTGCTTCATGACGGATCTTCCATTTTATTGTTCTATCTTCTTCTCTACATGATTCTAAGCATCTTTAGGACTTAGAGTTTTTGGTTTGGACGGATAGATTTTTGTAGATCTAAGTTTGTAGCTTTTTTGGTTTCTTGGGTTTTGATCTACCAAACTTTATTATTTTTAAGTTTTGATTATTCTATGTTGTAGAGAATTCAATTTTACTCAAAATAGACTTTTGAAACGTTAGATTTCGACTTGTTTTGAGGAAGTTATGGCCAAAATAAGATTTGGACATTTCTTAGTTTATCTGTCCTGAATCTGGCAGGGACGATGAATAGTGCCGCATAGTGTAGACTACCACATAGTGAAGCCTGCCGCATAGTACAGACTGCCGTATGGTAATACAGCCTGCCGTATAGTGCAGCCTGTCGCGTAGTGCCGCATGGTGATGCAGCCTACCGTATAGTATCGCAGGAGGCTGCATATTGCCGTATAAGGCCACATAGTGCCGCAGGAGGCCGCATAGTACCGCAGAAGGCTGCATAGTGCTGACAGAATGCCGTATATTGCCTATTTTGGCTGTTTTTGGCTGTTTTATGTCCTATTTGACAGAATTGTGGCCATAATTTCTTTCAACTTCCAACATAAAAGTTGTAGTTCTTTTCCTTGGCTTCAAGAATATGTTATTAGCTATTTTTTATGCAAGTTTCTCTCATTCATGATAATGTTAGGATATGACACGATAGTGGCCCGTTAAGGCGCACTCTTAACAAGTAACTGGACATGATGATTCATGATAGTGACCTATCATGGTATACTCTTGATAAGTAACATGACATGATAGTGGCCCGTCATGGCGCACTCTTGATAAGTAAACCTAAAATGATAATCTTGATATGCTGTTGTGACGGCTATCTTGACTTGCTAAATAACTCTTGTCACAACACCGTAGGTGTTTGTGCTTGTATAAGCTACATGTCTCGTCTTGCATCATATCTAGGATATGAAGTCCTGATTTCCACGGTCAGGAATTCATATTGAATCTGACTAGGATAATAACTAGATTAATCAAGTAGTTCATAAAGAAATTTCCAAGCTACAGACAGCCCTATTATCTGGGCGCTCAAATTGGACTTGTAGCCTGCCGTTGAGTAGAGCACATTTCTAGCACACTATCATGTGTTGCACCCCGAAGTCACCTAATCCAACTCTCTCAACTTGCTACTGGATAACCTGGATTAAGTCTGCAGGGCTTGTGGTTGTTGGAACATCTCATTGTATCTTGTTAATAATTAGGCTTGTGATAACCCTAGTTAGCTAAACTATCAAGCCGTACTCATTGTTTGGCCGTGATTGATGGATGGAGTCCCATCTAGTCTTGTCTAGACAATGCCAGTACATGGTTACTTTAGTACATTTACTGTTATGCTTTACCTTATCGATAATCGGTCAGGGACTAAGTTCTGTTCAGGAGAAGGGTTACAACCCCGGTCCTTGTCTAGTTTACGGGTTATAACTTGGTTACCGAAATAGTTCCTTAGTTACCTTATCGTTTATCATCCTGATTTCTTTTACTCATGTCTTTTATTATCCTTTATGTCTCATGTGCTAATATGCTGGTTTTAGTTCTTAAGTTAAGCCTCCTTTGTGGCCTTGCTCTTTCTGGGGTCTGACCCAGCAGGTTTTGTATGGCCAGATTTCGGAGCAGCTTTCAAGGATCTTCTAGTCCTCCTGCCATATAGTGACCACTAGAAGGAATCCTGGCAATGAGTGGGTTTTATTTTGCTCTCCCACTCTATTGTAAAAATTTTCTTTTGAGGCGTTTAGCCGCCGAGCAAGTGTTAGCTCGTTTGCAACTTTACTTACTGTCTGCCTACGGGCTGTAACATGATTGACAAATCCTAGGGTTGATCATGTATGACTTAAAACTCTTGCTAGTCTTCGTATTTTGTATGACTAGCTTCATGATCATCTGAATATGTAATGTATGGGATGTCTTACCTTGTATATCTGATGATGTACCATCTTGCTACATTTACTTGCTTGCTTGAGATTGAGACACTAGGCTTGTTCTTGACCTTAAGAGACTGATGGCTTGTAGTAAACCCTCATGCATCTAGACAGCCATAACCGTATATCGAGGTGGAATTCACTTTAATGTACGTAGCTGGCTGTGTCTGTCCCCCGCTCTCCAGTATTCTGGCTCTGGGGCGTGACACTGAAGCAGGGAGCAAGGCAACGGAATCAACTCCGGTCTTCTCTCTCAGAAAGATGATAGGAGAATGAAAGAGTACAGCAGCTCGAAGACAAGTTGCTGTCAATACAACTTGTGAAGAAATAACGACCCTTCATGAGAAGTAGGAATGAGATCACCCTTGTGATACGATTCCTAATTCTGTGTCTCCACCATCCAACTCTCATGTATAAAGGCCCTTCCTGCCATCTAGAGGAAGCCCTTTTAGACATGAAGATTTTTGAGCTCTCTGATGTGTGTGTCAAGGTGGTTCAGCTCCATAGCATCCAAGGTCACCGATACCAGTTCTCGGGAGTTTTGTCAGTTGGTCCCCTGCAAGCATTAGAAAGAAGACGAAAATACAGCAAATATTTTTTTTCTTTTCTCGCAACCATTTATATGCAATTGAAGCTGAGATATCATGCACATGACTAGGCGTGTATTTCAGGAAGAATAAAACACGAAAGCACGTGAAGCGCCATATATCGTTCAAAGGTTGGTGTTGTCAGAACCGAGAAAAGTCTAAAAAAGAGAGCGTAGGACGTATCACGACAGTTATGCAACAAAAGTTCAAATATGGCAGGATCTATAAAGTCAAACTTTTTTTATTTCATAATGAGAAGAATAAAGAGACAGACACCACAGACATAGGCACTATCGCCGTTATGTAAAATGACGCTCTTATATCACATTATTTCTTTTTTTGTCATCAGCCTGACGCAAAGCAGCGCTCAACTCCTCCATATTGTGGATCCCCGAATGATGCATCAGACGGAGGAATCCTTTCCTCTATTCCAATGCGCCACGCTCTTCGGAAGACGATGGCCTACTACTGGAACGAGCAAAGACTGTTGGGGTCAGGCCAAAGTAGTTTAGGATGTTCTTCGCCCTTAGGGACGGGTCAGCTTCCAGCAAATATGAAGTAGGCACAGAGTTTGACTTCTCTCCAGAAGCTTTAACATTGACGTTCGCCTCCTTCTTCATATTCTCTTTTGGATGACATAAGAGTGAATGAAGATGGAGTTTGAACCTCATGCCCTTATATATATACAGTTAAGGTCGGCCCCTGCCAACTCTTCGTCTTCCCTATAAATGGGTTGGTAACACTTAACGAGGAAGAAGAAAAAAGGACGTTTCAGAAAAAAACACCCCATAAATAGGTTCATTATTGGGAATGAACCGAGCACTTAATAAACTGTTTGATTAAAAATGTACGACTTTTTGCGTTGCACGACCATCAGGTTGCGCAAGTATGTGCAGCAATCAGGTTGCGCCGCATCTTACCGTACAATATGTCAAATTTGTGCCCAAAAGAGAGCACAACTTTTCCAAGTGCTCCGCAACGCGGATCGACAGCAACCAAGCCCTAAAGAGGGAGGCACAAGTTATGGGTTGTGCCCCACTCTAAAAAGAATGGGCACACGTTATCAGAATCGAGCCAAACCTAAATAGGGTTATCTACAATCGGGTCTATGATCGGCTACTTACCCTCCATGGCCAGGTTGGCTGTTTTTCGACGTGACGAAGAAGGAGCTCGCGTAGAGGACTCGGCCACATTTTTGCCCTTCTCGGCAGCAGAGCGCTTGGGCGCCATTGGTGCTAGTCGAAACACTCGAAGATCGGAAAGAAGGAGAAGAATAGGGTTTTGAGGAATCCTAAACGATGATGAAGAATAAAAAAGTTCAAAGGGTACGACTATTTATAGCTTTGCAAGTGAGGCTGAACCGTACAACTTGTGCTGAAGAACCGGGCTCGAATTGACTGGCATAACTTAGACACAGTCATTTATAATCACTACAACAAAAATACCTTTTAATGACGGCTAAAAATCGTCATTAATTAAGAACCATGACTTTTTTTTCCAATCCAACCGTTATGAAAACGGGTGTTATAAATGTTTTTGAAAGCGTTATAGACAATTCTTTCAAAAATGTCATTAATAGGTTTAATTTCTGCTACGTTTTATTTTCAAAGCGTTATGGATATTTATGTAAAACAGTTATCAATAGTTAATATGGTTTAGAAGTCAGGACATTTTGAAAGCGTTATGAATAGATGATCTGTATATGGTCATTGTATCACATTTATAACGCTCTATACTGCATGTTATACATTCCAAACGCTGCTCAATTCAATTTGAAAACAACCACTTTGATCCATATTCACAACAAAATAATGAAATGTAATATAAAGTACCATTCTCCATTTCATTGTCTCAAAATAGGGTACATCAACATCTCACAGATATAGAGTACTTTAGCTAGCTACATTTCATTGTCTCAAAATAGAGTACTTTAGCTACCATTATACATTCTTTTCATTATATACATCTTTTCAAAACATATAAAGTATCCAATATAGAGTTTACACATTAAAAAATTCATATCAGAATCCTATAAAGTAGTTATGCAAAAGATGTGGTGGTGTTCAACAAAATCAAACATGCAAGTACAGCCATATCATGGAAGTAACAATAGGTAACATAAACATTAATCATCAGGTCAGGTCACATTGAGAACATCACTTGTTGCCTTGACAAACATATATGGTCAAAGATTTCAAGTATATATAATCTGTGGATACTTCAGTTAAACCAAAAACAAATCACCAGGTCATGTATCTGACTGAAGATTGCAGACCAATTATCGTTTTTCCTCGCAAATATCCAGCTTTACGAATTTCTCGTCTCCGCTCCTATTTCAATAAATGACAGCCCTGACTCCACAAATTCACTTAACACGGTGCACTTCAGTTGAGCATGACCGACTCTCTCTCCCCTCCACTACTTCTATTTCATCTTGTCTGTATATAATAACTGAAGCAATGATCTACTTGAAAAACATCGCTGCTACTATGAAATCTCAGGCTTGCATCCAAGTACAACTTACTGTGTGAAAGAATGATTTTGAAGCAAAATAGAGGCAGGAGCTCCCAACTATCTCCTGTTGTTTGCAGTTTTGGTCTTGCTGTTAAGGCTTGTAAGTTCTTCGATCAGCTTTCTCTCATCGACTACCGGAATCCACTCCAGGAGGAACCTTTAAGCTAATCCTTTTTTTCTTTCCTTACTTGCCCATCCCCTCTACAGGTATTACATGGAGTAAGAGACTCCCAGTCCCACCATAGGTAGAACATGTTGTAACCTGATGAAAGACACCTAAAGGTGCCTGGCTGTGGAAATCACCAGTTATTGGCCTCCACATGTGCTATATTTGTTCGCTTTTGTGCCAGGATTGGCCCCAGAGCTATCACACGTGCTGCAACTCTCAAGCCTGGTTACCTCAATCTCTTTTTCCATACCAAATACTGCTTCTTTGAAGTTATGGACGAGGCTGTAGCTTTTATCATCACCCTGTATTGGTATGTTGCGAGCAACTCTACTTCCGCCCATTCCTCCCATTCTACCCATGCCTGCAAATAGTGACTCGAATATATCGAATGGATTGCTGAAATCCTGAAAGACGTGTTTTCCATATATATTAGATTGTACTAAATATGAGGAATTGCCAATTCTCTTTATCTGTGGTAGGA
Source organism: Iris pallida (assembly GCA_029216955.1). Taxonomy (NCBI): domain Eukaryota; kingdom Viridiplantae; phylum Streptophyta; class Magnoliopsida; order Asparagales; family Iridaceae; genus Iris; species Iris pallida. The sequence goes on from JANAVB010041814.1 coordinate 12,462,955, forward strand.
ACTTACCCCCATGCCCATACCAGAGCCTTTCAAACCGGCTTCTCCATATCTGTCATACAGAGATCTCTTCTCGTCATCCGATAGTACCTGCAATGGGATTTTTCTTAGGGAAACAACAGGACAAGAAACGTAGTTTAGCCAATAAACTGACACACAGCATCTTACCTCGTAGGTATTGCTAATATCTTTTAATTTCTGCTCTGCTCCAGATTCTCTAAAATAGAAAGGGAGAGTGAGTGGTTGATTAAATTAAATTTAAATACAATTACTTGGAAAATAAATAACATATAGATGTAATGGATACAGAGAAACAAACTAGGATAAGGAAAATAATATTAATATATGTGATCCTTTATAATTTTTAAGTAATAAAACTCTAACATCAGTAACTATTTAATCTACAAACACTAAAAGCTAATAATTTATCTGATGAATGAATTAACATAACCTATTATGCTCAAAAAAGCAAATAAACATTACTACATAATTTGCCACTTCTCTTTACCAAACAATCAAAGTGCATATTACTTACATAAACTTCCAATTTCAATTGATGCTTCTAATCATTAGCATTTACAACCAACATATTACCAGTGCACAACAGCAATTAACATACTTAATCAAACATAAAGCTTTAGAATAAATAAACAATGATACACAACACCATATGGACTAGGACCTGGAACCAATTTTAGCATGTCCATATTTTGTTGGACCTAATCAGAATCCTGCCTTGGAAGGTACGATTCAGACACTGACACACGCACGGATCTTTTACCTCTTTTCTTTCACTCTTTCTTTTCCAATAAATGAACCTTTGTTCTACAGTATCGAAGAGTTAAAATAGGTAGAAGAAAAAGAAAAAACCTTTAAAGAAGTAACCTTCAAGGTGCAGATGGAAACACAATCAGACAGAATAGAACAATCATCCTCTCTCACATTAATAAACTGATGGTATATCTAACTCCCAAACTGGATGCTGAGAATTATTTCTTAGTGGGTTGGTTAAGCAAGTAATAGTTCCAAGCATGCCTGAATTGCAGAATATAGGGTGGTTCTTGGGGCACTTGGTTCATGATTGAGAGTGACTTGGCTATGGTTGTATTATTTGTCCTCTGTCTCCTCTCTATCCTCCATCCTCTATAAGCCTGTGCTGATGCCAGACTTATAGAAGATAACTCTATCAAAGACAATAATTAATAAGCATAGAAAAGGAGGGTATGGTTTATCATTAGCTTAATCAATTTCAAGCTTTAACTTTAAGCCCATGGTGAAATTAGAAAAACCATTAGGCTAAAAAATTCCAACAGGCTTAGTTGTTTAAGACCTGGCAAAATTAGAAGTTGAATTCCATGTGCAAGCAACATGTTAAGTGAGATGTCATTGATTTCAGAAGACAAATTTTTAATGGTGAATAAAGAACGCCTATTTTGGCTAAGAAATTAGGCCAATGATTCCCACAGCGCCCACCCAACCCCAGAGTTTCTAATCCAGGTTCTCAAAGTCGCTCAAAGAAGTCCTCTGGTCCCTCATAAAATAAATGCTGATCTAATTCAAATATAATTTCAATATGTTTACAGCTATTTGCATACCATAGTAGGATCCAAAAATGATAAACGAAATGGTGTTAATTTGGAAATAGAACCATAAACAATGCTCTCTTAGAAAGGTCAACTGATCACAACATTTCAAAGCAGTAAAACATGGATGCCAGCCAAACTAAGTAGAGACATATGCAACTGTAATAGATAAAAATAGCGACAAGTTAATGACAAGATAAGAGATTTAAGAGAAATAACCACTTTTTATTTCAGATTTACTTGCATTTTTGGACACACTGAGAATAGAGTAGAAATCCTGCAAAGTAAATCACATAATATGTCTAGTAAGAAAAATAAAAAGTTATTCAATGAATGTAGTAATATGCCCAATCTACTATAAACAGTCATCCAATGAACACTCACAACATCAGCTCTAACAACAAATTGAGCTCCCCTTCGTCGTCCAATTCTTTGAGGTCGTCCTCCGCTCGCTGTCGTTTCTCACTATGACAAAAAATTTTCTACAGGAAAGGAATGAATAGGAAGCTAGCAAATAGAAAAAGCCCTAACCTACTGATAGAAATTAGATAAAAAATTAGAGGATTTCGGGAAGGAGGCATGGCCGAGGCAGGAGAGGACGGAGCCGACCACGAGGGCGGAGACCGCCTCGACGGCGTAGACGGCACGACGGACGGAGGTGGCCGCTCTCCGCATTACGGAAAGGGACGGAAAGGGGGAAGGCGAGGGGGCGATGCGGGTTGGGTCCCAGAGGGGGACGGATCCGTGGCGGAGGGAGAGACAGAGGTGGAGGGGAGGGAGGTGAAGCGGTCGAGGGCGACGGAGATGGAGTTAGGGTGTCGAGGAGGGAGGCGGAGGAGGAGTCAAGGTGGGAGGAGAGGTCGACGACGGAGGGGGAGAGGACGAGGGGGGAGAGGAGGCAAGCCAAGAAAATTAGGGCTTCTTCGAAGGCCTTGGGGGAGTAGCTGTGGAGCTTCTTGGTTTAGAATTTTTTTAAGTACGGGAGAAGTGCGGGAAAAGTGCGGGGGAGTGGAGGTTTTGACTTAAATTTTGGTACTTTTTTTCATGACACTCGTATGACTGAAAGACTATCAATAACGTTTATATTGGACACTGTCATAGAATGGAGTCTTGCTGAACTTTGATGACGCTTCTTTATCAGCCGTCATGAAATCCACTTATCAAGCGTCATTAATAGGTCTTTTTGTTGTAGTGAATAGAAAGTATTTCGAAACTTTGAATACTTTGCAAGTTTCAAAAACTTTGAAGGGGGTCTTATAGAGAGTAAAAATTAAGCTATGTTACTCACCCAGAAGTCATCTCATCAAAAAACATTATATCAATAGGTTGTGCCATATCAGGTTGTGCCTATATCAAGTTGTGCCACATCAGGTTACGCACATCTCAGGTTGTGCCAACCTCAGCATGCGCGAGAGGCACGTGGCAGTTTCCTCGAAAGTCTACAGTAGCATCATCATTACCTGACAACTGACAGCACATATATCAAGGAAAATTCATTTGAATTCTGCACAAACACGGCGCTCGAGAAGATTTAGTCAGCTAGCAGTTTGCACAACGTGTCAGGTTGCACGAGGTTGAACCCAGGCGCATGTTGCTACGTTGTGCCGAGCAACCTGATAAATCTCGCACAAGGTGATCAAACAATATCCAGAGCAGGTGACGTGGCACGCAAGCCGCTAACTTCGTAGAATGTGTCTACTAATTGCTCATGACAATGCACATCTCACTCAAATGATATCACGTGTGCACAGACGTTGGTGCAATTGCTCGTACAAGTTGCTACGTTGTGCCCCCGTACAACCAGATGAAGCTCGCACAAGGTGATCAAACAGTATCAAGAACAAGGTGACGTGGTGCACAAGCAATAACTTTGCAGAACGTGCCCACTATACTGCCCACAACCACGTACATCTCAATCAAATGATGCCATGCATCCACAGCAGTTGGTGTAACCGTTCGCGCAAGTGAACAGGAGCACAACCTAAAGCTGGCGTAACCCAGAATAATTGCAAAATAGTTATTTCCAGAACTCTATAAATGGAGTTTAAAATCAGTCTCAAAGGATGACGAATGATCATAATCTCTTGCTAAAGTGTCGTTACATCCTCCAGAGGCTCGTGTCTTCGATATCACATCGTCCAAGGGATAAAGTGATCGTCTTCTGATCAGATTCCTATAGTTTTACTTCCCTAGAATTCAATTGTACTTTTTGTACACTTTCTCAGTTTGTAGTAATCAAAACCTCTTTTGTTTTTTGCAAACAATATACATGTCCTTATGTTAGGGACTTAACCTTAAATTTTGGAAGTCAAAATACATAAAACTAGGTCTCGGTATCCCACGAAAACATGTGAGTTATTGTGTCAAGATCTCATGTGTCGTATAAGGTCTGTATACTTGGTAACATATGGCTAATAATAGGTTTTAGAATAATTAAGTTGTGTTATGAGTTCTTGATCAAACACTTAAATTAGTTAATTTAAATTGTTAGGTCAATTGGATTCCAAAGGCATAGATGTAGAGCCACACAAGTATACCTTGCTTTGGTATTTAGTATTCTTGTCATTATTTTTTACTTTTTTTATTTATCTATGATTTCGGACCTTAGCATGTATATTGATACATGCTTCCGATTTGCATTCGGGTGCATTCAATAATTGGTGTTGTCTAGTATCGATACCTAGAGACTTCATGTGTTATACGGATATTTTCCATTCAGACTGGCAGGACTATGACATGTGATATGACATAATTTTCTTTACCATATACTATATCCTGATTACAGGGTCTCCAGATTCCATGATGCTTGTAGGATCAGGACTAAAAGTTTTTATTTTTATGCAGTTATATTATAGGACTTGACGTTTAGGTAGAGGTGTCAGATCAGATGAGTCGTGGATTCGACTTGTGTGATTATTTGGGGCGAAGAGGACAACTACTACTTGTTTGGACCAAGCTGTGCACTACACTTTATATATTTACTTAATTATTCGAAGAGAATACCTATATCCTGGATCCAGACTCTCTTAGTTACAGTTGAGACTCATGACCGGAGCTATGACTATATATTCGGATGTCTTTATTTTTGGACGGCACACTTACGAACGTTGTCCTCAACAGTTTATGTTAGTTTGGTTTAGTATACCCCACCATATATGTCAGTTTACTATTACTTTAGCTTATATTACGTACCTTATTATTTCCATGGGGACCAGGTTTCCTTCTAGACGTAGGTGAAGAGATATTTCCTGAGGAGTACGGACGGGAGTTTATTCATCACTTGCACCTACAGTTGAAGACGAGGTTTCTCCAGAGTAGTTCTTGCAGTGGTAATTATTTTATGTCAGAGTCTGTAGTCAAATTTTCTAGTCTTATTTTATTTGTATTCCAGTACTTTTATCCATGGGATTTTTCCCATGAGACTATTTTATTATATCCACTTTGTATCCGACATTATTTATTTTAGCACTTTGGATTATGTTATCATATTTGTATTTTATTCCTATGAATGAGCTTAGATACCCTTGGATGTTGTGTGTATAGATATATTATAGCTTAAGGTACATTAGTTCGCGACAAGGACAAGGGGTGGCACATTAGTTCGCGACAAAATACTGTTCCATTCCATGATTAGGCATAAGTATATGAATCATACACTACATGAAAAATGGCTTTCCTTGGCAGTTTTTCTCCGTCTCCAAAGGGTTTAGTTGACGGTTTCCTTTTCGTCAGCTAGGCCAGTGTCAGCAAAAGTCCCCACTTTAGTTGATGGCTGCTGAACGACTTTATTTTATGGGTCTTAGCTTTCAACTAAAATTGTTTTAGTTGACGAGTTTTAGACGTCAACTAAATCTAGTTTTAGACCGTCAATATTGGTTCATATTTTTCCTGACACTGGCCTAGCTGACGGTTAATGACCGTCAACATGGATTCTCTTTTGTTTACATTTCTTTGCCGTCAAGAGACCATGTTTATCAATTCCATTTACGTTGCTAACATTACGAGATCC